>JAIFKI010000029.1:1509906-2239812 GCA_025389145.1 Misgurnus mizolepis
TTTTTGGGTTTGTGGGAAGAGAAATATATTCTCTCAGCTAATAATCCTTTTCTTGATAAAGTGGTTTTGTGGGGCAGGTACATTGATGATGTTTTATTGATTTGGTCAGGTTCTGAGTCTGAATTGCATTTGTTTCACAAGTACATTAATGGGATAAATCCTAATTTAAAATTGAGCCTGGAATATTCTTTGTCTGAGATCAATTTTCTCGATCTTAAAATTACTAAAGACGTCAATGGTGATCTACATACTTCGATTTTTAGAAAATCAACAGATCGAAACACCATACTAAGGGCGGATAGTTTTCATCCGTCTTGGTTGAAAGAAAATATTCCATACGGCCAGTATCAAAGACTGAAACGTATTTGTGATGTACAAAGTGATTTTGAATTTCAACTGCAAGACATGACAAATAGATTTCGACAGAGAGGTTATGAACCACAGACTTTAACAAAGGCAACAGAAAGAGTGAAATATATGGATAGGCAACAATTATTGAGAAAAAGTAAAGTATCACGTTCTAATAACTCTAATCGTGTCTATTTTTCAACAACATATAGCGCTGAGGCCATTCGAATTAAACACATCATCAATTCTAATTGGAACATTTTAGAAAGCGACAGCACGCTCCGTACAATTTTTTCAGAAAAGCCTATGGTAAGTTACAGACATCCACCGTCGATACGGAATAAGGTTGTACGTAGTTACCTTCCGGCGCCTGAGAAAAAAACATGGCTTACCTCGTTAACCGGTAATTTTAAATGTGGAAAGTGCAGACATTGTGACAATATGGTGAAAACTAATACGTTTACAGATGTGAATTCTGGTAGGCTAAAGTGTATTCTATTAGTTCTTTCATCAATTGTAATACTTCTCATGTAATATATAGATTAGAATGTGAATGTGGGCATTTTTATATTGGTCAAACAAAAAGGAAATTACGGTTAAGAGTTGCAGAGCATAAGTATGCGATCCGGACAAAAAACGTGCTGTACCCCATGGCGAGACACTATATTGAGGCGGGTCATACCTGTGAGTCTTCTTTAAAAGTTATTGGCATTGAATCCATCCCCTGTACAATAAGAGGGGGAAATAGATTAAAGCGGCTTCTACAAAGAGAAACGTTTTGGATCTATACACTTAAGAGTATGGAGTTTCCTGGTGTTAATGAAGAAATTGACTTTTTGCCTTTTTGCCTTTTTTTTTTTTTTTTTTTTTTGTTTATTTATTTACATCTCTGTTGTGTTGTAAATGATGAAATTGACTTTTTCCTCTTTTGGTATTTTCTTTTATTTACTTAGTTTCTTGTTTATTTACTTAATTTACATTTGAGTGTGATTTGTAATGCGGATATATATTGATTGGATTGTCTGCATTTGAATGAATGATGGTCACTCCCATCTATTATCCAGCTGCTCGTGATTACTATTTAAGTAGAGCGCTGTGTATCAATGCATGTGTAACCTGATGAAGGCGTAAGCCGAAACGCGTAGATCTACCTTTTAATTTTGTATGTAGCCCAGTGTATTAAAGGCTTTTTAATATTTTTCTCACTCGAGTGCCTTGGATTTTTGTATATTTAGTATATTATTGCCTCTTAACGTCCAAAGAGCACCAGTGTTTGTTACAAAGAAGACCAGTGTAGCACGCTCTGCTATTTCTCATATACACTCTTAGTCTTTTTTTTAAACCAGTTTTTCCCTTGATTTCACGAACATCAACAGGAAGATCATTCCACAACACAATTGACCTATAAAACACAGTTCTCTTCATAGAATCAGATTTAGGTAGGGGTAAAAAAATCCGTCTACTATTAGCCCCCAGTGGCGTGTTTACCATTTTGGGGGCCCTAAGCAAAGTCCAAGGACCTGGGGCCCCCCATGCCCCAACATTAAGAAAATAATTCTTGGTTTAAAAATACAAATAGTGCCCATTGTCTTATTCAAAAGAATAAAGAATCATTATCTGTCAAAAACATAAAGGTCTTGGTTTTACCGCAGTGGTTTCCAAACTTTTTCCAAAAGGCCTCCCTTTTGTACAGAAAAATATTTTTAAGCCTATCTCAGATATATCCTTTGCTGGCAAATTCCTTATAGGATGTATTTAAAATGATGTAATTAATACAGTACTGCAACTTCAGTGTGTGATCTTAAAAAAAAATAAGAAAAAAGCGGAATGCTTACCACGCAGACTTTTTATAACTCTGCAATCATTAAATAAAAAATCATTAAATAAGTTAACCGCTTGTGGACAGTAGGGGGCCCCCCAAGCCCGTGGGGCCCCAAGCAATTGCGTGGTTTGCGTGGTGGGTAAACACGCCACTGTATAGCCCCTCGTGTATAATGTAAATGCGTATCAGAAGTGTATATTATTTTGTCATAAAGAAATTTAGGAGTCTGAGTGTCAATGATTTTATGAAAGTATACCAACATATTAACAGATAGTCTCTGCTTGACCATCAGCCAAGCAAGACGTTCATGCATCTCTACTACACTAGTTCTCAAAGAACACCTTAAAACAAGCCTTGCAGCCTTGTTTTGAACAACTTGTAATTGTTTTAAATGACTGCTAGATGCAGCAGACCATACAACAGAACAAATAATCCAAATGACACAAAACCAATGTACAAACAACACGATTAAACAACTGTGAATCTAAAAATTGTGCACATTTACGTGTTACCGCCACAGCTCTACCCATTTTAGCAGCAACTTTATTGATGTGATCAGACCATGATAATGTAGAATCAAGCCAAAGACCAAGAAGCTTTACTTTTTTTACTTGCTGTATATTTTGACTATTTACTTGTAGATTAATTTTAGGATTCTCAGATAATCTATACTTAGAACCAAATATTATACTCACAGTTTTTGAAATATTTAGAACAAGTTTATTTGTTTTGATCCAATTATACAGTTTGCTAATCTCACAAGACAGAACCTGATTAAGCTCTGAACATGTAGAGGCTGCATAATAAAGAGTAGAATCATCAGCAAACATAGTCAATTTAGCCTTACTGAGTATATAAGGCATATCATTTATAAAAATTGAAAATAGCAAAGGTCCGAGGCAGCTACCTTGAGGAACACCACACTCCAGGGACTTGCTACAAGATAATGCTCCATTAAAATAAACTCTTTGCGACCTCTCTGACAAATAGCTCTTAAACCACTTGATTGCTGAGGAAGTAAAGCCATAACTAATAAGTTTGGAAATCAAAATGTCATGGTCGATCACATCAAAAGCAGCACTAAAGTCTAGTAGTAGTGTACCCACTAGCATTGATTTATCAATTGATGTTAGCCAACTATCCAACATTTGTGTCATAGCAGTACTGGTGGAATGACCACTCCTATATGCATGTTGAAACATTGTAGTCAGATCATTATTAGAAAAGTAATCTTGGGCTTGCTCAAATACAATCTTTTCCAATAATTTACTTAGAGCAGGCAAAATGCTAATAGGCCTGCTATTTGGACCACAGAAAGTTGCTTTTGTGTCTTTGGTTAAAGGAATTATCTTACTCTCTTTCCAAAGTTTTGGACACTCCCCGCCTATCAGACATCTGTTAAAAATGTGACAGATTGGTTTAGAAATATGTCCAGCTGATAACTTCAACAGCCTACTATCCAAGTTGTCCAAACCAGCAGACCCACCCACCGTCAAAGATCTCAACAACTTTTCCACCTGCACAACATTAACCTGCTGAAATTCAAATGTACACAGTTTATCTTTCATAATACACCTTTCAATTAGCTCATTTGAGTTGAAATCAACAGTATGTTTCATTGTCTCTCTAATATTAGAAACCTTAGTAACGAAATAGTCATTAAAATAATTTGCGATCTGTATTGGCTTAGTCAAATATACTCCATTCAATTCAACAAAAGAAGTGCCAGTAGGTTTTTTCCCCATAATTTAATTAAATACATTCCACATTCTCTTACTATCTGTACCACAATCTTCAATTCTCTTCTGAAAATATTTTTTTCTTTTTCACTCTGTTTACCTTAGTCACCTGATTCCTTAACTCTTTCACCGCCAGCGTTTTTAAAAAAAGTTGCCAGCCAGCGCCAGCGTTTTTCATGATTTTCACCAAAGTTTAATGCCTTCCAGAAAATGTTCTTCTTTAAATATATAAACATACAATATACCAAATGAAAGAACAGACCCTCTGCTTTCAAACAAAAAAAACCGTTTCATCCTACCTTTAGTGGTTCTTTTGCAATCAGCTTTTGAATATGGGTAGGTTTTTGCAAAAACACCATATTTTGAGCAAAAAGCAGAAATAATTCAATTTTTATGACGGACTTTTCATAGAGATCCCATCCAGAGCGATCTTTAAAACAGACACGGACATGCAGCCGCTTGGCATAGGGAAATACTTCCGGTTTTAAAAAGTTGCGGAAGGGCGCCACCTGGTGGATAATAGCGGTATTGCGGAAAGACGGAATATCTCGTCATTGGCGGGGAAGCGTTTTCTCTTAATTGACGAGAAATCTCGTCAATGGCGGGGAAAGAGTTAAAATACAATATAATTTTCTGTCCTCAAGAGAGTTTGAAAGAACCGCAACCTTTTTAGCCTCATCCCTTTGAGCCATTAAGCTTCTTAACTCAGTATCCACCCAAGGAGCGCTTTTGGCTTTAACTGTAAATTTCTTTAATGGGGCATGATTATTGACTACTCTCGTAAAACAATCCATAAATAAATTGAGGGATGCATCCACATCCTTAATATCACTTATCAAATTCCATTTAATATTATCCAATTCATTTAGAAAATTCTCCTCATTAAATCCCCTATAAGATCTTTTCATAATGATTTTAGGACAGGCTCTAGGTAGCTTAGTTCGCCTAGAGACAGCAATACAGTTGTGATCACTAAAGCCAATTGTTACAGAAACAGGAGTTGAGCACATATCAGGATTATTAGTGTAAATATGATCAATACATTTTGATGTTAAAGATCCTGTATTATTACTAGAAATTCTTGTTGGTTGATCCATTAATTGAGATAAACCACAAGTGTCTGTCATAGTTTTAAGCTTATTTCTCAAAGGACAATCACCAGACAGCCAATCAATATTTAAATCACCCATCCAGTATAGTTCTCTATTTTCCTCAGTCACCCTGTCTAACATATTACATAAACCATTTACATATTCTATCCTGGCACTAGGTGGTCTATAACAACAGCCAAGAATAATCGGTTTTAAATATGGGAGTTGTACCTGTAACCATAATACTTCAACATCATCAACCATTAAGTCATGTCTCATTTTACCAGGGAAATGATCACGTATATATATGGCAACACCGCCTCCAAACCTATTTCGATAATTTCTATAAATTGAAAACCGCTGTATCTCAACATTTGAATCGTCTATGAAGTGATCAAGATGAGTTTCAGAAATCATAAGTATGTCTATTTTGTTAAATTGCACAAATAAAGACAAGTCTTGAATTTTGTTTCTTATACTACATATATTAATATGTGCAAGTATTAAACCTTTAGGTAATTTGTTTATGCTGGTCATCATAATTAAAGTTAATTAAACCATATATTATAATCTAGTTAAATATCTAATACACATAGTTATTTTATCATTATCAAGATAGCTACATACATATAAGACCTACACACAACCACACATACATATACACATACACAAACATATATAAAATTATACTTTAAAACTCATTAGGCCAGTAACTGACTTAGTCCAGCCCTTGGGGTGATAATCAGTTTATCATACTTTAAACTTGCTTTATCACCTCTCTCTCTGGCAGCTTTAACCTTCGGCCACAACTCCTTCCTCCTCCGTTGCACAGCTTCAGAGAAACCTTCATTAATGTAGATCCTGGTGCCCTTTAGTTTCTTAGCAGAAGAAAGAATCAGCTCTCTATCTTTAATGCGAAGAAGCTTGACAACAATTTTCCTTGGCCTTCCACTGTCCTGAAACTGACCAATAGGGGTGGGCGGATCGATCTAAATATCGATAGTATCGATGCCAACACTGGTATTGGTTAGCCTAGAAATCTAGACGCACCCTAGCGGCCGCAAAATATATTTGCTGCCAGGGTTTAGTCTAGGCACTCACAATACACTTAACCGGTCCAAAAACCAAAATTTGGTCAGGCCAATCACATCGTGTGTAGCGTCTGTGGGGCGGGCTTAACATGATGACGACAGAGCTGCAACGGTTCCTACTTGAAAACAGAGAATGGCTGCTGCTGCTGCTGGTGAACAGCTTTCTTTTGAAGCGGCTTTGGCCGCGACTCTGGAGGACTTAGACTTATGTTTTTCTTTGAGAGAAGAGCAAATAAACCCTACTGAAGTCCTTTTTAAGCAAGAAAGATGTGTTTGGAGTTTTGCCGACTGGTTACGGTAACTACGTCACCTTCTTCGTTGCTCTGATCCGTCATAGCGCTATCCTATTGCGTGCAGAGGCATTTTGAGGGACAACCTTATATCCCGCCCCTTGCATTGAGCCGTTTGTGTGAAGAGTTGCCAGACCTTACATCTTGATGTAGGTCTGGCTAACCAGGCTAGGTATTGGTATCAGATCGATACAATTGTAATTGAATCGATACTTAAATTTAAATATATGTCCTCTACGTTCATTATACTTTGCTCGTGTCTTCTAGCTCTACAATCCTGAGGAAACGCTGCTTTCACATCCTGGCTAACTTTGCTACTCCCCCTTCTCCTGCTGCTCTGCTGTGATTCGTTGTTGTGTCGTCACGTGACTCACTGACGCGCGAGGAGCAGCGAACTGAGTGAGAGATCAGGATGGCCGAGAGGAAGAGAAGCGTTGTGTGGAGCTATTTTACGGCTCTAAATAATAATACTGTAACTTGATACGTGTAAAAAGTAATAATTGTGTGCACTTTATTTTACTTTATTTCATTTGCTTTTAAAACCAGAAAAAAGGGAGAGATTTTTGTTATTCTTCATTTTTTTTAAAAAGATTGTAACAAATTAATTCTACAGTTCCTAATAACTAATAATATTGTGGACTTCAACACTTTAATAAAAAAAGCCTAAAGAATTTATCATTCATTCACCTCAGAAATAATGACATACTGCTCTCCCTAACACAAAAGTATTTTTTAAAGTAAAAAGTATCGGATTGGTATCGGAATCGGCAATACTGACCCTATATGTATTTAGTATCGGATCGATACCAAATTTTGCAGTATCGCCCACCACTACTGACCAAGTCTCTGGGCACGCTCGATATCCATGTTTAATCCATCTAAGCCCAAGTTTTTTGTAAACATTTCTCGCACCTTTTTCTCTGATTCACACCAGTTCTCTCCTTTCTCATCAGCAATGCCATCAATTAAAATATTTGTTCTCCTGCTCTGGTTTTCAATGTAGTCAAGCTTGTTAGACATTTCATCCAATTCCCGCTTGGAAGTAGTGATGTTGGTCTCAAATGCTTTTATCTTTGCCTCAATCTCAGTGCATCCCATCTTTTCCTCTTCAAACTTTGTTTGGGTAAATTCCAAGCTGGTCTTTAATTCCTGTACATCTCTGATAACACCATCCAATCTTTTATTAGTTCCGTCAATAATCAGCTGAATGAAACATTTAAAATTATCTTGCTGCTGCAATAACATATCTTTAAAAATCCCTCTCTGCTGCTCCATTAACTGGGAGAGTACACTCATAGTAACAACAGCATCCTCCTCACTAGGAGATGTTTTAGCATTTTTAGGAGGCATAATATATCTTACCAGGATGTACCCGAAGTTGATGAAAGTTGCAAATGTTAATGGAGACAGATCAATTTTTCAAGGTCCTAGTAGGCCCAAAAGCCCGTCAACGTGGGCAATAGCACAAGCTCAGCGTATAATGTAAATATTGTCCCCAATATTGCAACTGAATTAAGAATAAAATGCAACTTAAGTCAACTAACCACTAAATTTGAGAATATCTGAAAGGATTCAGTAGATTTTTGTTAGATTCCAAGAGTCCAGGTTCTCAGAGAAAACATGCTGTTGAAAGGGGTGTGTTCAAAAAAATAGCAGTGTCTACCTTTGACTGTACAAACTCAAAACTATTTTGTACAAACATTTTTTTTCTGGGATTTAGCAATCCTGTGAATCACTAAACTAATATTTAGTTGTATGACCACAGTTTTTTAAAACTGCTTGACATCTGTGTGGCATGGAGTCAACCAACTTGTGGCACCTCTCAGCTGTTATTCCACTCCATGATTCTTTAACAACATTCCACAATTCATTTACATTTCTTGGTTTTGCTTCAGAAACAGCATTTTTGATATCACCCCACAAGTTCTCAATTGGATTAAGGTCTGGAGATTGGGCTGGCCACTCCATAACATTAATTTTGTTGGTTTGGAACCAAGACTTTGCCCGTTTACTAGTGTGTTTTGGGTCATTGTCTTGTTAAAACAACCATTTCAAGGGCATGTCCTCTTCAGCATAGGGCAACATGACCTCTTCAAGTATTTTAAAATATGCAAACTGATCCATGATCCCTGGTATGCGATAAATAGGCCCAACACCATAGTAGGAGAAACATGCCCATATCATGCTCCATGCTTCACTGTCTTCACTGTGTACTGTGGCTTGAATTCAGAGTTTGGGGGTCGTCTCACAAACTGCCTGTGGCCCTTGGACCCAAAAAGAACAATTTTACTCTCATCAGTCCACAAAATGTTCCTCCATTTCTCTTTAGGCCAGTTGATGTGTTCTTTGGCAAATTGTAACCTCTTCTGCACATGCCTTTTTTTTAACAGAGGGACTTTGCGGGGGATTCTTGAAAATAGATTAGCTTCACACAGACGTCTTCTAACTGTCACAGTACTTACAGGTAACTCCAGACTGTCTTTGATCATCCTGGAGGTGATCATTGGCTGAGCCTTTGCCATTCTGGTTATTCTTCTATCCATTTTGATGGTTGTCTTCCGTTTTCTTCCACGTCTCTCTGGTTTTGCTCTCCATTTTAAGGCATTGGAGATCATTTTAGCTGAACAGCCAATCATTTTTTGCACCTCTTTATAGGTTTTCCCCTCTCCAATCAACTTTTTAATCAAAGTACGCTGTTCTTCTGAACAATGTCTTGAACGACCCATTTTCCTCAGCTTTCAAATGCATGTTCAACAAGTGTTGGCTTCATCCTTAAATAGGGGCCACCTGATTCACACCTGTTTCTTCACAAAATTGATTTCTCAGTGATTGAATGCCACACTGCTATTTTTTTGAACACACCCCTTTCAACTAATTCACCTACTTGCCCAATTGCACAGCCTTAAGAGCGTGCATATCATGAATGCTGGGTCTCATTTGTTTTCTGAGAATCTACTGAACCTACTGGTAACTTGTTTGCCACGTAGCAATTAAAAAATATACTAAAAACCTTGATTATTCTGGTTAGTCACATTGTACTGCTATTATTTTGAACAAGACTGTAGATAACATATCAAATGTTGAAAATAACATATTTTGAAATGTCATGCCAAATATTGGCTCATTTTGGATTTCATGAGAGCTACACATTTCAAAAAAAGTTGGGACAGGTAGCAATAAGAGGCCAGAAAAGTTAAATGTACATATAAGGAACAGTTGAAGGACCAATTTGCAACTTATTAGGTCAATTGGCAACATGATTGGGTATAAAAAGAGCCTCTCAGAGTGACAGTGTTTCTCAGAGGTCAAGATGGGCTGAGAATCACCAATTCCCCCAATGCTGCAGTGAAAAATAGTTTTCTGAGTTTCTCAGAGAAAAATTGCAAAGCGTTTGAAGTTATCATCATCTACAGTGCATAATATCATCCAAAGATTCAGAGAATCTGGAACAATCTCTGTGCGTAAGAGTCAAGGCCGACAAACCATACTGGATGCCCGTGATCTTCGGGCTCTTAGACGGCACTGCATCACATACAGGAATGCTACTGTAATGGAAATCACAACATGGGCTCAGGAATACTTCCAGAAAACAGTGTCAGTGAACACAATCCACCGTGTCATTCGCTGTTGCCAGCTAAAACTCTGTAGGTCAAAAATGAAGCCATATCTAAACATGATCCAGAAGCGCAGGCGTTTTCTCTGGGCCAAGGCTCATTTAAAATGGACTGTGGCAAAGTGAAAAACTGTTCTGTGGTCCAACGAATCAAAATTTGAAGTTCTTTTTGGAAAACATTTCATCCGGACTAAAAAGGACAATGATAACCCAAGTTGTTATTAGCGCTCAGTTCAGAAGCCTGCATCTCTGATGGTTTGGGGTTGCATGAGTGCGTGTGGCATGGTCAGCTTACACATCTGGAAAGGCACCATCAATGCTGAAAGGTTTATCCAAGTTCTAGATATATATGATCCCATTCAGACGTCGTCTCTTTCAGGGAAGACCTTGCATTTTCCAACATGACAATGCCAGACCACATACTGCATCAATTACATCATCAAGACTGCATAAAAGAAGGATCTGAGTACTGAAATGGCCAGCCTGCAGTCCAGATCTTTCACCCATAGAAACCATTCGCGCTTCATAAAGAGGAAGATGTGACAAAGAAGACCTAAGACAGTTGATCAACTAGAAGTCTGTATTAGACAAGAATAGGACAACATTTCTATTCCTAAACATTGGTCCTCCTCCAGCTGTTCCTTATATGTACATTTAACTTATCTGGCCTCATATTGCTACCTGTTCCAACTTTTTTTGGGATGTGTAGCTCTCATGAAATCCAAAATGAGCCAATATTTGACATGACATTTCAAAATGTATCACTTTCAACATTTGATTTGTTATCTATATTCTACTGTGAATAAAATAAAAGTTTATGAGATTTGTAAATTATTCCATTTCTTTTTTACTCACAATTTCTACTGTGTCCCAGTTTTTTCTGTTTTGGGGTAGTTCTTCGTTACATTTTGCAAAAAATTATCTGTACTTTTACTTTACTACAATTCTACAACACCATTGTTCCTTTACGTACCTCTCAACAACTTTTCTGTTCAATCTGGACCAACAGAACTGGCATTACAATCCACCGGAAGTGGACGTGCAAGATCTCAGAAAGGGAAGTACTACGTAGTTTTGGTAAACCATTCTCTCCATGCATGTGAAAAAATAAGTAACTGAAATTTGTCTCCCCTTAATGTCAAAAGGGGATCTTATTATAATAATACTGCCCCATAATCTGCACTACCCAACCATGCCACTGCCATTTAGTGCAAAAATCAGTTTATTTGCATTTAAAAGGACAAAAACAGCACAATTTTGCTCAAACCTACAAAGTCGCAATTTTAACCTGTGTAAGGGTGGATTCATTACAGTGGTTCAGTCTGTAGGAAGGCTGAAATGACAGAAATGTTAACAGCAAGATGATGTAAAACTGTATTTCTTGTCATTTATCACCCTTCTGCAACTTAAGTGCAGCTATGATAGCAAAATATGTGGTAGAGCATTGCTAGAATATAAATATATTGTATTGCAATATGTAGCGTTTAAGTATTAAAGGGGCAGTGAATTTGTCGATTTTATTGTTTTATACTGTTGTCTGATGTCTACTTATGATGTTCGCGTGGTTTTTACATTCAAAAACATCAAAAGCAATAAGTAATAGGCTAGTTTGTAACATGGATTAGTGGCTCTCTGGAGAAATGGTTCATTTGAAGGGGCGGGCCGCACTGAAGACCTGGACGTAAACACCCACTGCTATGATTGGATAGCTTCATTCCCCCGTCATTACACGTGGGGAAATGTTTTAAAAACATTAATGTGATAAAAATAGCAGCCGAACACAAATATGTTTGAGCCACAAAAGATTCTGGGTGCTAAAGATGATACACATAAATGACAATACGTATATTAAAGTAGAAACAAAATTCGACGTGACTAAATTACCGTATACAACACAGTAAGCGCGCATCAGAATCTAAACTGCGGCTGATAAATCCTTATCAATAACTTTGTATATTTCTATTGTGCTTGGGAGGTTGCTTTGACATTCACGTAATGTTACATACCACAGTTATATGATAAAAATAAGCTTTGTTGAGTGTTTGACCTTTCAAACGCAACTCGCCTAAATTACCGTATACAACACAGTAAACGGGCATCAGAATCTAAACTGCGGCTGATAAATCCTTCCTTAATCACTACCTTTGTATATTTCTACCTTTAAATTACAGTCGTATTGTTAAGTGTTGTACCTTTATTAATCGTTTAATGTTTTCAGTAAATTAAAACAGTCAAACAAACGTGTTTAGACACGGATGTTACAACAGGACATATCAAGCAATCTCTTCTAACAAAGCAATAGTGAAATGCGGTAACTTTATATAGTAAAATGTCTTACTGTGTATACTGCTGTGTCATTGTTGTCAGATCCAATATAAGTGGTGCTTTTAATCACAGTCTCTCTGCAAATCCAACATCGACTTCTTTACAAATGAATCAGTGTACACAAAGTTAACAAACACTCCCCACACGAGCTGGAACTTCTTCAAAAGCAAACTTTATCCACGCATTCCTAATGTTATGTTCCAAGCCTCCGAATTAAAGTATTTAGCTTCTGTGTTGTTCCCACGTGGTTCTTCCACAACCGAAAATGCGTTTCCATGGTTTGTCTATCATAACATCACCGCGTCAAAATAAAAGTCTCTCAGAATTTATTTAAAAGTCATTTTGGTTACATTTGTCAATCTTTAAAGACATGTTTACTTGTTGAGACACACGTGTGTCACGCAAAGCTGTGGGCGGGGCTACAAAAGTGGTGGTTGTATTTGGCTATGGGAGGTGCTTCAATTCTACTTTGACGTCATACTTTTCCAAACTCCCTTGTAATACTGGCTTGGTGCCAAAAACTGTTATACTTCAGTAGCACAGACGTTTTCAGTTCTGAAACTTGCAGGATGTTCATTTACGTATGATGACCTCTTATATAACAAACTATCAAGTTAAAATTGAGTATTTGATTCACCGCTCCTTTAACATTAAATCAAAACTAAAGAACAGATTTATAAATTAAAAAGTTTAATAGCAGTACTGACATAAGTTACAATTGAAATGGTTACATTATAAATGCATGAAATGGTAAATAATACATACAATTAACTGTTTCCAATGTACAGTATGTGAGATATTACCTGATAGTATAGAGAACAGAGAAATAAATAAAGTTTAAAAAACAGAGAATCACCATTGAGAACTGAAATCTAGGCCTAATGGCCTGAACCCCAGAGCTCATGGAGACCAACCTAAAAAAGAAGAAGAGGAATAAGAGAGAGCAGACCCACCAAACATATTCTTTTATGGCCTTGCCTTGAACATGTGACTAAACCTAACATCATACATTCAAACTGACCAATCAGAAGACCACCTTTAACCCCCAATGTGCTGAATAAAGAGCTCTGCCAATACTCTTTGATCACTATCAGTAAGCACAGGAATGCAGATGGTACAGGATGGAAATAGGGGTTGTGAAAAGTTGTGACAGAGTACTAAATTTTTTACAAATTCTACAACTAAATTCCTAAATTCCTATTTCAATCCTACACATGCTATAATAAAATATTTATATGGTATTATGAGCTAGAACTTTACATACGCATTCTGGGGACACCAAAAATTTATTTGACATCTTAATCTCTTGTGAAATGTCCCCTTTAATGCAAAAAAAAGAAAATATATAAAATATATCAAATGCAAAAACCTTGCTTGAATGTGGTTCAGGTAACACAAGCATTTTGAGGGGCAACACGAAAGTGTTTAATTCTGGGTACACACCAAAAGATATTTTACATCATAAGAGTTGCAAAATGTGATAGACCACAAACATGAGGATAAAAATGTCCTAGATTTAACCGTTTTGCTCCTATAGTGTGTGGTGTGCAATGATGTGTGAAAGACAGCACACCATACACGGACAGATTTTTAAACAGACGGCAGACGCTCGACTGTGAACACAGGAAATCTCGCAAAATCTTGCAATGTTTCTCGGGTCCAAACGTGACTTTACAGTAAACAAAGATGGCAAACAACGGGCATAAAGAAATTTCATTAATACAATGGATTGCTTTTTTACATCTCTGGTTGTCACAAAGGCAGAAAGCCTTAATGTGCATGTGTTGTGGAGAGAGACGCAAGAGAGAGACAAGAAAGAGAGTGCATGCATTGGAGATCCTTCGAGTTCATCATCTAAATCCGATTTTCTTACTATCTTGTTCCCATCTATATAATATAACTTATTAGTTTATCTAAGGAATACTTTACCGTGATGATTATTAAACAGTATTACTAAGCGAAACGATTTATCACTAGTAAACACCCAGTGTTAGCATATAGCCCGCTAGCATCAACAAACGGTGCCGGCTCAAGTTAGCATTTGCTTACCGTCTGCTTACTGTAACTCTGCCTTCCCTTCCCTTCAAATTTGGCCTTCTTAACATTAGATCGCTTACCAATAAAGAAACTATTATCAATGAAATAATTACTGACCAAAACTTAAATGCACTCTGTTTAACAGAAACCTGGCTTAAAGCAGACTATTACATCAGTTTAAACGAATCCACCCCACAAGACTATTATTATAAACACGAACCTCGATTAAAGGGAAGAGGGGGTGGTGTAGCTACAATATACAAAAAATATTTAAAGTAAACCATAAATCCGAACTAAAATCTAATCAATTTGAAATAATGTTGTTTAATATGGAAATAACTGGTCTTAACAACAAACAGCTCTTTCGTCTTAGCCACTATCTACAGACCTCCAGGCCACCACAAAGATTTTCTTAAAGAAATTGCTGACTTCCTGTCTGAACTTGTAGTTGTTGTAGATAAAGCTCTTATCGTTGGTGACTTTAATATCCACGTTGATAACCCAAAAGATGCATTAGGACTAGCGTTTATGGATGTTCTAATTTCTCTCGGTATAAGACAAAATGTGCCAGGGCCCACGCATACCCATAAACACACATTAGACTTAATTCTGTCATTTGGGCTCAATATTAATGACATCGAAATATCACCTCAGAGCGATGCAGTTTCAGACCATTGTCTCATACACGGTACTTCTAGATAGGATCACTCGGCCCACTACATGCTACAAACTAGCCAGAACAATCATTTCCACCATTAAAGATAGCGTTATTAGCAATCTACCAGACCTGTCCCAAATGAAACATGTAGCAGATAACCGTGAAGATTTAGATATTATAATAGAAAACCTGAACAACGCTTGTTCTAGCACGCTGGATGCCGTTGCTCCCAATCGAAAAAAGAGAATCAAAGAAAAAACACCAGCTCCATGTTATGACCATCATACTGCAGCCCTCAAAAAAGTAGCTAGAAAAATGTAAAGAAATTATAGAAATGCAAAGTTAGAGGTATGGCGTGCAGCATGGAAAGAGAGTGTTCAACACTACAGACAGGCTATAAAAACCGCAAGATCTATCTATCTTAGCAAGTTTATTAAAGAAAATCATAATAACCCACGTTTACTCTTTAGCAAAGTTTCGAAACTGACTAGAAACAAAGAACAAACAGAAACCAATAGCAAACTCCAACACAATAGTAACTACTTCATGAACTTCTTTACTAACAAAATTACGGTTATTAGGGAAAACATCGAAGCTACGCAAACAGCCACCGCTCTACCCAATAGTACATTTAACACTAGATTACCATACGAACATCTTGAGTCATTTAAACCTACTACAATAGCTCTCTACAAGAGCTCTCTAAATTAGTAACATCATCCAAATCATCATCCTGTATATTTGACCCCGTTCCCACAAAACTACTTAGAAGTATTCCCTGTAGTGTCAGACACGATACTAAATATCTTTAACTCATCGCTAGAATTAGAATACATTCCACCAGCTTTTAAACTAGCAGTTATTAGACCGTTCATTTAAAAAATAACTCATCTTAATAACTTTATACCAATCTCAAATCTCGCTTTTCTTTTTAAGGTATTAGAAAAAGTAGTGGCAAGCCAGCTATGCACATTCTTAGTGAATAATGGTACATATGAAAAGTTCCAATCAGGATTCAGGCCCCACCATAGCACAGAGACAGCACTGCTTGGAGTTACAAATGGCCTCCTTTTAACATCCGATCATGGTGAAATCTCGATCCTTATATTACTAGACCTTAGGGCAGCCTTTGAGACACTAGGGTTGTTTTCACATATGATTATTTTTTTTATTGGCCAGCGACCGGCCCATAAAGCAGGGACAGCGGCCCATTGGTTCATTTTCCATACTGACACTGGGCTGGCCCAATCATCTCTTAACAAGCTCCACCCCTCTGTTTCTTGTATCAGATGGACACAGCGATGATCTGACACAAGAAACAGAGGTATTATACATCTCACACTATTTTTGTCTGACCAGCCCATAACACTCGTACATCGCGCAATGCGGCCCGTTGCTTTCTTTCTTTGTTTTAATCTGTCATTCATTAATGGCGCTAAAAGGCGCTGTGGCAATGTACTGCATTTTCCCAAAAAGTTAGCGTAAGATTTTTTTTGGACAGACCGACCCAGGAGACACCTAATCAGCAGCCCATTGGTTCTTTTTTATTTGGCGTTTGGCTAGCCCAATCACAACTTTTAGGGCATTTTATGAAGCATGCAGCGTCAGTGTGCGTCTGTCAAAATAAGAGACGACTGAGGACCGAGTGGACGTGTGGTAAGCAGAACTGCTTTTAAAACACTGTTGTTAGATATCCTCTTGATAAAACACAGTCAAAAACACAAGTGATAGACCGATGGCTGCTTGCAAAATGACAGTGATTACACTGCAATAAAATACGGTGTGGTCAGAATTATTAGGTAGCTACATAAAACTTTTGATCACAGTTTTATCAAACATATTTTACTAATTCCAAACCAAATTAATCTTAATAACTACCATTCATTTTGTAAATAAGGCATTTATAAGTAATACATTATTGTTAACGATGTCTGGCTGGAGAAAAAAAACACCTTATATTCAAGTGTGCAGAATTATTAGGCACATTTTCTTTTACATTTAAAATGGGCCAAAAAACTAACACACACACTGGAAATTCATCATTTGATGTCCATAAGAAAGATGCCATGCATGGAAATTGCAAAATTGAGGTTTGACCATTATACAAGAAATCCTGATTCGGGCAGCAAGGGCATTAAATAGGATGAAAGAAAAAGATATATACAAAATGAATGTTGGTTATTCAAATTACTGTGTTTTGGAATTGGTAAAAGGTGTTCAGAAAAAAAGTGATCAAAATATTCTGCACACACTATAATGGGACTCGAGGGTGCGACATCATTGTAACATTTATCAGGTCTTGGTGCTATCATAAGGTGTTTAGAATGGTAAGTTTAAACATTGTGCACTCACTGGCTAATACTATTATTTTTAAAACCTGCAAAGCCTTTTACAGCGCTTACATTTTTGTAATGTCACGTGTCAGCTTTTATACTTTTCTACTTAATCATTATATGGAGTTGGTAGTCAAGTTTGCACAAAGATTTGTGATCCTATATAGTGGGCCGGTCTGGGCCAAAATGCCAGGGCCAATTTTATGTCCCAGTCCAGCCCTGGTTCACACTGACCCAAACGCACCGTACTCGGAGCGACACGTCATTTGAGCCGACCTAAACAGTGTATATGTGAAAACACCCTTACATAAAATAATATGTACAGATACATAACTCACCTGTATCGACCTTTCAGGTTGTTTTCACATATGTTGGTGCGCACCGTGGTGCGGCCTCGGAGTGCACCAAAATACATTGTATCATTTTTCAGTTAGTGCGGTCCGTGTTCACATATATATTTTTTTTGCTTTACTCGAAATGCCGCACCGTACACCATGTGACAACGGTCAGCGCTGTCATTGGTCTCTGACAGCTCTTACCGTCTCATGACCACCCCCACGTTTCCACGACAACCAGCCTGACAGAGAGAGCGCAGCTATCAAGATGTGGAGATAAACAATGCACGTCTTTGCAAAGTTTCTTTGCTTTAACGCAAAATTGCGTAGCTGTTCTATTAAAGCCTTTCTCACGGAGCCGTTTGCCAAAAAGCCCGTAATGTCACTATTTGTGTGTGGAGGACAGCTATGCATTTATAAAATCATCAGCTCAAACGTAAAGGAGACAGCGAATCTCTATGCAACGGACCAGTATTGGCTTGTTTGTTGTTAACCAACAATATAACACCCGGCTCACGTCACAACGGAAGCCCAGTGGCTCAAACATGTGGAGAACTTCCTGTATTTGGTTCGGCCTGATGTCCGGCAGTGTTCACACCACAGGTGGGTCGCACCAGAGTTCGGCGACAGCCGCTCCGAGACCACCTGTTTAGAGCGGTCTCGGAACGGCCGTTTAGTGCGCACCGGAGTGCGGCTGTTGTGTTCACACTGACCCAAACGCACCGTACTCGGAGCGACACGTCATTTGAGCCGACCTAAACAGTGTATATGTGAAAACATCCTAGATTACACAATCCTACTCAATAGACTAGAAAACTATGTTGGTATCAGTGGTCAGGCGTTCGCCTGGTTTAGATCGCATCAAACCAAATGCTACCACTTTGTTTATGTAAATGAGGAAGAGTCATATCACTCCCCTGTTAAATATGACGTACCACAGGGTTCAGTTTTAGGTCCTATCCTATTCTCGTTATATATGATTATCAGGAAACATAACATAAGTTTTCACTGCTATGTAGATGATACCCAGCTTAACATCTCATCACATCCTAGCGAAACCCATCAGTTTTCTAAGCTAACAGACTGCATTAGTGATATTAGGGACTGGATTGCACATAACTTCCTTATGCAAAACTCCAAGAAGACAGAGATACTTATTATCGAACCGAATCACTCCAAACATAATATGTCAGATTACAAGTTGTCCATAGATGGCTGCACTGTGATGCCATCTTTCATGGTTAAGAACTTAGTTGTGGTGCTTGACAGCAATTTACCTTCGATAATCATCGCCAACATCTGCCACACAGCATTCTTCCATCTTAGAAATACGCCATATGCTGTCTTTATCAGATGCAGAAAAGCTTATCCATGCTTTTATGACCTCAAGAATAGACTATTGTAACTCGTTACTCGGGGGATGTCATGCAAATCAGGTAAACAAGCTTCAGCTAGTTCAAAACGCCGCTGGAAGAGTGCTTACTTGATCTAAAAAGTACTACCACATAAGTCCAATTCTGGCATCTCTACACTGGCTACCAGGAAATTATCGCATACAATTTAAAATATTACCAATCACCTACAAAGCCTTAAATGGCCTAGCACCCTCGTATCTTACATAATTACTATCAGAATACAATCCATCACGTACACTGCGATCACAAAATTCTAGCCAATTAATTATTCCTAGAATATCAAAAGTGTCTAAAGGCGGTAGATCCTTTTCATATCTAGCCCCTAAGCTCTGGAATGATTTACTAAATAATGTTTGAGTGTCAGACACAGTCGATCAATTTAAATCTAAACTTAAGACATTCTTCTTTAACAAAGCATTCAGATAAAATGTGAAGTAAATGTACCTATCCCGCAGTAGTTAGTTTGTCCAGAACAAAGCACTCACATACTTCATCTGGGTAATATACTTATGCCGCAATAGTTAGCCTGTCTGGAACAGAGCGGATTTTAAACCAAAATACAGTATGACACTAGCATTACATGTGAACGGCCCCTACGCTAATAGGATTCTGTTTTTCTCTCCCTGTCTTGTCCTTGACCCTGAGGACAATGAGACAAACAGACCCAGTTCCTGATGCTGTGAAGGTCATCACACCACTGATCTACTGGCTGTCCTTCAACGTGATGCCCAGCTGATGTGCGACCAACGACCACCGGCTGAACCAGTTTAATCCGCTTACCCGTTTCATATCCATATCGTGTTTATATATAAATATATATTTATCTCTTCCAAGAGTTTTTGTCCTTCTAGGAGTTTTCCCACAGGGGTTTCTCCAAGGGTTTTTTTCATCCCCGGGAGAGTAAGCTAACATTGGCTTAACTTAGCACTTTCCTGTATACGTTACATTATTACTACACTCGCTTGTACGGTTTATTCTTAGCCGTTGTATTCTGCTTCTTATATTATCTATCGATATTTCTGTGTTTTCCCCTACAACTATTCATGTAAAGCTGGTTTGAAGCAATTAACAATTGTGAACAGCGCTATATAAATAAAATTGAATCTCACTTTGGACTGTGCATGCTGCGGCATGCAATTGCTATGGTTTGTTGTGTAAGATGCAAATTATCCAACCTTTATAAGCCAAATAATACACCTAATTTTATATGTATTTCTTCTGAGCAATATAAACCTGTGGTTTGTTATTTTATACTCCTTTTACTATGTTAAACTCTTTGGGCCCTATTTTAACGATCTGAAACGCAAGTCCGAAGCGCAAAGCGCATGTGACTTTGTGGGCGGATCTTGGGCGCTATTGCTATTTTCCCGGCGGGAGAAATAAGTCTTGCGCCGGGCGCAAATCAATAAGGGGTTGGTCTGAAGTAGGTTCATTATTCATAGGTGTGGTTTGGGCGTAACGTCCAATAAACCAATCAGAACGCTATCCAACATTCCCTTTAAACGCAAGGGCGCAAGTTCCATGGCGGGTTGCTATTATTATGACGGATTTGACAGGCGCACGCCAGAAGCGGTTCACAGCCGAGGAGACCGACGTTCTCTGTAAGAACAGTCAAAGACAGAGAAGTTGTTTTGTATGAGGATGGGAGAAACCCGCCCAAATCAGCGTCGGTTAAACAAGCGTGAGAGGAAATAGCCGCAATTGTCTCATCAGCTGCGCCAAGCACTACAATGATGTCAGGAGACGGGGGGATCCCAAGCTTGCCAGCATAAATCGGGCACGCCGGGCACACAGGAGGACATCGCTGCGTCCACCCTCACCGCTGAAAGGGTTTGGGGGCTTTGAAATCGGACACAAGAAATGCAAGCAAGGTCCAACCCCAAAGTACACTTACAAATCAAGTTCACATACATGAAGGTTTCTCATGAAAACATTTTAATTATTATTTAGATAAAATAAACGTAATACACCCACACAACAAACTTATGAAAATATTTTAATCGTTATTTGCACAATAATTGTTTAACGCTGCCACACAAAATAAATAAAAACTATCACCACAATGCTCACCACAATGATTTCCCTTATCTCATGTATTAATATTTTCTATTGTAACAATTTATGATTTAATGATTTCCCTTATCTTATATTTTTTATTGTAACAATTTATGATTTGCAAAAATAACTGTTGCATCTGTGTAGATTAGATAAGCAATGCGCGTTGTGCACGCTATACATTATGGTCAAGCATGCGCCCTTAAAATAGCATAATGAACCACGCGCAACGCGCCACTGACTTTAGACTAGTTTTTTTTTGTTAGTAGCGCAATTGTTTTTTGAAACTGCAAAATAGCATAAGAGATGGTTTGCGCCGGAGCACGCCTCCTTTTTTGCGCTGAACCGCCCAGGGAGCGCAAGTTCATTCCCTAGTTTGCCGACGTGCGTCTGTGGAGGGAAAAACCCGCTGTGCGCCAGTGCAAAATACGAAATGATACATGCGTCACTGACAAAGTCAATTGCGCTGGGTGCAAGATAGGGCCCTTTATGTTACTTAATACGCCTAGGGTTGCTTTGATGTAAAGTATTATAATCATTGAGTTGGGAGTATATGCATGACAGCTCTTAAATTGCATGTTTAAGGAGTGACACAAATATGGTTTTGTATTTACTAGTTTATTAACCTCTTAAACCCTGAGGACCCAGTCCCGGGTACAAAATTTCGTATTTTGACTCAAATAAAATATTCTTTTAATCTTTAATGGTCCATCATGGACCCCAGTAACACATATGAGATACTGTTTGAAAGCTTAGACTCTCTACTTTCTCCAGATATGCATCACTTTGAGATATCTTTTACTGTAAGAAAGTTATTTACACTTAATTTACACTATCACCCCCCCCCATAATTTTTTATATGATTTAATATTCACATATTTCATATTTTTCAAGTATGACAAACATGGGCAAGTCTTATATCAAATGAAAGCTCTCATTCTCAGGAATAAGGCTACAGCGTTATTTTTGTTCTATTATCAACACATATCCAACAATAGTTGAATGAATAATAAGTTAAAAACCGTCTTTTGTAAACATATGGGAAAATTGAGTGTGGACTGCCTCAGATAGCACATATAGCCACAAATGATACACCATCTTTTCTCTTAGGTCCTACTCTAAAAAATGAGTCCATTCACAGCATTTTCTTAGGTTGTGTGCATGAATAATCCCTTGTTATTTATTATATGTCAAAAACAAAAAAATAATATTTATATGAAAAATGTATTTTCGGACACTTCAGTAAAATGAAAATAACTTTTGAATGCGACATGCTAAAGAGATCATTCTTTTTTTGGGTGTTTACTGTCTGCTGCTGGTAACAACCAGAACTGTCTGCAGTCTGCTAGAGCACCCAGAACCAGAGTTATACACTATCAGAGGCAGTATTTACAACATATAAAAAGAAAATTTGGCGTTTCATCATATGAAAAACCACATAAATAACAATATTTGTCACAAACCGCAGCTTTTTATGTAACTTCAAAGTGTTTTCTTTAAAATGATATAAAGAAATTGCATTTATTCCACTGTATGTGGTTATGGGAGCACTTCAAATGTTTTTAGGCAGAAATTGTATACAAAAAGGGTATTATTCCTCCCATCAGTTGGAGTAAAATAACTTTTGCATAGATTATGATAGAGAAAAAAATCTTTTTTCCTCTGTAAGCTGGCAATTGCTGGAATCAAACAAAACTGTCTGCAGGGAGCTGAGGCACTCAGGGCCAGAGTTATACACTTTTAACCCTTAAGAGTTCCTAGGGACATTTTGTGCCATTTTGATTTTGATTTTTAAACCATCTTGACTGTGATGATTGAATATTGCCCAAACTTGCCAAAGGTTAATCATTTTTGATACATTTAAGAATATTGGTTTCAGTTTTTTAAATTAGCTTAAAATGGCTAAGCTACGCAAAAACCGACTAATGTGTTCCTTCGGACAAAAAATGCCCCATTGAAAACCATTATAACCACCATTTTTGACCCCCCATTTATCTTAACATAAACTAATACAAACCTTTATGTCAATATATCATTTTAAACTACTGGCCTTGACGTTTTAATTTTTATACTTGTCCACCAGGTGGCACTACTTTTTACCATTTCATGCATTCATCAAAATGTCACAATTTTTGCTGTTTTTTGCGGACCGCATAGCTGCTGAAAAGATAAACCTAAAACTAAACTAAAAACTAAAAAAAAAAAGATAAAAAATGTTGAAAATTGGTGTGTGTGTAAAAAAAGTGTGTCTGAGTGGTAAGGGGGTGGGGTGATGTCGGGGTGGGGTTGCTGATGAGTGGGGCATGGGGGGCATATTCAACATATCCAAATTCTTCTCTCTTTGAAAGGCACATTCTGCGTTATAAACTCATTCAGTAATAAAAACGATGAGAGGCCAGAACCGAAACAAAATCAATCTATGGTAGAGAAATTTTGAGTGTTTTATCTTACAGATTAGTATTATCTTTTATATGGTATGTTTTTAATGTCTACATAAATAAAGTTGTCTCTCTGTTGCTTGAACATGAATGTGTAGGTCCATAGCTGGGCCTGGAGGAGATAAGGGTGTCCTTGGTAAGGATAGCGAAATAGTTGTATGATGTGTTAGAGAACAAAGACACGGAGTTTTACCACCCATGGGAGGATTTATGTACCAGCTTGGAATGTTATAGAGATAAAGTCACAGCATCACCAGGTTGTCATGAGTTATGAGAAGGAGCTAAGGGGCCTAAAGGCAGGAGTCTGCTGAGCATTGGGATAGTACAGAGTGAAAGAAAGGCAGGGCTACTGGACCACTATTGGACCACTATATAATATACTGAAAAACTCAGAACGGGGTCATTGTCATTATCATTTTACCAGGTGTACACCCTATGACCAGTATTGTGTTTCAAGCTGTCTGATACAATTCTTTAATAAAATACTTTGAAGAGAATTTTACATCTCAACCGTCTCTGATTCTCCTGAAAAAATCCACGACAAATCTTCATTTTGTTTCTCGCTCATGTTGTTTATGCAAATACACTGCTATAAGTATGAACAGTATAGCAGAAGTAGTGAAAATGGCAAGGCATTACAGCACACATAAGGCTCCTGAAATAATCATGCACTTCAAGAGCGAGGATGGCTCCTCATCTTCCTCCGAGGATTCTGAGGTCGACACGGAAGCCTCAGAGGTAGAAGTAGACCAGCTGGAGTCTAATTCATTAGAGAGATCTTCAGAAGACTTATCAGAAGGTGAGAGCGGAGAGGAGATGGATGAAGTGGCGGCAGGATGGACGTCAAAAATTGAAAAATCTTCTGGTCTCCCACAAACATGGAGATGCTCCGCTACTTTCCAGCAGCCAGATATTTGATCCCAGGGCTCACACACTATGCCACTGCCCGAATCAGCCCTGACTTCAAGCTTTTCATTGATGCTGATGCATGAAATCCTGTAGCATATTGGGGCCATGACAAACCTACATGGGAGACAGTCACAGACTGGAGAGATCTTGAGACAGAGAAACTGCAGGCTTATGTGGGGCTGCTCATTCTGACCGGTGTTTACAGATAAAAAATGTATTAGCTCTCAGTCTCTGGAGTGAGAAATCAGGACATGTCACTATTTGGGCTACGATATCCCACAAAAGGTTTTACGACATCAGCTGAACACTGTGGTTCGATTAACGTTAACATATTGGCATTTAAAGGGTTACAATTTCCACAAATTTAATTAATATTTGACATGTATGTTTCAGGAAGAAGTAGTGTTAAAAGATTTAATAGTTTAAAGTGGAAAAAAATATTGATGTATGATATTTTTAGAGCAGGTTTTGGGAAGGTGTCATTTTGGCCTTAGGATCACAAGTGTGAGTTTTGAATAAAATCTGACCCTGTTCAAAAAATAACAATGCATCAAAATCAATGTTGCTACCAATCTTTGACCCATCCCAGGGTATAATAATAATTATAATCAAATGGTAGTTCAAATGTTTTTTTGTGGGAAAATTTTTAGTTTTTTTGTTTTTTTCTGTTAAAAAAACATGGCCTAATGTAAACAAACAGGCATATAGAGGGTTAAAATTTCCACAAATTATATTAATATTTGATATGTATGTTTCAGGCAGAAGTAGTTCTAAAAGACTGCATTGTTTAAAATGAAAGAAAATATTGACGTATGATATTTTTAGAGCAGTTTTTGGGAAGGTGTCATTTTGTGGCCTTAGGAACACTTAAGGAATTTTTTTATAAAATCTGACCCTGTTCAAAAAATAACAATGCATGAAAATCAATGTTGCTTCCAATCTTTGACCCATCTCAGGGTATAATAATAATAATAATCACATGGTGGTTCAAATGTGTTTTTTGGAAAATATTTAGTTTTTTTGTTTTTTTATGTTAAAAAAACATGGACTAATGTAAACAAACAGGCATATAATGGGTTAAAATTTCCACAAATTATATTAATATTTGATATGTATGTTTCAGGCAGAAGTAGTTCTAAAAGACTGCATCGTTTAAAATGAAAAAAAATATTGACGTATGATATTTTTAGAGCCGTTTTTGGGAAGGTGTCATTTTGTGGCCTTAGGAACACTTAAGGAAGTTTTTTACAAAATCTGACTCTGTTCAAAAAATAACAATGCATGAAAATCAATGTTGCTACCAATCTTTGACCCATCTCATGGTATAATAATAATAATAATCACATGGTGGTTCAAATGTGTTTTTTGGAAAATATTTAGTTTTTTTGTTTTTTCTGTTAAAAAAAACATGGGCTAATGTAAACAAACAGGCATATAAAGGGTTAAAATTTTCACAAATTATATTAATATTTGATATGTATGTTTCAGGCAGAAGTAGTTCTAAAAGATAGCATCGTTTAAAATGAAAGAAAATATTGACGTATGACATTTTTAGAGCAGTTTTGGGAAGGTGTCATTTTGTGGCCTTAGGAACACTTAAGGAAGTTTTTTAAAGGAACTCTTGAGGGTTAAATAAAAACTTTAGAAAAAAACATCAAAAAGCGCCTATTTATTTTTGTGTTTATTAGAGGACTGACATCACATACAACCATGTTTAGCACTTTCAACAGTGTTTTATGTAATTTCAAAGGGTTTCCTGTAAAATGATACCAAACATTTGTATGTAAACCTCTGCATGTGGGTATGGGAAGCTTTTGAAATTGGGTAGGCCAAATCCAGGCGAAAATCCCCAAAATAGCTTCAGGGTGGAAGCAGTTAAGAGTAGAGAGATTGATGCATGTATTAGATAGAACAAAGCTTAAGGGATATATTACAGTTTAAAGCATGATTTAAAGACCTGTCTTCGTGGGAGAAAGCGCAGAGGAGTTCGGAGAAGAACGACAAAGAGACTTCGTCGAATATTTAAGATATTAGGGGATTTTCCCAGTAGACGTAAGGATCAAAGGCGTGCCATGAGGCCCTGAATATGATTCCTGGAATTCGGACCCGAGACCGTGCCTATAAATTGATGCTGGTGCAGAACTCAGGCAGATCTGGAGACCGCGCAGCATCCAGCATCTCCGTTGTCTGACAGCCTGAAATCTTGTGGGCTCTAGACTTAGTACTTTTTAGACTTTGTATTTTTGTCTTATAACTTTTAGTTAACTTGGTATTTTTTATTTCTTTTCTTTTTCCTTTTAATTCGGCAAAACTTGTAATCGCAACTAGCTAAATTGTATTAATACATTTTTTAAAAGACAAGAAGAAGTGTGCTTGCGTGAACTTAGCTCAAATAATCAACCACGGGGAAGTCTTCTAATAATTATGTGAGTATAATCCAATTTTCAGTTTCTATCTTATTTAAGGTAATGTACGATTGGTATACTAGGGAAGTAATTATTAGATTTGACTGTCCTTGCCTACCCTAAATAGAAAGAATAGGCAAAAGGTACAAATTTTCGTACCATAAAACAGGTTTTATCTATCATCTGCTCGCTTTCTGATTGAGTATCGATTCATTTCACGTGACAATCTACAGCATATGTGTGCGTTTGTACTCTGGGTTCTCCCCACACATCGGGATTTCTGATCATAAATATTAAACATGTTTAATGTTTACGATTCGCAATAGGGGCAGTTCCGACGTTCTTCCGATCAGGTTCGGACACTCTATTTTACACACCTTACACTAAGATATGATTATCTGTAGGGCCATCAAGATAATCGGGACATAGCTAGGATTGTTGGAAGGGGTGGAAATCGGCCCAAAATCAACCCAATTATGTTTTGGTGTGTACCCAGCTTAAACTGCAATTCATCAACTGGCCGCTAGAGGCTCGCTCCAAAAGGGAGTTGATCCCCATAGATGTTATGATAATAACAAATAACAGACTTCAAATGAATAATAAAGAAAACTTTATTGATGATATATATATCCGAAGGGAATATTTCATGTTTGACCATCAGACAATGAAGGGCAGAGCAGCTGCACTGAGATAGCGGCAAATTCCAGAAGGACTTGCAGAGATGAGGTTGCTCTGGGTGGTGTACACGGCGCTGAAAACCCACTAATCAACCTGAACTCAAATATCCAAAATTTTCAGAGGAAATGTTAATATAGGCTCAATCATTACTAACTGACCACAGATTTGAAGGTTATTCATCTATATTCTTGAATAAATGGCTACATTTTATGACACAAAAAGAGTAATATTTCAAATATTGTGCAGACTTCAAGCTCCAATGCCGTTGACGTGAAATGCATTCTGGGAAACTTTTCTGTCGCAAGTCACAAGTCACCTTCTGATGCATCCTCGATAAAATGAGCGGATCAAGAACACATCCTGAGATGTTATGTGAACTTGACTTGATGTGAACTTGGAATTGGAACAGTTCTTGGGCCACAACTGATGAGGTTTCACAAGAACACATATTGAGAAACGGCCTGGATCTTTTTTGCCATATGCCATTTTTGGCTTTTGTGTGCACGTAGACTTTTAGTTAGGATCCTCCAGACAGTTTTATAAATAAGACCTCAGCTGATTTCTAAACTTTGTTGCCATATCCAGACTGTTGACATCTGAATGGTTTCTATTGAGTGTGAAATCTTGCGTGTTTTTTAAAGTTAGCTTTTGTTTTGAAACTCTTTTCACACTCATGGCATGTGAACGATTTCTCTTTGGTGTGAGTGATCAAATGTGTATTAAGGTTTGTTTTTGTCTTGAAACTCTTTCCACACTGAGAACATTTGTAAGGTTTCTCTCCAGTGTGAGACATCATGTGAGTCTTAAGTTTACCTGCAGTTATAAAACGCTTTCCACACAGTTGACAAGTGTAAGGTTTCTCACCAGTGTGAATTCTCAAATGTTTCTTAAGGTTACATGCAGTTATAAAACTCTTTTCACAGTGATGGCACGGATGTGGTTTCTCTCCGGTGTGAATCCTCATGTGTACGTTAAGGTTATTTTTTATTGTGAAACTCTTTCCACACAGATGACATGTAAATGGTTTCTCTCCAGTGTGAATTCTCATGTGTATCTTAAGTTTAACTTTATCTATGAAACTCTTGTCACAGTGATGGCATGCGTGTAGCTTTTCCCCACTGTGAGTTTTCATGTGCCGGAAAAGGCCTGAGTTAAAGGTGAAACTCTTTCCACACAGATGACAAGTGTAAGGTTTCTCTCCAGTGTGACTTCTAAAATGTTTTCTAAGGTTACCTGCAGTTGTAAAACTCTTTTCACAGTGATGGCATGCGTGTGTTTTTTCTCTAGTGTGAATCCTCAAATGTTTGTTACGGTCACCGACAGTTGTAAAACGTTTTTCACAGTGATGGCATGCGTGTGTTTTTTCTCCGGTGTGAATCCTCAAATGTCTGTTAAGTTGACTTTTATCTCGGAAACTCTTGTCACAATGCTGGCAGGCGTGTGGCTTTTCCCCCCTGTGAGCTCTCATGTGCCGGCTAAGGCTCGATTTACGGTTAAAACTCTTTCCACACTGTTGACATGTGAAAGGTTTCTTCTCACTGTGAATCCTCATGTGTTCTTTAAGGTAAGCTTTTGTTCTAAAACTCTTTCCACACAGTTGACATGTGAAAGGTTTCTTCTCACTGTGAATCCTCATGTGTTCTTTAAGGTAAGCTTTTGTTCTAAAACTCTTTCCACACTGTTGACATGTGAAAGGTTTCTGCTTACTGCGAGTTCTCTTGTGATCTTCAGGGCGTTCATCTTCACTGAAACTATTTTCACACTTTATGTCTTCTGTCTTCAGAGTTTCTTTCTGTGAAACTTTATGGTTTATTTTTACAATATGATGTTTCTCATCCACTTCAGCTTGACTCTCCTCTTTCACTTCCATCATATCTAAAATAAAGACAGAAAATAGTTAAAATAGATAAAATAGAATGACAAAACACATTTGAGATGTCATGTATTCATGTTATTTTTAATGTGAAGTACATTGTGTCATTTCTATTGTCAATTTCTGCATTTGTAGTTTAACTCTGTGCTGTGTTTAAAACCCTTTAACAAATGTCCTATAAATGTCTTTAAAACTTCCTTATGCTGTGTGTAAGACATTATACCAGTGTAAAGTCAAATACACTCACTGAGAAAACATTTAGATGACACCATTTTAAAAAGTTTATACAGTAGCTAGCTAGACAGAATATGAGATATCTAAATGTAAGATAGCACCAACATAATAACTATAATAATGGTTATTATGTTTATATGTGTTTGTATGTTTTAGTTTATATACATTTCCCTAAATTTCCAATAAGCATAAATATGTTGTTTAATTGCATCAATTCTCTGAAGTTTCAAATGAATACGAGGAGTTACAAGATAGAGAGTGAGAGACTGACAGAAACACGAATGTGTTCAATATGTGTACACAATAAACTTAAACATGTCATTAGATCTGTTTCTCTAAAGTTTAAGCATTAAACATGTTGTTTTATTACAGATCATTTATATGTGCTAGTGTGGTTTGGTCAAAAAATAAACTTCTGAGTGTTTGTGGACGTGTATTTTATTGTAATATGCTGAAAATTTTAAACACTGGCAGCATAAGACCTAAAAGTCTTTATTTTTGTTCCACAATGTTCCCCATCTGCTGATAAACATGTATTTAGTATGCATAAAACAGATGATTGACTTTTTAAACTTGTTCAAATATATAATGCTTAATATCGCTCACTAACTTCTTTCGTGAGAAAATCTCCCTGATGCTCTGTCATGTCTACAGTGCAAGCGATTGAGACTCCGCCCACCTGAGCAGCTCATTTGGATTTAAAGGGATACACACAAAAACGGTGCATTTTTGCTCAGCCCCATAAAGTGCCTATTTTAACATGCCACAATAAATTACCTATAGGATATTTTGAGCTAAAACTTCACATATGTACTCTGGGGACATCAAAGATTTATTTAAAATCTTTAAAAAGTCTTGTGGAATGTCCCTTTTAATGTTGAATTATGAAGTTTTTTTATTAAATTGATTTTATTCTGTACACTATGGCACACTTGTGGTGTTCCTTTTCAAAAATAACCGGCAATTTATAGTGAAGGTGGAAGATCCCAAAACAAAGAAAATGTTTTTTTTCTGAAACAGAGAGCAAAGTACGGCACTGAGAAATCCGCTCCCCTTCTCCCTCTCATAATGGGAGAGGGAGGGTGTTACTGCGCCGAGTCGAAGTACTCCCAAAAGTGCTATTCCGCCATAAAATTTAGTTCCTCTTGTAAATCCCCTTAGAAAAGCGCTATGTTTTATTTTGTACCACCAAACTTGCTCGTATAACTACTCGTCTTAAATAGGAAAAACGTTGATGTGTTTGGTCACTTCTAACTTTATCTCTGATTGGTACCATTGAATGAATGGGGCTAAGCTAAATGCTATCGAAGCGTCGCAGCACGCTCCAGCGCTTACGTGCACGCACTAAGATGATAGAGGGATGTATCAACTCTTCTTAGTTAAGGTAATAACATAGTTTAATATGGAAAATGGATAGACTATTCCTTTAACATTAAAAAAGTCTCATACTGTATATCTGGCACAGAGGTGGGTGCAATACACTACATCCAATGATAATAGGGGAAGGCTGTAAAACAAAATAATGACTGTTCTACTGTGACTGTGCTAATGTAACACTTTATGGAGTAATCTGTTCCTGTTACTTGAAATCTTGTAGAAGTGATTTCAGTGCTAGACCGACATTTCTTAGATCACCTGAGCATCTGTATCTATCAGTCAGATATTTCTCATGCCTTAAAGGAATAGTCAACCCGTTTGCCATATTAAACTATTTTACTATTTTAATTAATACATATCTATCTTTTTTCAATGCGTGTACTGTACAGCTCGTTGTGAATGTGTTAGCATTTAACCTAGCCCCATTCATTCCTATGGTACCAAACAGGGAAGCCACCAAACACTTCCATGTTTTCCCTATTTAAAGACTGTTACATGAGGAGTTATACCAGTAAGTATGGTGCCACAAAATAAAACTTTTTTTTGGTACCATAGGAATGAATGGGGCTAGGCTAAATGCTAACACATTCACAATGTGCTGTACAGTGCACGCATTGAAAAAAGATAGGAATGTATTCATTCGTCTAGGTTGAGGTAATAACATAGTTTAATATGGCAAAAGAGTAGACTATTCCTTTAATGCTCGTCTACACATTGACCTTGTTACGTACATAATTGAAACCGCCTTTCAACTTCATCAGACATTTTTTTATCTCAACAACTGCATTTATAAATGTATTCATCAAACCCCTGATAGCAGTCTTCATAATAATACTAAAATAACAGCATGCATACTTCAATGAATGACAGTATATCTTTTTTAATGCAGGACCATGAAGTGACTAACACATTACTAGCTAGTAGGATTGACAGAGGAACTAGCTGATTAATCTCAAATGGTATAGTCTGCTATAGTCTGATCTGTACTTGGTATGGAGCTGGGGCCTCATTTATAAAACTTTGCGTAGAATTTGCGTCAGAAGTGGCGTACGCATGAAACATAGGACGAGCGTACGCACAGAAATATTCGGATTTATAAAACCGTCCGCACGCACATCCTACGCATTTTTCCCTTAATAAATCACAATAAATTCAAAATGTAGCGCAGCTTTTGCGGCTTCATGACACGCCCATAGTTGTCCATATATAGTCCGTGAAACGCCCACAAGTTAATATGGATTGATTGCGAAATCATGGCAAACATAGAGAGGAAATCAAAAAAACGTAATTTGAAGTAGAAGTTATTGTAGGCGAGGTGGAAAAGAGGAGAAAAATGTTGTTTGGAGGGCACAGTGTGGGCATTACTAATGCCAAAAAAGGCACTTGAGTGGCAAACGGTGGCAGACTCCGTAAATGCTGTAGCCTCACAACCTCGGACCGTGGCAGAAATAAAAAAGAAATGGTCGGACATCAAAGTCGAGGCAAAAAACGTCTAGTGCTCCATCGCCAGAGTGTGTCTGCCACGGGTGGAGGAAAGGGGACATTGTTCAGCACAAATGTAATTTCTTGTTGCTTTCTGAATGGTTTAGGCTAGGGCTGTCACTTTTGTGATAAAATCATTTTCGATTTTTAATATATAAGTGTTCATTAAATCGATTGTAAAATCGATTTTCCATGTCTAAAAAAGACGTTTCCATTTAACGCCAAATAACAGACAAATGTAAAGAGAGCGCCTGAAATGCACAAGTCAGCAATATTTCTTATTCATTGTCATTAAGTTTCGTGCAGAATAAAAAACAGCAACAGTAGTGCAACATTCTCTAAAAGAGTGGACTGCTGCCATAAATGAAAAACATTACTGCAGGTTCAACCGGCTGCTTTTATGATTTAGGCAATTCAAAATTTATTTTAAATAATGATTCGATCCATTTCAAACAACTGTTCAAAAATGAAACTTTAAATAGACTTACTTGAAGTTGAGAACATGCTGTGTATTTTAATAAACGTAACCGACACTTAGGCGGCACTAGGCAGGCATAATGAAATGCGCAAAAAGACTAGGGCCATTACAAATTATTGGTCAGGAAAACAAGTCGATCAACATTTTAGGGGTCAAGAGCAGAGCGCTTTTCATTCACTATGTCCATCTGTTCAGAAGACGCACTCCGACCGCACTGATGTCCCAGGGAAACTCATAACTCATCATCTCCTGTAAGGTCACAATTTCGACGCTATCTCATGTTGCACAGGTTTATTGACGTTGTCCTCCATTTTCTTTGCAAAACACTAGATGCAGCGATTGAATTCATGAAACTATAGGTGCGTAAAAGTGCTGGGTATTTTCTGTCTAGCTTTCGCACACCTACTGCACTTTCGGAATTCTTTATTTTCTTTTTCTGCTTGTTTGTGAGTTTTGTTACTCTATATTTTTAACTGTTTAATTCTTTTAAAATTAATAGTGTACATATTTGGTTAAAATCGATTGCCTATTTTCGTTTTCGAAACGTTTTTTGGTTGGTCCGATCGATTCTGCAATCGATTTTCGAACGAAAAGTGACAGCCCTAGTTTAGACATACGCCATACATTGTTTTATCAAAAATAAAACACACTAAAGGCATATGCATGAACACAATAATTCCGTAGATTATGAAGATATGGTTTACTATGAAAACAACTTTCCCCAGTGGACAATTAATACATCTCCTTAATTATCTATCTATCTATCTATCTGTCTATGTAATTGCATCTATATCTGCTCCGCCAGACGGACACATTTGTACATTATTTCGTTCTGTGAACTATATTCTTTATGATGATGAATTGCACAACTTCACTTTTCTTTTAGCAAATATGTGTTCATTTGAATTTCTGTTGTAATTTTCGATTTCTTTATTTTTTTGTTTCACTGCTGATCGATCAAACGGGTGTTCGTGTAGGCTGTTAATTGTAAGACTTGCTTTGTGAAGTCTTCATGTTATTTATGAGAGGCAGTGTTGTCACTTTCACGTGTTTCTTCCATCTGCCGACGGTGTCGCCATTTCTCATTTCACCCGTTTTTGTGCGTACGCCTGGGTCAGAGCTTGCGTGACGGACAGCACATTTTCCCGTCAAGTTTGCTTTTTATAAATAACAACTGTTGCGTAGAGAGTGGCGTACGCCTTCTTTTGTGCGTACGCAACGTTTATAAATGAGGCCCCAGGACTCTGTTCATGTTGTGGCTGAGAAAAAAGTACCGTCAAAACTAAGTTCAATTCTGGACAATCCCTTTTCTCCCACTAGGGTGCTGGCCAACCAGAGAAGTACATTTAGTCAGAGACTGATTACTGCTAAGTAAGCGTTTTAGAAGATCCTTTAAACTTGTGGCCATTAAGCTGTATAACTCCTCTTTGTAACTGCTGGGACAAATCACTATTGAAGTAAATTACCCTTTTTTAGATTGGTATAGTATATTCATTTTTTATGTCTTATCTATTCATTTTTAAAATGGTTGATGGGCATATTTACATGTATTAAATGTATGCAATTTCCCCCTGGGATTAATAAAGTTCTTTGAATTGAATTAATTGTTAGGCTAGCTGCAAAAAGAAAATCTCCATAGTAACTTAATTTAGATTATTTTAGCATCCCTTCATGCAACCGAGTCAGGGCTAAATTCAGCCAGGATAACTGGAAAATCCCAGATTAATCCTTTATCTTGCCTTTGTGCAATACCCCTCAGGTCTTCTCCAGATCCTTCAGGTTTTGGGACTGTTACAGGGCAACATGGAGTTTCAGCTCCCTCCGTAGATTTTCTATTGGGTTCAGGTCTGGAGACTGGCTAGGCCACTCCAGGACCTTGAAATGCTTCATACGGAGCCACTCCTTAGCTGCTCTGGCTGTGTGTTTGGGGTCATTATCATGCTGTAAGACCGAGTCACGACCCATCTTCAATTCTCTTACGGAGGGTTTTTTGTTGCCAAAAAACTCACGATACATGGCCCATATCCATCCTCCACACAATACGATGCAGTCGTCCTGTCCCCTTTGCAGAAAAAGACAGCCAAAGCATTGTTTCCACCCCCATGATTCACGTTTGAAATGGTGTTCTTGGAATTGTACTCATCCTTCTTCCTCCAAACACGGTGAGTGGAGTTAATACCAAAGAGTTCTATTTTGGTCTCATCTGACCACATGACCCTCTCCAATTCCTTCTCTCGATCATCCAGATGGTCTTTGGCAAACTTTAGATGGGCCTGGACATGTGCTGGCTTGAGCAGTTGAACCATGCGCACTCTGCAGGATTTTAATCCATGAGGGTAGCCCTGTTTTACTAAAAGTAACCTTTGGAACTGTGGTCCCAGTTCTCTTCAGGGCATTGACCTCCCGTGTAGTTCTAGGCTGTTCCGTCACCTTTCTCAGGATCAGTGATACTCCACACAAGGTGAGATCTTACATGGAGGCCACGCATGTCACTCTCCACATTTAAACATGCTCTGTGTTTTGTTTTAAGTACTTTTAAAGTTGAAAAGGCAGACTCGCAAAAATAAGCGGTTGCAAAAGGAAGAAGGCATTTCAGAGCACTCTCAGCTAGGATGGGAAAGTCTTTTCTTACATACATCCAGTAGTTAGAGAGGGAAAGAGCCTCAAATTTCATTTTTAAATGTGATTTTTAAGTCCAGACAAGAGCCTACATCAGAGGCAAATGGGTTTCTTACCCATATCAGATGGGTGCTGTCAAGGTCAGGGAAATAATCTCTGAAATATCCCTGGAGGTGCTCCAGGTGGGATTGTATCAGTAGAGAAATGGTGTCCATCTCACCACCAGATGACAGCAGCTCTTGGTGTAATAGTGGGAACATTTCTGTTACATTCCGTTTCTTGAGCTTGTTTGACTACAGCGTAATCTTAAGGGAAAAAGCACGCACTTTGTCTTGCATATGCACTATGTATGTGTCACACCCTTGCATGCTTTGGTTAAGCACATTCAGATGACAAAAAATGTCAGCCATATATGCAAGTTTGAGAATCCAGGTTGCATTTTAAAACAGTCAGCAAGCTGATGTTTTTCAGACAAGAGAAATTCTGCAACCTCCCTCCGCAACTCATACACACGGTTCAAAACTGCTTCCCGTGAAAGCCAGCGTACGTTTGAGTGAAGCAGCAGTCCATCAAAACGGGCTCCCATTTCTTCACACAGAAGAGCAAACAGCCTGTGTTTCAAGGGGCATGCTTTAATGAAGTTTACTACTTGTATCATGTCCTGTAGTACCTGATTAAGCTCATCATCTAACCGTTTAGCCACCAGTGCTTCTCGATGGAGCAGTGCGTGAACACGACATTCGGGGCCTTCTGTTTGATGACAGCCATCACCCCACTGTTCTTCCCACTCATAGCCATGGCCCCTTCAGAACACACACCCACGCAACGAGACCAGTCAAGTCTATTTGAATCAATATATTTGTCCAGCACTTGAAAAATCTCTTTCCCAGTGGTTCTACTTTCAAGTGCTTTGCAAAACAGTAATTCCTCGACGAACATTTCTTGGGAAATTAATCTTATGTACACAAGCAACTCGGCAGCGTTAGCGACATCCGTACTTTCATCTAGCTGCAGTGCAAAAAATCTCTTCTAGGCAGCATCTGAAGTTTGTTTTTATTTATTATTTCTCTCTCCAGAAACCACTCGCGTGGATTTTTGTTTATGATAAGATTATAAAGGAGCGTGTGATGCGCCGTTCTAATGCTGAGATCATTCACCAGCTTTTGAGTGGATATTTGACGAGCTCCCTGATCTCTGCTTTAATACAGTTTTCAGACATTTCTCATCGTGATTGTTTATATCAGTGGTCACCAGTGGTCATCAAAATGCGGGTTTTAAATGCATATAAACCAGTGGTCACCAATGCTGGTCCTGGAGGGCCGGTGTCTCTGCAGAGTTTAGCTCCAAACTTAATCAAACACACCTGAAGCACCTTAATTACCTCCTTCAAGTGTGTTTGATTAGGGTTGGAGCTAAACCCTGCAGAGACACCGGCCCTCCAGGACCAGGATTGGTGACCACTGGTTTATATGCATTTAAAACCCGCATTTTGAGGAGCTGAACGATATATCTTGTTGGGATGACGCGCAGGAATTTTCGTTTATTATAGCTCAAATGAGCACGTGACGCGATATTCTTTTATGCAGCTGAATGATCTCCGTTTCAATGCAGTAATTGACGAGCTAACTTACCTCATATCTGCTTCAGTCCAGTTTGATGACATTTCTCGTCGTGAATGTTGTAAGTCCCTCATTTTAAAGAGTTGAACCAACTTCATGTTGCCATGACACGCGCGTCCTCACTACGGCACGTGCGTCATTGTTTATGCGTCTCATTTATCATTTCCTGATAACTGCTTCCATCTAGTTTGCAACATTTCTCGTAGTGAATGTTTATATGCATGATATCTCTCGTTTAAAGGAGCTGAACCATAACTTCCTCACTACAACACGCCGATTACGGCATTGTTTGGGCTTCTTGTTCACAAAGAGGGTTTTCCGTGTATCTGACTAGGTCCTCTTTCCGGCAACGATCCCAGAAGATTTACGGGACGAGTTTGTGTTCACACAGACGCTTGTCTGGCAATTTTACAGGTATTTTCTGCGACCAAAGGTCTGTGTAAATGGGGTTTTAGTAAGCACAGAAATGCAGATGGTACAGGATGGAAATGGGGGTTGTGACAGAGTAACAAAATTCCTACAATTTCAATACTACAGATCCATTATTTTTGTCAACTTGTTTTCCTTCAGTTAGGCCTAATTAATCTGAGCTTATGAATCTGATTTTTTAGTGAAAATAGTATTATATGAGAATTGTTGGCACCCTTCTGTCTCTAGAGACAATGGATTCTGCACCTGACTATTTATTTAGCTGTGGGGCAGCAGCGCCGGCTATGGCTGAATAAGCCAATACGGGAGCTGCAGCTCCTGCCGCACTTGCTGCAAATGTGGGCCATGGTGGGTACTATAGGGGGAGCAGTGGTAGGCTGGGTTCTCTGCTGCTTACGGCTCTTCCTTTCCTCATGCTGGATTCCTCTCTTCTCCTCAGCCTGCTTGATGCCAGTTATGACACTTGCACTCCAGCTATTGCGGTCAGATATTGCTGTTTCAAGATCTGCTGGGTTAATGTTGCACGACTTCAGATCCCTCTTGCAGACATCCTTGTAGCGTAGGGCAGGTCGACCGGTTGGCCGTGTTCCAGTGGCAAGCTCGCCATAGAGGATGTCCTTTGGGATGCGGCCATCGTCCATCCTGCATACGTGTCCGAGCCAGCGAAGGCGCCTCTGGGAGAGGGTGGCGAACATGCTTAACATGCCTGCCTGAGCCAAAACATCTGCGTTGGAGATGCGATCCTGCCAGGTGATGCCAAGGAGTCGTCTGAGATTGCGCATGTGAAAGGCGTTCAGTCTTCGCTCTTGGTGCGTGTATAAGGTCCAGGCCTCACTGCCATACAGAAGGGTGCTGAGCACGCACGCTTGGTACACTTTCATCTTTGTATTAAGGGTCAACATGGGGTTGTCCCACACACGCTTCGTAAGGCGAGCCATGGTGGTTGCTGATTTGCCTATCCTCAGGTTAAGCTCAGCATCCAAGGATAGATTGCTGGAGATTGTAGAGCCGAGGTATGTGAACTTGTCCACCACCTCCAGGGTGTGTTCGCCAATGGTGATTTTGGGAGCGGTGCTGACATCCTGCCCCATGATGTTGGTCTTCTTAAGGCTGATGGTGAGGCCAAACTCTGTGCATGCCTCCGCGAAGAGAGTGATGAGTCGCTGAAGGGCAGCTTCCGTGTGAGCAGTGAGGGCGGCGTCATCGGCATAGAGCATCTCCCGGATGAGGACTTTGCGCACCTTGGTCTTTGCTCTGAGCCGGGCAAGGTTGAATAAGTTCCCGTCGCTCCGTGTGTGAAGGAAGATGCCATTTTCAGACTCGTTGAATGCATAGCGCAGGAGCAGGGAGAAGAATATGCCGAAAAGTGTCAGGGCCAGGACACACCCCTGTTTCACGCCGCTCTTGATTGTGAAGGGGTCAGATGACGCTCCGTCGTACTGAACAGTACCAGACATATTGTCGTGGAATGACTCGACCATCTTCAGAAGCTTGGAGGGGCATCCAATCTTGTGGAGGAGGGCGAAGAGGCCAGAGCGACTGACTAAATCAAACGCCTTGGTCAAGTCGATGAAGGCAAGGTACAGGGGACGTCGCTGTTCGCGGCACTTTTCCTGCAGCTGCCTGAGGGAGAACACCATGTCGATGGTTGATCGCTTAGCCCGGAAACCACACTGTGACTCGGGATACACGCGGGCAGCAAGTACCTGCAGGCGGTTGAGGACAACCCTGGCGAAGGCTTTTCCCACAACGCTGAGGAGAGAGATCCCACGATAGTTGTTTCAATCCCTGCGGTCGCCCTTGTTCTTGTAGAGCGTGATGATATTCGCGTCCCGCATGTCTTGGGGAATCGTTCCCTTTTCCCAGCACTCTAGCAAAAGCTCATGAAGATGCCTGAGGAGGGAGCTCTCTTTTGCGGTCTTCACAACCTCTGGTGGGATTCCATCACTGCCTGGTGCTTTCTTGCAAGACAGCGAGTCAATGGCCTTACTGAGCTCCTCGATGGTGGGTGGTGAGTCAAGCTCTTCCATGCTGGGCAGTGAGGTGATGTTCTCCATGGCTGCGTCAGTGACTATATTCTCTCTAGAGTACAGCTCCCCATAGTACTCCACCCATCTCTCCATCTGCTCGCCGCGGTCCTTGATGATGTCGCCAGATGTAGACTTGAGGGGTGCGATCTTGATGACGCTTGGTCCAAGTGCTTTCTTTATCCCCTGGTACATAGCATGGGTGTTTCCACAGTCTGCAGAGATCTGGATGTCACTGCAAAGCTTCAGCCAGTAGTCGTTAGCACACCTATGGGCCACCCTCTTGGCGTTGTTGCGGGCTTCTCTATAGGCAACCAGTGTTTTCTTGCAGGGTTTCCTCTTGTACTTGAGAAGCGCAACACCCTTGGCAGCTAAGGCAGGCTCCATCTCTTCTATCCCAACCTCGAACCAGTCCTCGTTCTTCCTGACCCTTTTTCCAAAGGTGTCTGAGGCTGCCTGGTATATGGCATCGCGGATAAAGTCCCAGCGTGCTGTGGCACTGTCTGTGGGGCAGTCTTCCAAGGTCTTGTCAATGACTTCGGCGAAGTGTTCACGCAGCTCAGGCTTTGAGGTTCTGGCTGTGTCGATGCGAGGCCGGCCCTTCTGCTTGGAGCGGTGGGTCCTTCTGAGTTGGAGACGCACCATGCTGCCGACAAGGGAGTGGTCTGTGTCGCAGTCGGCACTATGGTAACTGCGCGTGAGGAGCACGTGGTTCAGCATGGGTCTTCTGGTAATAACAAGGTCCAGCTGGTGCCAGTGCTTCGACCTAGGATGTCTCCAAGACACTCTGTGGTGGGACTTGGTGGAATAGAAGGTGTTGGTGATGGCAAGGTCATGATAGGAGCAGAGCTCAAGTAGTCGTTGTCCGTTCTCGTTGATCTTTTCGACGCCAAAGTGTCCGATACAACGTGGCCAGGAGGTGTGGGCTGCGCCTACCCGGGCATTGAAGTCTCCGAGCAGGTACAGATTTTCCTTCACTGGGATCTCTCTAATCTTTGTCTCAAGCTCCTCATAGAATGCATCTTTGGCCTCGGCTGTAGAGCAAAGTGTGGGGGCGTAGATGCTAAAGATGTGTGTAGGTCTTGAGGAGGTACTGAGGCGGAGTGAGAGGATACGCTCAGTTCCCTGTGAAGGTGGTTCGACTGATAGCAGGAGGGAGTTGCGAACTGCAAAGCCAACCCCGTAGAGTCGCCGCTCGTCTGACTCCAGACCTTGCCAGAAGAACGTGTAGTCCTTCTCCTTGAGACTGCCACTGGAAGCGAGGCGTGTCTCCTGGAGGGCGGCGATGTCGATGTTCCGCTTGGCTAGCTCACGGTCGATGATGGCGGTTTTCCTGGCGTCATCTACTTGTTGGAGATCGTCAGAGAGGCCAGGACACATTGTTCTGACGTTCCAGGTTGCCAGTCGCAGGGCTGGCGGTTTCTTTTTCTTCCGGTGTTTGCCTGGTGCTCAATTTTACAACAAGCCTGTCGATTTTGTCTAAGCTTCACGCACCCGATGAAGCAAGCAAGTTGTGGCGAGGTAGTACCTTATTGCCCGGGGGCTGCCCGGGTTGAGGAGGGCGGTAACTTCCCAATGGAGTCAGAAGACTCCTCCCACCGTCGAGAGCAACCCCTAGCGCCCGGCTCTACGCCAAACGAGCCTGGGCTTATCACTGGTGACTGCTGCTCCCCGTGTTGAGTCTACGCTGAGACAGCGAAGCTGGAGTGACCTCTCCAGGTGCAGGCCTGGGCGAATAGTTTGGAGATCCTAGAGTGCCCAGTGCCAGGATCCCCCTCTCGGCGTTGCTGGCAAAGTCCGGCGGAAAGGCAAGCCAGTACAGCCGGTGCCAACGCAGCTGCAGGAGGTGCCAGAAGGCATCACAAAGCTAAGTCAACCAACTGCCTACGGGTTTCTGTACCGGATTTTCTATTTGGGTTTACTCCCATAGCCTTTGACCAACCAAGGCCGACCTGCAAGGCAGCAGGAAACTCGTGGAAAGCGGGGTCGTTCAGTTCCCGTGCAAATGCGAGGCATCTGCCCACTGCTTTTATATATATATGAGAATAATTTGGGTAATATTAAATAAAATGGCAAATGACAAACACTTGCAGGGTTGACCATGGGCCGTGTTAGGCCATTTTTAGGGGGTCTTTATTGTTTTCTTTCATTGACTATGGACCCTGTAAAGTAGCCCTGACAGCCCCATTTAATGACAGCTCTGCCACTGTTCATATATAGGCCGGACCTTACACTGTATTCAAACAAATTTTTTATTTATTATTATACCCTTATGCCCCCTAAATGATCATCTTAGAATCACCCCTGTTGACCACACTAGTCTACTTTAATGTTTAACTAGTTAGTTTGCTTTTATGCTATAAACTATGGCACAGAGTCACTATCATTATCAATATCATTAGCAGGCCCTGGTTACAAGCTTTTTTTTGTAGGCCAGTTATTTTTATGACCAGGAACAACACATTTAAAACAAGGTGGGGAATCACAAAAAGCCACAGAGATTGTTATAGCCTTTAGAAACAAAGTAAATAAATTTCAGTCTGATGCAATAACTTTAACTAGTATTTTTGGGTAAAAGAAAATTCTCATGATAATGACACAACATGAGGTTTAAGTGTAGTAGAGCATTACATGGAGATCACAGTCATTCAATCCACTGAAGGTTGCTTTGGATAAAACTCTTTACCTGATGTTTCAATCTAATTCTACTGAATCTATTATAGATGCAGAAAGTTATCATCTCATGGATTTTAGTTTATTTTCCCCTCATGTTTCTCAATGTTTTTATGATTATTCATCAATCATCAAGGATGAAGATTGAAAAATAGACACCAACCTATTTGTTCCTCAGTATCTTCATCCTTTATTCTGCATGGTTGTGGATCTGTCATCTTCTCAAGCTCCTCTTTCACCAGCATCAACATTATGTCATGAAGATTTCAGTTGTCACACATGGAGTGATTTCTCTGTGTGTTTGACTCCAGCATTTATTGGTGGATTGTTGTAGGAAGAGCTTCACTGAAGGTCTCAATCACTTTCACCCTATGGGGTGTGAACTAGAAATGAAAGAAGAGACATTAAAACATTTAACGTCAATAAAACATTCATCATGTTTCAAACTTTTTTAGTTTTATTTGTAACAAATAATTGGTTTATTTCTAACTTTGATCCTCATGTTTTGCTAAGATTGACTTTTATGTTATAGGGGTGTAATGATGCAGACATCATCGGATTATTGCAGAAGGGTTTTCCTGCACTGAAAAAGAATCAGGACCCACCAGATTACAAAGACACATTTATATTATTTTATTTACTTTTGACACTTGTTTAGTGTGTTGTGATTCGACAGCAGCTTAGCTTAGCAGAGCAGTTTGAGCTTAGCTGGCGACTGACGTATTCATGTGGGCGGAGTTTAGTCAAAAACTCTTGCTTTGACGCCATTCAATCAGGAATATTGCCTGGCATTGAACTTTGAGCTTTATCATTTTACATGTATTATTTATGCTATTATAGCAACATTACACACTAACTATGGTTTAAAAAACAGGATCAGAAAGAATGTGACTTTTAAAAGAAATACAAGAGAAAGAGATGCAGAAAGGGTGTTTAATTTCTAATTTCTGGATGTTTTTAGCCTAGCTGAGATTTTCAGAGATATGAAGTCCCAGGAACTTATGGCTGTCAGTCCGTTCAACTTCAATCTTCTTGATTGTTAGAGGCTGTAGGGGAGAGGTCTTCTCCTAAAGTCCAGAATGAGTTAATTTGTTTTATCAATATTAAGAACAAGATCATTGTCCTCCCCAGTGACCATGTGAACCATATTCTGATGAGGCCAAGGATAGTGGTATCATCTGTAAGGGTGTTACGATTTCGATTTTAAATCAAAATCTATCGTAATGTAGTCACAATTTTGAACTTCGAATTAAACAATGGGATCGTCGATGCTGCCACGCCCCCATGTCATGTCCGGTCGGCTTGCCAAGCGGGGGAAAAAACCTCTCAGAGATTTATATTTTAAACACAAGGGATTGTGTTTGATATTGCTACAACTCCTTGAAATGCATATCATAAACAGGATTCATTTCCTACCTGGTGCGCTGACTTCGGACAGAGCACAGCTCTCTACACGTGCGCGAGACAGGCGCCAAGATGCAGCGGGTAATATTTTTAACAAAAGGGATAGTTTGCCTCAGCTCACAGGAACCGCATAAAACTAAACAAATACGTAAGGGTAAGGATTACTATTAGTTTGTTTAGGGTTCGGACAGATCCGAGAGCGTGTGCACGTGAGACAGAGAGAAGCGCAGCTTTTTATGATTCCCTGGATTTATTTTTAGATGCTAGGAGTCCAAGACGCGGGCATTAAGTCCATGTGCGTCCAATAAGGAATCCTCTCTCTACAAGCTCTCTCACGTAAAGTGAAGCCCACAAACCCCCACGCAAGGAAAAGCACGCAATGTGCATGTGAATGTGAAACTATAATAGTAATATATAATAATGGCTTAGCATTTTTTTGCCTTTCAAAAAAGCAGTAAATACCGAGAAACAAATCAAATCGTGACATTAGAATCGAAAATGTAATCGAATCAAGGATTTGGAGAATCTTGACACAACATTTACTGACGATGTTGTTATTGTTCGAGATGGTGACACAGTCATATGTATATAGTGAAAACAGTTCACCTTCCTTAGAGCTTAAGCACCTTTGAGTGCGTCACTTTCAGTACAGTCTCATTTGAGTTATTGGTGGCTATCAGGGGGATGTCTCTGTTATTTTGGTCGAATCTAGCATAAAACGTGTTAAGGTTGTCCAGTAGAGAGGAGTCTTTGATCACAGTTTTGTTTACGACTTTCATGTAATTGGTGAAACTTTTAGCTTTTAGCATGTAACAAAATATTTTTAGTCTTGATGACGTATGCCACCTACAAATGCAACTTTGGAAGGCTCCAGCTTCAGATTGAGAAGGGGCCAGCATGAATGTAGTCTGAAAGCACGAAAGGCGGAGCACAACATGGAGGGACAACATGGATTCAGGCATTCGAGCGACTTGCCCGTATGTATTGTAAATAGCAGATTCTTCACTTACAAGAATACTTTGATTAGTAGGTGGAAGTAATTACACATGAATGAGCAGATATTTTTGAAAAAATACATGGGTTTTTGCTAGGGAAGGGCGATATGGCCTAAAAAATTATCACGGTAATTTCCGTTGTTTGTTGCGGTGACAATAAAAATGACAATAATTATTCGCTTTCGTAAAATATCAGATTAGGTTATGTTTAAGTTATGTTCCAGTTACTGTGCTGAAAAACATCACACAACAACAATTACACAATAATAATTCAAATCAATTACAAGTTTAAAATGTAAACACAGATTCTGTATTTATTTATACTCTCATGGTGCAAAAATAGTGCAAACAGGAAAAGTAACAATGTCTTTAGATGTGTTCAAAATCACAATAGAGTACAACTGCAAATAAATCCTGATAAAGTAACAAACATGTTAAAGTAACCTGATAAAGTAAAGAAGTTCAGTGTGAAACAGTCAATAGTGCCTTTACATACAGTCTTTACTGGTAATTTACTGGTAATTTACAGCCAGTACACTTTACCAGTAAGACAGGTTTTAAGATTACCAGTAATTTACCAGTAAGTGCTATTTGTGAACGAAAAATATAGGATTACCGGCATTTAGAACAGACGACGTCAGACAGCGCTGACAGCTTCAGCCCGATCAGAAAGTTTTTTTTTCATAGATGACACGTTTACCCCCGCACTGTTTACAGAGCTTTCCACACATGTGCTGCTTAAAAGTCGAGCACACCTGAAGTTAACATCCACTTTTCTTCACCAAAGTTGTTTCAAACAGCTTACCATCTATTTGCCAAATTGCCGACGTCCTTAGCACACCCTCTGTGATTTGCAGACGGCCCCTAGGCGGATATGCAGCGAATATCAAACCTAAAACTAACTTTACCTCCCTCTGTGAAGCCTACGCAGGATCTGTTTGACGCCGCAATGCTGTTTGGTCACGAGCAACTTTGCGACTGTCAGCATTTGCCACAGATGTGAAAGACAACAAAATACAGACCGTGGACATTAAGTCATAACCCGCCATTGTTTACAATACGACATTGAGCTCACCGGCCACACGCCAGAGGTAACTTCTGCTTTTTCTCCAAGTTTACTGGTATTTTGATATGTGTGAATGATGTCTTACTGGTAAAAAGACGGAACGTCACTGCATGTGTGAACAGCACATTTTTGTATGTATTGGTAAATTCATGGTAATAACAACAAGCACCTCCTCAGCCTCATGTCCGCCTTCTGCCATTTGTTTTCACTCCGCACGTGAACAGTGAATTGGGCCAGCGCAAACTACCTCATCAACCAGATTTATCGTTGTTACCGTGAGGCGACATTTTTGTGAGGGGAAATTTTGGCGGTATCTCTCAAAGATATCGCCCATTCCTAGTTTTTGCTAAGAATTAACTCAAAAAAAAAAAAAAAAAAAAACACTACACGGTGTAGCTTTAAGATATTAAACAGAGTGTTTTGGAGGCATAAAGGTAAATTTCTTCATCTTATGTTTTTTTATGTTAAAATAAAATTTCTAGCAGGTGTTACAACAACCCCTCTGTTTACCTATGGGGTAACGTTTGCACTCCTTTCACTTTCAGTGTAATTGTAAGATAACGGTAGGTCTCACAAACAAACTTTAAGTGTTCATTTGTACCAGAAATGTGTTTGTTGTAAAAAATAATTAATTAAACTTAAATATTTTTTTGAAAGATAGAGGTAAAGCTAAAAATCGTTACTTTGTGCCTCGCTCTCCCCTAGCGTTACTAAATATTAAGGTAAATAATAACTAAAATAAAAATTATTAATACAGATGCAGTTCGCGGTTAGTTTTAAAGTTGTCGGAATAGTGCACAACATCTATGTTTGTGTACTCTTCACAGTAATCCGATTCATAATACATGAAACAACATTGAATAATATTGGTATTATATGGTGGACATTACCTCAAAGTACACAACTGTATGAGTCAGGAGATGTTTATGACGCGGTCCGGACAATGAATCCCTGCTCCAGAGACAACAGTGAGTCCGGGTAAGAAAACTCAATCTCACTGCTAACAGTTAACGTATTAATAAATCCTGCTGACAAACCAAGTAAATAATTAAAGACAATTTAATTCGACTTTAGTTATGCCAGCCTTTGAACACAGCTTCATGAGATTCTAAACGTTCTTCTTCTTCTTTTGGTTTAATGTCGGGTTGCGAACCAAATTTAAAGGTGCATACCGCCACCTACCGTGATGGAGTGTGATTAACCTCTTCTATATCCTATTATATAACACACTATTCTTAATAAATCTCAAAACTGCATACATTTGTCTTCTTGATTTTAGACTGTCATTTAATAAGTTGGCTATAGTCAATTGCTTGCATCCTATTGTTTGTAATTCTTCCTTTTAAATACTTCATTCTATTTCATATGGCTTAAATATCTTCAAAACTTTTTGTTTGACATCGGAATACATCATCAAATACCCTACTAGGGGCGGATTTAGTGATTTGGGGGCCCAAGGCAAATCCATGTATTGATTGACATGTTTTAAACATGTTTTTTAAAGAATGAATTCATGGGTGAACTGTTTTTATATAAATGAACTGGCATTTCAAAATGACAGCGTATCAATTTCAAAGTAAAAATAATTTTTATTTAGGTAAATGGAGGTTTGCAACAGAGGTTTTGCCCAAAATAGTTAACATCTACCAATCAACTGTTAACGTGCTATCAGATTGTTTTAAAATTTATCCTAATAGAGACTGTCTGTTTTATATATGTTTGAGTATTTTTGGGTTTAAATATTACGTAACGGTGTTTATGTTTTGTTTCAATTTATTAAGCTTATAGACTGTAATTTTAAACGCCACGCCGTTGTAAAGGCCAATATGTAGGGAGAAATTTGTGTCAGACATAAATTTCAAGTTTAATTAAAATTTTGTTTGTTACTTTCAAACGAATTACGTTTCATATAATGTGTCTCTTAATTTTAATAAATGTTTTGTTGATAAGTTTTTAACGATTTGCAAAATCAAATTATGGAGAACATCACTCAACACCAGCCTTCAGTGCACAGAAATTTAATTGCATGCGCATTCAGAGCATGATGTAGCAGCACATTTGATTGCAGCATGCTTATTTGACTTTTAAAAATCAACATCATATTAATTTTTAATACTTTAGCCCGCCACACTTTTTGTCATGAGAAACAGGTAAGTTATTTGTTGGTTTTTTTAAACGAATACAGTCAGTGCGTAAGAAAATTTTCAAATGGACTATAAGATCACCAATATGAACTCTCAACCATAAATCCAGATGGCACAGGTACGTCTATAAGATGTCTGGTAAAGATCTGGAGATCTGGAATGCATCTGGTGGGTAAAAACATCTTGCAGACGTCTTCAATAGGCTATATGACATATTTTAGGAAACGTCTCAGCGATGTATTGCAGATGAGCAATCAAAATCTAAATAATACATATTGCAGATGTAAACGCAGATATCAAATAGACGTCTCTGACATGTATGTGTGCATAAGAACGTGAAATGGTTGAAGTCCTCTCGATGGCAATATGCATTTATGTTGGCTAAAAAATTGCGTCACCTCTTATGTTTGATGCAAGTTTGCATTTGCTGAATTTTATTTTTTGCTTCAAGTACGCTAAATTTAGTACTGTTTGCTTGAATGTTTTTGTTTTAAATCATAAAGACCTTTCTTTTTAATAACATCAACATTAACCTATTGATCATAATAATATGTTGTTTGGGGAGCTAGAACAATATCAGACTAAAACGATCACGAATTTGTGTACAGACTGTGAAATTAATCACTATGTTTAGTGGGGATGGGCAAAAATTTAGATTAGGCTAAAGCCTACACTGTAAAAAAATTCTGTAAAAATTACAGTATTACTCGGTACTGGCAACTAGCTGCCAGTAACTTACTGTAGATTTTACATTTATGTTATTTACTGGCAACAGTTTGTTCAAAGTTAAATGAACATGAAACATTTTCAGTCTTTATCTTCTACAGTAAGTTACTGGCAACCAGCTGCATAATTACAGCATTTTTTACAGTGTACTTAAAGGGCTACTGTATCTGCGATTACACTCTGATATCATAAACTGTGCAACTTGTTATCTTTGCGGAGCATACTCACCAGCGTTATATTATCAAAATCTGAAAAACACCATTAATTGATGTGTACCCTACTGCAACACTGGCTTAATACAAATGCTAAATAACTTCATGTTTTTATAGTCAGAGAGTAATTATGATTTATACCAAAATAATCGTGATTTTTGTGATTTTGCACATAATCAAGCAGCCTTAGGTGAAACTGTACAATCTATTGTTCATATGTGACATGCACACTACCGTGGGTCGCAATTCATGACACATGTTAGTATAGACCAGGACCAGGCAAACACACACATCCATTATACTGTATGACTGTATCTCTTTAACATTTCATGTGAGAAGCCTCACGCTAATAGCAATTTGTTTACAGGCCTTGACTACTGTTGCTGTTTATGGCTTGCTTCCTGAAAGAGTGAAAGAAAGAATTGATTTTTGAATTAAATTAAAGTCATGAAATAAAAATAAAAAGCATGAAAAATAAAGCATTTGTTTTCAAGAGGGTCTGTAGTCAACAAAACATGAAACAGAAGTAGAGTAACAAAATGTTTTACCACACTTAAAGCACACATGAGCTTTCACGCTATCATTTATGTTTATGAACATTTAAAACATATGCTGTTTGACAAACTCTTTCCACAACACATCTGACATTACAACTCAAAGTCATAACTGCATTATTCAGTCAAATGTCTTTTCTCAAGAGTGAAAGCTCTGGTGATTTCTCAGACTTCTTTCCCATGAAAAACTCTTTCCACACTGTTGGCACGTGAATGGTTTCTCTCCAGTGTGTATCCTCATGCGTGCATCAAGATGATCTTTTCTTGTAAAACTCTTTCCACAGTGATGACATGTGAACGGTTTGTCTCCACTGTAAACTGTCATGTGTCTTAAGAGCGCCCTCGTTTGCAAAACAATTTCACACTAAAGACATGTTAGGGTTCACTCCATCGTGACTTCTTGTGTGTAAAGGCTACTTTGATCTCCTAAACTCTTTCAAGTTTTTCTCCAGTGTGAGACATCATGTGTACCTTAAGTTGACTTGTATCTGGGAAACTCTTGTCACAGTGATGGCACGCGTGTGGCTTTTCCCCAGTGTGAGTTTTCATGTGGCGGTTAAGGTTCGATGGACAGGTGAAACTCTTTCCACATTGATGACAAGTGTAAGGTTTCTCTCCTGTGTGAGACCTCATGTGTACCTTAAGTTGACTTGTATCTGGGAAACTCTTGTCACAGTGATGGCACGCGTGTGGCTTTTCCCCAGTGTGAGTTTTCATGTGGCGGTTAAGGTTCGATGGACAGGTGAAACTCTTTCCACATTGATGACAAGTGTAAGGTTTCTCTCCGGTGTGAATTTTCATATGTCTGTTAAGGTAACTTGCAGTTGCAAAACTCGTTCCACACAGATGACACATGTAAGGTTTTTCTCCAGTGTGAGACCTCAGGTGTGTCTTAAGTTGAGTTGAATCTGGGAAACTCTTGTCACAATAATGGCATGCGTGTGGCTTTTCCCCACTGTGAAGTTTAATGTGACGGATAAGATTCGCTTGTAAAGTGAAACTCTTTCCACACTGTTGGCACGTGAATGCTTTCTCTCCAGTGTGAGTCCTCATGTGCATCTTAAGTTCACCTGCAGTTTTAAAACTCTTTTCACACTCATAGCATGCGTAAGGTTTCTCTCCAGTATGAATCCTCATGTGTGCGTTAAGGTTAGGTTTTCTTCTGAAACTGTTTCCACACAGATGACACATGTAAGGTTTTTCTCCAGTGTGAGACCTCACGTGTGTCTTAAGTTGAGTTGTATCTGGGAAACTCTTGTCACAATAATGGCATGTGTATGTCTTTTCCCCACTGTGAAGTTTAATGTGACGGATAAGATTCGCTTGTAAAGTGAAACTCTTTCCACACTGTTGGCACGTGAATGCTTTCTCTCCAGTGTGAGACCTCATGTGTATCTTAAGTTCACCTGCAGTTTTAAAACTCTTTTCACACTCATGGCACATGTATGGTTTCTCTCCAGTGTGAATTCTTATGTGTACCTTAAGGTTACCTTTATCTAGGAAACTCTTGTCACAATAATGGCATGCATATGGCTTTTCCCCACTGTGAGTTTTCATGTGCCGGATAAGGACTGTTTTAAATGTGAAACTCTTTCTACAGCATTGACACGTGAATGCTTTCTCTCCAGTGTGAGTTCTCGAATGTTTGTTAAGGCCACCTGCAAATGTAAAACTCTTTCCACACTCATAGCATGCGTAAGGTTTCTCTCCAGTATGAATCCTCATGTGTGCGTTAAGATTAGGTTTTCTTCTGAAACTGTTTCCACACAGATTACACGTAAAAGGTTTCTCTTCAGTGTGAGTCATCATGTGTATCTTAAGTTGACTTTTATCTGGAAAACTCTTGTCGCAATGCTGGCATGCGTATGGCTTTTCCCCACTGTGAACTTTCCTGTGCCGGTTAAGACTCCATTGAGAGGTGAAACTCTTTCCACACTGTTGACATGTTAAAGGTTTCTCCTCACTGTGAGTCCTCTTATGATCCACAGGGCGTCCATCTTCACTGAAACTATTTTCACACTTTTTGTCTCCTTTCTGTATTGTTTTAATATGCTGATATGTTTCATCAGCTTTTATTAGTTCAAGTAAATTATTTATATGTATTCCCATCGTATCTAAAATGAAGACAATAAAAAGTTAAAATTGATAAACCAGAGTGACAAAACACATTTGACATTGTATGACAAAAGCAACATGTCATGTATCTGTTATGTGTTATCTTTCATGTGAAGTACATTATATCATTTTTATATTATTGTTAATATCTGCTCTTGTAGTTTAAAGGCAGGATAGGCAGGAATTATCTAAAAAAAAAACTTTTTTACAAATTTGTTTAAACTGTCTTTATATACCAATACATAAGTAAAATGTAAGTACTCTGAAAAAGAGATTATAAAAATCAAGTGTCTGTAGACTTCTCACGACTGTTTTAAACACAGCTCATTTTTCCAATCACTCCACCCCCTCCCTTCTGGGTTTCTTCTAAAGCCACGCCCCAAAACACATGAACGCGCGACGCTGACCGGCTCTGTCTGCTGGGAGAAGCATTTACCTGAGACGAGCGGAGAGGAAGGAGCGCGGTGCATGTAGTAACATCATGTCAGAATCACATGTAATAATACACCTAACTTTATCACTATGAATATAAACAAATAGGATGGCTTTTAGTACTCAGTGTTTTGGATGGAAGAGTTTCCGTGATGAAAGCATTGTTGACTCTGATGAGGACTACACTCCGGAGACAAAACCGCTACCACATCGTCGACTCGTAGAAAAGCCATGCGATATTTACTCTCGTTTGATTTCTTCGTTTATTCCTTTTCTGCCTCGTTTGCCTTTTCTGACTGGATATGCAGGTACTGTGAGTTCTGAATGCTCTTTCTCTGCCATACTTTTGCTCTTCCTAGAGTGCCTCGTGCACGTTCAAATCAATCGGGTGTGCGCATGTGTGGGCAGATCCCATAGCAACAGGGGTGGTGCCATGGTCACGAGAGAGAGTGATAGTGATAGTCGCGCAAGCCAATCATTTGTTTCGTCCCGAATGGAAATAATTAACTGTGTTTAAAACAGTCGTGAAAGGTCTACAGACACTCAAGTTTTCAGAGTACTTAGAATTTAATTATGTATTTGTATATAAAGACAGTTTAAACAAATTTGTAAAAAAGTTTTTTAGATAATTCCTGCCTATCCTGCCTTTAACTGTAGTAGACCATTGCATGGAGATCACAGTCATTCAATCCACCGAAGGTTGCTTCGGATAAAACCTGATGTAATTCTACTGAATCTATTAAAGATGCAGGAAGTTATCCTCTTATGAATTTTAGTTTATTTTCCCCTCATGTTCCTCAATGATTACTCCTCAACCATCAATAATGAAGATTGAAAAATAGACACCAACCTATTTGTTCCTCAGTATCTTCATCCTTTATTCTGCATGGTTGTGGATCTGTCATCTTCTCAAGCTCCTCTTTCACCAGCACCAACACCAAAAGAGACATAAAAACATTTAATGTCAATAAAACATTCACCACCTGTCCTTTAATGTTTACAACCATACAAACAGCAATAATAAATTATACACAACTCAAATTGACTTATTAAGACCATCTTTATCAGCGGGGACAAAAGAGTTTTTGTGTCTCTTGGTCCTTCATTAAGGCAGATTAAATCTGCGGCCCGACGGCAACAAAATGACACATTAACTATATATTCTAGCCTGTTCTTGTTTTTAAGCAAAAGGGACCCGAACCAACTCACAAGAGCAAAGGAAAGAATGGATTCAATAAAACAACAATAGAACATCCTCATAAAAGTATTATCGACATTGAAATTACAAAGTTTACGATTAAAAAATAAGTTTATGTGATTTCTTACAAACAGCATCTTCTTGTAGCTCAAAGGTGAGTTTGTCATCAATAATAATACCTAGGTATTTGTATTGCTTCACCACTTCTATGTCACGATTATTTATAGAATAGTGGGTGGGGAGGGTTTTTTCTAAAACCGATCAATATTTCTTTCGATTTTTCCGCATGGATGTTGATAAAATACGACTTACACCACTCTGTAAAATCATTTAATATAGCACCATTGTGTGTCAGCAGCGAAACAATCACTTAATTTTCAGCATACTTAATAATATGACGCCCAGTATGCTGGCTTTGGCATGCATTAGTATATAGATGGATTTCAGTCATGTGACCTTTTACGTCATGCCGCCATCTTGAGGACCTACCGAGTACCAGTAGGTTATTGACAAGCATTGGCTACCTTGATACGATTTACGGATTTCTTATCTTTTACTGTCTATGATTCTTACGGATACAGTAAAGGGCTACGAAAGACAACATGTCACATCTCGACTGTCATGAAAATAAACGCTACTTTAAAAAAATATATCTTGGTTAGGGTGTGATGCCTTCTCGATCCCTGATGAGTTCTTCCAGCCGCTGTCCGCTGCTACCGAACTACCACTATTTTACAACATAAGAAGGCGCGGCACAACATGAAACTTTGCTCGAAGTATCACCTGGATCTCTACACATGAACGCGAGCATTGTTTGTGTACACGGAGTTTACTAAAAATAAAGGTTTTTTACAACTGACTTTGGCTGTAATGATGTCCGCTCGTCATCTCTGCCAGAAGTAGATAATCAATTTCCGAATGTGAATGAATTAATCTCATATGAGGCTCCTTTTTCAACTAGAAGGTCAATATTGTTTTTCACTTGCGACAAAACAACGAATTATCCATGCATTTTTATGGAACTATGCTTTAGGAGATATCAATCTTTACTCTCCTCCCTCCTTACGTAGCAATTGGAGATCGATACATCTTGACTTGGAAGAAGGCGGCGAGCGGACGCCAAATCATCCAAAGTCAGTTGTTCAAAACCTTCTTTTTAGTTAACTCTGTGTTCACAAACAATGTTTTCAATGCTTGAGTTCACATGTAGAGACACAGGCGATACTTCGAGCAAATATCTATAAAAAAAACAGCCGCACAAAGCTCGTTGCACCCTTAAGATGTGTATAGATCAAGTTAAAAGGAGCAGGATTGGTGACCCCTTCCTTAAATCTTTAACTCGATTTTTCTCAAATCATTCCAAATCATTTTACCAGCACTTATCATTTAAGTCTCCTCACATTCATTCTTCTAGGTGCTTCACACTCCTCATTGATAGATGAGCCATTAGGAGGTTGCAGGTGTGAATCACATCAATATTCATGACCATTACACTCCCTTGCATATTGCCTTTGCACAACAAAAGTGTCTTACAAAAGTAAATCAAACTATTGTTTCATGTGAATGAGTGGGTAATGCTGGGTACACACCAAAAGATAATCAGGCTGATTTTGGGCCGATTTCCCCCCTTCCGACAATCATAGCTATGACCCGAGTATCGCGATGGTTCTACAGATTATTTTATCAGGTTGTCCCTTCGTGTGAGGTGTGTTAAGAGTGTCCGAACCTGCTCAGAAGAACATCGGAGCCGCGCCGATCGCGAATCGTAAATATTCAACATGTTGAATATTTACGATCAGAATTCCTGTTGTCTGTGGGGAATCCCGAGGACAAACGCGAGCACGCTATTGAGATTATCACGTGAAACTAAACCATATCCAATCAGAAAGCGAGATGAGGGAAGACGGAAGCAGTCATGCCGCAACACAAAGGCCGCTTCTCAATCCGTAGGGTGCATATACGTCTCATTTCAGAATATTAACAGTTATAAAATTGACTATTATTCCTAGTTTATTGTATATTGTTGTAATATACTTATGACTTGCGAATGTAATGCTCAGTTAACTTGAATAAACCAGGTTTCATGACGTATGCAGTCTGCATATGCGACCTCCGCAGGCTACAGCCTTCGGATTGAGAAACAGCCAAAGTGAAGTTGATGTGGACACTGACAGCAGAGATGTAGGATCAGCTTGTTCCTTTGTGGCAACAGCACGAATGTTTATACAACGTGTCTTGTAAAAATTATTCCAAGCACTATCATTGAAATGTTTTCCTGCATATTGTCCGCCATGCTTATTCTCGCGAGATTTTGTGGGATTTCCTGTGTTCACAGTCGAGAATCTGGTCAAAAATCTGTTTGTGTGTGGTGTGCTGTCTTTGACACATAATGGCACACCACACACTGTAGGAGCAAAACGGTTAAATCTAGGATTTTTTATCCTCGTGTTTGTGGTCTATCACATTTTCAAAATCTTATAAGATGTAAAAAATCTTTTGGTGTGTACCCAGCATTAAGTTGGTTTTCTTTAGCAAATTCTCAACTCTACAAGATGCAGTACTCACAAGTCTTGTGAACAAATGTTTGTTATGGATGCAATGAAATCAATGTTTTAAGATCTGTCAGTAAAACCTTTTTTGAGAGAGCTCAAACTTGTCTAGGACTAGCCTTAAGCCTTGTCTGTGAAACCTGGGTTTAATTCAATAAAGCTTTATCATCCCTAAATCATCAATAAAAAAGATTGAAAAATAGCCACCAACCTATTTGTTCCTCAGTATCTTCATTCTTTATTCTGCATGGTTGTGAAACTGTCATCTTCTCAAGCTCCTCTTTCACCAGCATCAACATTATGTCATGAAGATTTCAGTTGTCACACATGGAGTGATTTCTCTGTGTGTTTGACTCCAGCATTTATTGGTGGATTGTTGTAGGAGGAGCTTCACTGAAGGTCTCAATCACTTTCACTCTATGGGTGTGAACTAGAGATGAAAGAAGAAACATTAAAACATTTAATGTCAGTAAAACATTCACCATCTGTTTCAGACTTTTTGTTTCACTTGTTTAGTTTTATTTGTGACAGATTATGGGTTTACTTCTAAGCTATTTCTAGATAATAATGATACTCTGTGTTTGAAAAGATCGGTTTGAAACCTACACAGATTTTCTTACAAATTTGACCATGCAGATTTTTCAACTTTGACATCCTGCCATCGTAGCTCCAAGGAAAGAAATTAATATATTATTGTGTATCTGGCTCATATAGTTGTGTATTTTTAACATGAGTGAAATTTGGTAGACATAGATGCGACGTGATACTCTGAAGCAGCATGGAATAATGGGATTTGTTGTCTTTAACTCAACCGCTGATAGTCATTAATCAGACGGGAACGAAAAGAGGTAATCAAGTTTTATAAATGTTGTGTTTGATGACATTTTTTTATTTCATTATGTAAGGTTTCATGTAATGTTTTGACTTCCTTACAAAATAAAAAATAGCCTTACGCTAAATGTTATTCTTTAAACCTCGAACCAGTTAAAGCACTAAAACCAATAGACATTTGAATGAAACAAAGTGCACGCTCTTTAATGAGCTTACGAAATAGGATTTAAGGCAGAAATGAACAATCTATCATAGATTTCAACTTTGACAGTAACAGTCCCCTTAATCAAAATTTCTAAATCTATATTTAACCTGTAACAGGTGCCTCCACTCTTTTCCCATCTATAATAGCATACCCTTCCTTCAAGCAAGCTTTCTTCCCGTTACGTCTGGCCTCCTGTATCTTTGGATAGCTTTGCCCGTGCTTCCCGATCTTCTTTTGACCAGTCCTGTCTGAAATGAACATGCAGCTCCTTGTAGACTCTGGCTTCCCTCGACTTTCTCCATATCTCATCCCTCGTTGTCCGCATGCCAAACTGTATGATGATTGGTCGTGGTGTCATATTGAAGGCGGGATCATCTTACTTGCCCAGTTGATGAACAGTACCAACCTTTACTCATAGTTTTTCGACTGACATCGGAATCACTTTTGTGCGAATACTGATCACTGTTTATCTAGTATCCTCGTTTTCCTTCTCCGGTAACACGATCAATTTGAGATTCCATCGTCTTCCGTATCATTCGATTTCCCAGCTTCTTTACTTCAACTCCTTGTTTTCTATTTTCACCCTATCCACTGGCGCTTTGAGTTGAATTATTTAATTTTTCGTTATTCTGGATGCGCTTTTCAAAATTTTCAAACTTTATTCGAATGCATCCAGTCTTTCCTCAAATCTTTTGGACAGAGTGTGAATAGCATCGTATATGCTTTCCATGCTTACTTTTCTTGGGTCATCTTTCTCCTTCAGTTTCTTTGTATGTGGACTCGGTAACGGAGTGTGGTCGCTCAGAGTTTTTACCATCTGCGTCTGCATCTCTCCTTCCACCCATTCATCAAAACATGCCTCACGTTTTCCTTCCTCGCTTTAGTCATGTTCAATGAGGTTAGCTTGGTCCTGAGAGTTAGCCATTTTTTCAGAGTATATTATTTTGTCCGTCTTTTCAAAAAAATGACCCACAATAATCTCTTAAGAATGTTAACTACAACGGCTTAAGGGGTGACTGTTGTTCAAAATTAACTGTTTTAGATGTCAAAATCACTTTTTCTGTCAGACCCTGCAACTTCTACATCTGCTCACTCTGCCATCTTGCTCCTCCCCTGGTCTGCGTAGAATTGACCCGCTGTTAAAAATTTGGCGAGACACACGTCAGCCTATGCAGAGCTATGCACAGGATACGGATAACCTACGGCGTAGACCTTACGCACAACTATAAATTGGACTTGACCAATGCGTACGCACATGGGAATGGGAATTAATGGGAATTGGTGATACAGATGGCGAGAAAGTGAACTGAAATCATTTTGAAGAAAGTTAATATGACAAGAAAAATTATAAGTTTTCATGCCACACACTTTTAATTTCACTTTATATCATACTTTAAGATTCACGTTTTCCATGTGTTCGCCTAAATTACTCTCACATTTACAAGTTAATGCAAGTCTGTTAGGTAAAAGTAAATGACTGTTAAGGTTTTTTTTATTATTTAAATTATACATTTTTTATATGTCTGCTATTTGTAAAGAAGAGTGCTGCTGGAAAACAGTCTGCATATATCAGATGTATCAAACACATATCTATTTTATTTTAGTGATAACTCTCATTTATGCAGTGATTTTAGCAAGGTGTACCTTTGCATTGACTGTTTATGGTTAAAATGGGCGTATACAGGGCAGGATATGAAGAAGAGCAGATTCAAGGACCCACATTTTCAGGTGATCTGTGATTTATAAAAGGAACATTGCTTGCTGGTGTGCGTACGTACGCATGGTTTTATAAATCGGAATATTTTTTGGCTTAAGCTATTTTTGGCTTTTGTGCGTACGTAGACTTACAGTAAGGATCCTACGCAGTTTTATAAATGAGGCCCCAAATTACTGAAAACATCACCAAAACGTCACGTAATACTTGTAACTAAATTATAGCTCCATGTGAAACATGTCTGCGCTGGCTGTACAAAGTGTGCTCAGTCTGAATGAAAAATATGGCCTGAAAAAAAGAATGGTTGAAAAAGTCAGTCATAGCAGCATATATTATCTAAATTACTGACATCAAAATCATCGTAAGCGCTGTGATTGGTCCACCAGAATCCCTCCCGTCGGGTAAAAAAAACTGCGTCAAAGGTATTTCCGTTTGCGACGGTGAAAACAAAGATGACCCAAGTTGAGGAGCGATTGAACTCAAACTGCAACAAAAGTTGCTTATTATTTACCTCCATCATTGCTGTCTTCTCAAATCATACACAACAAGTTGCTGTTTCTTCTTCGTTTGTGGGTTAACTTGCCAAGCTTCTTCTTCTTTGACGGTTGCGATGCTACTGTGGTTACACGTGGCGATACTGCCAACCAGCGGTCTCTGCAAGCGTGTTTGCATGTCGACGCGGACAATGGTGCAATAAAAACCGACGTGGATCCCACGCCGTCGCGGCTACGCTGTAGGACCTACACACAACTATAGACGGTTTCATTGGATGCATGTGCGGTGACGCGATACGCGTCTGGTCAGAACTTTACTTCCGGTTTCAGGTTTTTTTAATGGTCTGACTAGTTGCTAAACAGAACTCTTGAAGAAATACCTCGTCAAAAATAACAAATGTTTTGGTCTCCTAGGTAATCTAAGTGTTGTTTATTTTGCTTGTTATATAAATAAACTACGTTTAAAGTACTTTGTTGTTATTTATTTTCAGCGGAGTTTACCGGAAGTTACGTGAGTACCACGAAAGCTGCTTGTTTATGTTGTTACTGCTGAAACCATCTATAATGAGCCCTTAAGGCTGTCCCAATTTGAAGGCTCCTTCACCCACAAGCCTCCAAATGGCCTTTTTCCCCCTGAAACTAAGGATCCAAAGGAATGGTTTGTGTTTTCCATTTTTATAACTCCTGACACAGACATTACTGTCACTATAAGATTTTCAGAATAAAAAAAGTCTTAGACCTTTTAATGATGTTTAATTTGTTGAGGGAAGTACATTTACGTTAATAGTAACACTGAAGTTTGTTAAACGCATGTTCAGTATATATACTGAGAATATTGGCTTGTTGTGAGTAACGTGGATCATTAACGTGAGATGCAAATCATTTCAAACAAAGAATGAAGCACATCATTTTTACCTGAATATGTATACCCTGCATTAACCCAAACACTATTATTTGTTAAATGCACACTGGTAAAAAGGTAAAGGGGGCTTCGTTTGTGGCAATTACAAACAATATCAAAGTCAAAATGTATTTTATCTGTATTGTTTATTTAGTGTTCAGATTTTTTCTACTCTGCAGCACTACAGTATATACGGCTGCTGTTAATAAATATTTAAGTGTTTGTCTAGGTTTTTTATCCTTGCAACACTATATTCATTAGAAGCTACTCTATAAATGTCTTATTAAACTGCATGTAGCTTAATATAAGATATGACCTGTAGTGATATACCAGTGAAGGATTGTGTGTTCATTTCTGTCATGTGTAGTCAACGTCTGATGTGTTGTTTCCTGATGATGTGCGGTGATACAACCAATTCTGTGTCTGTGAAGGTGTGAACCAAATGGCCGATGAATGTCCCATCGATTAGTGTGAATAACAAATACATTCCTCAGACTGCCATCAAGTTTTGATTGTTTGTAGACTTTTTGTCATCATGTATATAGGATTCTGTCCCACCGACACAACTTTGGGTTAAGGTCTAAGAAGGCCATGCTACAATCTTCAATGTAAAAGTCACTAAGTGGATAGTAACTTTGAAAAACCATTAGCCACTGTGACTGGTGATCGGGTCTGCACGATATTGGAAAAATTCGTCACAAAATGAAGATCACAAGTCTCCCATGATTCTGAATGCCAACTAAACAAAATAACATATACTTCCTAAGAGACAAAATATTAAATCCTGTAAACTCTTTAAAATGTTTAATTGGTGTGATAAACTCACATTATACAAAGCTGACAATGACGTGGAGATACAAACACACGATGCAGGTGAAAATGGTTAAATGATAATGATAAATTATTAACCAATAGTTAAACAACAACAGAACCGTGACAGTTGGTTTACATCATTTTTTTCAAATCTGAAAGATTCAATGACTCACTTTTTATTACTGGATGTAAGGCGGCGTTTGCTCTAGATCATAAATATTAGTGTTTATATGTAAACTGTAAACTTTTATCCCTATACGTCTGTGATGATTTAAATACTTTGACTATATAATGCAGAAAGAAATAATGATACTCTGTAGTTGAATAGAGCTGTTTGAAATCTATACATTAGGGTTTCACAAATGTTTTCAATCCAGGACCCACCTTGACAGGTAAAATCTATTTTAAGAACCACCAATTCTTTAACTGGAAGTATAAGAATAAAAAAAACAATAAATACCTTTTGGTAGCGTAATTTTAAACAAAGCAATAGTAAAATAATAATTTTAAAGATGCTTCCTTAGTTGTTAATTTTAACAAAGTTAAATAAAGTTTAATATACTAGTCTCCCGGAAAAACCCTGAATTTGTTTGTTCAATTATGGCAGAATATTCCCTCCATATTTTCTCCGCAGTGAGCTTTTATGTGCCAGATAAGGGATGATTGAAAGGTGAAACTCTCTCCACACCAGGGCTGGACTGGTAATCTGGCATTCCGGGCAAATTCCCGGTGGGCCGACGCACTTGGGGGCCGGTGGATATATGATTTTTTTTTAATTGGCCAACAACCGGCCCATAAAGCAAGGACAGCGGCTCATTGGTTCATTTTCCATACTGACACTGGGCTGGCCCAATAATCTCTTAACAGGCTCCATCCCTCCCAGTGTGGACTGTATCCGACACAAGAAACAGAGGGGGTTTGTCTGACCAGCCCATAACACACGTACATCGGGCAATGCAGCCCGTTGCTTTCTTTCTTTCTTTCTTTGTTTTTGTTTTTACATAATTCATTAATGGCGTTATAAGCCGCGGTGGCAACTGCATTTTCCAAAAAAGTTAGCGTAATTAGATGTTCATTTTTTTTAGACAGACCGGCCAAGGAGACACCTAATCAGCAGCCCATTGGTTCCTTTTAATTTGACATTTGGCTAGCCCAATCACAACTTTTAGGGCATTTTATGAAGCATGCAGCGTCAGTGTGCTTCTATCAAAATAAGAGACGAGAAGCGAGTGAACGTGCGGTAAGCAGAACTGCTTTTAAAACACTGTCGTTAGATCAAACTTTTGATCACAGTTTTTATCAAACATATTTTACTAATTCCAAAACAAATTAATCTTAATAACTACCATCAATTTTGAAAAATAAAGCATTTATAAGTAATACATTATTGTTAATGATGGCTGGCTGAAGAAAAAAGCACCTTATATTCAAGTGTGCAGAATTATTAGGCACATTTTCTTTCACATTTAAAATTGGCCAAAAAATGTTTAACACACACACACAGGAAATTCATTATTTGATGTCCATAAGAAAGATGACATTAATGGACATTGCAAAATTGAGGTGTGACCATTAGACAAGAAATCCTGATTCGGGCAGCAAGGGCATAAAATAGGATGAAAGGAAAAGATATACAAAATGAATGATGGTTATTAAAATTACTGTGGTTTGGAGTTTGTAAAAGTTGTTCAGAAAAAAAGTGATCAAAATATTCTGCACACAATGTAATCGGACTCATGGCTCTGCCGCAAGACTGCGACTTTATTGTAACATTTATCAGGTCTCAGTGTTATCATAAGGTGGTCAGAATGGTTAGTTAAACATTGTGCACTCACTGGCTAAGACAATTGGCAGATTTTTAAAACCGGCAAAGCCATTTACAGTGCTTGCATTTATTGTAATGTCACGTGTCAGCTCTTATACTTTTTTAATTAATCAATATATGTTGTTGGTAGTCAAGTTTGCACAAAGATGGGTGTTATTTGTGATCCTATGTAGTGGGCCGGTCTGGGCCAAAATGCCAGGGCCGATTTTTTGTCCCAGTCCAGCCCTGCTCCACACCGATGGCACGTTAATGGTCTCTCTCAAGTGTGTATCCTCATGTGTTTGTTAAGGTTATACTTAAATGTGAAACACTTTCCACATTGATGACATGTGAACGGTTTCTCTCCAGTGTGAATTGTCATGTGTCTCTTAAGACTGACTTCACTTGTAAATCTCTTTTCACACTGAGAGCATATGTAAGGTTTCTCTCCAGTGTGATTTCTCATGTGGATCTCAAGTCCACGTTTATCTACGAAACTCTTTCCACACTGAAGACATGCATGAGGTTTCTTTTCACTGTGAGTTATCACGTGTTTCTTAAGATGACTCCTAATAATGAAACTCTTTCCACACTGAAGACACGTGTGAGGTTTCTCTCTTGTGTGAATTTTCATGTGTCCTATAAGGTTGGCTTTACATCCGAAATTTTTTTTACACTCATGGCATGTGAACGGTTTCTCTCCAGTGTGAATTCTTGAGTGTTCCTTAAGTTTACTTTTATCTCTGAAACTCTTTCCACACAGATGACATGTGTAAGGTTTCTCTCCAGTGTGAATCCTCATGTGTGTTTTAAGGTTCTCTTTTGTTCTAAAACTCTTTCCACACTGTTGACATGTGTAAGGTTTCTCTCCAGTGTGAATCATCATGTGTGTTTTAAGGGAATCTTTTCTTCTGAAACTCTTTCCACACTGTTGACATGTGTAAGGTTTCTCCTCACTGTGAGTCCTCTTGTGATCTGCAGGGCGTTCATCTTCACTGAAACTATTTTCACACTTTATGTCTTCTGTCTTCAGAGTTTCTTTCTGTGAAACATTATGGTTTATTTTTACAATCTGATGTTTCTCATCCACTTCAGCTTGACTCTCCTCTTTCACTTCCATCATATCTAAAATGAAGACAGTAAATAGTTCATATTGATAAACCAGAATGATAAAACACATTTAAGATTGTCATGTATCCATGTTATTTTTAATGTGAAGTACATTATGTCATTTCTATTGTCAATTTCTGCTCTTGTACTTTAACTCTTGTGCTGTTCAAAACCCTATAACACTTCTGGTGTTTCCAATATTACCAAACATTGGATCTGTAAGGGAGCATTGCTAGCATATAAATATATTGTATTGCAATATGTAGCGTTTAAGTAGCCTTAAATCCAAACTAAACAACAGATTTGTAAATGAAAAGATTTAATAACAGTACTGACTTAAAGTTACAATTGAAATGGTAAAAATACATATACAATTAACTGTTTCCAATGTATGTGAGATATGGCCTGATAGTATAGACCCCTTCAATGTTTGTAAACATCGAACGCCTAGGTTGGGTGCGCGCGGAGCATGGGGTCAGAAAAATGGTGCAGCTAATAACAACTGATCATACAATACATGCTTTCTAATTTAATCTAACAGGGCTGATAAATGATGACTTAACTGAAATGAAGTGAGCACTACAAACACAAGCCTCTTTGATCTTTGCATTGTTCCAGTCTGCACGTTTAATTGCTAGCAACCACATATGTCGCCTATTTTTTTTTTAATGGATGAGATCCTGCAGGAATTACGTTTTTGGTAGACGTTGACAATTCTTAGTATTTTTTCTGAAAACCCTTAAGAGATAAGGTTATTTATAATGGAATAACATAGGTTTTAGGCTTTTTATGAGTAAATGGGTTAAATGAGAAAAAACTGTTGTTGCTGCACAGAAAACTACAGAACACGTGCGCTTGTACACCGCATCATAGGGAGAGAGACAGCTTTCACATCAAGAAAATGTGTGTGTGTGCGTGTCTGTGTGTGTGTTGCGTGTCTGTGTGTGTGTGTCAAGCACTAGTGCTAACCTTTGTTTAGTCATGATAAACTAGATCAGTCGTCTTCTCTGTCAGTAAAATCCGTGACTGATGACATTTACGCGAAAAAGAAAATATACGGAGAAACGGACATTAAAGCACTGCCACTTTTTGTCACGAGAGAGAGACGCGCGCTGTCAAAGTGCTTTACGCAATGAGAGAGAGAGAGAGAGAGAGAGAGAGAGAGAGAGAGAGAGAGAGAGAGAGAGAGAGAGAAAGAAAGAAAGAAAGAAAGAAAGAGAGAGAGAGAGAGAGAGAGAGAGAGAGAGAGAGAGAGAGAGAGAGAGAGAGAGAGAGAGAGAGAGAGAGAGAGGGGCGCGCTGAGCGCTCGCAACAATGAATTTAAGCCGTCTTAAACAGTAAAATATACATGTAAATGGGAATCATGGAAGATCTATTCGTGGTGGCCATTGTTGATTCCATGATGGGCGCCGCCATGTTAAAGCAACACTATGTAGTTTTTTTACCTTTAAATAAAGTCTCTAAAATTATTTCAGTGATAGAACAACTTTTAACTGGACAAATTGTACTGTTGCTGCAACCTGAGCGGCCTCCTAGCTGCTACAAGCACACTCTGAAAGTGGCAGTGGAGGGTAGAGCACACAGCCCCGTCCCTCACCCTGCCTGCAGAAGAGTGTCTGATACCAGGCACTGTTGCGCTTTCAACCACATGGGGGAGCCAGAAGTCATTTTTACATGAAAACTACATAGTGTTGCTTTAAATGAGACAACACGCGAGGGGAGGGGGAACAAAAGCAAGGAGGCGGGGCGAGCACAGCACACAGAGAAGGCAAAGAAGCAAAGGGGCGAAATCAGAATTTAATATAAACATTATATCGATATATTCGATATGTCCAAATCCATTTCGTGTTTTAAAAATATAGCGATATAGTTTGAATATCGAGATATCGCCCACCCCTACAATACTCTTTGGATTCAACCGAAAAATACGCAACTCAACTTGATAGAATGACTTTTCTGACCCCGACATGCGCAGTGCGAACCACGAATTCGCCTGTGACGTGACCCTTGAAGGGGTCTATAGAGAACAAGAAATAAATAAAGTTTAGAAGAAAGAGAATCACCATTAGGAACTGAAATCTAGGCCTAATGGCCCGAACCCCAGAGCTCAGGTAAAGAAGAAAAGCATAGATAATCCAAGAACAGAGCTCAAGGAGTTCAGCCCAAAGAAGAAGAAGAGAGAGAAGACCCCAAACATATTATTTTATCCCCTTGCTTTGACCATGTGACTAAACCCAACATCATACATTTAAACTGACCAATCAGAAGACCACCTTTAACCCCCACTGTGCTCGATAAAGAGCTCTGCCAATCAAGGCTTTGAACTGGTTCATGGAATGAAAACCAGAAACTTTCAGAAAATACATGTTCTGGAACAGAATCGTTTATTACAATAATGGTAACCGGTTAATAACGTTATTTTTTTTCTTCTTTGACAAGATTTCTGTGCAATACTCGATGAAGATCATATCTGGTCGTCGTTGACTCATCTGAGAAATGAGAAGCTTACCACCAGCAAGTAGTCTACTCAAGCCCAAGTCTCCAATACTCAATCATAAGAGGAAAATATTGTAGGCTACCAAGTATCTCAAGATGTCTGTTTTTACTAATTAGTGGTGTAACGGATCGCAGTTAATCCGTGATCCATACAGATCACGACCCACGGTTCGGCTCGCATGCGATTCGCGGATTAAATAGGGTGAAAGTTGATCATTTGCACGTATTTCAAAGGCTTGCAAATGTTAACACTTAAGTGATTTAAAAAAAATTTACCGCTAAAAGACGCTAAAGTGAGCAATTTTAGGCACATGCAGTTGAATGTGTCCGGTCCAACCCCGCCCTTCAAAGATCAGAACTCTTCATGTATAAACTTGAGAGAGAGAGTTGCACTACTGTGTCTCATACTGTAGTCCATTAAAATACATTTGGCGAATAAAGCACTGAAAAATAATATCATTTTCACTTTATGTGGAGCGACTGTTTATACTGCATCTTCTTCACAAAGCGCCGTTTGGCATTCGTCATTCGTCTATGTGTGTGCGCTTGTTTAAGTGCACTCGACAAATGTAGGCATGTCAGAATTACAGTTATGCCGCTTACATAATGTAGCCTTTTTTAATGTTTGATGACAAGATAGAGACTCAAGGAAAATTATGTAGACTAATAATTTAAGTTAAATGTCCTAATGATCAGCCTACTTAGTTGTATGTCCCACACCTGACATGGAACGTTATTAACCGGTTCAGGAACTTTATTTTTTTGTTCTAACCGGTTCAGGAACGTCAATTTTTAGGGTTCAACCGAAAACCGGAAACTTTAAAATACTGTTTCTGTTCGGAATGAACCAATTGGGAAAAAATTCTGATTCAAAGCCATGCTGCCAATTATACTCTTTGATCACTATCAGTAAACACAGAAATGCAGATGGCACAGGACGGAAATGGGGGCTGTGACAAATTGTGACAAAGTAATCAATTCCTACAATTTCAATACTACAGATCCAATCTTTTTGTCAACTTGTTTTCTTTCAGTTAGGACTGGCTTTGTATTTACTTTTTGAACTAATTTATCATAGGCCTAATTAATCTGAGCTTATGCACTTCAATATTTTAGTGAAAAAATCATTATATGAGAATAATTGGGGTAAATTAAATAAAATATGACAAACATGTGCATTGTTAGGCCATTTTTAGGGATGCTTTATAATTTTCTTTCATTGACTATGGACCCTGTAAAGTAGCCCTGACCGCCCCATTTAATGCCAGGTCTATCACTGTTCATTTGTAGGTCTAACCTTACACTGTATTCAAACTATTTATTTATTTATCATTATACCATCATGCCCCCTAAATGATCATCTTATACTCACCCCTGTTGTTCACACTAGTCTACTTTAATGTTTAACTAGGAAGTTTGCTTTTAAATTGCTTTTATTCTGTACACTATGGCACAGAGTCATTATCAAATATGAGTCATTAAACCAAAAGGACAAAAAAATTCTGTGAGATCATGTAAATGAAGCATGCATCTAATGCATTTACTGAACGTATGCACATGAATGACAATAGCCTATTTCATGTGCCTTGTTAATGGGTGCTTTGCATTTAAAACAGACAGTGCTTGTTTGGACATCTTTTGGGGCACACAATGTGCATCTCTTCCTTTTCTCTCTTCTGTCTGAGATATTAGAATACCCTGATTATAAACTATTTTCTGTAGGCCGGTCATTTATGACCAGAAACACCACAAGTGCAACAACATAAACAGATAGGTTGTTATAGCCTTTGTGAACACTCTCAAAAAATATCAGTCTGATGCATTAACATTAACTACTATTTTTGGGTAAAAGAAAAATGATGTAAACACAACATGAGGTTTAACTGTAGTAGAGCATTGCATGGAGATCACAGTCATTCAATCCACTGAAAGTTTCTTTGGATAAAACTCTTTACCTGATGTTTCAATCTAATTCTACTGAATCTATTATAGATGCAGAAAGTTATCATCTCATGGATTTTAGTTTATTTTCCCCTCATTTTTTTCAATGGCAATGTTCAGTTTTTCTGACTTAACTACAGACACTTAAATTTAAGTTGTATTATTCCTCAACACTCAAAGATGAAAATTGAAAAATAAACACCAACCTATTTGTCCCTCAGTATCTTCTTCCTTTATTCTGCATGGTTGTGGATCTGTCATCTTCTCAAGCTCCTCTTTCACCAGCACCATTCTTCAAAAGCAACAGACAAAAGTACAGGGGTCTCATTTATAAAACTGTACATATGATCCTTAGTAAAAGTTTGTGTGCTCCCAACAACCTAAAAATGGCTTATGCCAAAAAATATTAAGATTTATAAAAAAAAAGTAATGTTCCCTTTATAAATCACAGATCACCTGCAAGTGTGTGTACATGAATCATCCTCAGATCCCACCCTGCAAGCCCATTTCCCTTTGCGTGGGAACTAACGTACGCATGACTCCAGCCCCGTTTTGTGTGAACGCACGCTTCATAAATGACACCCTAGATGACTGAAAACGTGACCTAAGCCTTACATAATATGGCCTGAGGAAACAATAAAGAAAATATATTTAAATTACTGACAAAATCATTGACAAAAATCATATACATTTTTTAAATAGGTTTGCTAAGGGATGGAAAGTGTCTGGTAAATTTCCAGAAATTCTCAATGAGAACTTAATCTTGAGAATTTTTAAATATTCTAAATTAGAAACTAAACTTAATAGGAATTTACAGGAATTTTGTGGAAATAAAATAAAATATATCATATTGTTTGGTCATAAGCAGACATGCATGCAAGGTAATACATTTTTTTTAAAATTACATCTTGACTGATTTAATTGTAAGTAGAACTTTAATTGGTTCTGTAGTGGCACAATAACCGTTCTAAACAGCCAAGGAGCTGAGTGGGAAGCAATAAAATTGTGACACGCCAATCATCCTTACAGTTTGCTATATTGAAACAATCTTCAAATGGATGAAGAATAAACAGCAAAATATAACAGTGATTTCCTCAAAGTCAACAATACTGAATGAATATATGATTCACTCACCCCTTTCGGTGTAATTGTATGATAACAGTAGGTCCCACAAACAACCCTTACGAAAATTAACCATGGTTTTACTACAGTTAAAACCAAAAAACCATGGCTACTGTAGTAAACCATTTTTTTGACAGCCATTGTTTTCAAAAACCATAGTTACACCATGGTTACTGTAGTAAAACAATGGTTTCGCTTATAGTAATCAATACACCAAAAAACAATGGTTACTACACTTTATCACAAAAAAACCATGGTTAATTTTCATAAGGGAAACTTTATGTGGTGGTTTCCCGGACAGGGATTATCTTAAGCCTGGACTAGACCTTAGTTTAATTAGGAAATATAACTAAATAATACTAACATGCCTTAGTAAGAACATTACTTGTGTGCATTTTGAGGCAAAACAAATGGCACTTATGTTTTTTTAAGATATGTCAGTGCAAGTTGTTTTCAGTTTGGACAGCTTTAGTCTAGGAATAGTCTAATCCCTGTCCGGGAAACTGCCCCTAGGTGTCCATTTGTAGTAGAGATGTGTGTGTTGATTGGGTAAAAAATAGACCATTTTGCAAGATGTGAACAACACTGGTTCAGAAACACTTTCTGTTCTAGTTTGTAACCATTTTCTTTATTTCACATATAAAGAAAACATCTTAAAGATGTTTACCTTTTTGAGTCAGTTCTATATGTTTGTTCTATTTTATCCCAACGTTTATGTAGTGTTAAAACTGAAACAGAAAGTGCTTTTGGACCAGAGTTGTTTACATCTTGCAGAATGGTCTATAACTTATCAAATATTTTTTTAAATTGAGCAAAGCCAAAATTCATTGGTTTGTGTCCCGCTCTTCGCTAACATTACTAAATATTAAGGTAAATAACAACTAAAATAAGTGATTAATGTATGCAGTTGGCGGTTAATTTGTTTTAAATTTGTCTGAATAACGCACATCTTCTATGTTTTGTGTCCTCTACATAGTAACTTTACGCTGATTCCTACATGAAAAAACATTCAATTATATGTGCTTGACATTACCTCAAAGTACACAACTGTATGAGTCAGGAGATGTTTATGACGCTGTCCGGACAATGGATCCCTGCTCCAGAGACAACAGTGAGTCCGGGTCAGATTTTCAACTTCATCTCACTGCTAACGGTTAGCGTATTAATAAATGTCTACTGTCTTCTGCTGAAAAACCAATACAATGATTAAATACGGCTTACTTAGTCTTTAGTTGTGGCTTTCGAAATACTTTGTTTGGATTAAGTTGTTCGGAACGCTAGTTAAACTTCTTCTTCTTCTACATTTTAAGGCGGTTGCAATGCAAACCAGCTTTGGTGCACTACCGCCACCTACTGAACTGGAGTGTGGGGCACAGACATACAAGGAAGTAAGAAGTTATTTTTTATTACAAAACTAATACAAACAAATCAGGTATAATATAAAATGCTACGAACCTACAGTGGATATCTTAGAAAAACAGACATAAAGAAGAAAAGGGGCATGATATACAAGGGAAAAAAGAAAAGAGTATTTACATATTCATAAATCAAATGACAATTTAATAAGAATGTTTATAAAAGAAGCCATTTTCACTGCTTTTTTATTTTTAAACAGTGATAAAGACTTATAAAAAAAGTTTCAACTCGTTCCTTCAATATTTAATGTTAGCATTTATTTTGAAAAAAACGACATTTATGTATGAAATTAATTACATTTTTAATGCCAAAGTCAGTGTGATCAATGCAAAAAATACCAAATGTTGTATCATTATTGTTAGATTCATTATCTGAATTCCTTTGGATACAAGCAATTGAATAAGGTCCAGCTAAAACCTACAGCTTCACACAAACAGAGAAGATGATCCAAATCTTCTGGTCCATTTTCACAAAAGCTACAGTTTCCTACATCCATTTTAAATCTCTGTTTTAAGAAATCATTAGTTGGATAAATAATATTCTGTAAAAAATCCATAGAAATTACAGTGTTACTTGCAGCTGGTTGTCAGTAACTTACTGTAAATTTACATTGATGTTGTTTACTGGCAAAAGTTTGTTCAAAGTTAAATGAACATGAATAATTAACAAGTCTTTATCTTTACAGAATAAAACTATACAATAATAGCCTCATGCAAAGCATTCTGAGAACCAGAAATCATCATCAACCTTTTTCTGTTTTTTGCTTCAGATTTTGTTTCCCAGAATGCTTTGCTTGATTCTGTTATTTTAGTTTTACTCTGTAAAGACAAATACTTGTAAATGTTTAATGTTCATTTAACTTTGAACAAAATGTTGCCAGTAAATAACATACATTTTTTGGTCTTTTTTCTTCAAAATGCTTTGTTTCTCCCATCACTACAGAAAAAAAAAATAAAAACTCAATTATCCCATATAACCCTATTTCTTTAACAAATTTATAATGACTCTATACTTCTTTCATTGCTCTACATTCCAACAAGCTTTGTATATTATACGTTTTTATGTCCAATTTTAAAATTTCCTGAATAAGTGATATTCTTTAATTTTCATACTGTTGACAAAATATGTGTCTCTAATTTGATCACAATGTCTGCATTTATCAGTTGCATGCTTTCCTATTTTAAAAGGGAATTATTTAAGTCCAGAATATCTGATTCCAAGACATGAAATGATAATATCTTATTTTCTGTTCTTAAATGCACTTCTTCCATTTCCAACAAGTAGCTGAACGCTATTAAGATGAATTCTGCTCTTGCTATCAATATTTCATGCTTCTTGCCATTTATTACATGTGACTTCTTTTACCTTTAGCCTGGACCTCTGTTTTACTAAAAACCACTTGTATCAACATCCTTATGATTTAGCTTGCTTAGCTAGTTTTTCACCCCCTTCATTAGCCTCCACTCCCGCAGGGACCCACAGAAACCTAATAAGACTAGTTTTACTATTTCTCAATAAACTTAATTATCTTATTATCATATATAATATTTTGCCTATTTGATTTTAGTCCACTTGCAAGGCTTGAACGTGCTGCATATGAATCAGAACAGATGACTGCCAATCTAGGTTTTACATCCTCTACCTAATGAAGTGCTACCAGAATGGCAATAAGTTCTGCTGTATACACAGACACATTATCAGTTATTCTTTTGCTGATATTACATTGAAATGTAGGGATATGCACTGCAAAAGAGGCAGGATCTTTGGAAACATCTGTACATATGTGCAACCGCAATGTATAGCTTTAATCTAAATACTGCTGTGCAATGATGTTCTTGTCACGGTGATCCGTGTCATGTTTTGTGTCTGTTCCATATTGTCATCACCTGGACACTTGTTAATTATCACCTCATTCATTCCACCTGTGTTTCATTAGTCTTTGTGTATTTATACCAGTGTTTGTGTCACACTCATCGCCGGATCATTGTCAGTACTACCATGTTTGTTTCCCGTTCCATGTTCATCTGTTCCTGTGTTTTGCTTACCTGCTGTTATTTTGATTCCTGTGTTTTGTTTCCCGTTTATTTATTAAATGTTATTTATTCAGTCATCAAGCTCTGCACTTGCGTCCTCACTCCTGCAAACGTATCGTGACAGTTTTTGGGAACATCTTTGTCCATGAAGATTGACTATTGGCATTGGAAACATCCATGGTGGAATATTGGATAAAGTCACTGTTTGGCTAACTTCATATCCATCAATATCAGCTTCTATTGCTTCCCTATTAGCAGCTTTTAATATTCTTATCCCATATTCCCAGCATTCTTTCATTACTCGTTTTTCCGGGTGATTTTCTTTATTTCCTTTTATATGAATCTAGTAATTATGTTGGCTTGAGAAAGCCAACATACTGTTGTTGCACTTAAACTTATTATTATTATGTTGGCTTGAGAAAGCCAACATACTGTTGTTGCACTTAAACTTATTAGTGGTGCTTGCATTTATGCAAAGCATCACTATTACTATCTTGCATACTTATTAGTGGTGCTTGCATTTATGCAAAGCATCACTATTACTATCTTGCATACTTATTATTATTATTAGTGGTGCTTGCATTTATGCAAGGCATCACTATTATTATTGCTTTCGGTTATTAGTGGTGCTTGCATTTATGCAAGGCATCACTATTATTATTGCTCATACTTATTATTATTATTTTTATTATATCTTATTATTCTTATGTCTGCACACTTTTTCGGCGCGTAACTCGTCCCACACGGTTTGTCGTAGACCCATAAATTAGGGCTCAAATCGACCGGCTTATTGAGGAGAGGTGTGCTATGACTTTTATAAGCGATCGGGTGCAGGATTTCCGAAAGGGGGGCGAAAAACCACCCAAAAAATCCCATTGACTTAACATTGCGCCCAACTTTGACGAGTCATAGCTCCGCTCGAGGATTTTGTAGAAACATGTGGGTTACAACATTTGAAGAGGGTGGTAGGCTCTGTAAGAACATGGATCACAATGGGGTGTAAGTTGTACCCCTGGGGTGTAAGAGGTGCCCAAAAGTGCCCCAATGAAAAGTCAATGGGGCAAAATCCCATAGACTTACCATTGCAAAAATTTTGACGGGTCATAGGTCCGAGCCAGGATTCCATAGAAACATGTGGGTTACTAAATTTGAAGAGGGTGCTAGACTCTGTCAGGACGTCCCCCACAATGGGGTGTAAGGTTACCATAGCAACCATTTTGGGCACCCTAGCAACCTATACCATAGACTGCCATTATAAAATGCCCGGATGGATATCTTTGCACCACAGTGTCATAGAGACATGGGGGTGGGCTCATTTTACTCAGGCATCCAATCAGTCTCTCAGGATCCTTACAGACTTACTAAGCCACGCCCCTAGCAACCACTTTTGAGCACCCTAGCAACATAAAATACAAACAGTTATATCTCGGCATCAGAACATCGTAGAGACACGGGGGTTGGACCGTTTTACTTGTGACTAGGGGTGTAACAATTGGGCACATCATTGGCCACTCCCAAGCCACGCCCCTAGCAACCAAATTTGAGCACCCTAGCAACCGAATAAACAAAGCCTTATATCTCCGCATCAGAACATCGTAGAGACACGGGGTTTGGACCGTTTTACTTGTGACTCGGAGTGTAATCACTGGGCACATCATTGGCCACTCCCAAGCCACGCCCCTAGCAACCAAATACAGTACCCTAGCAACAGAGTAAACAAAGCCTTATATCTCCGCATCAGAACATCGTAGAGACACGGGGGTTGGACCGTTTTACTTGTGACTCGGAGTGTAATCACTGGGCACATAATTGGCCACTCCCAAGCCACGCCCCTAGCAACCAAATACAGTACCCTAGCAACAGAGTAAACAAAGCCTTATATCTCCGCATCAGAACATCGTAGAGACACGGGGGTTGGACCGTTTTACTTGTGACTCGGAGTGTAATCACTGGGCTCATCATTGGCCACTCCCAAGCCACGCCCCTAGCAACCAAATACAGTACCCTAGCAACAGAGTAAACAAAGCCTTATATCTCCGCATCAGAACATCGTAGAGACATGGGGGTTGGACCGTTTGACTCATAACTCGAAGGGTAATCACTAGTGGATGCCATTTTTTTCCCTAGCAACCAAATACAGTACCCTAGCAACAGAGTAAACAAAGCCTTATATCTCCGCATCAGAACATCGTAGAGACATGGGGGTTGGACCGTTTGACTCATAACTCGGAGGGTAATCATTAGTTGATCCCATTTTTTTCCCTAGCAACCAAATACAGTACCCTAGAAACAGAGTAAACAAAGCCTTATATCTCCGCATCAGAACATCGTAGAGACACGGGGTTGGACCGTTTGACTCATTACTCGGAGGGTAATCACTAGTGGATGCAATTTTTTTCCCTAGCAACCAAATACAGTACCCTAGCAACAGAGTAAACAAAGCCTTATATCTCCGCATCAGAACATCGTAGAGACATGGGGGTTGGACCGTTTGACTCATAACTCGGAGGGTAATCACTAGTGGATCCCATTTTTTCCCTAGCAACCAAATACAGTACCCTAGCAACAGAGTAAACAAAGCCTTATATCTCCGCATCAGAACATCGTAGAGACACGGGGGTTGGACCGTTTAACTCATGACTCGGAGGGTAATCACTAGTGGATGCAATTTTTTCCCTAGCAACCAGATACAGTACCCTAGCAACAGAGTAAACTAAGCCTTATATCTCCGCATTAGAACATCGTAGAGACACGGGGGTTGGATCGTTTGACTTTTGGCTTGGAGTATAATCATAAATTGTCCCACGAAACTTGCCACGGCAAGCACCACTCACATTTTCTTCAGGAAATGTACCTATCTAGTTATTATTCTTCTTATATCTGGACACTTTTTCGGCACCTAACTCGTCTCGCACGCTTTGTCGTAGACCCATAAATTAGGGCTCAAATCGACCGGCTTATTGAGGAGAGGTGTGCTATGACTTTTATAAGCGATCGGGTGCAGGATTTCCGAAAGGGGGGCGAAAAACCACCCAAAAAATCCCATTGACTTAACATTGCGCCCAACTTTGACGAGTCATAGCTCCGCTCGAGGATTTTGTAGAAACATGTGGGTTACAACATTTGAAGAGGGTGGTAGGCTCTGTAAGAACATGGATCACAATGGGGTGTAAGTTGTACCCCTGGGGTGTAAGAGGTGCCCAAAAGTGCCCCAATGAAAAGTCAATGGGGCAAAATCCCATAGACTTACCATTGCAAAAATTTTGACGGGTCATAGGTCCGAGCCAGGATTTCATAGAAACATGTGGGTTTCTAAATTTTAAGAGGGTGCTAGACTCTGTCAGGACGTCCCCCACAATGGGGTGTAAGGTTACCATAGCAACCATTTTGGGCACCCTAGCAACCTATACCATAGACTGCCATTATAAAATGCCCGGATGGATATCTTTGCACCACAGTGTCATAGAGACATGGGGGTGGGCTCATTTTACTCAGGCATCCAATCAGTCTCTCAGGATCCTTACAGATTTACTAAGCCACGCCCCTAGCAACCACTTTTGAGCACCCTAGCAACATAAAATACAAACAGTTATATCTCGGCATCAGAACATCGTAGAGACACGGGGGTTGGACCATTTTACTTGTGACTAGGGGTGTAACAATTGGGCATATCATTGGCCACTCCCAAGCCACGCCCCTAGCAACCAAATTTGAGCACCCTAGCAACCGAATAAACAAAGCCTTATATCTCCGCATCAGAACATCGTAGAGACACGGGGGTTGGACCGTTTTACTTGTGACTCGGAGTGTAATCACTGGGCACATAATTGGCCACTCCCAAGCCACGCCCCTAGCAACCAAATACAGTACCCTAGCAACAGAGTAAACAAAGCCTTATATCTCCGCATCAGAACATCGTAGAGACACGGGGGTTGGACCGTTTGACTCATGACTCGGAGGGTAATCACTAGTGGATGCCATTTTTTTCCCTAGCAACCAAATACAGTAGCCTAGCAACAGAGTAAACAAAGCCTTATATCTCCGCATCAGAACATCGTAGAGACATGGGGTTTGGACCGTTTGACTCGTGACTCGGAGGGTAATCACTAGTGGATGCCATTTTTTTCCCTAGCAACCAAATACAGTACCCTAGCAACAGAGTAAACAAAGCCTTATATCTCCGCATCAGAACATCGTAGAGACACGGGGGTTGGACCGTTTGACTCATGACTCGGAGGGTAATCACTAGTGGATGCAATTTTTTTCCCTAGCAACCAAATACAGTACCCTAGCAACAGAGTAAACAAAGCCTTATATCTCCGCATCAGAACATCGTAGAGACATGGGGGTTGGACCGTTTGACTCGTGACTCAGAGGGTAATCACTAGTGGATGCCATTTTTTCCCTAGCAACCAAATACAGTACCCTAGCAACAGAGTAAACAAACCCTTATATCTCCGCATCAGAACATCGTAGAGACACGGGGTTTGGACCGTTTGACTCGTGACTCGGAGTGTAATCACTAGTGGATGCCAATTTTCTCCCTAGCAACCAAATACATTACCCTAGCAACAGAGTAAACAAAGCCTTTTATCTCCACATCAGAACATCGTAGAGACACGGGGGTTGGACCGTTTGACTTGTGACTCGAAGTGTAATCTCTAGTGGATGCCATTTTTTTCCCTAGCAACCAAATACAGTACCCTAGCAACCGAATAAACAAAGCCTAATATCTCCTCATCAGAACATCGTAGAGACATGGGGGTTGGACCGTTTGACACATGACTCAGACTGTAATGACTGGTGGATGCCATTTTTTCCCTAGCAACCAAATACAGTACCCTAGCAACGGAATAAACAAAGCCTTATATCTCCACATCAGAACATCGTAGAGACACGGGGGTTGGACCGTTTGACTCGTGACTCGAAGTGTAATCACTAGTGGATGCCAATTTTCCCCCTAGCAACCAAATACAGTACCCTAGCAACAGAGTAAACAAAGCCTTATATCTCCGCATTAGAACATCGTAGAGACACGGGGGTTGGACCGTTTTACTTTTGGCTTGGAGTATAATCATAAATTGTCCCCCGAAACTTGCCACGGCAAGCACCACTCACATTTTCTTCAGGAAATGTACCTATCTAGTTATTAGTGGTGCTTGCATTTATGCAAGGCATCACTATTATTATTGCTTTCGGTTATTATTATTCTTCTTATATCTGGACACTTTTTCGGCACCTAACTCGTCTCGCACGCTTTGTCGTAGACCCATAAATTAGGGCTCAAATCGACCGGCTTATTGAGGAGAGGTGTGCTATGACTTTTATAAGCGATCGGGTGCAGGATTTCCGAAAGGGGGGCGAAAAACCACCCAAAAAATCCCATTGACTTAACATTGCGCCCAACTTTGACGAGTCATAGCTCCGCTCGAGGATTTTGTAGAAACATGTGGGTTACAACATTTGAAGAGGGTGGTAGGCTCTGTAAGAACATGGATCACAATGGGGTGTAAGTTGTACCCCTGGGGTGTAAGAGGTGCCCAAAAGTGCCCCAATGAAAAGTCAATGGGGCAAAATCCCATAGACTTACCATTGCAAAAATTTTGACGGGTCATAGGTCCGAGCCAGGATTTCATAGAAACATGTGGGTTTCTAAATTTTAAGAGGGTGCTAGACTCTGTCAGGACGTCCCCCACAATGGGGTGTAAGGTTACCATAGCAACCATTTTGGGCACCCTAGCAACCTATACCATAGACTGCCATTATAAAATGCCCGGATGGATATCTTTGCACCACAGTGTCATAGAGACATGGGGGTGGGCTCATTTTACTCAGGCATCCAATCAGTCTCTCAGGATCCTTACAGATTTACTAAGCCACGCCCCTAGCAACCACTTTTGAGCACCCTAGCAACATAAAATACAAACAGTTATATCTCGGCATCAGAACATCGTAGAGACACGGGGGTTGGACCATTTTACTTGTGACTAGGGGTGTAACAATTGGGCATATCATTGGCCACTCCCAAGCCACGCCCCTAGCAACCAAATTTGAGCACCCTAGCAACCGAATAAACAAAGCCTTATATCTCCGCATCAGAACATCGTAGAGACACGGGGTTTGGACCGTTTTACTTGTGACTCGGAGTGTAATCACTGGGCACATCATTGGCCACTCCCAAGCCACGCCCCTAGCAACCAAATACATTACCCTAGCAACAGAGTAAACAAAGCCTTTTATCTCCACATCAGAACATCGTAGAGACACGGGGGTTGGACCGTTTGACTTGTGACTCGAAGTGTAATCTCTAGTGGATGCCATTTTTTTCCCTAGCAACCAAATACAGTACCCTAGCAACCGAATAAACAAAGCCTAATATCTCCTCATCAGAACATCGTAGAGACATGGGGGTTGGACCGTTTGACACATGACTCGGACTGTAATGACTGGTGGATGCCATTTTTTCCCTAGCAACCAAATACAGTACCCTAGCAACGGAATAAACAAAGCCTTATATCTCCACATCAGAACATCGTAGAGACACGGGGGTTGGACCGTTTGACTCGTGACTCGAAGTGTAATCACTAGTGGATGCCAATTTTCCCCCTAGCAACCAAATACAGTACCCTAGCAACAGAGTAAACAAAGCCTTATATCTCCGCATTAGAACATCGTAGAGACACGGGGGTTGGACCGTTTTACTTTTGGCTTGGAGTATAATCATAAATTGTCCCCCGAAACTTGCCACGGCAAGCACCACTCACATTTTCTTCAGGAAATGTACCTATCTAGTTATTATTATTATTATATCTTATTATTCTTATGTCTGCACACTTTTTCGGCGCGTAACTCGTCCCACACGGTTTGTCGTAGACCCATAAATTAGGGCTCAAATCGACCGGCTTATTGAGGAGAGGTGTGCTATGACTTTTATAAGCGATCGGGTGCAGGATTTCCGAAAGGGGGGCGAAAAACCACCCAAAAAATCCCATTGACTTAACATTGCGCCCAACTTTGACGAGTCATAGCTCCGCTCGAGGATTTTGTAGAAACATGTGGGTTACAACATTTGAAGAGGGTGGTAGGCTCTGTAAGAACATGGATCACAATGGGGTGTAAGTTGTACCCCTGGGGTGTAAGAGGTGCCCAAAAGTGCCCCAATGAAAAGTCAATGGGGAAAAATCCCATAGACTTACCATTGCAAAAATTTTGACGGGTCATAGGTCCGAGCCAGGATTTCATAGAAACATGTGGGTTACTAAATTTGAAGAGGGTGCTAGACTCTGTCAGGACGTCCCCCACAATGGGGTGTAAGGTTACCATAGCAACCATTTTGGGCACCCTAGCAACCTATACCATAGACTGCCATTATAAAATGCCCGGATGGATATCTTTGCACCACAGTGTCATAGAGACATGGGGGTGGGCTCATTTTACTCAGGCATCCAATCAGTCTCTCAGGATCCTTACAGACTTACTAAGCCACGCCCCTAGCAACCACTTTTGAGCACCCTAGCAACATAAAATACAAACAGTTATATCTCGGCATCAGAACATCGTAGAGACACGGGGGTTGGACCGTTTACTTGTGACTAGGGGTGTAACAATTGGGCACATCATTGGCCACTCCCAAGCCACGCCCCTAGCAACCAAATTTGAGCACCCTAGCAACCGAATAAACAAAGCCTTATATCTCCGCATCAGAACATCGTAGAGACACGGGGTTTGGACCGTTTTACTTGTGACTCGGAGTGTAATCACTGGGCACATCATTGGCCACTCCCAAGCCACGCCCTAGCAACCAAATACAGTACCCTAGCAACAGAGTAAACAAAGCCTTATATCTCCGCATCAGAACATCGTAGAGACACGGGGGTTGGACCGTTTTACTTGTGACTCGGAGTGTAATCACTGGGCACATAATTGGCCACTCCCAAGCCACCCCCCTAGCAACCAAATACAGTACCCTAGCAACAGAGTAAACAAAGCCTTATATCTCCGCATCAGAACATCGTAGAGACACGGAGGTTGGACGGTTTTACTTGTGACTCGGAGTGTAATCACTGGGCACATCATTGGCCACTCCCAAGCCACGCCCCTAGCAACCAAATACAGTACCCTAGCAACAGAGTAAACAAAGCCTTATATCTCTGCATCAGAACATCATAGAGACATGGGGTTTGGACCGTTTGACTCGTGACTCGGAGGGTAATCACTAGTGGATGCCATTTTTTTCCCTAGCAACCAAATACAGTACCCTAGCAACAGAGTAAACAAAGCCTTATATCTCCGCATCAGAACATCGTAGGGACACGGGGGTTGGACCGTTTGACTCGTGACTCAGAGTGTAATCATTATGGGATGCCAATTTTTTCCCTAGCAACCAAATACAGTACCCTAGCAACAGAGTAAACAAAGCCTTATATCTCCGCATCAGAACATCGTAGAGACACGGGGGTTGGACCGTTTCACTAGTGACTCGGCGTGTAATCATTATGGGATGCCAATTTTTTCCCTAGCAACCAAATACAGTACCCTAGCAACAGAGTAAACAAAGCCTTATATCTCCGCATCAGAACATCATAGAGACACGGGGGTTGGACCGTTTGACTCGTGACTCAGAGTGTAATCACTAGTGGATGCCAATTTTTTCCCTAGCAACCAAATACAGTACCCTAGCAACAGAGTAAACAAAGCCTTATATCTCCACATCAGAACATCGTAGTGACACGGGGGTTGCACCGTTTGACTCGTGACTCGGAGGGTAATCACTATGGGATGTCAAAATTTTCCCTAGCAACCAAATACGGTACCCTAGCAACCGAATAAACAAAGCCTTAAATCTCCGCATCAGAACATCGTAGAGACACGGGGGTTGGACCGTATGACTCGTGACTCAGAGTGTAATCATTATGGGTTGCCAAATTTTTTCCTAGCAACCAAATACAGTACCCTAGCAACCGGATAAACACAGCCTTATATCTCCACATCAGAACATCGTACAGACACGGGAGTTGGACCGTTTGACTCGTGACTCAGAGTGTAATCATTATGGGATGTCAAAATTTTCCCTAGCAACCAAATACAGTACCCTAGCAACCGAATAAACAAAGCCTTATATCTCCACATCAGAACATCGTAGAGACATGGGGGTTGGACCGTTTGACTCATGACTCGGAGGGTAATCACTAGTGGATGCCATTTTTTTCCCTAGCAACCAAATACAGTACCCTAGCAACAGAGTAAACAAAGCCTTATATCTCCGCATCAGAACATCGTAGAGACACGGGGGTTGGATCGTTTGACTCGTGACTCGGAGGGTAATCACTAGTGGATGCCATTTTTTTTCCTTAGCAACCAAATACAGTACCCTAGCAACAGAGTAAACAAAGCCTTATATCTCCGCATCAGAACAACGTAGAGACACGGGGTTTGGACCGTTTGACTCGTGACTCGGAGGGTAATCACTAGTGGGTGCCATTTTTTCCCTAGCAACCAAATACAGTACCCTAGCAACAGAGTAAACAAAGCCTTATATCTCCACATCAGAACATCGTACAGACACGGGAGTTGGACCGTTTGACTCGTGACTCAGAGTGTAATCATTATGGGATGCCATTTTTTTCCCTAGCAACCAAATACAGTACCCTAGCAACAGAGTAAACAAAGCCTTATATCTCCGCATCAGAACATCGTAGAGACACGGGGGTTGGACCGTTTGACTCGTGACTCGGAGGGTAATCACTAGTGGATGCCAATTTTTTCCCTAGCAACCAAATACAGTACCCTAGCAACAGAGTAAACAAAGCCTTATATCTCCGCATCAGAACATCGTAGAGACATGGGGGTTGGACCGTTTGACTCGTGACTCGGGGGGTAATCACTAGTGGATGCCACTTTTTCCCCTAGCAACCAAATACAGTACCCTAGCAACAGAGTAAACAAAGCCTTATATCTCCGCATCAGAACATCGTAGAGACACGGGAGTTGGATCGTTTTACTTTTGGCTTGGAGTATAATCATGTATGGTCCCCAGAATTTTGCCACGGCAAGCACCACTCACATTTTCTTCAGGAAATGTACCTATCTAGTTATTATGTTGGCTTTGAAAAAGCCAATATATTGTTATTGCTATTAAACTTATTAGTGGTGCTTGCATTTATGCAAGGCATCACTATTACTATTGCTCAGGGATATTATTATTATTTTTATTCTTATTTCTGGACAAAATTTCGGCGCGTAACTCGTCCCGCACGGTTTGTCGTAGACCCATGAAAGAGAGCTCAAATCAACCGGCTTATTGAGGAGATGGTGGCTATATCTTTTATAAGCGATCGGGTGCAGGGTTTCCGAAAGGGGGGCGAAAAACCACCCGAAAAATCCCATTGACTTAACATTGGGCCCAACTTTGACAACTCATAGCTCCGCTCAAGGATTTTGTAGAAACATGTGGGTTACAACATTTGAAGAGGGTGGTAGGCTCTGTAAGAACATACATGACATTGGGGTGTAAGTTGTACCCCTGGGGTGTAAGAGGCCCCCGAAATTTCCCATTGACTTATAATGGGGCAGGGAACACGCCCATATAAGGGAATAAAACCGTTCCAGATGGGATATCTTTGCTTTACAGTGTCGTAGAGATAAGTGGGTGGGCTCATTTTACTCGGGCATCCAATCAGTCTCTCAGGATCATCCCAGAGCTATTAAGCCACGCCCCTAGCAACAATTTTGGGCACCCTAGCAACATCTCCCATAGACTGCCATTATAAAATGCCCAGATGGATATCTTTGCACCACAGTGTCATAGAGACATGGGGGTGGGCTCATTTTACTCAGACATCCAATCAGTCTCTCAGGATCCTTACATAGGTATTAAGCCACGCCCCTAGCAACCACTTTTGAGCACCCTAGCAACATAAAATTCAAACAGTTATATCTCCGCATCAGAACATCGTAGAGACACAGGGGTTGGACCGTTTGACTCGTGACTCAGAGTGTAATCATTATGGGATGCCAATTTTTTCCCTAGCAACCAAATACACTACCCTAGCAACAGAGTAAACAAAGCCTTATATCTCCGCATCAGAACATCGTAGAGACACGGGGGTTGGACCGTTTGACTCGTGACTCAGAGTGTAATCATTATGGGATGCCAATTTTTTCCCTAGCAACCAAATACAGTACCCTAGCAACAGAGTAAACAAAGCCTTATATCTCCGCATCAGAACATCGTAGAGACACGGGGGTTGGACCGTTTGACTCGTGACTCAGAGTGTAATCATTATGGGATGCCAATTTTTTCCCTAGCAACCAAATACAGTACCCTAGCAACAGAGTAAACAAAGCCTTATATCTCCGCATCAGAACATCGTAGAGACACGGGGGTTGGACCGTTTGACTCGTGACTCAGAGTGTAATCATTATGGGATGCCAATTTTTTCCCTAGCAACCAAATACAGTACCCTAGCAACAGAGTAAACAAAGCCTTATATCTCCGCATCAGAACATCGTAGAGACACGGGGGTTGGACCGTTTGACTCGTGACTCAGAGTGTAATCATTATGGGATGCCAATTTTTTCCCTAGCAACCAAATACAGTACCCTAGCAACAGAGTAAACAAAGCCTTATATCTCCGCATCAGAACATCGTAGAGACACGGGGGTTGGACCGTTTGACTCGTGACTCAGAGTGTAATCATTATGGGATGCCAATTTTTTCCCTAGCAACCAAATACAGTACCCTAGCAACAGAGTAAACAAAGCCTTATATCTCCGCATCAGAACATCGTAGAGACACAAGGGGTTGGACCGTTTGACTCGTGACTCAGAGTGTAATCATTATGGGATGCCAATTTTTTCCCTAGCAACCAAATACAGTACCCTAGCAACAGAGTAAACAAAGCCTTATATCTCCGCATCAGAACATCGTAGAGACACGGTGGTTGGACCGTTTGACTCGTGACTCAGAGTGTAATCATTATGGGATGCCAATTTTTTCCCTAGCAACCAAATACAGTACCCTAGCAACAGAGTAAACAAAGCCTTATATCTCCGCATCAGAACATCGTAGAGACACGGGGGTTGGACCGTTTGACTCGTGACTCAGAGTGTAATCATTATGGGATGCCAATTTTATCCCTAGCAACCAAATACAGTACCCTAGCAACAGAGTAAACAAAGCCTTATATCTCCGCATCAGAACATCGTAGAGACACGGGGGTTGGACCGTTTGACTCGTGACTCAGAGTGTAATCATTATGGGATGCCAATTTTTTCCCTAGCAACCAAATACAGTACCCTAGCAACAGAGTAAACAAAGCCTTATATCTCCGCATCAGAACATCATAGAGACATGGGGGTTGGACCGTTTGACTCGTGACTCGGCGGGTAATCACTATGGGATGTCAAATTTTTCCCTAGCAACCAAATACAGTACCCTAGCAACAGAGTAAACAAAGCCTTATATCTCAGCATCAGAACATCGTAGAGACACGGGGGTTGGACCGTTTGACTCGTGACTCGGCGGGTAATCACTATGGGATGTCAAACTTTTCCCTAGCAACCAAATACAGTACCCTAGCAACCGAATAAACAAAGCCTTATATCTCTGCATCAGAACATCGTAGAGACACGGGGGTTGGACCGTATGACTCGTGACTCAGAGTGTAATCATTATGGGATGCCAAATTTTTCCCTAGCAACCAAATACAGTACCCTAGCAACCGGATAAACACAGCCTTATATCTCCACATCAGAACATCGTAGACACAAGGGGGTTGGACCGTTTTACTTTTGGGTTGGAGTATAATCATATATTGTCCCGGGAATTTTGCTACGGCAAGCACCACTTCACATTTTCTTCAGGAAATGTACCTATCTAGTTATTATTATTATTATTCTTCTTTTTCTGGACACTTTTTCGGCGCGTAACTCGTCCCGCACGCTTTGTCGTAGACCCATAAATTAGGGCTCAAATCGACCGGCTTATTGAGGAGAGGTGTGCTATGACTTTTATAAGCGATCGGGTGCAGGATTTCCGAAAGGGGGGCGAAAAACCACCCAAAAAATCCCATTGACTTAACATTGCGCCAAACTTTGACGAGTCATAGCTCCGCTCGAGGATTTTGTAGAAACATGTGGGTTACAACATTTGAAGAGGGTGGTAGGCTCTGTAAAAACATGGATCACAATGGGGTGTAAGTTGTACCCCTGGGGTGTAAGAGGTGCCCAAAAGTGCCCCAATGAAAAGTCAATGGGGCAAAATCCCATAGACTTACCATTGCAAAAATTTTGACGGGTCATAGGTCCGAGCCAGGATTTCATAGAAACATGTGGGTTACTAAATTTGAAGAGGGTGCTAGACTCTGTCAGGACGTCCTCCACAATGGGGTGTAAGGTTACCATAGCAACCATTTTGGGCACCCTAGCAACCTATACCATAGACTGCCATTATAAAATGCCCGGATGGATATCTTTGCACCACAGTGTCATAGAGACATGGGGGTGGGCTCATTTTACTCAGGCATCCAATCAGTCTCTCAGGATTCTCACAGACTTACTTAGCCACGCCCCTAGCAACCACTTTTGAGCACCCTAGCAACATAAAATACAAACAGTTATATCTCGGCATCAGAACATCGTAGAGACACGGGGTTTGGACCGTTTTACTTGTGACTAGGGGTGTAACAATTGGGCACATCATTGGCCACTCCCAAGCCACGCCCCTAGCAACCAAATTTGAGCACCCTAGCAACCGAATAAACAAAGCCTTATATCTCCGCATCAGAACATCGTAGAGACACGGGGTTTGGACCGTTTTACTTGTGACTCGGAGTGTAATCACTGGGCACATCATTGGCCACTCCCAAGCCACGCCCCTAGCAACCAAATACAGTACCCTAGCAACAGAGTAAACAAAGCCTTATATCTCCGCATCAGAACATCGTAGAGACACGGGGTTTGGACCGTTTTACTTGTGACTCGGAGTGTAATCACTGGGCACATAATTGGCCACTCCCAAGCCACGCCCCTAGCAACCAAATACAGTACCCTAGCAACAGAGTAAACAAAGCCTTATATCTCCGCATCAGAACATCGTAGAGACACGGGGGTTGGACCGTTTGACTTGTGACTTGGAGTGTAATCACTGGGCACATCATTGGCCACTCCCAAGCCACGCCCCTAGCAACCAAATACAGTACCCTAGCAACAGAGTAAACAAAGCCTTATATCTCCGCATCAGAACATCGTAGAGACACGGGGTTTGGACCGTTTTACTTGTGACTCGGAGTGTAATCACTGGGCACATAATTGGCCACTCCCAAGCCACGCCCCTAGCAACCAAATACAGTACCCTAGCAACAGAGTAAACAAAGCCTTATATCTCCGCATCAGAACATCGTAGAGACACGGGGGTTGGACCGTTTGACTTGTGACTCGGAGTGTAATCACTGGGCACATCATTGGCCACTCCCAAGCCACGCCCCTAGCAACCAAATACAGTACCCTAGCAACAGAGTAAACAAAGCCTTATATCTCCGCATCAGAACATCGTAGAGACACGGGGTTTGGACCGTTTTACTTGTGACTCGGAGTGTAATCACTGGGCACATAATTGGCCACTCCCAAGCCACGCCCCTAGCAACCAAATACAGTACCCTAGCAACAGAGTAAACAAAGCCTTATATCTCCGCATCAGAACATCGTAGAGACACGGGGGTTGGACCGTTTTACTTGTGACTCGGAGTGTAATCACTGGGCACATCATTGGCCACTCCCAAGCCACGCCCCTAGCAACCAAATACAGTACCCTAGCAACAGAGTAAACAAAACCTTATATCTCCACATCAGAACATCGTAGAGACATGGGGGTTGGACCGTTTGACTCATGACTCGGAGGGTAATCACTAGTGGATGCCATTTTTTCCCCTAGCAACCAAATACAGTACCCTAGCAACAGAGTAAACAAAGCCTTATATCTCCGCATCAGAACATCGTAGAGACATGGGGTTTGGACCGTTTGACTCGTGACTCGGAGGGTAATCACTAGTGGATGCCACTTTTTTCCCTAGCAACCAAATACAGTACCCTAGCAACAGAGTAAACAAAGCCTTATATCTCCGCATCAGAACATCGTAGAGACACGGGGGTTGGACCGTTTGACTAATGACTCGGAGGGTAATCACTAGTGGATGCAATTTTTTCCCCTAGCAACCAAATACAGTACCCTAGCAACAGAGTAAACAAAGCCTTATATCTCCGCATCAGAACATCGTAGAGACACGGGGGTTGGACCGTTTGACTCGTGACTCGGAGGGTAATCACTAGTGGATGCCATTTTTTTCCCTAGCAACCAAATACAGTACCCTAGCAACAGAGTAAACAAAGCCTTATATCTCCGCATCAGAACATCGTAGAGACACGGGGTTTGGACCGTTTGACTCGTGACTCGGAGTGTAATCACTAGTGGATGCCAATTTTCTCCCTAGCAACCAAATACATTACCCTAGCAACAGAGTAAACAAAGCCTTTTATCTCCACATCAGAACATCGCAGAGACACGGGGGTTGGACCGTTTGACTCGTATCTCGGAGTGTAATCACTAGTGGATGCCAATTTTTTCCCTAGCAACCAAATACAGTACCCTAGCAACAGAGTAAACAAAGCCTTATATCTCTGCATCAGAACATCGTAGAGACACGGGGGTTGGACCGTTTTACTTTTGGCTTGGAGTATAATCATAAATTGTCCCCTGAAATTTGCCACGGCAAGCACCACTCACATTTTCTTCAGGAAATGTACCTATCTAGTTATTATTATTATTAGTGGTGCTTGCATTTATGCAAGGCATCACTATTACTATTCCTCAGGGATATTATTATTATTATATTTTATTCTTATGTCTGCACACTTTTTCGGCGCGTAACTCGTCCCGCACGGTTTGCCATAGTCCCATGAAAGTGGGCTCAAATCGACCGGTTTATTGAGGAGAGGTGTGCTATGACTTTTATAAGCGATCGGGTGCAGGATTTCCGAAAGGGGGGCGAAAAACCACCCGAAAAATCCCATTGACTTAACATTGCGCCAAACTTTGACGGGTCATAGCTCCGCTCAGGGATTTTGTAGAAACATGTGGGTTACATTATTTGAAGAGGGTGGTAAGCTCTGTGAGAACATACATCACATTGGGGTGTAAGTTGTACCCCTGGGGTGTAAGAGGCACCCAAAAGTGCCCCATTGACTTATAATGGGGCAGGAAACATGCCCATATAAGGAAATAAAAAAGTTCCAGCTGGGATATCTTCGCTTTACAATGTCCTACAGACAAGTGGGTTGGCTCATTTCACTCGGGCATCCAATCAGTCTCTCAGGATCATCTCAGAGCTATTAAGCCACGCCCCTAGCAACAATTTTGGGCAACCTAGCAACATCTCCCATAGACTGCCATTATAAAATGCCCAGATGGATATCTTTGCACCAGAGTGTCATAGAGACATGGGGGTGGGCTCATTTTACTCAGGCATCCAATCAGTTTCTCAGGATCCTTAAAGACTTACTAAGCCACGCCCCTAGCAACCACTTTTCAGCACCCTAGCAACATAAAATTCAAACAGTTATATCTCCGCATCCGAACATCGTAGAGACACGGGGGTTGGACCGTTTGACTCGTGACTCAGAGTGTAATCATTATGGGATGCCAATTTTTTCCTAGAGACACGGGGGTTGGACCGTTTGACTCGTGACTCAGAGTGTAATCATTATGGGATGCCAAATTTTTTCCTAGCAACCAAATACAGTACCCTAGCAACAGAGTAAACAAAGCCTTATATCTCAGCATCAGAACATCGTAGAGACACGGGGGTTGGACCGTTTGACTCGTGACTCGGACTGTAATCATTATGGGATGCCAATTTTTTCCCTAGCAACCAAATACAGTACCCTAGCAACAGAGTAAACAAAGCCTTATATCTCCGCATCAGAACATCGTAGAGACATGGGGGTTGGACCGTTTGACTCGTGACTCAGAGTGTAATCATTATGGGATGCCAATTTTTCCCCTAGCAACCAAATACAGTACCCTAGCAACAGAGTAAACAAAGCCTTATATCTCCGCATCAGAACATCGTAGAGACACGGGGGTTGGACCTTTTGACTCGTGACTTGGCGGGTAATCACTATGGGATGCCAATTTTTTCCCTAGCAACCAAATACAGTACCCTAGCAACAGAGTAAACAAAGCCTTATATCTCAGCATCAGAACATCGTAGAGACACGGGGGTTGGACCGTTTGACTCGTGACTCAGACTGTAATCATTATGGGATGCCAATTTTTTCCCTAGCAACCAAATACAGTACCCTAGCAACAGAGTAAACAAAGCCTTATATCTCCGCATCAGAACATCGTAGAGACATGGGGGTTGGACCGTTTGACTCGTGACTCAGAGTGTAATCATTATGGGATGCCAATTTTTCCCCTAGCAACCAAATACAGTACCCTAGCAACAGAGTAAACAAAGCCTTGTATCTCCGCATCAGAACATCGTAGAGACACGGGGGTTGGACCTTTTGACTCGTGACTTGGCGGGTAATCACTATGGGATGCCAATTTTTTCCCTAGCAACCAAATACAGTACCCTAGCAACAGAGTAAACAAAGCCTTATATCTCAGCATCAGAACATCGTAGAGACACGGGGGTTGGACTGTTTGACTCGTGACTCAGACTGTAATCATTATGGGATGCCAATTTTTTCCCTAGCAACCAAATACAGTACCCTAGCAACCGAATAAACAAAGCCTTATATCTCTGCATCAGAACATCGTTGAGACACGGGGGTTGGACCGTATGACTCGTGACTCAGAGTGTAATCATTATGGGATGCCAAATTTTTCCCTAGCAACCAAATACAGTACCCTAGCCACCGGATAAACACAGCCTTATATCTCCACATCAGAACATCGTACAGACACGGGAGTTGGATCGTTTAACTTTTGGCCTGGAGTATAATCATATATGGTCCCCAGAATTTGGCCACGGCAAGCACCACTCACATTTTCTTCAGGAAATGTACCTATCTAGTTATTATTATTAGTGGTGCTTGCATTTATGCAAAGCATCACTATTATTATTGCTCATACTTATTATATCTTATTATTATTATATCTTATTATTCTTATGTCTGCACACTTTTTCGGCGCGTAACTCGTCCCACACGGTTTGTCGTAGACCCATAAATTAGGGCTCAAATCGACCGGCTTATTGAGGAGAGGTGTGCTATGACTTTTATAAGCGATCGGGTGCAGGATTTCCGAAAGGGGGGCGAAAAACCACCCAAAAAATCCCATTGACTTAACATTGCGCCCAACTTTGACGAGTCATAGCTCCGCTCGAGGATTTTGTAGAAACATGTGGGTTACAACATTTGAAGAGGGTGGTAGGCTCTGTAAGAACATGGATCACAATGGGGTGTAAGTTGTACCCCTGGGGTGTAAGAGGTGCCCAAAAGTGCCCCAATGAAAAGTCAATGGGGCAAAATCCCATAGACTTAACATTGCAAAAACTTTGACGGGTCATAGGTACGAGCGAGGATTTCATAGAAACATGTGGGTTACTAAATTTGAAGAGGGTGCTAGACTCTGTCAGGACGTCCCCCACAATGGGGTGTAAGGTTACCATAGCAACCATTTTGGGCACCCTAGCAACCTATACCATAGACTGCGATTATAAAATGCCCGGATGGATATCTTTGCACCACAGTGTCATAGAGACATGGGGGTGGGCTCATTTTACTCAGGCATCCAATCAGTCTCTCAGGATCCTTACAGACTTACTAAGCCACGCCCCTAGCAACCACTTTTGAGCACCCTAGCAACATAAAATACAAACAGTTATATCTCGGCATCAGAACATCGTAGAGACACGGGGGTTGGACCGTTTTACTTGTGACTAGGGGTGTAACAATTGGGCACATCATTGGCCACTCCCAAGCCACGCCCCTAGCAACCAAATTTGAGCACCCTAGCAACCGAATAAACAAAGCCTTATATCTCCGCATCAGAACATCGTAGAGACACGGGGTTTGGACCGTTTTACTTGTGACTCGGAGTGTAATCACTGGGCACATAATTGGCCACTCCCAAGCCACGCCCCTAGCAACCAAATACAGTACCCTAGCAACAGAGTAAACAAAGCCTTATATCTCCGCATCAGAACATCGTAGAGACACGGGGGTTGGACCGTTTTACTTGTGACTCGGAGTGTAATCACTGGGCACATCATTGGCCACTCCCAAGCCACGCCCCTAGCAACCAAATACAGTACCTTAGCAACAGAGTAAACAAAGCCTTATATCTCCACATCAGAACATCGTAGAGACACGGGGGTTGGACCGTTTGACTCATGACTCGGAGGGTAATCACTAGTGGATGCAATTTTTTTCCCTAGCAACCAAATACAGTACCCTAGCAACAGAGTAAACAAAGCCTTATATCTCCGCATCAGAACATCGTAGAGACACGGGGGTTGGACCGTTTGACTCGTGACTCGGAGGGTAATCACTAGTGGATGCCATTTTTTTCCCTAGCAACCAAATACAGTACCCTAGCAACAGAGTAAACAAAGCCTTATATCTCCGCATCAGAACATCGTAGAGACACGGGGTTTGGACCGTTTGACTCGTGACTCGGAGGGTAATCACTAGTGGATGCCATTTTTTTCCCTAGCAACCAAATACAGTACCCTAGCAACAGAGTAAACAAAGCCTTATATCTCCGCATCAGAACATCGTAGAGACATGGGGGTTGGACCGTTTGACTCGTGACTCGGAGTGTAATCATTATGGGATGCCAATTTTTCCCTAGCAACCAAATACAGTACCCTAGCAACAGAGTAAACAAAGCCTTATATCTCCGCATCAGAACATCGTAGAGACATGGGGGTTGGACCGTTTGACTCGTGACTCAGAGTGTAATCATTATGGGATGCCAATTTTTTCCCTAGCAACCAAATATAGTACCCTAGCAACAGAGTAAACAAAGCCTTATATCTCAGCATCAGAACATCGTAGAGACACGGGGGTTGGACCGTTTGACTCGTTACTCAGATTGTAATCATTATGGGATGCCAATTTTTTCCCTAGCAACCAAATATAGTACCCTAGCAACAGAGTAAACAAAGCCTTATATCTCAGCATCAGAACATCGTAGAGACATGGGGGTTGGACCGTTTTACTTGTGACTCGGAGTGTAATCACTGGGCACATAATTGGCCACTCCCAAGCCACGCCCCTAGCAACCAAATACAGTACCCTAGCAACAGAGTAAACAAAGCCTTATATCTCCGCATCAGAACATCGTAGAGACACGGGGGTTGGACCGTTTTACTTGTGACTCGGAGTGTAATCACTGGGCACATCATTGGCCACTCCCAAGCCACGCCCCTAGCAACCAAATACAGTACCTTAGCAACAGAGTAAACAAAGCCTTATATCTCCACATCAGAACATCGTAGAGACACGGGGGTTGGACCGTTTGACTCATGACTCGGAGGGTAATCACTAGTGGATGCAATTTTTTTCCCTAGCAACCAAATACAGTACCCTAGCAACAGAGTAAACAAAGCCTTATATCTCCGCATCAGAACATCGTAGAGACACGGGGGTTGGACCGTTTGACTCGTGACTCGGAGGGTAATCACTAGTGGATGCCATTTTTTTCCCTAGCAACCAAATACAGTACCCTAGCAACAGAGTAAACAAAGCCTTATATCTCCGCATCAGAACATCGTAGAGACACGGGGTTTGGACCGTTTGACTCGTGACTCGGAGGGTAATCACTAGTGGATGCCATTTTTTTCCCTAGCAACCAAATACAGTACCCTAGCAACAGAGTAAACAAAGCCTTATATCTCCGCATCAGAACATCGTAGAGACACGGGGTTTGGACCGTTTGACTCGTAACTCGGAGGGTAATCACTAGTGGATGCCATTGTTTCCCCTAGCAACCAAATACAGTACCCTAGCAACAGAGTAAACAAAGCCTTATATCTCCGCATCAGAACATCGTAGAGACACGGGGTTTGGACCGTTTGACTCGTGACTCAAAGGGTAATCACTAGTGGATGCCATTTTTTTCCCTAGCAACCAAATACAGTACCCTAGCAACAGAGTAAACAAAGCCTTATATCTCTGCATCAGAACATCGTAGAGACATGGGGGTTGGACCGTTTGACTCGTGACTGGAAGTGTAATCACTAGTGGATGCCAATTTTTTCCCTAGCAACCATATACAGTACCCTAGCAACAGAGTAAACAAAGCCTTATATCTCCGCATCAGAACATCGTAGAGACACGGGGGTTGGATCGTTTGACTTTTGGCTTGGAGTATAATCATAAATTGTCCCTTGAAACATGCCACGGCAAGCACCACTCACATTTTTTTCAGGAAATGTACCTATCTAGTTATTATTATTCTTCTTTTTCTGGACACTTTTTCGGCGCGTAACTCGTCCCGCACGCTTTGTCGTAGACCCATAAATTAGGGCTCAAATCGACCGGCTTATTGAGGAGAGGTGTGCTATGACTTTTATAAGCGATCGGGTGCAGGATTTCCGAAAGGGGGGCGAAAAACCACCCAAAAAATCCCATTGACTTAACATTGCGCCCAACTTTGACGAGTCATAGCTCCGCTCGAGGATTTTGTAGAAACATGTGGGTTACAACATTTGAAGAGGGTGGTAGGCTCTGTAAGAACATGGATCACAATGGGGTGTAAGTTGTACCCCTGGGGTGTAAGAGGTGCCCAAAAGTGCCCCAATGAAATGTCAATGGGGCAAAATCCCATGGACTTACCATTGCAAAAATTTTGACGGGTCATAGGTCCGAGCCAGGATTTCATAGAAACATGTGGGTTACTAAATTTGAAGAGGGTGCTAGACTCTGTCAGGACGTCCCCCACAATGGGGTGTAAGGTTACCATAGCAACCATTTTGGGCACCCTAGCAACCTATACCATAGACTGCCATTATAAAATGCCCGGATGGATATCTTTGCACCACAGTGTCATAGAGACATGGGGGTGGGCTCATTTTACTCAGGCATCCAATCAGTCTCTCAGGATCCTTACAGACTTACTAAGCCACGCCCCTAGCAACCACTTTTGAGCACCCTAGCAACATAAAATACAAACAGTTATATCTCGGCATCAGAACATCGTAGAGACACGGGGGTTGGACCGTTTTACTTGTGACTAGGGGTGTAACAATTGGGCACATCATTGGCCACTCCCAAGCCACGCCCCTAGCAACCAAATTTGAGCACCCTAGCAACCGAATAAACAAAGCCTTATATCTCCGCATCAGAACATCGTAGAGACACGGGGTTTGGACCGTTTTACTTGTGACTCGGAGTGTAATCACTGGGCACATCATTGGCCACTCCCAAGCCACGCCCCTAGCAACCAAATACAGTACCCTAGCAACAGAGTAAACAAAGCCTTATATCTCCGCATCAGAACATCGTAGAGACATGGGGTTTGGACCGTTTGACTCGTGACTCGGAGGGTAATCACTAGTGGATGCCAATTTTTTCCCTAGCAACCAAATACAGTACCCTAGCAACAGAGTAAACAAAGCCTTATATCTCCACATCAGAACATCGTAGAGACACGGGGGTTGGACCGTTTTACTTGTGACTCGGAGTGTAATCACTGGGCACATCATTGGCCACTCCCAAGCCACGCCCCTAGCAACCAAATACAGTACCCTAGCAACAGAGTAAACAAAGCCTTATATCTCCACATCAGAACATCGTAGAGACACGGGGGTTGGACCGTTTTACTTGTGACTCGGAGTGTAATCACTAGGCACATCATTGGCCACTCCCAAGCCACGCCCCTAGCAACCAAATACAGTACCCTAGCAACAGAGTAAACAAAGCCTTATAACTCCGCATCAGAACATCGTAAAGACATGGGGGTTGGACCGTTTGACTCGTGACTCAGAGGGTAATCACTAGTGGATGCCATTTTTTCCCCTAGCAACCAAATACAGTACCCTAGCAACAGAGTAAACAAAGCCTTATATCTCTGCTTCAGAACATCGTAGAGACACGGGGGTTGGACCGTTTTACTTTTGGCTTGGAGTATAATCATAAATTGTCCCCTGAAATTTGCCACGGCAAGCACCACTCACATTTTCTTCAGGAAATGTACCTATCTAGTTATTATTATTATTCTTCTTTTTCTGGACACTTTTTCGGCGCGTAACTCGTCCCGCACGCTTTGTCTAAGACCCATAAATTAGGGCTCAAATCGACCGGCTTATTGAGGAGAGGTGTGCTATGACTTTTATAAGCGATCGGGTGCAGGATTTCCGAAAGGGGGGCGAAAAACCATCCAAAAAATCCCATTGACTTAACATTGCGCCAAACTTTGACGAGTCATAGCTCTGCTCGAGGATTTTGTAGAAACATGTGGGTTACAACATTTGAAGAGGGTGGTAGGCTCTGTAAAAACATGGATCACAATGGGGTGTAAGTTGTACCCCTGGGGTGTAAGAGGTGCCCAAAAGTGCCCCAATGAAAAGTCAATGGGGCAAAATCCCATAGACTTAACATTGCAAAAATTTTGACGGGTCATAGGTCCGAGCCAGGATTTCATAGAAACATGTGGGTTACTAAATTTGAAGAGGGTGCTAGACTCTGTCAGGACGTCCCCCACAATGGGGTGTAAGGTTACCATAGCAACCATTTTGGGCACCCTAGCAACCTTTACCATAGACTGCCATTATAAAATGCCCGGATGGATATCTTTGCACCACAGTGTCATAGAGACATGGGGGTGGGCTCATTTTACTCAGGCATCCAATCAGTCTCTCAGGATCCTTACAGACTTACTAAGCCACGCCCCTAGCAACCACTTTTGAGCACCCTAGCAACATAAAATACAAACAGTTATATCTCGGCATCAGAACATCGTAGAGACACGGGGGTTGGACCGTTTTACTTGTGACTAGGGGTGTAACAATTGGGCACATCATTGGCCACTCCCAAGCCACGCCCCTAGCAACCAAATTTGAGCACCCTAGCAACCGAATAAACAAAGCCTTATATCTCCGCATCAGAACATCGTAGAGACACGGGGTTTGGACCGTTTTACTTGTGACTCGGAGTGTAATCACTGGGCACATCATTGGCCACTCCCAAGCCACGCCCCTAGCAACCAAATACAGTACCCTAGCAACAGGGTAAACAAAGCCTTATATCTCCGCATCAGAACATCGTAGAGACACAGGGGTTGGACCGTTTTACTTGTGACTCGGAGTGTAATCACTGGGCACATAATTGGCCACTCCCAAGCCACGCCCCTAGCAACCAAATACAGTACCCTAGCAACAGAGTAAACAAAGCCTTATATCTCCGCATCAGAACATCGTAGAGACACGGGGGTTGGACCGTTTTAATTGTGACTCGGAGTGTAATCACTGGGCACATCATTGGCCACTCCCAAGCCACGCCCCTAGCAACCAAATACAGTACCCTAGCAACAGAGTAAACAAAGCCTTATATCTCCACATCAGAACATCGTAGAGACACGGGGGTTGGACCGTTTGACTCATGACTCGGAGGGTAATCACTAGTGGATGCCATTTTTTTCCCTAGCAACCAAATACAGTACCCTAGCAACAGAGTAAACAAAGCCTTATATCTCCGCATCAGAACATCGTAGAGACATGGGGTTTGGACCGTTTGACTCGTGACTCGGAGGGTAATCACTAGTGGATGCCATTTTTTTCCCTAGCAACCAAATACAGTACCCTAGCAACAGAGTAAACAAAGCCTTATATCTCCGCATCAGAACATCGTAGAGACACGGGGTTTGGACCGTTTGACTCATGACTCGGAGGGTAATCACTAGTGGATGCAATTTTTTTCCCTAGCAACCAAATACAGTACCCTAGCAACAGAGTAAACAAAGCCTTATATCTCCGCATCAGAACATCGTAGAGACACGGGGGTTGGACCGTTTGACTCGTGACTCGGAGGGTAAACACTAGTGGATGCCATTTTTTTCCCTAGCAACCAAATACAGTACCCTAGCAACAGAGTAACAAAGCCTTATATCTCCGCATCAGAACATCGTAGAGACACGGGGTTTGGACCGTTTGACTCATGACTCGGAGTGTAATCACTAGTGGATGCCAATTTTCTCCCTAGCAACCAAATACATTACCCTAGCAACAGAGTAAACAAAGCCTTTTATCTCCACATCAGAACATCGCAGAGACACGGGGGTTGGACCGTTTGACTCGTATCTCGGAGTGTAATCACTAGTGGATGCCAATTTTTTCCCTAGCAACCAAATACAGTACCCTAGCAACAGAGTAAACAAAGCCTTATATCTCTGCATCAGAACATCGTAGAGACACGGGGGTTGGACCGTTTTACTTTTGGCTTGGAGTATAATCATAAATTGTCCCCTGAAATTTGCCACGGCAAGCACCACTCACATTTTCTTCAGGAAATGTACCTATCTAGTTATTATTATTATTCTTTTTCTTCTGAGACTAAAATTTCTAACTCTAACTCGTCCTAGAGCTTTCAAGCTACAGCCATCAAACTTTGGACATACCTTCGGTCTGATCTGACTCGAGTTGCTATATCTTTTCTAACTGATGGGACCTTCCGAATTCCTAAACGGGGCGCTGAAACACCCCAAAATTTCCATTGACTTAACATTGAGACAAACTTTGACGGGTCATAGCTGCGAGTGAGAAACTTGTAGAAACTTGTGGCTTACCACATTTAAGGAGGCTGACAGGCTGTGTAAGAACATACCTCACAATGGGGTGTAAGCTGTACCCCTGGGGTGTAAGGGGCCCCCAAAATTTCCCATTGACTTATAATGGGGCAGGAAACATGCCCATAAAAGGGAATAAAAGCGTCCCAGATGGAATATCTTCACTTTAGAGTGTCTTAGAGACATGGGGGTGGGCTCATTTTACTCAAGCATCCAATCAGTCTCTTAGGATCACCCCAGAGCTATTAAGCCACGCCCCTAGCAACCATTTTGGGTACCCTAGCAACATCTCCCATAGACTACCATTATAAAAAGCCAAGATGGATATCTTTGCACCAGAGTGTCATAGAGACATAGGGGTGGGCTCATTTTACTCAGGCATCCAATCAGTCTCTTGGGATTCTTATTGAGGTATTAAGCCACGCCCCTAGCAACAAAATATGAAGACCCTAGCAACATAATAAACAAAGCCTTATATCTCTGGATCTGAACATCGTAGAGACACAGGGGTTGGACCGTTTTACTTGTGGCTTGAAGGGTAATCAATATGGGATACCAATTTTCTCCCTAGCAACCAAACTTAGTACCCTAGCAACGGAATAAACAAAGCCTTATATCTCCGCTTCAGAACATCATAGAGACACGGGGGTTGGACCGTTTTACTTCTGGCTTGAAGTGTGATCATTATGGGATGCCAATTTTCTCCCTAGCAACCAAACTTAGTACCCTAGCAACGGAATAAACAAAGCCTTATATCTCCGCATCAGAACATTGTAGAGACAAGGGGGTTGGACCGTTTTACTTGTGGCTTGAAGGGTGATCATTATGGGATGCCAATTTTCTCCCTAGCAACCAAACTTAGTACCCTAGCAACGCAATAAATGTTAGCTTCATGCTAGCTTCCTGTTAATCATGCTAGCTTCATGCTAGCTTCATGCTAATCATGCTAGCATCATGCTAGCTTCATGCTAATCATGCTAGATTCATGCTAATCATGCTAGCATCATGCTAACTTCATGCTAATCATGCTAACATCATGCTAGCTTCATGCTAATCATGTTAACATCATGCTAGCTTCATGCTAGCTTCATGCTAATCATGCTAACTTCATGCTAGCTTCATGCTAGCTTCATGCTAATTATGCTAGCATCATGCTAGCTTCATGCTAATCATACTAGCTTCATGCTAATCATGCTAACATCATGCTAGCTTCATGCTAACATCATGCTAGCTTCATGCTAATCATGCTAGCTTCATGCTAGCTTCATCCTAATCATGCTAACATCATGCTAATCATGCTAATATCATGCTAGCTTCAGGCTAATCATGCTAGCTTCATGCTAGCTTCATGCTAATCATGCTAGCTTCATGCTAATCATGCTAGCTTCATGCTAGCTTCATGCTAATCATGCTAGCTTCATGCTAGCTTCATGCTAATCATGCTAGCTTCATGCTAGCTTCATGCTAATCATGCTAGCATCATGCTAGCTTCATGCTAATCATGTTAACTTCATGCTAGCTTCATGCTAATCATGCTAGCATCATGCTAGCTTCATGCTAATCATACTAGCTTCATGCTAATCATGCTAACATCATGCTAGCTTCATGCTAATCATGCTAGCTTCATGCTAATCATGCTAGCTTCATGCTGATCATGCTAGCTTCATGCTAATCATGTTAGCATCATGCTAATCATGTTAGCATCATGCTAGCTTCATGCTAATCATGCTAGCATCATGCTAATTATGCTAGCTTCATGCTAATCATGCTAGCATCATGCTAGCTTTATGCTAATCATGCTATCATCATGCTAGCCTCATGTTAAATTATGCTAGCTTCATGCTAGCTTTATGCTAAATCATGCTAGCTTCATGCTAAATCATGTTCGCTTCATGTTAAATCATGCTAGCTTTATCTTAAATCATGATAGCTTCATGCTAAGTTGTCAAACTCTACTCTCAGACTAGGCTTTCTCAAGCCAACATAAAGTTTGTTCCGACGAACTTTTCTATCTAGTTATTATTATTATTCTTTTTCTTCTGAGACTAAAATTTCTAACTCTAACTCGTCCTAGAGCTTTCAAGCTACAGCCATCAAACTTTGGACAGACTTTCGGTCTGATCTGACTCGAGTTGCTATATCTTTTCTAACTGATGGGACCTTCCGAATTCCTAAACGGGGCGCTGAAACACCCCAAAATTTCCATTGACTTAACATTGAGACAAACTTTGACGGGTCATAGCTGCGAGTGAGAAACTTGTAGAAACTTGTGGCTTACCACATTTAAGGAGGCTGACAGGCTGTGTAAGAACATACCTCACAATGGGGTGTAAGCTGTACCCCTGGGGTGTAAGAGGCCCCCAAAATTTCCCATTGACTTATAATGGGGCAGGAAACATGCCCATAAAAGGGAATAAAAGCGTCCCAGATGGAATATCTTCACTTTAGAGTGTCTTAGAGACATGGGGGTGGGCTCATTTTACTCAAGCATCCAATCAGTCTCTTAGGATCACCCCAGAGCTATTAAGCCACGCCCCTAGCAACAATTTTGGGTACCCTAGCAACATCTCCCATAGACTACCATTATAAAAAGCCCAGATGGATATCTTTGCACCAGAGTGTCATAGAGACATAGGGGTGGGCTCATTTTACTCAGGCATCCAATCAGTCTCTTAGGATTCTTATTGAGGTATTAAGCCACGCCCCTAGCAACAGAATATGAAGACCCTAGCAACATAATAAACAAAGCCTTATATCTCTGGATCTGAACATCGTAGAGACACAGGGGTTGGACCGTTTTACTTGTGGCTTGAAGTGTAATCATTATGGGATGCCAATTTTCTCCCTAGCAACCAAACTTAGTACCCTAGCAACGGAATAAACAAAGCCTTATATCTCCGCTTCAGAACATCATAGAGACACGGGGGTTGGACCGTTTTACTTGTGGCTTGAAGTGTGATCATTATGGGATGCCAATTTTCTCCCTAGCAACCAAACTTAGTACCCTAGCAACGCAATAAATGTTAGCTTCATGCTAGCTTCCTGCTAATCATGCTACCTTCATGCTAGCTTCATGCTAATCATGCTAACATCATGCTAGCATCATGCTAATCATGCTAGCATCATGCTAGCATCATGCTTATCATACTAGCATCATGCTAGCTTCATGCTAACTTCATGCTAATCATGCTAGCTTCATGCTAGCTTCATGCTAATCATGCTAGCTTCATGCTAGCTTCATGCTAATCATGCTAGCATCATGCTAGCTTCATGCTAATCATGCTAGCATCATGCTAGCTTCATGCTAATCATGCTAGCATCATGCTAGCTTCATGCTAATCATGCTAGCATCATGCTAGCTTCATGTTAATCATGCTAGCTTCATGCTAGCTTCATGCTAATCATGCTAGCATCATGCTAATCATGCTAACATCATGCTAGCTTCATGCTAATCATGCTAGCATCATGCTAGCTTCATGCTAATCATGCTAGCTTCATGCTAATCATGTTAGCTTCATGCTAATCATGCTAGCATCATGCTAGCTTCATGCTAATCATGCTAGCATCATGCTAGCTTCATGCTAATCATGCTAGCATCATGCTAGCTTCATGCTAATCATGCTAGCATCATGCTAATCATGCTAACATCATGCTAATCATGCTAGCATCATGCTAGCTTCATGCTAATCATGCTAGCTTCATGCTAATCATGCTAGCATCAAGCTAGCTTCATGCTAATCATGCTAGCATCATGCTAGCTTCATGCTAATCATGCTAGCATCATGCTAGCTTCATGGTAAATCATGCTACCTTCATACTTAAACATACTAACAGCCAGATAGCCTACTAAACTAAACTTATGTCAAACCGTTTTAAACGTGTAGGCTACGCTTTCTCAAGCCAACATAAAGTTTGTCTTCAAACTTTACTATCTAGTTCATTCTAAGCTTATACCTTCACAGGTTCACAAGCTTTCGTTTCAACTTCTTCGTGCTTTCTTCTTTTGTGGGTTTACTCGCGGGTTGCAAACCAACTGTGAAAGTGCATACCGCTACCTACTGTACTGGAGTGTGACAAGAATAATCTGCAATGACGCTGGTTAAATCTATTAATTAATGGGGTGTTTTTTAAGGTGTTTTTTTTTTTACTGCCGTTCCAGTGCACTTTCATGGGTAGAAGGTTCTGGTTGGTTAAACACGGGTTACAGGTGCCTGGAACACGTACTCCCAGTTAAGAGTCGTGAGTGGTGGTTTTGAAGTCGTGATTTAAGGGCTCATAAACCTGCCTGAAACGCAGTATTAGTTGCATTAAGCCTATAGTATGTCCCATTGTTAATCTCGTAAATATTGTATATTCCTTCCTACTTAGATTATGATTGATATTATTTTACTTTAATTTACAAAATGTCTTCCTTGCATGAGCCCCAAGATATCTGCAACTTATCATTGCATTCTTGTAATGCCAGGATGGCTGGTCAGGATGGTTTTAGCTGGTCAGGCTGGTTTTAGCTGACCAGCCTGGCAGACCAGCTAAAACCAGCCTGGGAGACCAGCTTAAACCAGCTATTTCCATCTTAAACCAGCTAAAACCAGCCAACCAGATTGGGCTGGTTTAAAGCTGGGGTTTTTTTTCAGAAGGGATTTGTTCGGTTCAGCTCGAGTCAGACGTGATCATCCTTCAAAGATCATCAGATTGAGAACTCTTGATGTGTAAACTTTAGAGATTTGCGTCGCTGTATCTCATAAAATACATTTGGCTAATAGAGCAATGAAAAACAACATAACGTTTTTATGTGGGACGACTATTTATGCTGCGCCGTTAGTAATTTTCCCTCTGTGTGTGTGCACGCGTGTGCATGTGTAAGGGCACTCAATACTGCACATGCGGAGAGATGTGCTTCAAAAAGCAAGCGAACATAAAATCTTTCTGTTCTTGACAGGGCGCATACAAACTAAATTATCTCCACAGTATTTTTTTTTCTAAAAAAAACATATGTTTATGTCTTAAAGGTATAGCGGAGGATTTTCTCAAATTTTAGAAAGAACCGCCTTCTCCACTTTTTAAAAAAATGCAATTGCACAACACTCCTGATTGACAACTAGTAGGACCAATAGTCTTGATGATCCACCCGGAAAAAGAAAATCCTCCACAATACCTTTAAATGTATGTATAGGTTACAGTCGGAAACCAGTCTGTGCTTATTTGGTCTTAAAGAGACAGTAACCTCAATTAACCTACATTATACCACGGGTCTGTTGAATGCTGTATTCTGATTGGCTGAGAAATGTTCTGTGGGTATGCATTAATTTCTGATAACCGCACACTTAACTTGTCAAATGTCTTAAAAATAGGCACCAGATCAATGTTTGTGATAGCCGTGCTATAAAAGGAATAATTGACTCCGGTCCTTTGAATTATGTGAATAATTTGAAATAATGCACAATAATAATGCATTATTTTCTTATAATTCAATGGCCCGTCGTCAATTATTCCTTACGTGTCATTAAGGTTAATCAAACAACCCAAGACAAAGAGAAAATCACTTTTGAAGCTCTAAAAAATAATAATTACATTGAATTAATACAATAAAGACTGTGTTATTATTCATTTGATTTTAGACCTTATTAAATGTGAAACTTTGTTTTTTTTATAATGTTTGTAATTTCTTGATTTGTTATTAGATTTTTCCCATTCTTTTTTTGCTGATATGAAAAATGATCCGATCCTTGCCTCAAAAACCATAATGTGATCTGAACCGTGAGTTTTGGGGTCCGTTGCACCCCTAATATAAACAAATAAAAATTTCTGTTATATCATTTCTGCATGATTGAAAGTTAGCACACTCTAGCGGTCATTACCAGTTGGGATGAACGAGCCTTAATAACTACCTCTCGCAATGGTTTGAAATCAGATCTTCATCTTCAGTTATTTGCCTTAGATGACATCATTGGGTTAAAGATTTTTTAAATTCACATTTAATCTGGGACATTCGTTGTGCCCCGATGCCCACCATCAAAGTCAGGGATCAAGACTGGCTATCCACGCAGAACATCCATCACCGCCTGGCCTGCAAAAAGCTGAGTCCCCGGTACATCGGACCCTTCATCGTCGACAAGGAGGTTAATCCAGTAGCCTTCAAACTCCATCTCCCCACTCACTACCGAATCCATCCCATATTTGATGTGTCTCAGCTTAAACCCCCACTCACCTGTCTCTTCTGTTTCCCCCACAGGACCTGGCGAAGAAGCCCCACTTTTGATGAGGAAGCCAGCAGTTACACCATCCAGCAGCTCCTGGACTCCAAGCATCATGGTGGACTGGTAGGGATCATGGACTGGGTTCCCTGTGATGACATCTTGGATCCCGGACTTCTTCAAGATTTCCATACTGCCCACCTTGAAAAGCCAGCACCCAGATCCAGAGGTTGCCAGCCTCGGAGGTCTCAGCGGTCCTCATGTGCGGACCCTCCGGGGGGGGACTTACTGTCATGGATCAGCCAGCTTCCTCTCACGGTCTTTTCCCTAGATCCCAATCACCTGAATTTTAATCACCTGCACCCGCCGTAGCCAATCATCTCTCCCCATAAAAGACTTTCACAGGCACATGTACTCCGTCTGGTCTTGTCTCTACATGCTATGTGTATGTTGAGTGGACTAACCTGAATCTCTCTTTGCCCCTTAGAGGATACTCTATTCTTCGTCATCTATGTTTAGGAGTACCTTTGATTCTCTGTTACCTACTAGCTGGCTCTTGAGTGTGTTTGTGTGCCTGTGGACATCTGGACTGCCTTACACCATCATTTCATATTTACCACAATTCTCAATAAACTGTTCTATCTATTTTACATCTGCTTCATTGTCTTCTGACCCTGACACCGTCGGCCCAATGGCGGAAACCAACCGGCATGGCAAAGGGTTTAAAAATAATGACGTTTCAACATTACGTAATTTCAGTTGTTTTATCTGTCTCCAAAAGAAATCTTGTTGTTTGTAATATGAATCAAATAGATAATTGTGGAATATGGATAAATGTTTGATAATTCTATTTTAACTCATTATTATATTGACTCGTTCAATTGGATCTCAATTGTCCTTTAGAATCCTTGCATCAGCTGCTGCATATTAACTATCACAAACTTGACCATGCAATTAGTTGAGAATTAAGAGGTTCTTCAGACCTGATACATAATGGCATTTGATATGCCAAGATTTAACCCTGGTAATAAGACTAAACTGGTTCGTCAATCAAAAGAAAACATTGCATACCTGGCAAAAAAAGGAAGATCTGGCTATAGATTCCTCAAAGTATATTAAAAATACATGGTGCTGTGTCAAAGACCAGATTCAGATATATTTGTGCCTGTAGAATGTAGCATTTCATATACAGTTTGCTCTGAGAGAATGAAGAGAGGGGGAGATGAGAAACTGATTGTAATCTTGGTGAGGTGTGAGACTTCTGTCTCTGCACAGTGGGGTGGTTGTCTTGGAGTTAGATGTGAATTCTTTGAGGAACATTTCAGATGTTAATTCAACAGGACTGCTAAATGTTTTTAGAAAATTATGTTCTCTGGATTTAGCCATTTGCAAGAGGTTTACAGCTAGCCTGGCTCCGCCCTCCTACGTGCTTCCGCTTAATTTTCATTTCGCTTCAGCAGTACGTCTGGGATTTCTCTATAGATTTTCGTCCAATCAGCGAACAGATGGGGGTGCCTAAGAACGATGATGTTGAGGTCGTGCGTCAGTTTGAGTTCAGTAATGGCAGCGGAGAAAGACGTGAGAAAAGCTATTCGGTCCGTTGTTGCAAAACTGCCGAATATACAGAAGTTAAAGCCGGAGCAAGAATCAGGTTTGCTAAGTTTTGTTTGTCTGATTATTCTGACTTGTTGTTTCCGTCCGGTTTCGGTGCAGGATATACGTCACGACCACACGTTAGCGATTGGCTTTGGCAGATCCTGAGTGACTCTGGGCAGATCCAATAGTTTTAAACTTCAACAGAGGACCCTCCTTAACGGAAGTAACGCTTTTCAATGGATCTGAACAGTTTTAATACACAGTGTGGACACTAGTCAGTTATTCGAATCAGATATGCACAAAAATAATATTTAAATTGACAGTGTAAACATAGTCTAAGAAAACTCATAGCACACCTCTCCTCAATAAGCAGGTAAATTTGAGCCCTCATTCATGGGTCTATGATAAATGTTGCAGGATGAGTTACAGCACAAAGTTTTGTCAAGAATAAGAAGTAAATACAAGAGAATACAAGTGAACCTTTGCAGGCACCAATAATAAAAATGCATTTATTTACTCTTGTGTTGCATAAGAATTGTCTGTTTTTATTTTCATTGTATTACAAAACGGCTCAAAATAATACAAAGCACACTTACATTAACAAATCTATTGTAACTTTTTAGTCAGGAATAGACCAAAAAATATTTTCACATAAAACTATCATTTTGACAAATTACCCATGTTTACTAGTACAATATATTTTGAGTGAACTGTCTATCGGGGATAATTGTTTGTAAATAACTAAAATATCTCAGACAGTACTCACATTTAATGTTCATCTTCACTGTTTTATTAATGTTTCTCTTTCTTCCTTACTGACGGTGGAAGATTTTTAAGTCTTATTCTCAACAAACTTGTAGTTTCTTTCGAGCAGCTGTAAAGACTTTGTGTTTATATATTCATGGTTTTTCATAACGCATTGTAGCGCTTTTTCCTTATAATTTAAATAAAATGAGGTAAATTAATTATCTGTTTGTCTGCTCGATTAAAGCGAAATAAACGTTTGTGTATAATCTGTACACTTTTTGTTCTGTCGAACATAAAATAATATTTTTTTCATAAATTTTCAAACTCTGGGGGGGGGTAATTTTTGATGACTTCTTACATAGGTTTAAAATAACTTGCATTACAGTTTTAATGTTTCTTCCTGTAATGCTGGTGCCTTAAGCAGTCAAAGGCAGAGTGCAGTATATTTAATGAAAGTAAATTCAAACAAACAGGTACAAAGCATAATCCAAAAACAGGCATGGGTGAACACAGAGACGGCGAGAACAGAGCATTACACTAACATAAAGTTAACAATCACCGACATCAGACAAGGCAAACGCTGGGGTTAAATACACTGGGAAATGAGAAACACCTGAGGGAACAATCAGCACACAGACCAATGAAACAAAAGAACTATAAAGAACTACAAAACATGGCAGACACAGACAGAACATCAAAATAAGAGACACAGGGAAAACACAGAACAGGACCATACACTTCCTAAATATGTTTTTTTTTCTTTTGAGTATTTAAGTCACAAACTTTTAACAATTTAACAATAATTTTTTTATCAGATTGAAGCAGCGGTTCCCTTGGGGCGCATATGATGGTGCCGGGGGGCCCAGTTTACAGATTACATTTTTTAAAAATACATGAAACCACAAAGAAACTTTCAAGACCCCAGCTTATTTAAATATAAATTCACCAAATCACCTTTTTAGTTTCTCAATACCAATTTCTTACCAATCTTTTTTTATATTAATGTTAGATCAGGTCTCACACCAGACAAAATATTTAAGATTCAGCCCCAGACGCCAGATTCCGCCAGAAAATATAAATTACTCAGTGGAGCTGTTAATACTAAAATTAGCGTTTAACAGTCTACTGTCAGTCAAGATGTTGATCGATTAAAGCTAGAGAAGAGCACATGCAGGAGACAAAGTTTTTGATGGTAAATAGGAACAAAGTTTTATTGAACAATCTCAGTTGCATATGTCTCTATGTTCAAACTTTGTCTAACCAGCATAAATTCAACATGCAATGTTATACCAAAACTGCTTAACAGCAACATCCCATAAACCTTGAGCTTCCATAAACATTCTCTTTATCTATCTCTGTTTACACAGACAGGACAGCTCAGGAAACTTCACAACTATGAGATTGAACAACAATAAAATTAATAAGACATATAAAATATGTAAGGGAAAAAATGATGACGGGCCATTGAATTATAAGAAAATAATGCAGGTGCAGTTCGCGTCGTGCCGTTACACCACGGGTGTGCATTATTTTCAAATAATTCAAAGGACCGGAGTCAATTATTTCTCTTATACCACGGTTACCACAAACATTGTTCTGGTGTCTATTTTTAAGACATTTGACAAGTTAGGTGTGTGTAGTTATCAGAAATTATTACACGGCTCTCTGGAATGCTTGATTCTGATTGGTCAGTTGAGACATTTGCAGGTTCGTTCTTTTCAAATAATAACCGCTCCACAATAATAACGCATAGCCGGACTACTTGCATGAGTAAAATCGCTCCGCGCCAATAAAGATCAATAAAGATTACTGTCTGTTTGGCGCCATCCTGTGACAAACACTCGACAACCACGACAAGACACAGACAGCTTACTGAGACTGAACTTGACAAAATAGAGCATGACAGCTACGAAGCCAACACACAAAAAAATACAGAATGGGCATTAAAACTTCTCAAAGACTGGTTAAAGAGAAAAAAATGGAGACAGACAAGTATGAAGCAGAGGATCTTAATAAGGTATTACGATCATTTTATGCATCTGTGCAAAGTTTCGCGGAAGGATAAAAATGTTAATTTAAAACAAATATGCCAATAAAATGTTTCAAATTCATATTCATGTCCAGTTTTTTTTCTTATGTGGCAAGTAGCCGTGTAATAAGCGGGATAATGTAGAGGCAGCCGGTAGTTATTGGGAAATAAGCCCCTTCAGTGTGATACAAGACCCTCCGCTTCGCGTCCCTGATCACACTGTCGGGGCTTATTTCCCAATAACTACCGGCTGCCTCTACATTATCCCTTAATTGATGCATACTTACGGAACATTTCTCAGCCAATTAGAATACAGCATTCAACAGACCCGTGGTATAAAGAAATATAATGAATGAATGAATGAATAAATGAATAAACAATAAAATAATGATAAAAATGATAAAATAATGAAATTGATAATAATAATAGTATATTAAATAATCAAATAAACAATCATATGGATAACTAATGATTATAAAATGATTATGTAAATAAATGATTAGAAATAAACTATAGAGAAAACAAAAATAAAAACATTCTGCATGTGAGGATCTAAGGTACACTGTAAAAAAAACTTTGCTGCCTTAAAATTCTTTGTTAAATCAACTCAGATTTACAAGTCATGTCAACAGAAATTAGCTGTCACAACTTATAAAATATAGTTGAGAAAAGTCAACTTAAATTTATAAGTTATAACAACTCACCTGTAGTTATAACAACTTATTTCTAGTCAAGATAAATAATAGTAAGTTGAAATGACTTGTAAATCCAAGTTGATTCAACAAATAATTTTAAGGCAGCAAAGTATTTTTTACAGTGTAGGATCCATCATTAAGCACACATATATCTTATAAAATGAATAAACTCTTAAAATTTTTGCAAAGCTAAGTACATCTCCATCCTGCAAAGCGTAGCATCTTTTAACACGTACTATATCTGCCTTTAAAAACAAATCCTATTTTAATGCTAAATATACACATGAAATAGACTTTAAACACTAACATCTTCAACACCCATTTCTCTCTAATTCCACAGGATACCAAGTTTTAAAAGTTTAAAGTGTCAAAGTCTCGTCCTTGCCTGTTACAATATGCATCTTCTGCATGTTCACACAAAAATAATTATATCTTATCATATCTTTGTTGGAGCAATTTTTTATTAATCCGTTCCTGTTGCCTATTTAATCTAATCATCAGTCTGGCTCAGTGGCGGCGTTTCACGAAAACCTAGGGTATGGCAAAAATTCTTCGTACAAGGCGGCCATTCAAATAACGAATCTATGAAACCACATTATACCCATGTGTTTACATACTCCACCAACCTGTATAAAATCATACTATGATTGCACGGATGTACACTTACTGACAACAATACGGAAGCAATACAAATGAAAAACAAAAACAGAAATCATGGTTGTTTAAAATGCTTTTCAAATGTTGTCATTCTTAACTAAGTGGAACTCCAGCAACAGATAAAACTAAATCAAGATAATATCAAAACATACTGTAACATCCCTTCACAAATCTTGTCATGACAGCCGCCAATAAACACTTATAAAACACAATAAAGACTTTTAATGATGTGATAGAGCACACGTAGTTAACCCAGCCAGCTAACCAACTAAGACTAAAACACTAAATAAAACTCTTAGTAAAACAGGGCTAAATGCAAAAACAAGTCTTAACAGTTACCTTTTGTCGTCGTGCAGTTTTTATTCCACAAGTCGCCATATTCAAAAACGCGCGCAAATAATTAATACAATTCACTTCGACTGCGCTACAATTTCCCAGTGTAAGAGAACATGTTTATTTATCCACAGAGAACAAATCGAATGAATTGAAATTGAATTGAACAAATCATTTTACTTCTGGAATAATGTATGCAATATGCATTGCGCGAGTGTGGGGGAGAGTCTGTTTGAATGTTAAAACAAAAAAAGGAGTTTACTTGCGAAAATAAAGATTATAACAACAGCGGTCATCATGAAACCTCCTGCACAATTCAATCTGCGCTGCAAGAACGACAGGTTGATGACATCAAAGTACCGCGAGGGTGAGGCGAGAAATAATAGGAAGAGTTTGCTTTCAAACCGCTCTCGCGGCACGTTGATGTCATCCACATGTCGGTTCCTGTATTATAGCATGAAGTCGAGCACACGCATAAATTATCCATATTAGTTTTGTACCAATGTTCAGATATGTTCTACTTAAAAATGTTTAACATTATTTTTAATGAGCTTCATTATAGCCTGTTGATTTTTGGAGTTTTGTCTGAATGCAACTGCCATACCCTGCCATACGCAAACGCCGCCCCTGGTCTGGCTAGAGATGATGTTGTCTTTTTCTTTTCTGTTTTTCAGTTTTTTGTGTAACCTTATATAATAAGATCATTTATCAATTTCAATTTTCTGTGGGTGACTAGGAAAGTCCACTTTATTTATTGGATCTATTACATGAAAGCCAACTCTGTAAATTCCCATTTAGATGATTGTGAAAAAGATGAAGTGAGAAAAAGACAGAACTTCAAACTTTGTTTACAATCTCAATATCAGAACCAAAGAGAAATATTGATTTGTTGACTTAATTGTATCTATCCAAACTTTCAATAACTTCTGATTTTGTGTAATTTCTCCATTCGTTTGGAATCATACCCTGACCTTGAAATTTTTTATTGTAGTGTTTTTCCAAATCTTTTTGGAATCTGCAAACAAACCACTTCCAGTAGGGCAGCTCTGAGAGGTCAGAGGTTATACTCCAATCTGCAAAAACCTCTCCTGCCGTTCTGTATTCTCCCCAGGGAACTTTCTTATCTGAGCCAACAGGATAAAAATATAGATTGCTGTTTGCTACTGCTGATGTGCAGATATGAGTAGACAAGTGTGTTGTATACTGGTAATGTATCCCACTTAGTCCAACATTACGATGGAAGGGAACACTGTGGTCTCCCTCATGGTTTTCTATTGTGTTGGTGCAGGTGGCTTTACAGAATGGACACTGAACCCAACAGCACTGACAGAAATGATCAATCAGAATCTCATCGGGTCTGTTCTTATTATCCAGATTTACTGGAAATGTTGTTGTGTTGAATTTACTGCTGATGTCAGACATTATAGAAGAAAGTTCCCCTCTTAAAACTTCCTCTAGGAGTTTGAAATCATCAACATCATCATGTTTGACTCCACTGAAGTCCTTCACAGAGAATATCAGAACATCTGAGAGCTTCTGTGTAAAAAACTTCAACCACAAATCAACATCTCCACTCTTCACTTGAACATCTCCACTCTTCACTTGAACATGTTCAGTAGATTCATGAGCTGCTGTCAGGATCTTCTGATGCAGAACTTCAATGTTTTCCTTCATCTTGGGTTGAACACTAATACTGAACTTATCACTGATGTACTGATGGACGACTTCTCTGATGAAACTCTTGAAGTGATCTCTGGGATTCTCAATGTAGTTCATGTATTTGTCGAAATTCTCCTCTTCTGCCAGTCTCTTCAGAATGTGTTTTTCCAGATTTGATCTGTTTTCATTCAGTGATGGACAGTTTTTCATTATTTCATCTGTGAGATCTCTTGAAGTCTTATTGTAGACACTCTGCTCAACAGGCTCTTTCAGTTTCTGACAGATGATCTCACCAAAAATAGCCGCTGATGTTGCTCCTTGACAGTTTTTTTGAAAAACACTGTAGTATTCTTCTCTCTTCTTCTCAACATATATGACAGGATCATTGGCCTCTCTGAACTTTCTGTATTGGCCAGTGAATGTCTTTTCAGCTCTGTTGCAGATTGAATAAACAAAATCTATGAAGAATTCATTCCTGAACATATATATTACTGGTCCTTCCTGATGATCTTTTATTATTTTCTTGATGTTGTCTGTGAGCTGTTGAATGTAGCTGATATTGTAGCCCATCTTTGAAATATTAAATGACTGAATCATCTTGTCTGTTTGCTGAGCAACATCTGTAACAAATGTTTTTATTTGGGCTTCATCTTCGGAAGACAAAGTTTGAGCAGATCCAGAGCAGTCCTTTACAGCTTTTTTAAACTCCTTTTTGAAAATGACATATTTGGAAAAACTCGGGACAGTGAAAATGTCATTGAACTCAGTGCCCTCTTTCCAGTAGTCTACAGGGAGACTTCCCTGATAGATGTCACTGAGGAGTATTTTCACATCTCTCCGTATGTCAATGTCTTCGATTGGAGTAGTATCTGTGGCAATCTTCTTCACACACTCTTCCCAAAACAAATCAAACTCTCTCTTTAGAGTTTCTTCATCTGTTGTTTTGCATTTTAGTTTTAATGCAAGTTCTTTACTCTTTTCTAGGAGAGTGTTTTCATTTTGTGTCCTCTGACCATCAAGCTTTTTCTTCAGCTCTTGCTGCCCAAGCATTTCTTTTAATTTCCTCTTTGTTTCATTTACAATGTTTTCTTGAACATTTTTTATTTTTATCTCAAATGATGTTTTCCACTGAATCAGTGAATCAGCATCTGTGTCTTTCTCAAAGAATTCTAAAATTGAGTTTTTCACTTCTTCACTTTTCTCCTTCAATTCTCTTTGAAGATATCGCTCCTGAATCTCATGAATTGCTTCATTTTCTATTTGGTTTTGTATTTTGTTTTCACTTTTCATTATGGCACTGCGTAGAGTCCAGGTCCACTTGCTGTATTCTGTCTCCAGCCTCCTGTATACTGAAATCTCCAGAGAATTTCTGAAGCTGAACACAAATCCTTCATTCAGTAAAGCCTCCCAGAGATCTTGTATACGGCTTTTCAAGTGTTTCAACCTCATTCCATCTGATTTTGATGCATGAAACATTATATTTTTCTTTAGTTCTTGAATATTTTCACAGTAGTGTGGGTTTGGTGGTGCCATTGGTGGGTTGCCCTCCCATAGATGTGCAAAATACTTCACATCATTGTGTACATCAAATGCAATGACATCACTGAAATATTCTGCATCATCAACTTCCTCTTTTGCAGCGAGTTTTGTCATCTCATCCAGTGTCTTCAGCAGTCGTCTTCTTCCCTCCATGTTTTTCTCTCCAGCTGTGACGTCTGAAACGTTGTGATGTACAAACATACAGCTGGGATTCAGTTTGATCTTCTTCATCCTCAGAAAGGCATGAACAACAATCTGAAGAATATCCTGCATCTCAGATGGGTTTTCTCCAAAGATGTTGATCAATGTCAGATTACCAAGACCAACAACAAATGTGGCCAGTTCATTGTCATGATGTCTCGTGGACTTTCCAGCCAGTTCCAGAGCTCGAAGACCCTCAGTATCAACAACCAGAATATAATCAAACTTCATCTGATCTTTCATCTCCTCTGATACTCTGATCAGCTGCATGAAAGCTCCTCTGGTGCATCGGCCAGCACTGACTGCAAACTGAAGTCCAAACATAGCATTGAGCATGGTGGATTTCCCGGAGCTCTGAATCCCTAAAACTGACAACACAAAGACTCTCTGGTCTCCCAGTTTCTGTATGAGTTCATCTAGAACAGCAGTGATCCAGATCAGAGGAACATGAGCAGCATCTCCATCCATCAGCTCCAGTGGAAATCCACTGATCATCATCTCTGCTGCAAGACTCGGGAGAGAAGAGAAGTTAAACTGCAGATCTGTCTTATTCTTCTTCACAGATGAACATGATTCATAGATCTGACCGATCTCTCTTATGATGTGCTCCAAACCAAAGGTTGCTTCTTGAAGTTCTTCAGATATTTTCTCAAGTTCTGTTTGTTCAGCAGTTTGCTTAGATTTATCCTTTACATACTTTGAGATATATTCATCCAGGAAGATTCCAAGCCATTTAAGAAAATAAAAATGACTCTCACCAGACAAGTGCATTTTTTGAATAAACAACAGTATTAAAGTATTTATGTTAAACGCATACTGCTCTTCACGTATTCTTTTTAATTCTGCTTGTTTTCTGCTTATGTCTATTTCTGTCTCATCACCTCGAGGTCGATGAAGTTCTTTGTTCTTCTGACACCACTGATGGAAGCTGATGCTGAAGATGAGAGACAGTCATTTATAACTCGTCTGAGTTCTTCTGAAACTTCTGACTGATTTCTATCTTTCAGACCAATTTTATATTTTCCTTTCTTCATCTCTCTTACATGAGATTCATCCTGAGTAAAAAGAAAAATAAGTGGCTTTTTGTCACTGTACAGGTTTTGAATCATCGTTGAACTTATATCATTCTCATCAATCTGTGACAGAAGAACAACATTGACCGAAGACATTTCAGTCAGAATCTGCAGTTGTTTCTCATTGACTCCTGCATCACCATGAAGATTACAGAAAGCAACACAGTCAGTAAATTTATCTGTGTCTTTTCCAGATGGGCAGAACCAGGCGATCTCCACCACTCCGTCCATCAGTAGTCTGATTCTGCTGCTTCCTGGACAGTTCCTGTGGAAGAACGTGTTGTGTTTCTCATTGATCAGATTGTTCAGCAGCTGAGACTTGGATGAAGACACAGAACCAAACCTGAAGAACGACACCATTGGAGTTTCTGTCTTGTACACTGGCTCTTCTTTACTGATGATGTCATTGTTAGTATTTCTCATCTTCCAGCTCTTGTTGATTTGTCTGAATGTCCAGAGAGGAAACTGAATCTCTTGTGTGACTGGGTGAGAAACAAGAAGAGGAAGAGCAAACTGACACTGTGAGAGTTTAGTGACCATCAGCTGCTTTAGGAAACTATCAGCACAATGAAACACAGCCATCTGAACATCCATCGGGTGAACTGGGTCTGGTTTACTTACTTCCTTATTAGTTAAAGAGATAGCTTTGAACATATCATCAAGAATATTGCCTTTCTCCTCAAGTGAGTCATTGTTTTTTTGTTGTGTGTAATGATGTTCTTTAGTTTTAATTTCTCTTGCTCTGTAGTTCATCATCAGTAGTTTCTGTATGAACTTCTGAACCAGCTCTTTATCATCACAAGACTCACAAGACTGTAATGAATTTGCTGTTATCTGAACAACATCTGCAGCTCTTAGTATATTGTCATCTAGATGAAGTCTGTCAAAGAGATGCTTTACTTTTTCATTGATATCTTTTCTTTTTTGTTGTTCCAAGCTCGTGTCTTCTGATGAATCTTCTTTAATTATTTCCTGTGAAAGAAACATCATACTTTATTGGTTGTTTGAAATGCATTTGCTGTGAAGGACAGTGTTGATTTACTTATTTATTAATGCTTAATCCTGTTCTGTACACACACAGTTCAGTAATTTACGGGACTGACAACCGAATTCTACAACCGAATTAACTCCCGCAAAATGCAGGTAGTGACAACCGAATTTACAGAAACTCTGCTTAGTATGTACATAACCGAACTGAACAACTAGTAGTTAATTAAGTGTTAAATGTGTATCATAAACAGGACAAGTCTCTCTTCTGAAAAAAAAAAAATGCTTAGAAGGGGAAAAGGTCTTCTGTTTGCGCGGTTCAGAAAATGAGAGAGGCACGAGCGTTTGCTGACTAGTGTTGCCAGATCTTGCACTAAAAAAGCAGCGAAGAAGAAAATCCAATAATAAACCAAAATAAATCTAAATGCTTTACCTCAAAGATCTAAATATTGGGACCGGCACCTTCACACTTTATTAACACCAAAAACTTGATCGCTTCATGAGCCATAAGCGGTTAAGTGCCAAAACAGTATTTACGTACAAAAAAGACAAGGACCTGGCAACACTGCAAGATCACGCGCTGTGAAGCAGCCTCAAATAAGCGTACAATACAACGCCAAGACGGAGGTTTACTGCAAAACACAATGCTGTTAAATTATTTTGGTCAAAGCTGTGAGTGATAATAACACGAGACGGCAGAACGTTGCTATGGTTATTTCTGTGTCAATCATCCAGTGGCGGTTCTAGACAAATTTCACTAGGGGGGCCAAGGAGGGGCCAGTGTTTTACCAGAGGGGCACATAAAAAAATGGAAAGAAATTATATTTAAAGATTTTAGGGGTGGTTACAGGAATTAGTTTAAGACAGGACTAGGCCTTAGTTTAATTAGGAAATATAACTAGTTTTAACAAACATGCCTTACTAAAAACATTACTTGTGTGCATTTTGAAGCAAAACAAAGGGCATTGGTGTAAAACCCTGCTGAAAAAAACAGCCAGCTAAACCAGCATAGACCAGCATAATTCGCATGCTGGTTTGATGCTGGTTTTTTTCACAACCTGATCTCACGAATTTCCGTGGCATAGTCACGGAATTTTTTGCTCATTTTTCCGTGGCATTCTCACGGATCTCCGCATATTTCCGTGGCCCTGCCACGGACTTTCTTTTCCGTGGCATTCTCACGGATTGGTAACTCAACTGTTTTGTCCTATTTTCTTACCATTGTCGCTTCGGTTTAGGGTTAGATTTACATAAATTGACATCCCTACCCAAACCCAACTCTAACCCCAACGCCAGGCAACAATTGATTAAAGTTTAGAAAATATAAAAGAATACATCAGAAAAAATAGTATAAACCAATACTTAAAGTGACAAACTAACGCAAACACCAAATCTAACCCTAAACCGAAGCGACAATGGTTTGAAAATAGGAAAAAGCAGTTGAGTAACCAATCCGTGAGAATGCCACGGAAAAGAAAGTTCGTGGCAGGGCCACGGAAATATGCGGAGATCCGTGAGAATGCCACGGAAAAATGAGCAAAAAATTCCGTGACTATCCCACGGAACTTTGTGAGATCATGTTGTTTTTTCAGCAGGGTTTTAAGATATGGCATTGCAAGTTGTTTTCCGTTTGGACAGCTCTTACATTTATTTTAGTCTAATCCCTTTCCGGAAACTGCCCCGTAAACTTTATTTTACTTTACAATCATATAAATATTTATTTAATAAAAGAGTGAGTGTAGGTGCAAAAGGGGAGCTGGGCTCTTTTCTAAAGCACCCCAACCGAAAAGCATGCGAGCCTACTCAATAAACTTTATGAAATGCAAACTTTTATAAAGACAAACGTTGGTTTTAGTTTACATATAAACACACATTGCTAGACAGTTAGGGACCACAATCTAATCAGTATTTAAAATAATATTTATTTTAAATTGTAAACATTTTTATATGTAACATTTAATTATATTCCTCCAATTGTATGCACGTATATGTAAGAGCATAATTATTACAGCGGTTTTTACAATGTGTAAACTTTAAAAAGTTAGCGAGATGTGGGTTTTGCCGGTTGTTGATGAGTAACAGCTGTGAATGATCTCAACGCGCTTAAGCAGCCACGTCACAGGAGAACAAGTGAACAGTGTCCCAATATGAAGTGAGCTAGAGTCCTTACCAGTGCCCAAACCTGCATACACACTCTCAACATCGGGAGGTTGGGAACAAATTGAGACACTCGCTGAGCAGCACCTGCAGCCAGTAACAGTGGTTGGGTGCGCCGCTCTAATTCGCCCGTGTAGAACGTTGCGTCGCATTAGTTCCTCTTTTGGCGCTCGCGTGTAAAATCAAAATAAATTTATACTTTTTTATTTGGTCAGCACGGGGTGGCCACAGGGGTGGCCAGGGACATGTCTACAGAGGCACGGGCCACCCTTGGCCTCCGTGTAGAACCGCCACTGCAATCATCACATTTCCGGAAGTGAGTCCTGTTCCGTACAGACATGTAATGAACATTTAGGGGATTCACTCCTGCATTTAAATGCGGTTGTCACTCCCGAAAGTTTGCAGTGTGTATGATACCATGGAGAAGCTAAGTGGGAGCATGAAGCGGAAATTAAAAAAGAAAAAAGGACGTCAGAAACGCAGAAAATTTAAAGTATATACCTAAAATAGGTAATTTCTTCACTTCTGTTAATGTTTCCGACAGTTCCCTTTCAGTCGGTCACTACGACGTCACGTCGTAACCGACGAATTGGAAACTCGCTTAAAGAGTCCAATCTGCTTCGAGTAACTACTAAAACGCCAATGAACTTGGCATTGAGGTATTTGCATAATGCCGGCGCCGCCCCGCCAGGTGCGTATATAAGCCGCAGGACCAGAATACGAAATTAGCTTTTTGCTTCAAAAGCTGGCAGTATCTGCTACTGAGTAGCTACTCTTCTGCTCTTCTGGGAATGGTTGCTGAAGTTGGTTTGACAAGCAGTATCAAAGTTCTACGATTTCTGCCGAATCCATTGGACCTCCTTCTGGACCCACCACTTCAGCAGCATCAGAGGGGGGCCTTCGCCCTCCGAGGCGGAGTTCCACCTGGAGATGGCGAGCATGCTCGCTCGAGCGGCGGAAGCGGTAGGGTTGGAGTGGGTTAACCCCCCTCCTCCCGAACCAGCCCATCTGCATGATTGGTACATCGGAGCTGCTCTGGCCTCTCAGCCCACACCTCCAATTCAACCGGCATACTCCAAAATTTCCGGGCATTCGTTCACCACAGTGAAAGTGTTTTACGCGCACTGAACCAGGCTCTCCAAATGAGATCCTTCAGGATGATAACACCGAAGCACATATTTCAATGTTTTCGCCCCCAAGATCGGTTTGCAGCCATAGACCTGTAAGACCTGTACTTTCATGTGTCCATCCTCCCTCGCCACAGGCCGTTTCTCCGGTTTTTGTAGAGGGGAGGGCATATCAAGACAAAGTACAACCATTCGGGCTGTCTCTCTCCCTGTGTCGCCATGAAAGTATTAGAGACGGCATTAAAACCCCCGAGAGAGAGCGGTGTTCGCATTCTGGCTTATATCGACGTTTGGCTTATAATAGCTTATTCTTGGCAGACGCTGCCTGAACACAGAGACTTAACGCTTCAGCATCTTGCTCGTTTGAGTCTTTGGGTCAACTGGGAAAAGAAAACTTTGCCCCATGCAGAGGATCTCTTTTCTCGGTGTGGAAATGGACTCGATCAATTTATCGGCACAGTTAACACATGCAGGGGCGTCATGCACCAATTTTTTTAAGGGGGCACAGTGTGCACAGCTTACAGAAATGTGTGCATACATAGTGATGGTCGTTTTCGAAGCACTGCTTCATGAGGCTTCAAAACATTTACCAATCTTTTGTTTCGAATCAGTGGTTCGGAGTGTGTATCAAACTGGCCGAAGTCACGTGATTTTAGCAAAGAGGCTTCATTATGTCATAACTGTTTCAAACGTTTTGAAAATCCGATGGTTTACCACTAGGGGGGGGTTGATCACAAATGACCAGTGTCTAATATGTTTAGGTGAACTCGGGTCAGTTTTTTATGCAAGTTCATAAAACATTTATCCAATCTGACTAATAACACTACAATTTTGTCTACTTCTTGTTTATAGACAGATTTAATGACAAAAATGTGCATAATTAAAAGGGTAGTTAGTTTTAATGATTTGTTTGCCCCAAATAAAACTAAAAACACATAATACACTTTTAACTATGTCTTAATTAAGTTAAATTTTTTTTTTTACATATTTGAATAAAAATCTTCCTATTATTTTGTTAAAAAAGTGTAAAATGTTTGGACATACCTGCTTTTACACTCTTTTGACCAGCAGGGATCGCCAGCGTGTGTGGTGTTTCGAACTGCTTTGAAAAACTCAATCAATTTTCGAATTAATTTGTTCAATTGATTCGAAGCTTCGAAAAGTTTCGTTTCTCCCATCATGCATACACGGACATCAAACGAAATATTATAGAGTTTTCAGTCTTTTCCATGGCACTATTTTGAGCCTTCCTGCCTTCATGACAAAAACCTCCAAAATAAAAGTGTTGACTAACTTTCATAGCAAATACTATTCAATCGGAATAATGATATATTGCCATCATATTTACATCTGGAACGGCATGTTTTGTTTAATGACTTGTTTAATTGTGTCAATGCATTTTGCACAACAACTGCATAATCCTATACAATTAATGTAATTTTAAATCCATAAAGTTTATAAACAACGAAAATTACATAAGCTATAGCCACGTGATTGAGTTTAATGTTCAATAATGATTCAAAAAATGTTTAGATAAAAATTATTAGAGGAACGGATTTTTGTATAACTTTACCTCATATGTGAACATGTGTGATTCCGCGTCCCCGTGAACTCTGGCGAACTTTGGTGAAGCAGCTAAGTCTATACTTAAAGCAGCTGAGGGTTGCTGGACGGTGTATTTGTACGCGCTCACTTGGCTTAAGTTAAATGTCATTAAATCAATGTCCACTCACCATTTGAATGCTCAGAGTATTCATTTTATTTAATGTGTTGCATTGTTGTAACAGCATGGCCTTGTGATACGGTCAAAAAACTGTGTGTTCACCTTCCTCCAGCAACACCTGTCACCTGAAGGAAGGTTCCTACCTATATTCACTGAATATAGAACAGTGACACCTAGTGGACACCTTAACAAGACAAATGGCTCTTACATACCGGCCCCTAATTGGGACACATACAAATTTTCAAAACATACAAAAGAGCCATAAAACAAATACAAACTGTGAGCACAATAAACATGCATAATGATTGTAAACAATCTCTTAGCCCATAGATTCATGCAAGAAACAAAGCTTTGCTATTGGCCTATCAATAACACTGGTCTTAGTTTGTAAATGCACAGAGCGCACCAGGCCTTTCTTATCAGGAAATGTTTCTAAAACTCTTCCAAGAGGCCAGGAGCCCCTAGGTGCCGTTGGATCCATAATGACCACAATGTCCCCAGGCTTGAGGTTATTCCTAGTTTGGTTCCATTTCTGCCTCTCTTGCAGCAAAGGTAGGTATTCTCTCACCCATCTCTTCCAAAATAGGTCTGAAATGTATTGAACCTGTTTCCACCTTCTTTTTATGTACAAATCATGCACATCGAATAATCCAGGAGATAAGGAATGTTTTCCTTTCAGCAACAATATATGATTGGGAGTCAGAGCTTCAAGATCCATTAGGTCATCAGACAACTTGGTGATTGGTCTATCATTCAAGATGGCTTCAGTTTCAGACAAAACTGTATGTAAACCATCATCATCAAGCGTCTGCTGTTGAAGAACTGAAGTGAGGATTTTTTTCAGCATCCGGATGACTCGCTCCCAAACTCCACCATAATGGGATCCAGCCGGAGGATTGAAACTCCATTTTATGCCCTTCTGACATAAAGCTCCTTGAATCTTAACTTGATTCAGTGATGAAAGTGCCTCCTTAAGCTCTCTCTCAGCCCCTATGAAATTTGTGCCATTATCTGACAGAAGACGTTCCACCTGCCCTCTTCTACTGATAAATCGGCGCAGAGCATTAATACAAGCATCTGTGTCAAGGGAATTGGCCATTTCAAGGTGGACTGCTCTGCTGGCTAAGCAGGTAAAGATGACACCATACCGTTTTACTGTGCTTCGTCCTCTCTTCACCTCTATTGGACCAAAATAGTCAACACCTGTATTAGTGAATGGCGGCTGGTCTGGCAGGATCCTCTCCTTAGGCAAGTCAGCCATTTTCTGCCCCATCAGTCTTGCATTATATTTTTTACAGAAGCAGCACTCGGCTATGATCTTTCTTACAGCTGTGGTAGCACCTGTAATCCAATATTTCCTCCTTAATGTAGACAACATATGGTTACGCCCACTATGGCCAAGCCGTTGATGTAAATCTCTCAATATCAGGGTAGCCACATGCTGATCTTTAGTGAGAAGTAGTGGATACTTTGTGTCTTCTGGCAATGAGCCTCGTGTCAACCTCCCTCCAACTCTCAGAAACCCATTATCCAACCATGGGTCCAGCTTATAGATGGTACTGTGTTTGCTTATTGTATTCTTTCCCGAAGACAAAGCAGCAATCTCCTCAGGAAATCTTTGCTGTTGGCAGTAGCAGATTATAGCCAACTATGCTTCCAAAAGATCCTCTGCCGACAAGATTTGTCCTCCTGTTGTACCTTTAGCCATCAGTTTTTCTTGTGCCAAGGCATTCTGCTTATTGACATCAATGGCATCAGACTCCCTCCTCATGCGAGTCCTCATCAATAATATTCCTTTCAACCTTAGGAACCAGGCAACTGCCACTCGAAATCTCCTCCAATCTGAAAAGTAAGCTATCAGCAGATTTGTACCCTCCAGGGCATCTTGGGTATTTTCCACATTCACAAAGGTTTCTTTCTTGACCTCGATGTCATCAACAGCTACTGAAGTATGCACAATGTTTTCGGGCCAATTCTCTTCTGGTTTATACAGGAACTTGGGGCCTTCTATCCATCTGTTGTCATTAATGAAATCTCCAGCCCTCCTTCCTCTGGATGCATCGTCAGCTGGATTCTCCTTTGTGCCAACAAATCGCCATTGTGCTGTCTTTGTGGCCTCCCTGATGATGGAGACTCTGTTTGCAACAAAAGTATGAAAACGCTTGTCTTCATTCATGGCATACTTGAGCACAGATGTGCTGTCTGTCCAGAAAACAGATTCTTGCAGCTGGAGCCTCAGCTCCTTCCTTAACATCAGGTCTACACGGACAGCAAGCACAGCAGCAGCTAGCTCTAAACGGGGAACAGTGATGGCCTTTAAAGGTGTTTTCCCAAAAGAAAGGCAACATGGATGTCACCGTTGTTATTCTTTATTCTGAGTTAAGTGACTGCGCCATATCCTTGTTCACTTGCATCAGAGAAGTTATGAAGCTGAGCATACATGTAGGACCCAAAACTTGTGGGCTTTATGCATCTCTCAACTTTGAATTCAGAGAGTGCATTTAGCTCCTTTAACCACCTCATCCAATCATGCAGAATGTCACGGGGCACAGTATCATCCCATCCAAACTTCCTCCTGCATAGCTCCTGTAACATAATCTTAGCAGGTAACACTACTGGTGCCAAAAATCCAAGTGGGTCGTATACTGAACTTGAAACTGACAACATCCCACGTCTTGTGTAGGACCTTTCCTGAACCTCCATTTTGAATTTAAATGAGTCCGTTTCTGCACACCACAGCAAACCAAGAGCTCTTTCAACAGGCAGGCTGTCTCTGTCCAGATCCAGCTTCTTCCACTCTTTGGCTCGGGACTCCTCAGGAAGAGTTTGAAGAACAGTGCGCTTGTTGCTACTCCATTTCGTCAAAGTGAAACCTCCTCGCTGACAAAGAGTAGAAAGATCTTTAACTAAACAAGTTGCTGCTTCTTCAGATGCCACACTCTTAAGGCAATCATCCACATAGAAGTTTTCTTTGAGAGTTTGTACAACCTCCTCTCGAAACTCAGACTGATGATCATCTGCTGTTTTTCTCAAAGCAAAAGCAGCACAACTTGGAGAAGAAACAGCACCAAAAAGATGGACAGTCATACGAAACACTGACACTTCTCTTGCAAAGTCTCCATTTTGTCACCACAAGAAGCGAAGAAAGTCACGATCTTCTTCTGCCACCTTAACCTGATGAAACATTGCTTGTATGTCACCCATGACTGCAACCACGTCTTGCCTAAACCTCAGTAGGACTCCAAGCAATGTACTTGTAAAATTGGGACCTTGTAAAAGGACTTGATTCAAGGATGTTCCTTTAAATGTTACACCACAATCAAAAACCACCCGCAGGTTCTTCTTCCTGGGATGACGTACACCGTGGTGAGGAATGTACCACACCTTGCCATTTTCACCTTTCAGCTGTTGAGTGGGAACTTGCTCTGCATATCCTTTGTTGAGCATCTCATTGACAAATGTTACATACTCCTGATAAAATTGCTCATCTCTCTGGAATCTCTTCTTCAACCCAAGTATGCGTTGTTTTGCCACAGAAAAGTTGTTAGGAAGATGCACATTTTCCCATTTAAACGGCAACTTCAAGGTGTAATGATTATCCCTAAGCTTGGCAGAACTCTCTGCAATCTCCAAGAATCTAATATCCTCTCTTGATAATCCTTGCTCTTCTGTAACTTGCTCATTGAAATCATGGTTATATTGTTGAGACAACATCTCCTCCAACCTACACACAGAAATCCTGTTGACCACTGCAGAACAGTCTTCATCCTCAAAGTTGCTTGCATGCAAAGGACCATTAATGACCCAACCCAAAGCCGTTCTTATGGCATAAGGGCCATCTCCATGGCTTTTTATGACTTCCCAAGGCTCCAACATCTTGGGTGCGTTGTTTCCAATCAACAAGTCAACGTTGGCCGTTATGTGAGGAGCTTTAACCTTTGCCAGGTAAGGCCACTTTGACAACTCTTCCTTAGACACAATGTTGTCAGAACTTACCGGCATTTGTTTCTGTGTAAGCGTTTGTGGAAGCTGATAGAAGATGTTACCATCAATAGCAGAGACTTCTAAACCTGAGAGTACGTAGGCTGGTACAACCTTTTCCTGTCCCATAGTTTGTAGTAAAAACTGAGTTTTTCTTCCAGGAAGATTAAGTCGCTGCATAAGGCTTTCAGTGCAAAAGGTTGCTGAACTGCCAGGATCTAGAAATGCATACGTCTGTATTATCTTATCTCCCTTACTGGATTTAACTTGAACTGGTAAAATAGAAAGTAGACAGTGATATTTTCCGGCCCCTGTATGGCCACATGTTTCAGTAGTTCCTAAGAATTGACATGCGTCTGATTCCTTGGAGATTATGTCTGCATTGGCTGTATTTCTGTCAATGTGAAGCACAGTGGGATGGGGCTGATTACCCAGGTGAAAAAGTAGTACACTTCCATAGTGTACTTAAAGTGCTTTATTTTCGCACACTAATTTTGTACTTAATATACTAAAAAGTCATCTTTAGTACTTCTTAAGATGTTCTTAAAATCATCTAAGTGTACTTCACTGTGCTATTTTGAGACACCATGAATATGATGGCGATCCTGTACTTATTCCCAAAATGTTCCTGTAATAGCTGTTTTGCCTTAGTGTAGCCAAAGTCAGGGTTCAAATGTAGACAACTACGTACAAGCTCCCTTGGCTGCCCCCTAGTGAACTGTTCCAAGTAGTATAAGCAATCACTATTGCTTGCCTTTTCCTCAACTCCCTTTTCAAACATCCTGATAAATGAAACATACTGAAGCGGATCTCCATCAAATAAAGGAATATCTCTTGATGGTAAAGATGCAGAACATTGCTGTTGAACAAGAGCTGCTGTTATTTCATTCTGCTTTTGCATTATAGTGACAATGTCACCATATTGACTTTCAATGTTTGGCCGAGAAATCCTATCCGATGTAAGAGGTCCATGATGTTGAACTGATGTGTGTCCTAATGTGTATTGAGAATTTCGATCTGATGTAAGAGGTCCATGAGGTTGCACTGATGTATGTCCTGGTATATGCTGGGAACTCCAATCAGATGCAAAAGCTCCATGAGGTTGAACTGATGTATGTACAAATATTTGTTGGGAAATCTGCCTTACTGAGTTTGTACATTCCTGCCAAGGCTGCTGCCGAATTTCCTGATATGACTCAGAAGATGCCAAAGGCGGATTCACTGCTAATGCTTGACATGCAGTTTTGCCATGGACATTAAGTTCAAACTCTTCTGCCATTGGATTTAAGATAGTTGTGGATGCCTTTCCTTGCTCCTTTTCCAGTTGAGAATTCACAATACGAGAGACTTGTGAAACACTGCGATTGTCAGAAGCCTGTAAAACTGCAAGTTTGGCAGTGGACTCTGCTAGCATAGCTTTTAGCTCCAGTTGCTCCTTTTTCCTCTTAATCATCTGCTCTTGCTCCTCCAAGGCATGCCTTTCCTTTAATGTTGCCATACGAGCAAGCAGTGCAGCCTTATTTGCCTCAGCTATGACTCTGGCAGAAGAAACACTCTTGCATGTACTTGGGTGATTCTCACGAAACCATTGAAACACCACGGCACTAATGATTTTAGCTATAAAATGTGTAATATAGTAATATTAAAAAGCCTCAGAATTAACACAATACTGTGTTCTACCTTGCACAATGTGTGATTTCAACATAAGAATTTATAATTTGTCAATTTTATCTCATTTTCTGCTGAAATTCTCATTACCGCAATGTGTCCGGCTGTGTTTGAACATGCGTTATGCTGTAATTTAAACATATTAAAACAAAAATATTTAGAAAAAAAATAAATGGATGTTTTGCTAGACTACTTTAGATGACAGAAAAATAATTTACTGAATATTCATGTATAATTATAATGAAGAAAAATTTGGAAATTGATGTGTCCATGCCTGATGTTCTCATCCTCCGCAACACTTTTTGAGAACAGTTTAAGCACACATACAGAATTTTAATAAAGTTTGATTTTGAGTGACCAAGCACATGGACCAGTTACTTCAAGATGGCTACCAGGTAAGATCATCTCTTTATATCTTTCCAGTTAAATTTGAAATATTCTCTTGTCAGAATGCTTACACGACATTTTGATTATCATTACCGAAACAGGTAGTTTTCTACATTTCGAAAATTGTTTGATTTACAATTTTTTATGAAAATGTTCTTTATTAAAGTCTAATTATATGCACTGAATAAAAAATAAGCAAAGCCTACGTGGCTTCTCTATTTTTAGCAAAACATACTGGGGTACCTCATCCTCCGCAACACCATTCTCATATACCGCAACCATTTAATAGCAGTTGCGGTAAAGATAATTTCTGTTTCGGAAATGAGAATTTAAGCATATTGTTTATTACATTTAAATATCTCTTATGAATTTAATATACATTTAAAATGTAATAACTGTTGATATTTTGCTTTATGATGCTTCATTGTAGATAGTCAGCAAGTGAGAAAAAAGCTTTAGCAAAGGCCAGGTTGACAAAGTTCAGGGAGAAACTTAACAGCAATCCAGAATGGCTCGAGGAGTACAGAAGGAAGGAGAGAGAGAAGTTAGGTTTGGAGATGTTACTAGCAGGTGTAATTAGCAAAAAACACACTACAGTGTTAGGAAATGTACATGACAAACACACAACACAACGCAACAAGTCTATACTATATGATGATGTGTACATTAATTTTTTTCTCCCATGTTGTGAGACATGCTAATTTAATGTTATGCTTTCTTTCCACTTTCAGGTATCAAAAACAACCTAGCGATGGCACGCCACGCATCTAGGCGCTGCAACATCAGTTGGATAACAAGATCCATAAAGTTGGATCCCATGCGTGCCAGCATCTCAGCTACCTGCGACCGCACAACGCGCACTGTCTGCAGCGTCAGATTGCTGCCTGGGGGCAAGGGACAAAGGGAGACTACCTCCTTTCTGCGCAGTGCGTGAGTCACAGACACCAGAGAGGATGGCCAAAAAGTGCCCGGCGCTGTGACAGAAAGCGGGTTGCTGCGCAATTCATTAGGACTGTGCGTTAACCCTTTCCGCCTCTGCTGTCTTCGCAACATGTGGGTCGTGTTCGAGAGTGGGGGGGGGGGCGTGTTGTAGACGCTTATGTGAGGAAGGGCCCTGGGGCGAGCAACACAAAACCAACTGAGGAGAAAAATGCTCTGTTTTTGAGCGGCTTCGTTCCGGACGGCAGTCCCCCAGGACCCAGTTTCTTGCATCATATACTGGAGGATTTGTGCCAGGGACTCTTGTGATGCACCACCGGTTCTGGTCCATGAGACACAGGGTGGTGAGGTATGAAGTGCCTCATAGCCTTAGAGCTCTTCACCGCTTCCGAGAAATGCTCCGTGATTGTGCCCACCGTGTCACCAAACAGGCCGGATGGAGAAACAGGCGTGACTGTGCATGGCCACCATGAGTGGTCTTCGTGGCCCTTAGCGTGAAATCCGTAACCATTCTCAGATCCCTGAAGGTATTTAGATCCGTGCTGCCCTCATCCAGAGCCTTAAGCACCTGCGCCTAAAAGATCTGTAGGACCGCCATAGTGTGCAATGCAGACAGAGCCTCTCTCGGCGCGGGTATGCTTTTTCGGACAGGTGTGCTGTCATGAGGCTTCACTACCCTCAAAGCTGCGCCACACCATCCAAGGAAGTGGACAAGGGGCAGAGGTGAGCAGCCACAGCGTCCTTGATGGGGGGAATACACAGGTAGCCTAACTAAGAAAAAAAATGGGGGGAGGGGTAGCCCACACTTTGGTGACTCAATCCACTCAATCTCCAAGTCCTGCACGGCTTTAAAGAGAATGCGCACCAGTTCCTTTTAGAAGGATGGCTGTGTGTCTGATGCACCACGTGGAGCCTGGTCCCAGTCTCCATCCAACGCTGTCAGAGACATCTCATCTTCCTCCGCCGGAAACCCAAAGGAAACAGACCTGGCGGCTCCCGGTTCAGGACACAGGCTCTCGGCGACAAACTGAACCGGTTGAGCGAGGGGAGGACGACCACCAGCGGCTCTTTGCCGGCAGTGGGACACTGCAGTAAGAAACCTCCAAGGGCGATGTTGAGCCGGGTCCTGAGCACCTTCATCGGGAGATCCTCACAATAAGGGACACCCTGAGCCAACAATTGCCGCCTTTGGGTGGAGCACACAGAGCTCGTGTGAATTGGGTGGGTCGATCAGACCTCCGCACCACAAGCAGATTTGCGACATCCCGGAACACAGAGAGGGCTGCTTACATTTCAACCTGAATTCAATTTTGCTGCCTATGAAGTCTGTCCTAAAGCATTTCTCGGAGCTGCCATTATGCAGCCAAAGTCATTGTCTCATAAGGCAGCGAGGGAACAAGTCAGCTGTCTAAACTTTCGGATACAGCCTCTCTCTCTCTCTCTCTCTCTCTCTCTCTCTCTCTCTCTCTCTCTCTCTCTCTCTCTCTCTCTCTCTCTCTCATCGAAACAGATACAGAATGGTAAAAGGTCAGAAGACCAAATCATATCCAGCAAGGAAATATTTTTCATCTTATTTACACAAATGTTTTGTGATATCTAGCTGACATTAGCTGGCCATTTCTCAATCCAATGGCTGCAGCCTTCAGAGCTCGCATTTGTAGGCAGAATATGTCATCAAGACCATCTTATTTCAGTATGTTAAATGCATAAATGGGGACTTAAATATGACACAAAGGAATATTAATATAAGCCTTCCTGTTCTCATGTTTTTTCTTTAATATTTTTTTCAAAGACTACACAATAAAACAGTTTTGAACTTGAACACATGATGCTGTAAATATTATCAGACTTTCTACTTTAAAATTTGTTTTTAACACAATCTCAGGCTAGTATACGTATTCTCATTACCGAAATAATTAACCTCATTTCCAAAACCTATGTATCATTACCGCAACAGATGCTTTTTAAATGTTAATTTTATTAATAGAAGCATAATACTTTGATTTTAAATGCATGTGCAGAATCTCCAAATTATGTTCTTTCAGGTTTGTCATGTCATTTTGAAAATGTGTCAGGTTTCTTCGAAATATATAAAAAAATAGTTGTAAATTGTGGAAGGTGTTGCGGTATATGAGCTAAATAAAACAAAATAAAAAAACCCGTTAAATTTAAAATAAATATTATTTCAGAATTTCAATTTACTGTGCATGACTATTAATAATAAATTTTTAAAAATGTGAAAATATATTAGCTTTTCTAACAGTGTTGATGTTTTCTGACTGTTGCGGTAATGAGATTTTTTAGGACTTATTTTTGAAATTATGTTACAAAAAGTGTTAAATGATAAGTAAAAGTTTTTAAATTAATGTTCCCATATACTTCAGACTTTGTTTCTAATGTCTGGTGGAAAAAAAGTAAATTTAAGCAATTTTTACATTTTCATGCTTGACATTTTTACAACCAAGTTTTCGTGAGAATCACCCACTTGCTTTACTTGAATGTTTACTCCCAACATTTGAGATACTATCTTCTGGATTAACATCATCAACCTTCATTACCTCATGCATAGTAACTTCATCATTTTCATTTTCATTACATGATACCCACATTTTGACCTCAGAAATAAAATCATTGTTTACAAACATATGTCATGTTTTTCTTTCTCACTTTCAGGTAACATACCCAACAAAGAATCATGAATACATCTTGCTTCATCACACAAATTTAAGAAGTCATCAAAAACACTTTGCACCCCCTTTATATGTCTTTGTTGCATCAGGCCTTGTACCTTTTTTCTTAAATTTGCAGCTTTAGTTAGTACAGATTTTCTATTACACTGCAACCTTTCAACCTTTTCAGCAAATGCTTTAGGAGTTAACTTTACAACACGTTTTTGTTTGTCCATTTGAACATCAACATCAATACAAACACTATCGTTCAATTGAAGCGCTTCCATTTGGCTATGCACAGCTTCAGCTGTCTCCATAATCCACAGAATGTTCAAAACACGATGTAAACAATTAACAACGATAGTTCGTAAAGTTAATTATTTTCTTTGATAACCAATGCATTGGATTTTTGTCCCACAATGTGTGCACACATAGTTAAATGGCCATTCAACAATAAGTAGCGCTACTAGACATACCTTTTCACGTTGGGCGCCATTATGGAACAAAAGGATCTCTGCCGGTGTTTGTAAAACAGCCCTGATGTATTTCCTTGTGCAGATGATGGTCCTTATCCCAGTAGAAAAGACGTGCATGTATACTCCACAGCTTTGCATTGTCCTCATATCATAGTTGCAGCATTTCAGATGTAAATCCACTTATGATTACTCCAAATAACGTAGGCAAAACAAAGTTTTTTGACTAAATGAAGCAGCTAAGTCTATTCTTAAAGCAGCTGAGGGTTGCTGGACGGTGTATTTGTACGCGCTCACTTGGCTTAAGTTAAATGTCATTAAATCAATGTCCACTCACCATTTGAATGCTCAGAGTATTCATTTTATTTAATGTGTTGCATTGTTGTAACAGCATGGCCTTGTGATACGGTCAAAAAACTGTGTGTTCACCTTCCTCCAGCAACACCTGTCACCTGAAGGAAGGTTCCTACCTATATTCACTGAATATAGAACAGTGACACCTAGTGGACACCTTAACAAGACAAATGGCTCTTACATTTGGCGTTGTACCAAGAAGATGAATCTAGAAATCTCTACTAATATAACGTTGAGACATTCCAATTTTAAACCATACAGTTTCTACACAGATGAGGTTAACTGCACATTACCGTACTGGGGTTTGGAAATGTTGTGAGCGTTTCTTACACGTTTTAATTCCTCAGTTGGCAAAATGCAGCAGCAACAGCAAAGAGCTTGTGAGCGCGCTCAGACGTTGATGACGTCAGCGACTGCGCTGAATGCAGCGCCTGCCGCCAGAAGTAATGTAACACGATCAAAACACTATCAAAACGGCAAAAATCTCCGAAATGTGACAAGGATGCAGCACAGATTTAATAATATTGTGCATATTAAACAGATTAAAAGATAAATAACAGATTAATGGGCGCTTCTTTGATTTTGAGGCTCAAAAAACCAAGGGGGCAACTGCCCCTTCAGTTTGAAAGGGCATGACGCCTCTGAACACATGCGTGTGTCCAGCCAATCCTGACTTGCCTGAATACATTCCCGCTGAAACAATTTCAGAAGCTCATGGGGCCTATGGTTGAAGCTGCGGCTGTGACACTGCTCGGGCTGCTTCATATGAGACCACTTCAGCTTTGGCTTCACAATTGAATCCAGAGGAGAGCGTGGCGCACCGGCACACACTGTGTTACCATTACACCTGTGTGTCGTTTCAATTTCACCCCGTGGTCAGACCCAGCGTTTCTGAGGGCAGGTATGCCCCTGAGACAGGACTCCTGGCTTGCTGTAGCACACACAGATGCCCCCAACACGGGGTGAGTAGCCACGTAGGACGGGCTTGCAGTCTCAGGGGTGTGGAAAGCACCCGACTGCACTGGCATATCAATTACCGCGAGCTGTGGGCTGTATATCTGGGACTCGTACGCTTTGCTACGGAGCTGCGAGGGAAGGATGTATTAGTCGGCACCGACAACATTGCGACTGTTGCGTATATTAACCGTCAAGGCGGTTTGTGCTCTCGTCACCTGTCGCATCTCTCTCGTCATCTCCTTCTTTGGAGTCAGAAGCATCTGAGGTCCCATGTGCCATTCACATCCCGGGGTCGCTCAACACAGCGGCAGACACACTCTCACGAGTAGGGTGCCTCGGCGAATGGTGACTCCACCCCCAGACGGTCCAGCTGATTTGGAAACGTTTCGGCAGAGCGCAGATAGGTCTGTTTGCGTCCCCGCACACAACCCATTGTCCCTTTGCAACGCGAAGACCCCCTGAGAATGCCCCATTAATGTTGTGCTTTCATACCTTCAGCACGGGTTGGATGGTAGGCTGTCACCCTCCACCATTAAACCTACCTAGTTATTAGGTTTCTAAGAGGCGCACGAAGGCTACATCCTTCACGCCCTCCCTCTATCCCTCCATGTGACCTGTCCATAGTGCTGAAAGCCCTGGAGGAACCTCCTTTTGAGCCGTTGCAGTCTGTGAGTCTGAAGTTTTTGTCAATAAAACTCTGACCCTGCTCGCATTGGCCTCTGTTAAGAGGTTAGGTGACCTCCATACATTCTCCATCGACGAGTCGTGCCTTCAGTTGGTCCTGCTGTCTCGAGCGTAACACTCAGACCCAGGCCAGGCTACGTGCCAAAAGTTCCCACTACTCCTTTCAGAGATCAGGTGGTGAGCTTGCAAACGCTGCCCCCGGAGGAGGCAGACCCAACCATGGCTTTGTATGTCCCGTAAAGGGACATTGACACTATCGCCCTTGCATACAATCTGCCTGGCAACCCTTGTCCATTAAATTTGAGAGGGCACTCCACTAGAAGTGTTGCCTCATCTTGGGCACTTGCTCATGGTTCCTCGCTGACAGACATCTGGAGAGCTTCTGGTTGGAGCGTAGTGTTTGTGTCGAGCCTCACCTGGGGTAACACTGAGCACCGGCTTGCGTGTCGGCTTGCAGCCTCCGACTGACGCTACACGTTAGTATCAGTATGGAAGGCCATTAGGTCAAAAATGCGTAATGGTTTGATTTGACCCTCCTCCGCTGCCTTGGCAGATGATGTTGCAGAGCATCGGCTGTCAGCCTCTCACTAGCTGCATCCTCACGAACCTATGTTTTAAGCTCGGGCCTCCACATTGCGTCCCCTACGCGGGGTTCCTTTGTGAGTATTTTCCGTGGGGTAAAGCCCACGTTTTCCCTCCAGCAGAGCCCCACTCTGCTCACACAGTTAATACTGTCTATTACATCAACCACGGTTGACTTTCTCCACCATTAACCCCTGACGGGGCGGTGGCTTCCGCAGCGTTCCTATTCCGCTCAGATAGGTCGCTTCCCAGTTGCTGGCACTACTGTGGGGTAAAGGAACAGGTAGTGTCTGGCCTTCTGCCTTAAAACCTAATTCTCCATCTCCTTAAGTGGACCCGGAGGGCTTTATGCGGACAATGGAAGAGGTCAGCTCCAGCTGCGCTTTGGTAGGGATTCCTAATTTGTCGGTCAATTATGGTGATCCAGGGGTCATGATGATGGGGCCTTTGAAAATTGTTGCCCAGGGTATAACAAAGTGTTAATCTGCCCAGGTCAAAAAGACGTAGTATTTAATGTATTAAAAATATACTTAAAATACAAATAGTATGTTTATAATACATTTGTATTTCCAACATACTTATTTGAAGTGTATTAAAAATACGTTAAATTGCATTTAAACGTATTTTTTAAAAGTATACTAGAAGTACACTTGTAATAAATATATACTTAATTACATTTTTAAGAAATATGCTAAACTTAAGAATATTTTTAATGTATTTATATTAAGTGTACTAGAAGTACATTGGTAATAAATATATACTTAATTACATTTTAAAGAAATATGCTAAACTTAAGAATATTTTTAATGTATTTGTATTAAGTGTACTAGAAGTACATTGGTAATAAATATATGCTTTATTACATTTTTAAGAAATATGCTAAACTTAAGAATATTTTTAATGTATTTATATTAAGTGTACTACGTATGCTGGTAATAAATATATGCATAATTACATTTTTAAGAAATATGCTAAACTTAAGAATATTTTTAATGTATTTATATTAATTGTACTAGAAGTATGCTGGTAATAAATATATGCATAATTATACTTTTAAGAAATATGCTTAACATAAATGTACTTCTAGTGAAGTTTTTGTATATTTGGATAAAACATACTTTTTTCAAAACATGATTCATTAATTGTAATAAGCTAACATTGAACTTTCCTCAAACATTTCAACATTATATCATTCCGATTGCATAATAAACTATTTTTTCAAAGATTTGCTTAAAATCTTACGTTTGCTAGTGTTTATGTTCAAACAACACACGTGACACACGTGACTAAACCTGATTGGTTGTTGTCATAGTAACACGTCACGGTGCTATTTGAAAGCTGTAGTTGTTCAGTGAGTTTAGTTCACGAGGTGCATGCGGTTGCTTGCGTTAAACGTATAAACTGTTAAATTAGATGGCGACTCTGCTTTAAACGTATTTATTTAATTAATCGGCGATCGTATTTCAGCAGAGGACTAAGATAAAACAACTCGATTTAAAATGTGAGCAGTTTTAGTGGATCTGACGTTGAGGGAAAAAGTATTTCGCTTTTTGTTTGGAGATGAACGAGACAACACGAGGGTAAGTGATGACAGATTTTCACATTTCTTTATTAAGTTAACTATTAAATAAGTAAACATTACATTACATTTAACCCAGCTTTTTTATGTAACGTTATGTCTGTGTTGCGTGTGGTATTTTGAACATCTTTATTTTCTGACTAACGTTAGGCATTTCTCTTAAGCATTTCAGAAATCATTAAAACCTTTCTTTTTTTTTTAGCACAGCGACATAAATATGACCAACCAAATCCCAAGTAGACAGGAACAAATGAAGATATAACGCATAGAAAGACTTATTCTTGGTGGTAAGTTTGTTGTTGCTATTTGTTTTCACGTTTAAGTTTTTCTAATGTTTCTCTTGCAACGCTAACGTTAGTTTAAAATAAATGTTTGAGCTGTCTTACCTGAAAATACCATGATATTACCATATGGTTATTATAACTCCAGTAATGTTCAATGGCTAATGTTTATATCAGTTCAATCTTGACAACCTTATTGTCTTTTTGTTTATTTTTAAATGTATTTCTAATTACATATGGACACAAAAATGACATTGTAAGAAGGGATACTTTTATTAGAGATTGTAAAACTGCCGAGGCTGGGTTTGATTATATTATATTGTCTTAAATATATTGTACTCGGGGTAAATAATTCTTAAAACGAAAACATATCATTAATCATCATTTACCTGCCTGTTGTTTTTCAGATCAACTGCTATTGACATTTTTGAATCGGGACAATTGTGGAGTGATTCGGAAGAAAAACATTTGCAACACATCCATTCCAGGTGGCTAATTTCTGTCCTTTTGAATTATTCTTGTAAAAACCGTTTGTTTTTATTGTAAAGCTGTAAGGGACTTGGCCTAGTCATCATTGCACCATTTGGCAGGGCACCAGACTAACTTTTTTTTACTAGGAGCACAGTGGCCCCCAACTAAAAATTTTAGGGGCGCAACCAGAAAATTAAGGGGCACACACGGTAAAACAACATGCTAACCAAATATTCACATGTCTACTAATTTATACTGTATTACTAATAAATACTTTAATTATAGATTCAGAAAGTACAATGTACTTTTTCAAATTCAGTGTCAAATCACAAAAAAAGGTCAAATTTGCTGGTCGCACATGTGCGACCGGATGTAAAATTCAGTGGCACACTCTCAAATTTTGGTGGCCACCATTTGATAGCAGTCTGGAGCCCTGTTTGGCATCATTTCTGATTTCCTTAAATCTCCTTAAACAGAGGTGAACCTTAAGTTTGCAAGACCACAATAGACAAACAATGGAAAATGCTCTAGGTTCAAATAAAACACAATTATCAATGTAAAACATATCCTGTAATACACACAGGTTGCTTTATTTCATGAGCCTGTTCTAATCCTATCTTCATTCCCACTTGTAGAGTGCTCTGACAGATAAAACTGACACACTTGATGGGGACACAGTCAAAGCTTTAAAAGGTAAACTGAGAAGTTAACAAAACTTCCATACATGCATATCTATGCCAATTTATTTTAAACATGGATAGCCAAATGTTCATTCATTATTGGTTAATTGGTATATTTTGTTTCCTTTTCACAGACCGTGTGATAAAGCAGTCTTCAATTACTACGGTGTCTGAATTGCAAGAAGTGACCCTCCACTTAAACATGTGATATCTAAACTGTTTTGTGTTTTAGTTCAGCTTTTTATAGGTTTATCTTAAGTTGGTTAAAGGCGGAGTGCACTATTTTTGAAAGCCAATGTTAACATTTGAAATTACCTAAACAAACATGTCTCTACCCCAATAGATTCTGGACCATCTTTTGATAGATCCACCACACACATACGCAACCCCGGCAAGGATGTCAGTTAGTAGTCACGCCCCTTACTGCTGGTTGGCTACAAGTGTGTTTTGGTAGTCGGCCCAATTTCCTTTTCCAAAGCGTTTTTCAAACATTGTGCACTCCGTCTTTAAATTGCACTTAAAACATTTTTTTTTCAGTAACTTTTTATGCAGAGAATTACATTATGATTATTATATAATCATTGCTTATGAATATTTAGTGATTGCATATTCGTAGTGTACTTTTCATTAATACATTTAATGTTAATGTTGTACAATTTGATAGAAGTAGCTCTGTAATTGCATTTCTCTGATATTTTTTTTTATATTGTTTCTCTTTGGTCAAGAGTTTTTGTATGTCTCTGTGCTTGATTAATTTACTTTAGATATTTTTGTAATGTACACAACACAATATGAAGTATATTAAATTGTTCTGTATTTAAAATGTGTGTATGTGTCTTAATATTTAATGATTTTAATATAACATTTTAAATATTAAAAACAGCTTTATAATAAAATAGTAGTGTAATGCTAATACATTTCTATTAATGTAATGCTAGTATATTTCTAATATGCTGAAGTACTATTAAAGTGTTCTTAAAGCACAGTTAAATTAAGCTTTAAATGTATTCTAACTGTATTTTGAAGTGTATGAGAAGTGCATTTCAAATGAATTTTAAAGAAGTTCACTTAAATTGCACTAAATATATTTGAAGTTGTTCCAATTTAACACAATTTCAATATATTAAATATAATGCAAATAGATTAAAATTGACTTTAAATATATCTTGAAATGCATTTAATTTATTTGAAGTGGGTTCAATATAATACATTTAATATGCATTTAGTATAGTAGCTTTTAAATATATTAAGTATGTCCCAAAAAATACTATTTAAATATATTTCTTTTTCACCTGGGTGGCCCTGCTCACAAATAGTAACTGAGTTAGTAACGGTGTTACATCATTATAAAAATAGAGAAGAGAGAATTTTACATGCTTTCACGTCAGTCTCCAACCACGCCAGAAAAGATCGCTAGATTTGTCATAGTCGTTTTTTTATAAAGTCGCTAAAGGGTTCTAGAAAGTTGCTAAATCTAGTGTCAAAGTCTCCAAGTTGGCAACACTGCTCTGCATGTGCTTGTGTGTTAACTCTGCCTCTGGTTGGCTAAAGATGGAAATTAAGCCAACCTTCATCAGTTATGTGGTTGTCCAGTTATGTTTCTCCCACCACCCAACACACACACACTAGAGAAAAACACTGCCTGTCTGGCTGAGAGAGCATACTCTGGTGAAAATTGCTTTAATGAGATCAATTATAGCAATGCGCAGCATTTTATTGTCAGTAAGGGTAACAGCGTTATAACAGGGAAACAGTCATTTATTTGATTACTATTTAACTAATCAACGGTTTTGCTGATAGTAATCAATACGCCAAAATACATGGTTACTACACTTTTACCACAATAAAATCATGGTTAATTTTCATAAGGGTTATGGTTACGCAACCATGAGCCACACTAAATCAATTTAAATCGCTCATTGGTGCTTCATGTCAAATATCATTGTCACCGTGTCACGGAGTGACTTAAACAGCGGAACCTAAAATGGCGGAAAAAGTTCCACCCGGACCATTGTCCATGAAACACCCAGCCAGTTCTGGCAACTCCGGGCAGGGAAAAATCAAAACAAATCGGCATCAGGTGTGTAGGAAAAATGTGGCGGTCAGTGATTGGGCTATGAAGAAAGAGGAGGATTATATAATAGGGGTTGGAGAAGCCGAAAGCTGAAAGCGGGAAGCCGCAGCCGTGAGTGAAGCCAATGGCGGATCAAACGTAACCTTCAAAGAAGTCAGAAAGCTTTGTTGATCCAGCGTTCGCAAAGAAGCGAAGCGGAGAGAGTATGGGGCTGAAGACCCGAGAGTAGTGAGAAGTTTATTCCGGCAAATGCTGCGGGTGAGACGGAAGCAATCTGTGTGTTGGAGAGGCGTATTTACGTGGACATTGCAAGCTGGGTCAAAGCAGAGGATTGGGCTGAAGAAAGACAGAGTTAAGTTTCAAACCATTCCTTTTCGAGTCTTTAAGCTGATGTGATTGTTTACCTTGAAAGGATTGTGTTGTTGAAAGGACACAGGAAACAGCCGACGGGGAAGGAACGGAGGAATTGTTGTACTATCGACTTTGGATACATCAGAAATCTGTAAGAGAGAGGAAAGAATTAAGTGTCAACGAAACTGTGAGTTACATTGGAATTGTTGTCTTGCCAGCGATATCCTTGTTAATACTGTATCCCAGTGTATCCCCTGTGTGTTCAATCAGTGTGTGAGCGGCCCCACCCGTGACAAGGATCGGTGGGTGAGCCAGAGCCGGCCGAGAAGAGGAAGGAGTGTGTTTAAAGGTCGTGGTCTTGACGTTCTCATATGGTCATCCTCCGCACCGACCCTTTCAACTATTTAGGACTATTTCCCGGCCCAACGTGGTGATTCTGACCCTAATTCACAATGAGTGTGTGGAGTGCAGTGGGTGAGTCTTTTTGATGTGTGTACACCTGATGAATTGTAGTGTTGTGCTGTGCCAGTGTTGTCCGAAATCACTCCCTAGGCCGAAGAAAAAACCCCTGCATTAGAAGAAGTGAACTGGTGACGTTGGGCGGCTGTTCTATAAATATACACCCGACTGCGACTTATAACCCCTTCCCCCGCCTGGTGGTGGAGTGGCAACTGTATGAAGAAAGCATTTGCTGTGAATATTGTGTGGAGTATCGAAGGAGGGAAAACTTGAATTGGCTGCAGCGTGGAAAAAGCATATGTGCATCTCTGTGTATGATTATACGTCTGTTGAGTGCTTCCAGATGCCCGCCCCGTCTAGATCTCTTGTCCCGCTGTTTGGAAGAGAGGAGAGGGAAGCGATTGGCGCACTCGAGCAGCACATCACATGGTGTGGCACTCTACCTCAACCTACTTGTATACTCACCTGTACGCCCCAAGCCAAGAGCCCAGTGTACCTCCTTGTATTCTCACTTGTATGCCCAAAGCCAAGAGCCCAGTGTACTCCTTTGTATATCTGCCCACACGCTCCAAGCACCAAGCCCAGTATATTCCCCTGTCTACTGATCTGTACGCCCTAAGCACCAAGAGTCCAGTGTACTGCTCGTATACTTACCTGTACCCCGACCTGAATGCCCCTCCCCCGTGTGTGCCCAAGAGGACTTTGGAGTGTTTGCAGAGAAGAGTTGTCACCCAGAAGTACGAAAAGGAGTTGCGGCAGTGGAGAAGAAAGCTACTTTAACATGTTACAAAAAAGTTAAATACATAATGCAAATGAATACAAAATAAAATTGTTTAGTTGTACTATTTTACTGTTAGTCATGTTATAATTTATTTAAAAAATAAATAAAAATCAAAACTCAGTTTGTTGTGTGTGTGTCATGTTTGTGTGTCTGGGGCGCACCTCTAACGAGAGTCTATGTAGGTCAGTAATAAGGGGAAAAACATGTGACCTGAGGCTGAGCTCTAATTGGCTGGTTTCGGATACCTGGCTGGGGCAGATTGCCATGTAACTGCTAGCTACAGTACTGATCAGTGAAAGCAAGTGAAATACATTGAGATTAAAGAAAATATGATGCTATGCTTACAAAATCAGTGTTCAAATTGAAGGGGGTCTGGGGGGGTCCCGGACCTGCTATAAGCCTCGAGGGACCCCCCATAAACCACAAAAATATAAATTAGGGGGGTCCCCTGGTTTTTATTAAAATTAAAATACAACATGAATTTAAAATTCTCATGTTGCGCTGTCACAAAGCGATAGGCTGCTGTCCGTTATTTGTCCCAATTTCGCAATAAACTCATTCAAATGATTTCAGTCTAAAATAAATATAAAAAACTCGCAAGTGCGCCTCCCGCTGTTTTCTGGAGGAATTGACAGACGAGTTAATGTCTCTGTCTGCATGTCGTGTGGATTATATTCACCTCAGTGACGGTAAGAATGTTTAGTAATCTTTAGGGTTAGGGCTTTTTTTATTTTTTTTTATCAAACTATTGTTTCATAAGAGTGGCGAGGCTACACACACAACTTGACAGCTGGTCCACCAAGTCAAAAAAAACACAAAATATTTTATTGGGAAAGCAGAAGAAATCACGCATAAATGATAATAAATTAGCCTATAGTCGAATCGCTCAAATACGCATCATTCAAAAATAAATAACTATTTATAGAAAGCTTATCTTTTGCATGTGTGGTTTATAACCTTGCAAATGTTAACATGCAAGCGATTTTAAAAAATTTGAGCGCAAGATGTTAAAGTGAGCTGTTTTGTGTGTGCACAGGCAATGACGCGCACCCATACTCAAATGGACGCACACCCATAAGCGGACGCACGGAGACGCGCGATTCTAAAGCATGCAAACACAAAATTATTTTGAAATACCACACGCACCTATTCTCATAAAAACATTCAGTAATGTCTTAAAGTGAGTGCAAATAGTTCAGAAAGAAGTCAAATCTTTGTGTTGGTCTGAAAGCAGCAGTTCTTATCTGCTTGTGTTTCTGTCATTTATATTAATTTAACAACAGAAAACAAAGAAAAATCACTTCTGTATCTTTAAAAAGATTTATTATATTTAATTTATATAATAAAGAAGACAGTGTTAATGTTTATTTGATTCTATTTATACCTAAATAATACTGTTAGATCTTACTTTATTTGTAACTTTGTTCTTTTCTATTTTTATATGCTCATCATTTCTTAATTTGTTCTTATTTTATTTGCCTAGCCCAATTTTGCTGATCCGAAAATTATTCGATCTATGATTTAAAAAACGCAATGTAATCCATTAAACCACTACTAGTAAAAATATGTAATTTGCATTGAGGTCCACCCTGTTTCACCCCTATTCTGTTTAAAATTTCTGGCCTTGCAGTGTTTCACACTAATGTGAGGGGTAAAAAACGTTTAGGGTTTGAGTTAAGGGTAATTTGGGGTTTCTTTGATTAAAACCAGGATCAGATTATTGTTGATCCAGGATCACATCTTACCTTGTCAAATCACAGCGACCCTATAATGAGGGGGGGGGGGGTGGGGCTTGGCCAGGGGGTGGGGCTTAGGTAGGGGACCCCCATAAGCTTTGACATAATTCGAACACTGTACAAAATCACCCTTTACAAGACGTTTAGTTGAAGAATAAACAAAGGATTAAGGAGCTTGGATCAGACTGAGCAGCAAGAGGTGATAGCGGATACGTTTACACAGTGTGCTTTTCTAGCACTTATGACAAACGGGGTTGACTTACATTAGCTGGATGCTATGTAAGTCATATTTATTGTTTTCCCTGTTTGCTGTTTGAAAGTCTGCATGATATAGGCTACTGCGTGATATTTTGTGCCGCATTTGAGCTGGCTTTCCGTGGACATGATGCTCAGATAATACAGTATTTTCCGTGGTGGTCAACTTTGTTGCAACCCTGCTGAAAAAAACAACATACCAGCAAGACTATGAATATGTTGTGTTTTGGTGCTGGTATGCTGGTGACCGTCAGCTAAACCAGCACCAAATCAGCATGGGAATTATGCTGGTCTATGCTGTTTTTTCCAGCAGAGAACATACTGGTCTTTAATAAGGCAACTTTACTGTGTGTGTGTGTGTGTGTGTGTGTGTGTGTGTGTGTGTGTGTGTGTGTGTGTGTGTGTGTGTGTGTGTGTGTGTGTGTGTGTGTGTGTGTGTGTGTGTGTGTGTGTGTGTGTGTGTGTTGTGGGATTTTTATGTTGTTTTATCAATCTTGCTAATTGCTAAAAGTGTTAAAGTTACAAAGATGTCCAAATAAGGACTGTGGAAATTGATTTTGTTCCATTTTTATATTTCTTTAAGTGATCATTTTATTCTATAAACATTGTGTTTCATATATGCACTGAGCTATTATGTAAAAATGAGGTGTTTATGTTCGAGAGTGGAAGGTTACCAGCTTTTGAGTGTGTGCTGCAAGGAGGAATTGAGGAATTTAGGAATTTACGACTGGTATCGATCAAGATAAGAGAGAGGCCTGAGGGGGAAAGCAAACCGGCAACTATTTTATTAACTAATGCTTTTATATTCACAGGATAAAATATGCCATGTATTTCTTACTTAATCAGTATTAATCATTGAATAATTGATGTAATAAATATAAGATGTTGTCTTTGATAAATGTGTATTAACCAATGAAATGAAGGTTGCATACAGAATAACTTAATGGGGGCAGGGCAGCTCAACCTTGAAGAAACAGAATCTCGTGTGTGTGTGTGTGTGTGTGTGTGTGTGTGTGTGTGTGTGTGTGTGTGTGTGTGTGTGTGTGTGTGTGTGTGTGTGTGTGTGTGTGTGTGTTTTCTTTCCTAACAGATGGTTTTTAATAATGATTAAAGTGTTTGCTTAGAAGTAGTATTGCAGTAAAAGATTTAATATGTGTTTATCTATCTAAAGAAGTTAATGTGTGCCTTATTCATATAACCAATTTTACAAATAATGAAATGATGTCATGATATTGAAATATGTTTTACATAATAATCACTTTCATCTTACAGCTTATGTTTTTTATAAATGAATGTTTTATTAATGATTTGTTTTTAAGAAAGCATTATAACATGCTATTCAAAGTGGAGGAGTACTGGAGAGGAACTGCAGGGCTCCCAGGGATGAGAGGAGAACAGTTTGTTTTTCTTTGTCTATGTGTGTCCATCTTTGCCTACAGGCTAAAATTGGGTGTGGTGATGGAGTCAGATGGACGAGGGGAACGGCCTTTGTGGGTGGAGATTTTCTGAAGAAAGATCGACGTCACATATTTTATAAATAAGCATGTTACTTCCTGAGCTGGTTGTTCGCTACTTGAGAGGACCCAGCGCTGTTAAACTTTTTCAATCTGATCAATAAATATTTGAACTTAGATATTCGTATCTTGTGCCTTTCCTCTAAATTATGAACATGCAAATGGACGCCTTAAAGTCCAACAGTGTGTGTGTGTGTGTGTGTGTACCTGGTAATTATCACGTTGTGGGGACCAAAAAGATAGGAATACCAGTGTTTTTGTGACCTTGTGGGGACATTTTGATGTCCCCATGAGGAAACAAGCTTATAAATCAAACAAGAAGATGTTTATTGAAAATCTAAGGTACAAGAATGGTATAAAATGCATTACGTCTATGGAATGTCCCCACAAAACATGGAAAACAGAATGTGTGTGTGTGTGTGTGTGTGTGTGTGTGTGTGTGTGTGTGTGTGTGTGTGTGTGTGTGTGTGTGTGTGAATGATTACTGTACCTTGATAAGTTCATTACTGATGATAAACCCACATTATACTTTATAAATTAATAGATTTAATAGATTCATAGAAGGCTACATTTATTTCATGATTTAGTTGACTTCAACAGTAACATTTTGAACATTTTAGCTAAGCAATGTTGATATTCATCATCTGATAAACGGCTTTTTACAGTACGGAGGCCGAGAGAGTCCATGCACTACTAATATTTTTGCTTGCTTGTTTTCCCGTGAACACGACATAACAAAAGTTGTATTCTTGAGATGTGATTAAAGCTTACGTGTACTCGATAGAACGTGTTGTTTTGTTTGTAAACAGCAAAATCATATTTTGCTAAATTAGCATGGTTGAACAAACTTGATTTTACTTGGATCAGAGATTAGCTCAAGCTGAAATAGATTTGTCAATATTTACAATTTTACAGTGTTTAGGGACCGTCTTTAAGTTACTCCATAATACACCAACGTGTTTATGTCGTTGTCAGCTATAATGCACACTTTTTATATTTTTTATATTTATTTACATAAACTGTTAAACACTATTGTAGATAGAAACGTGTACAGTATTACTTTAGCAATGGTCCCTAAATTTAACCGTCCAACTTTATCTTTAAGTCGTGATCACAAGAAAACAACTTTTGTTATCTTGAGATCACGAGAAAACAACTTTTGTTATCTCGAGATAACGAGAAATAAAGAAAAGCAAAAATAATAATGGTGCATGGCCTCTCTTGGCTTCCGTATTACATACCTGCATTACCACAGTAAAAGTTTAATTTCAAGTTTGTATGCACCCCCAACAAATTTTTTTAACATCAGCTGTCACTGAGTTGCGGGGTTAGTTTGCGTCAAGTCTCAGCTTCCAATGATGACACCATATAGATAGAATTCAGTCATCTGACCTTTTACGTCATGCCGCCATCTTGAGGACCTACCGAGTACCAGTAGGCTACTGACAAGCATTGGCTAGCTTGCTACGATTTATGGATTTCTTATCTTTTATTGTCTATGATTCTTACGGATACAGTAAATGGCTACAAAAGACAACATGTCGCACCCTGACCGTCATGAAAAGAAACGCTACTTTAAAAAATATATATATTGGTTAGGATGTGATGCCTACTCGATCCCTGATGCGTTCTTCCAGCTGCTGTTCGTTGCTACCGAACTACCACTATTTTACAACATAAGAAGGCACGACACCACATGAAACTTTGCTCAAAGTATCACCTGGATCTCTACACATGAACGCAAGCAATGAGAACATTGTTTGTGTACACAGAGTTTACTAAAACGAAAGGTTTTGAACAACTGACTTTGGCTGTTATGGTGTCCGCTCGTCATCTCTGCCAGACGTAAATAATCGATTTCCGAATGCGAATGAATGAATCTCATATGAGGCTCCTTTTTCAACTAGAAGGTCAATATTGTTTGTCACTTGCGACAAAAAACGAATTATCCGTGCATTTATATGGAACTATGCTTTAGGAGCTATTACTAAAAAAATACTATTTGCGACTTCAGAAATTCACTTTGTGAATGGTTATTTTAACCATTTGAACTACAAAAAATATAGTTTGTTCATCTGATTCCTCTTATCATGCTCTTCGCATTTAGTGTTTGATGATGTTGACCCAAAATTGGTTTGGATGCTGTATCTCAGTTATTCTTTGATTAATCAAAATGAACTTTGAATGAACTATGGGTCCTTGCATATTTTGGGTACAGCATCACCTACAGGTCGTGAGATCTGAAAAAAAGCTATTTTGCTTATAACTTATTTAATGTTTGTCAGAAAATAATGATCATGATGCTCACAGGTTCCCTGTGTCATGCCAGATCAGTGTGCTGGAATTGGAACTGCCCATACATAATTTTGAAATTCGTAAATTGTGATTTTCAAACGATATGACACAAAATTTAGTAGGGAACATTGACAGAATGTTTTGAAAGTGCTTGAGAAGTTTGAAGACAGCGCCACCTAACGTTCACTTTTTTACAAAAATGCTAATAACTTGTGTGATATTCCAGTGATATTTCTATAATTCATTCAAAATCATTAATGTGTTAAAGCAATTTAATGCAATTAGTCGCAGTCAGACCACCAGCACCACGCCCAGTCTGCACATCAAGACCGGGTGTAACTCATACATCTTGAAAAGTGAAGCCGCAGGCCTTTATGAGAGTTCTGCTGACGTATGCGCTTAGACTGGTGTTTGCGCATGCGCCAGGCAGAGCTAGAGCGAAGCTGAATATGTTCAGACATGTTGTTGTTATTCTGCCTTTGAGCAAACCAATGTTTTTCTTTTCTTTTGTGACGGGAACCGAGTGTTTTTGATTCTATTTCACCTTTACTCTGTTTACATGTGTGTACGTTGGATGTGATTGCTGAAGAGGACCAAATACAAAGGCTTTTCGGGAAAACTTGCTGTTTGCCTCCAGTGTTAATTCCCTTTTTAAGCCACCTTGCTTTTCTCTGGGTAAAATCTAACACTACGTTACAAATTGGGCCCGATCATGCAGAAAGGCATGTTGGAGTGCATAGAATAGAATGAGAGTACAGCACCTATCAGTGGCCAGTTTAACCCCTTACAATATGGCAAGCAGTCAGCCAACGGCCCAAAGGTTAGTCCCACCAAATGCCTGTTATGAGGAAAGGCCAACTGTTACGAAGCCATACTCTATCAGTCTGAATAGCACAGTAAATGCTCTTTCCTCATTGTTACAATCACGACTTGAACCACCTGTGTTTGCTGCTGATGCCTCCCTGAGTCCTGAGGAATGTCTTCAGTCAGTTAACAGTTACAGAACCTCTCTGGACCTCACGGATGCACAAATGCTTCTTGAGCTTCCATGTTTCCTGTCTAAGGAGCCAAGGAAGTGGTTCTATGTACTTTGCACTCAGGTAACCTTTTGGGCTCAGTTCTGTGATTCTTCAACATTATCTACTTACTATTACCTTCAGACAGTCAAGAACGTATCCTGAGGGGTATCTTAGACTGTAGGCAAATGCCTGAGGAGCCCCTACCTACCTTTGTCGCTCACATGCTAGGCGAGTTCCGGAAACTGAAAACCCCTCCACCCCAGCAGGAGCAAATTAATGTGATTTGGAAACATGCGTTGGAGAAATACAGACTCGCGCTATATGGCACGCCCATGCTTTCAACAATGTACCTTCTTTTATGTCTTAGAAATGCCTTTCTTCATGTACCCTCTAGGACTGTATTCATGGGTGATGTTTTACCACCTTCAGATGAGGTAGAGGGTATAAACTTGTTGGAAACCTCAAAGATTTCATGCTTGGGAACTAATTTTTCCCTCTTGTCTGACAAAGTTTACGTGGCTGCGATTGACATGGATCAGAAATACATGCTTACTGAACTGCTTGAGTCTTTTGGAGTGCTGTTCGATGTTTATTTGGGTCACACGTGTCTCGTTGAACATGAAATTGATACTGGAAACTCTAAGCCAGTTTACCTTGCCCCATACTGTACTTCTCCTGCTAAAAAGGAGCTCATGGAATCTCAAATCAAAGATATGCTGAGGGAAGGAATAATTGAACTTGTTTCAAGTCCTTGGGCCACCCCGCTCGTAATTGTTCCTAAACCGTCAGGAGAACCCAGGTTTTGCGTTGGCTATCGGGCACTTAATAAACTCACGGTTAAAGACTCTTACCCTCTCCTGAGGATTGATGATTCACTGGACTTTTTGGCAAGGGGCAGATTCATCTCCACAATTGACTTAGCCAGGGGCTATTGGCAAGTGGCAATGTCTGAGCAGTCTAAGCCTATGACTGCGTTCATCTCTCACTGTGGGTTATACCAGTTCTGAGTCTTGCCTTTCGGATTGTGTAACGCTCCAGCCACGTTCCAGAGGCTGAAGAACTCCGTCCTTGCTGTGCTCATTTATAAGTTTTGTGCCGTCTACCTAGACAATATTTTCGTGGCATCACCCACATTTGACCAACACATCATTGACCTGAAGGATGTACTTACAAGGCTGGAAACTGCAGGCCTGTCGGTAAAGCTTGCAAAGTGCCAATTCTGCAGAACAAGCTCACCTTTCTTGGTTACAATGTTACGGCAGGGGGCTTCCGGCCGTGTGTGTAAAAAGTTAGAGCAGTGATTGAGTTCATGCCACCCACTTGTGTCAAACAAGTCAGGCAATTTTTGGGTCCTACTAGTTACTACAGATGCTTTATCCATGAGTATCCTCATCACGCAGAGCCACTCTTTTCTTTTACCAGGACAAATGTTCCCTTTGTTTGGTCCAGTGAATGTCAGGCAGCTATGGACTTCCTAAAAGCTAAGCCGACTTCTGCACCTATCCTGGTGTTTCCCAACTTCGCTCCCTTTCTTTGTCCATACTGATGCGTGTGATGTGGGACTTGGGGCAGCTCTCATGCAGGAGTCTTTCATGTGGTTAACCTACTGCCTTTTCATACCTGGGACTCGCCTGAGGCTGTGGCCGCCGATGACTCAGATGACGACTTAATTGACCATTCATTGTTTAAGGAAATGCATGAAAATGAGGTGTCTGTGCCAGATCTCCAGTGTGAGGCCAACGTAGTCAACTGCTGGGTTCTGATGACCTTGTTCTTACTGACCATGTTGATGATGTAGATTGCTTGCCTTACCAACAACTGGAAGGTGATGAAGAAACAGTTGAATTGCCTGTGGGTGGGGATAACCCAAACAGTCCTCCCTATACTCTGAGACCTCAGCATGTGCCAATGATCACCTCTTATTGGTCCTCAAACAGGTGGACGAATGTTTATCACACTAATAGAATAAATCTTTAGAGGTGTGTTTTTTTCTGATGCCCTGTGTTTATATGGGTTTTGAATCGGGGTCTCCCTAAGGTATATGTTGTGTTCAGTGGCTCAAATGTTTGACTGTTGTTACATTGTGTATGGTTATATATTCTGTTTATGGTTGATTCCCTACAATGTACGTGAATTGTTTTGATACAGAACATGCATTTCTATGGGTCTGTTCAAATTGCCTTGTATGTCAGTATGTACCTTACGTTGACATTCCGTTAAATTGAATTGAATTCTCTGTGTTATTGTGTGTTTTGAATGACTTCATGTATGTGGTTGTTAAAATACTGTACTCTGTTGTGTACGCTGAGGACAGCCTTAAAGTGCCTGGGGGGATCTGTAATGGCCACTTTCATATTGTAATGGTTTATGTGTACTGTGCCTTTAGAGAGTTCTGCAGACGTATGCGTTTAGACTGGAGAGTGCGCATGTGCCAGGCAGAGCTAGAGCAAAGCTGAGTATGTTCAGACATGTTGTTGTTATTCTGCCTTGTAAGTTGAGCAAACCAATTTTTTTCTTTTCTTTTGTGACAGGAACCAAGTATTTTTGTTTCTATTTCACCTTTACTCCGTTTCCATGTGTGTATGTTGGATGTGATTGCTGAAGAGGACCAAATACGAAGGTTTTTTGGGATAACTTGCTGTTTGCCTCCAGTGTTAATTCCCTTTTTAAGCCACCTTGTTTTTCTCCGGGTAAAATCTAACACTCCGACCACGTTAAACATGCAAGTCTGTTCTATGCATTCTTGGAATTGAGAAACAGCAATGTTTTCTCTTGTTTGGTGGGTGTGTCAGAACTGCAGTCCAATCAGAAACAACATGTAAATAAACCAAGTGGTGCTAAAGAGACAGCTCACACAATGGGTTTTTAGTTGGAATGTTGTCTTTCATTCTAAACAGCGAGTGCAGTGAATATCAAGGGTATTTTACAGTATTTAAACACATATTATAATATTTTCATCTGGCTCTGGAAAAATAAAAAATACCACAAAGACTGGCCTTCTCAGCTATCGTAGTTGCAACTCTTATGTCAACACAACAGGGTGTTCAACGTATCATGGTTTCTGTTTAAAAACCGTTGAGCAACGTTTTGTCGGGACTGAATGAAGCCTGGGTTCAACCTGCGCAGCATTTCCAGAGCGGCTGCACGGAGTTCTGATGACGACACAGCTCATTGTGATTGGTCGCCTCACTGATGAAAACAATCACGTGCGTTTCAAGTTTAATCCAACCTTCAGTTCCACTAATAAACATTATAAATTCAAACTCCAAACTCTATTGGTATTTTAATAATGTAGGCTTGTTTCCCATTATTTTCGGGCATCCAGTATAAGCAGCAATTAAAATATTCAATATAAAATGTTTGCAACTTCTTTTTAAATGTTTGTTTTTAACAAATTCACCATCTAATTGACTTCATTCGCAATTTAAAAGGAAACACGGCGCACAGGTCACTGCGGCAAGCAGCAGGTGTCTGGCTTGACGGCTCCGTCTTCAGCTCCTCCCTCGACGGCAAGTGGAAAACCTTGCCGATCGGTCTGCACAGCGCCGGATGATCTTGAACAAACCTTATAAGTAAGACACTTTACCAAGAGGCTCGTTTGAGATGAGCAAATTCTGTGCAGAATCGATCACCGGTGATCGCCGCGAGATGCATGCCGGTAAGAAAAGTGTCCGAATTAAGTCCGACTTGCCCGGATGTCATGCTTACGTGTGCCAAAAAACTCTTGGGATGGCTAGGCGGGTGCAGTTGCTCTCCACCGACTGCTTTAACGAAAAGCACGATGGGAAAAGACTTGCTGACGACACAGCATAACTGACCTGGGAATGTCAGCTGATGACTTTTTAATTCTAAAAACTCCACTTCCTGTAGTAGTTTTTATTTATTCAACTTCTTGACTTATGACATTTATATTTTTTTATGAATTCCTTTAAACTTTTGTATTGGTGTGGAATTTATTGTACTGTGAGCTGTTTATATTTCACACAGAAACTAATTTGTATTACCTCTAAACTTAGATTACATCCCAACATTTCTAAGTAGCTTTTTCAGAAATTAAAAGTTCACCTTTGTTGATTCTTCTTATAAACATCTTAGTGTAAATGCATTTGTTGGTATTTCAGTTGCATCTACTTAATCCGCGATAAAATACACAAACGAGATCTCTTCTATTGCTGACGTTTGCAGTCCACTACACAGCGAGATTCAGGAAGTTTCCAGCTTGCCTGCACTTTTTTCACTCCTTCCCTCACTGCAGCCGTCTGCTCTCGTCTAAATTCCAGGCAAAACAAGGCGCATCTCAAACAAGCCTATTGCTGACGTTTGCAGTCCACAACAAAGCGAGATTTATGAAGCGGTCCGGCTTGCCTGCACTTTTTTCACTCCTCCCTTCACTGCAGCCACCTATACTCTCACCTATATTTAAGGCGAGGCAAGGCGCATCTCAAACAAGCCTAATCTCGCAGTCCAGTCGACCACAAACATCAGCAGAGGCAGAGATCACGTTTGCATATTTTATCGCGGATTAAAGAGATGCAACGGAAACATCAATAGAACCTTTACAGCTCAGGTGATCAAATAGCCTGCACGCGCATTTCTGCAACAGAAGTGGTGTTATTCCCCATTAGTTCTAACGTGTTAGCAACTCAGAAAGTTTATTAAAACGGTTTCCCAGCATCAAAATGTCTAGTTGTTGCGTTTGGTTGTGTAAGGACAATTTCCTGAATAAAGATAGCCCCTCCCCGGGGAAGCACAGCATGACATCACCAGGCTAGGATCGGCCCAATCCCAGTTAGATAGTGAATAATACATCATCTGAGTATTTGAGAGATACGACTAGCAATTGGCGTTAGTTTAATGTACTTAGAAGCGTGGAGGCTAACAATGTGTTTCAGTTTAGAGTCACATTTATGATTATCTTAAATAGGGTCAGCCTCAACCTCTGATTATTTCAATATTATTCTATTCATTTACTTTGACTAGAAATAATTATTGTAATAATTAAGTGTCACCTCTAAGGGGACTGAATAAAGTATGTTTAAAGTTGAGCACGCAGAGAGCAGCCGCTTAGGCGTATAGTCCAACCTCTGGCAGCGACCAACACTGATTCGCTTATGACCATTGACCAGTATATTAATGATAAGGCCCGTACTAGGATCATGTGCGATTGTCTTTTCTAACCTGCATGCATCTTGCGGAAATCACCGGTGATCGATTCTGCGCAGAATTTGCTCATCTCAAACAAGCTTAAACACACACGCATGTTTCTTGATGGTTCGTGGAACTGCATGCATGTCTGTGTGTGTGTGAAACACAATGCTCTGATTGTGACAGATGCTTTGCCAAAAGAACTAGGCAAAAGACAAACGCGCCTTCCCAGACACCTAGCAATTTTATACTCAGAACATAATTAGTAACTTTAATGTTGCAGTATGCACTTCAAATTCAGGGATTTGCTGTTCAGTAATCAAAAAATAAATCTGTATTAACAAATTATTCTAGAAACATTAAACATGTTTTGACCAATGGTGAATCTCATTTCTGTTGTGTATGTGAATTGTGTGCCCTATTATCACTTTTCATATATGCAACCAAGATTTTACTAATACAGCAATAAGTTTACATAAAATTTTACATATAAGTTACCTAAAAAAAACATAAAATGTTTTGCTCTCAAAATGCACCACATTGATGTATTTACCTTTAAATTTACAAAGTGCTCCATGCTCTTCATCATGACTGTGGGGATATCTTTATAAACACAAGAAAAAGTGTGAATTAGTACTAGGAAAATACTATAACATTTTTTGAGGTGCTCATCATTTTCATTGATTTAGAGGAGAGCAGGGGTGAAGGTACCATTTTTCAGAAAAAAATTATTTTAAAAGATGCTGTATGTTAAAACACCTGTATGTTTTAAACAGAGATATATTTTTGCTGTGGTCAATATCTCACAATTGTGGTTTATCAATACCAGGTGGAATAAAAGAAAAAGTAAAATGACTTCCGTTTATTTAACTTTAAACATAAATAGTGAATTGTTGCTCTCGACCGTGTCAGCTGGGATGAAAGTAACACAACAGAACAAGATAGATTTTTGTGTTATACTTGTTTTTAGTAAACATACAAACATTTTGTCATTTATCTTTGCACATTTTTTTTTAATTATTTCATTTTAAATTTCAGTTTCATCAAATGTTTCAAAAGCAACCTGACAGTAGTGTTGCTTTCGTCAACGAAAAGTATGACGAAATATCCTCGTCAACGAACCTTTATCACGTGACGAAAACGAGACTAGACGCAACGTAAATGCTGGTCATGTGACGAAAACTATAATAAAATGTATAATACAATATTGTTGACGAATAAAAACGAGACTAAAAGTGGTTTACTAAATAAAAACTATGCTAAAATGTGTCTTCATTTTCGTTGACCAAAACGAGACGAGACGAAATGTTATAACGTTATTTCGTCTAGCCATCTCCTGGCACCCCGCCACCTGACTGCAAATTATCATGTGTGTTCAATGGCGCTCTGCAAATCGATCCGCAAAAATACGTAAACGTACCGCGAGAGCGATTAGAAAGCATGCAGATCAGTCTGTTCTCGCGATGCTTTGATATCATACGCAATCCGTTTGCGCAGTAACAAACTGGTGGCCAGCTGCGCCCGCGAATACACCGCCGCATCAAGTCTTCAAATGGAAACGAAAAGTCCAAAATGAAACCCGTGCGTCGTTTTCAGGTGAGTTCACAAGCCTGTTAATATGTATAGCGTTGACTGATGGCACCGCGAACTCATCTGTGTGATTTAAATAATATAACAATGTACCAGTTTGCATCTTCAATCGTTTAAATGACATTTGCTGCCTTGTGTTTTGAAGCATGGTAAATATATATATGCTAAAGACGTTGTTTTATAACTTATATGCTAACAACAAGGGTCTGTGTCCTTGTTTATTATTTGAATGAACTAACTTGCTTAACTGAATGCTTGAGTGTTAAATCAATCAAACAGCTGTCTTATTAAGAACATAACCATACATACAAACTTTTGCTTTTTTTACTAGACATCTGATGTTTCTTAAAGCTGGCTTTTAATTTACTTAACGTTACAAGAAAGATATTTAGTAATTCTCCGAAATTGCTTGGATTTATACTGACACGTAAAATTAGCTTTGTCACATTATAGTGCCATTAGCTACACAAATACAGATATACTATATTGCATATTTGTATAATTGTAGTTTGTGTTGCTTTCAAAATACAATTATAAATGATAACAATAGCATTTTAATAAAGTGCTATAGCATTTTAATAGAGTGCTATTCTCACACATAGCCTACTATAGTTGTAATTTTGTTGTTGTTTTTTAACTAAAGGTGGCACCACCGTAAAAGTCAGCTTATGGCACCCATCTGACCAGCAGTGGCCCTGTGTGTGTGTTTCTGCTTAGACTACTCTGTTTGTAGACTTTAATGTAGACTCTTTACCTACAGTCAAGTCACTCACTCAGAGGTTAAATAAAATTAAGTAAAATATATATCTTCAAATCAAGTAAATCAAGTAAATTCCAATCAGAGCATCTTCCATGTCTGAAAGGGATGTATTCTTATATCTATAAGGTATAATATAACAAGATAACTTTTTTTTAATGGGTTTGGCTAAAAGAAAATTTTGGTTTTGTCTATACTACTGCTAGGTACTTATACTATATTGACTGGGTCTGGGTTAAATAGAAATGCATTACTAAAAAGAGACTAAAATACAATTTTCATTGACTAAAACTAGACTAAAAATGTCACCAGTTTTCGTCGACTAAAGCTAGACAAAAATAGTCAAGGATAATTCTGACTAAAATAAGACTAAAATGCCCAGACTTTTAGTCGACTAAAACTTGATTAGACTAAAAAGAGTATGAACTGACTAAAACTAATAAAAACTAAAATGTCAGCTTGACACAAAGACTAGACTAAAACTAAAATTAAAACAGGCCGCCAAAAACAACACTACCTGACAGTACAACCTTGAATTGTTGAGATTAAAAAAATTCAACACTATGAACACTATAAAAATGAAATTAAATCAAATTAAAATAAAAGAATATACATTTTCAACATATACAACAGTATTAGCAGCGGGACATAGAAATAGTTACTTTCATCCCGCCTTACTTTTGCCCCGGTTCTCCCCTTTATCACTTTGGTAAAGTCCTTTCTTTCGGATCTTTTTTCTTTTAATGATAAAAACAGACAATAAAAGTGTTGTGGAATAACAAACTACTAAAGTAGTGTTGTTTCATCCCCCACAAACATTCACACATTTTAGAAAAATATCAATACGAGTAATACAAATGAATTATGGGACAACCCCCACATTTCTTTAAAAAAAATTTCTTACCAGTTTTATTTTCATCCTTTTCGAAGTTGCTTTGCATTTTTTTGCTGTACATCTTTCCAGTATAGCACTGCTTTTTGTTCTCATTACACAGTTGATCAATCTTCTTCATCAGTTCTCTCATCTCTGATTGGTTGTTAATGGGTTTGCGGCAGATGTGATATCTTCCTCCACATTTCTTCACTAGCTCCTCTAGAACAGTGTTTTTCTTCAGATCATCTATTATAGAGCCAGATTCTTCTTTTCTCTTATAAGTGAAGAGAATCATCACAAACTGAAGAACACTGTCACCAAACACTGACTGTAGCCATTCAAGACTCATCTTATCAGCATCTGTTAACTGACCCAGACTCATAACAAAGATGAAGGCAGAGATTTTATTGTCTTTCACTAGTTGATCAATGAGATGATCCACAGAGTCCAGGTAAAGTTCAGTCTCATGTAGGTCAATCATGTTGATTACTGATACATTACGTCCTGATATCTTCATCTGTATGGAATTTATCCTGGGCAGTTCTGCATCTTCAAGAGAAGGTGGTGCTTCTCCCAGCAGAATGTTGTCATGACCAAACTGAACTGATGTAGAGCTTCCAAATAGTACAACTTTTATAGGTGTCTCATTTACACCTAAAGTTAAAAAAGGTTTCAAACAACATAGTAAAATTCACTGAAATAAAAGATGATTAATTTCTGGGTTTTAAAATGAGTTTTACTGGTGCAAGGTTTGCATTTCTTACAAATGAGCTGATAACATTTATCAAATAATATATAGGGTCAGATTTACTAACAGCTTGCGCCATGACTGTTGTGAATTTTTTTGTTGTGAACTGTAAAGGTGTGGTCTAGTTTTAGCGACTGATATTATGCATATGCATTTCTAGAAGTTTCCCTTCAGACACAAATTTAAGAAATCACTCAGATTAAACATGTTGAGTTATTATCTGTCCACCCTGCCTCCCATAGAGCGCAAAAGATACATTAACACATGTAATTTGGTCAATAAAAAACATGTCCCTTTCCTTTCATTCTCACAGCATCAAATTTGTGTAACAATGTCCCCCATTGGCCAGAGGTGTCTTACCCAGACATTTACTCGTACCTCATCGAGTCAACAGGGAAGCCAGTGAATGAGTTTACTTCGTATTTGAAAGTTACTTCGTATTTATAAATTATGTCTTTATATTTACAGTACTGAGTGCACTTTTCCATCCAGCCATACAACTACTAGCATTAATGATATTTCCAGCAATCACTGGATGCTGTTGTTACACAAATTTGATGCTGGAAGAATGTAAGGGACATGTTTTTATATTGAACAAATTAAATGTGTTAATGTATCTTTCACGTTTTATGGCTGGCAGGATGGACAGATAATTACTCGACTAGTTTAAACTGAGTGATTTCATAAGTTATTTACGCCTACCAGCTATGTACGAACGTTGCTTTGTTCCGCTATTTTGTATGGAAGTCTATGAGAAGTCTAGTTTGTTTTCCCACAAAAAGGAGCGGTGACGAAATTTAAAGTCAAGTTCCCGGATGGGCCTGTTGTCTGGATGTAGGCCTAATTTTGTTTTATGCCAGAGGTACATATTATTCATTAATATTATTTTTGTTTGCTAAACCATGTTATTTTTATTTGCTGAAGTAAATAAAAGAGTAGTCACTAGTAGATGTCATAAAATACCAAACATATTAAAACTTCTTGTAAACCTTCATTTTTTTATTGAATTCAAGTGCACCTCAGGAGCTCTGCTTATATGTGACCCTGAACCACTGATCGATGTGGAGTAATGGGTTTTATTATGTAAGGGGGTTTTATTATAAAGCGTCTAACAGGAAGTATCGGAACTACTAGGTGCTCGGGGTTCATGTGAACGAATGCGAGTTGTGGGAATGACGCATTAAAGAAATCTGTTCAGTAGCTCTACAATGTGTCGCTTGAATCTATGCCCAAAAACACGACATGGTGTCAGAAGTTGGGCGTGAGTAAGAGCTTAATTGCCGATAGTTAAAGCTAGCTGTTCTGGGAGAGAAAAAGAAGACTTTATCGGGAGAAAATTATGTCGGATACGGAGGAAGCGGGAGCAAGCGCAACGCAGCCTCGCAGGCTACCGCCCCAGCTACAGGTAAACAGTGGCAACAATGCTAAGGCAAATCCACCCCGAACGCCACATTCACCATTCAGCCTCCCGAAGCGTTTGATTTTTCTAAGCCCCAGCAATGGGAAAAGTGGATACGGAGATTCAAAAGATTCTATCTAGCCAGTAATTTGCATCTTAGCTCAGAGGCTAACCAGGTAAACACGCTCATCTACTGTATGGGGGATGAAGCGGACGACATTCTTCGAGGTCAAGCTTTAACGGACGTGCAGAGACAACAGTATCAAGCGGTAAAAGACACTTTGGACATATAAACTCAGCAAAAAAAGAAACCTCCTCTGACTAAACTTAATGTGTGTAAATATTTGTATGAACACTAAAAGAGTCAATACCATAAGACATAAACTAAAAATGTTACACAGACATGTGAATAACAGAAATATAATAATGTGTCCCTGAATGAAGGGAGGCTCAAAAACAAAAGTACCAGTCAGTATCTGGTGTGGCCTCCGGCTGCTTGAAGTACTGCAGTGCATCTCCTCCTCATGGACTGGACCAGATTTGTCAGTTCTTGCTGTGAGATGTTACCCCACTCTTCCACCAAGGCCCTTGCAAGCTCCTGGATTTTTCTGTGGGGAATGGCCCTAGCCCTTACCCTGCGATCCAACAGGTCCCAGACATGCTCAATGGGATTGAGATCATGGCTCTTCGCTGGCCATGGCAGAACACTGATATTCTGTCATGCAGAAACTCACGCCCAGAACGAGCAGTATGGCTGGTGGTATTGTCCTGCTGGAGGATCATGTGGGAGGAAGATGTCTTCCCTGTACCGCAAGGCATTGAGAACAAGCTCAGTCCGATGGTGATGTGATATACCGCCCCAGACCATGACGGACCCCCCACCTCCAAATTGATCCCGCTCCAGGGTACAGGCCTCTGTGTAACGCTCATTCCTTCGACAATAAACACAAATCCGTCCATCACCCCTGGTGAGACAAAACCGTGACTCATTATTGAAGAGAACTTTTGGCCACTCCTGTCTGGTCCAGCAAAGGTGGGTTTGTGCCCATAGGTGGCGTTGTTGCTGGTGATGTCTGGTAAGGACCTGCCTTACAACAGGCCTACAAGCCCTCAGTCCAGACTCTCTCAGCCTATTGCGGACAGTCTGAGCATTGATGGAGGGATTGTGTGTTCCCGGTGTGACTCTGGCAGTTGTTGTGGCCATCTTGTACCTGTCACGCAGGTGTGATATTCGGATGTACCAATCCTGTGCAGGTTGTTGTTACACGTGGTCTTCCACTGCGAGGATGATCAGCTGTCCTTCCTGTCTCCCTGTAGCGCTGTCTTAGGCGTCTCACAGTGCGGACATGGCAATTTATTGCCCTAGCCAGATCAGCAGTCCTCATGCCTCCCTGCAGCATGCCTAATGCACATTAACGCAGATGAGCAGGGAACCTGGGCATCTTGCTTTGGGTGTTTTTCACAGTCGGTAGACAAGTCTCGTTAGTCCTGCGTTTTTAGAACTGTGACCTTAAATGCCTACTCTCTGTAAGATGTTAAGGTCTTAAAGGAATAGTCTACTCATTTTCAATATTAAAATATGTTATTACCTTAACTAAGAACTGTTGAATCATCCCTCTATCATCTGTGTGTGTGCACGTAAGCGCTGGAGCGCACTGCGATGCTACGATAGCATTTAGCTTAGCCCCATTCATTCAATGGTACCATTTAGAGATAAAGTTAGAAGTGACCAAACACATCAACGTTTTTCCTATTTAAGACGAGTAGTTATACGAGCAAGTTTGGTGGTACAAAATAAAACATAGCGCTTTTCTAAGCGGATTTAAAAGAGTAACTATATTTTATGGCGTAATAGCACTTTTGGGAGTACTTCGAGTTGGCGCAGTAACACCCTCCCTCTCCCATTATGAGAGTGAGAAGGGGAGCGGACTTTTCAGGCGAGTCGAAGTACTCCCAAAAGTGCTATTACGGACGGATTCAGTCCCAAGGTACGTTAAAATATCTTAAAATTAATTATATTTGATTATCGTTTGACCATTCTGAAGTTTATCAGTAGACTATCATATTTCGAATGCGAAATGTTGTCAATAACGGGGTGTCTAACTCGCTATTAGTGATAAGCTGCTGTGTAGCTTAGCTTAGCTTATAGCTAATGTTAAAGGTTTGAAAGATAGCACTGTTAGGCTGTTATATCGAATTAGTACACCCGATTGTTTTGTTAAATATATGTATTGGTGTGTATGTTAATGAAAAAAGGTAGTGTCAGAAAATCTGTTTTTTAAATGTAGCGTGAAAGAGGCTGTTTACACTTGGCATTAACATGCGTTTTCGTCGATCGGATCACAAGTGGACGACGTTAATGCCAGGTGTAAACGGTGTTCAAAACGTTTTGAACGCGTCCACTTTCGACCACTTTCAACCACATTCAGAGGTAGTCGAAACCACTTTCGATCGGATCGCTTTGGAGTTGCGGAACGCAATGTGGTTGAATGCGTTCAAACAGCCACATGCGACCGCCTTCTCTCCGCCCATTTATCTAATCTGAGGTATTAAACACTAATTTTACGTCTTTTTTTTACTTCTGCCGTGAACATACGGTGAACAGCGCTATTTTTAGCCTTTCATTGATAAAACTACTGCGGGGTGTTCTCCGTAGTTTCGTTTTGAAAGCGTGAAAGTTGCGCGATCCCATTTCATCAATTGCACTGAAAATTCAGAGAAAGCTCCAACAAATAAACGTACAAAACACTGTGCAGCATGTATACTTGCTAAACAAGCAGCGGGCTCCGACATAATATTAGTTTGCGTCCATATAAACTCATAATTACTCCCGCTCGCGTTTGAATGACAGCAGAGAGACTCGCCCACCGTCTCACAGACCACCCCCTCACAGTATTCAGGACAGATGCGGTCGAAAGTGGACAAAAGAGACGGATTTAAATACCAGGTGTAAACGCAATGTGTCTCTCTCGTCCACTTGTGATCCGATCGATGAAAACACATCTTAATACCAAGTGTAAACAGCCCCAAAGTTAACCATTTATTGACTGTTTCGAGGTTGTAAGGCTTTTACCTAACTGTATTTAGTATTAATGATGCTGCATTCTTTCCTCAGAAGCTAAAGTTTTTCAAAGACATTTGTAGGGAGGACTTTGCAGCTAATGGTAAGTCATTTTAAACTCTTAAGATATAATAATTCATTCGTAGTAGTAAATCAAGCTTCAGTTTAGATAACGTTATATACATATTGAGGCGGTTTCCCGGACAGGGATTAGACTACTCCTAGACTAAAATAAATGTAAGAGCTGTCCAAACTGAAAACAACTTGCACTGACATATCTTAAAATACACCAGTGTCCTTTGTTTTGCCTCAAAATGCACACAGGTAATTTTTTTATTAAGGCATGTTTTTTGAAACTAGTTATATTTCTTTATTAAACTAAGGCCTAGTCCTGTTTTAAGCTAATCCCTTTCCAGGAAACCACCCAATTGTCTGCTTGTTGCATTTTCTTTCTGACAAGTTTTACATTTAAATTTAATACAATAAAATCTTTCTTTAGGAGCTGAAGTATTTTATGTAAGGAGGATTTTGCAGCCCATATAGGCAAGTCATTATAATGAAAACTCTTAGGGGTGGTTTCCCAGACAGGGATTAGATTTATCCAGGACTAGACCTTAGTTTAATTAGGATAGTTTTAACAAACATGCCTTACTAAAAACATTACTTATGTGCTTTACGATTTAAAACAAAGGGCACTGATGTATTTTAAGATATGTCAGAGCAAGTTGTTTTCAGTTTGGACAGCTCTTACATTTATTTTAGTCTAGGACTAGTCTAATTCCTGTCTGGGAAAACCGCCCCTTAATATATATGATGACATTTAAGTCAAGCTCTAGTTTAGGTAAAAATATATCTGCTATACAATCTCTGCCAGTAAACTATAGATTTAATACAGTAATTCTTAAATTAATGTAATGTTTTAATATTAAACACTTTTTAATTGAGCTTATTGTCTCTCTTTTTCAGATTTCCTTAGGCTGAACCAAAACCTGCCAGACTAAAGTTGATTTGGGAGAGAAAGACGTTGTAAACTCACTCATCTTGACATTCTTCAATGAGTAATTGTTCAATTTTTAGGCAAATACTGTACACTTTGAATGGTGTGAATAAAACTATATTTTAAATATATTTAAAATGAATTGTTTTTGACTGTTTTAATCAGCTTTTATTTATTTGGAAAAAATATTTTGGTTATGTTACCAGCTAAAGTAATCTATTCACAAAATAGCACTCTTTAAGTTAACTAATTATTAACGCACTTGAAGTATACTCATTACTAATCTAGCTGCAGGTATGTAAAAGTATACAAAATGTAATGTACTTGGCATATTCATTTTTCACCAGTGCAGTTTTTAGAGTTTTGGATTGGCCAAAAATATATAGAATGTACGCAAACAGTCTATTTAAGGTATACTGATTGTATGTTTGCAAGACACTCATAATACATTTGCAATGTACTCCTAACATAAATAAAACACACTCTAAATCCACTTATCAAGCATGAATTTAGCACAAAAACAGTCATGTACTTAAATTGTACTAAATACACTTAAAGTTGTTCCACTTTAGCACACAAAAGTACACTAAATACACTTAAAGTTGTACTTTGTTACAATTAATATACAACTAAAATATATTAAGTACAAAATTAGTTGTTCCAAAATAGCACTCTTTAAATAAACTAATCAATAGCACACTTTAAGTATACTGGTCATTAGTGTGACTGCAAGTATACTTAAGTATATCAAAATTAAATATATTTAGCATACTATTTTTTCACCAGGGTAGACTATTCCTTTAACGACCATTTCACAGGTGCGTGTTAATTAAATGATTATGGTTAATTGAACATGCATGGAAAACAATGTTTAAACCATTTACAATGAAGATTTGTAAAGTTATTTGGATTTTTACATTATTGTTGAAATACACAGTCCTGAAAAAGGGACGTTTCTTTTTTTGCTGAGTTTATTTTGTACCCAAGAAAAACATTATATATGGAAGTAATACGCTTGCTTATTATGTTGATTCATAGCCGCAGAAAAATTTAGCTGCTTATGCTATCTGTATTATGTTATGCTATCTGTCGATTTTGCTTCTATCAATGTAAAGCTGCTTTGAAACAATAACCAATTGTGAAAAGCACTAAATAAAATGGAGTTGAGTTGAGAAGTCATAAAAAGGCAGCAAACAGCCATTAGAAGAGAAACTACGCGGAAAATAGATGCGGTGTCAGCGAAATATAAAAAACAACAGCATCCAAAACAACAGTATGCAAAATATAAGTCCCCAACTCAGCCAAAATACACAACAACCTGACCCGGACAAAATCAGAGCAGTCAAAGCGATAAAAGAGCTGTCAAATGCAGAGGCGTCATGCCCATTGAAACTGAGGGGGCAGCCGCCCCCTCGGATTTTTGAGCCAAATGGATTTTGCAAGCAACCTCAAAAATAAAAAAGCGTCCATTAATCTTTTAATCTGTTTAAAATGCCCAAATTGTCAATTTTGTGCTGCATCCGTGTCACTTTTCAGAGTTTTGATTGTGTACGTTACTTTCTGGCGGCAGGCGCTGCAGTCGGCGCAGCCGCAGACGTCATCGTCTGTGCGCGCTCACGAGCTTAGCTGTTGCTGCTGGCTGTATTTGGCTATCTTAGGAATTAAAACGTGTAAGACACGCTCACAACATTTCCAAATCCCCAGTACGGTAATGTGTAGTTAACCTCCTCTGTGTAGAAATTGTATGGTTTAAAATGTGACCGTCTCGACCTTATATTAGTAGCAGGGGCGGCGTTTGCGTATGGCTCAGCATTCAGACAAAACACCAGAAATCAACAGGCTATAATGATGCTCAATTATTTCATACTGTAACACTGGAACCGACAAGCGGATGACATCAACGTGCCGCGAAAGCGGTTTGAAATCAAACTCTTCCGATGATTCCTCGACTGACCCTCGCGGTACTTGGACGTCATCAGTCTGTCGTTCTTGCAGCGCAGCTTGAAGTCGAACAACACAATCTATAGTGGGTTTCGCGCTGCAGGAGGTCTCATGATGACCACTGCTTTTATAATCTTTATTTTCGCCAGTAAAATCCTTTTTTTGTTTTAACATTTAAACAAACTCATGGTTCTCCCCCACACTCGCGCTTTGCATATTCCAGAAGTAATATAATGCGCGCATTTTTTAATATGTCCACAGTCCACTTGTGGAATAAAACTGCACGATGACAAAAGGTAAGACTTGTTTTTGCATTTAGCTCTGTTATACTAAGAGTTTAATTTAGTGTTTTAGTTGGATATGTGTGCTCTATCACATCATTTAAAAGTCTTTATTGTGTGTTTAGTGGTTTTGGCGGTTGTCGTGACAAGATTTGTGAAGGGATGTCAAAGTATGTTTTGTTTTGATATTATCTTGTTTTAGTTTATGTGTTGCTGGAGTTGTACTTACTTAAGAATTATTTGAAAAGCATTTTAATAACCATGATTTCTATTGTTCTATTGTTGTTGTTTTTCATTTGCATTGCTTCCGTATTGTTGTCAGTAAGTGTACATCCGTGCAATCGTAGTATGATTTTGTACAGGTTGGTGGAGTATGTACACATATGTGGTTATAGATTCGTTATTTGAGAATGGCCTTCTTGTACGAAGATTTTTTGCCAGTTGTTGTGCAAAATGCATTAATGACAGAATTAAACAAGACATTAAACAAAACGTAAATAGAACACATGCCGTTAGATGTAAATATGATGCCAATATGTCATTAATCCGATTGAATAGTATTTGATATGAAAGTTAGTCAACACTTTTATTTTGGAGGTTTTTGCACTATGGCAGGGGTGTTTAGATTTAGAATGTTTAGAAATGTAAGTGCCATGGAAAAGACTGAAAGCTCTATAATATAATTCGTTTGATGTATGTGTATGCACAAATTTCTGTGAGCTTTGCACACTGTGCCCCCTTAAAAAAAATTGGTGCATGACGCCCCTGGTCAAATGTACGCAGGTTTCATGCACAACAGAAAGCATTTGATCAACTGAAAAGTGATGCTCGGTACAGTACTATTTCAAAAGTAAGGTAAGCAGTGGAGACCGGTAGCATACGCCTCACGCCCCTTAACTACAGAGCAGAGGTATGCACAGGTGCAGAAGGAGGCGCTTGGACTAAAGTGGGGATGCGAAAGCTTTAAAGACTTCCTCATCGGGAGACACTTCTTGTAAACTTGTAAAGATATCAATTACAAAACCAGCTAGTTATTGCCTGCACATACGGTACAAAGCATGATTATTTATTTATTTAGATTTCAGAATGAGCACGTTTGTCATTAATACTAAATATGCTGCGGTCTGTCTGCTGATCTGATACTGTAATGAAGATGTATGTATAATAACTGTTTAAAAAGCAAAATGTACAACTTTCAGTAAATAACTACATGATTAGGACGTTTGCATTGTAATAATGTACAGGATGACTTTAGATATAAAAACAAAGACTAGTAAAGTGATGTTTTGTCATTAAAATCTAATAACATCCATTGATTTAACAGAATGTTTGGGTATACCAACATGGCGGCGTGGTGGCTTCACAGTTGTGACGTCATGCGCAATCCAGTCATTTATATAAATCAAAACATATTTGCGCTGCTCTTAGTAGATTGCGTTGGTCATTATTTAAATCAGCTGTTGTGCATGTTTTATTTTATTAGCTTTTTTATTAAATAACACGCAGATATTACCACTCCCATCAGCGCTGTTTATATAGCCTTATGTCTGGAGGAAATCATTGGGCAGGATTATTAAATATACTTTTGCAATTCATCTCTTTTAGAAACATCTTTAGACTCACCACTTCTTTTGACTTCTTTCTCCATGGAATACTCAGAATCTTTAAATGCTTTCAATAAAAGATGGCGTCCACTGTTGAACTGTGACATTTTCTCCAATTTCTCCTTAAGACAAGAGTTGTCTCTATCAAGCATGTAATGATTGTTATGACATTTTTTTATAATTTCCTTTATAACATCATTGACTTCAGTCTGATGCACACTCTGCGAGTGGTGTGTTGTAAGCACCAGTGTGTGTTCATAAACCCTGTCATGAAAAGAGTTGAGGACCTTCTCCACATGCTCTTGATCTTCTCTTGAACACTCATCATGTTTAAAGATCAAAACAATCACATGAGGTCCCGGATCAGACAGATGCATACACTCCTTTACAGCTTTTATGATCTGATGGTCTGAAAGATGTGGCTGGAGCAGGTAAGGACAGTTTATGACGGTCTTATATTTTCTTGTTTCCATCTCCACTTGATCTGGTGGAGCTTCATTGTTAAAGGCTGTTTTTCCTAATATCAATTTGCCCACTTTGTGATTTTCTGAGACATTCTTCCCCAGCAGAAAAATCCTTAGACCACCAACTAAAACACAAGATTTGTTATAAAAAGCAGTATAAACAAAGTAATCCTTAATCTGTTAAAATGTTACTGTTTTTAATTTACATACTCCTGAGGTAAAGTCTGACCAACTGCAGAGAAAAAAAACAGATTGCAAGTACTGTGCAGTGTACAGAAAGCACATAAAGTCTTGGTTACATATGTATGGAGAGAGACGTTATGAAAGACGTATTGGGAACACACCTAGAGGGACCAATCCTCTTCAAGTGTATCTAATGGCGCTTTCCCATTGCATAGTACCCCCGGTTTGGTTTGGGTCAGGTCAGCTCACCTAACTTTGGCTTGGTTAACTTTTCCATCGTTTAGTAACACTTCACAGTGGGAGGGATAATAGGCGTGTGGTTATATTTGCGCTGCCTACTGCTGTGGCATCATACATCCCCATACATTAATTTATTTCTCAGTCCACCACAAAATTAAAATTGACCACCAAAATAGATGTTGGCAGATTGCGTTTATCACCACCACTGTGTCACATGACAGTTTCTGTACAAACACTGGTGGTGTCAGTTGATGCGCTCCGCTGAGCTTCATTTAAGTTGCATTTAAGCATATATGCAGACTTCCATGTCACAAATGTGCCGCCACAAACTGAAAGTCTGGAACAAAACTGTTATGGTGTTCCTGCTTCTCAACCTGTGGATGTTTTTCAGCGCTAAAAGGGAGTTTGGGAAATTACAGCAAAGCACAGATGACGATTCTTTCAGACCATACTTCTCAAAAATAGTAACTGAGTTAGTAACCGCGTCACATCATTATAAAAGTAACTAATTACCAGGTTTACTTTACCTGGTAATTAGTTACTTTTGCGTTACTTAAAAAAGTCAAATATTTCACATAACTTGGATGCCCCCAATATTACATTTGTTAAAAAAATGAATAAGACACTAAAGAGAAACCACTAATTTTGTGGCAACATGTGATGATGTGAGGTGCTTTATTAGATCAGAATTACAGACGTGGACAGGCTCTTTCTTACTCGACATAAGTTGAACATTACATACAGATTCTTGCCTTTCACCTCAACGATGAAAAATTCGTGTTTATTATACTTTGTGTTTGTGGCTGCTACCTTTGAGTTTGTTGTACTTTCCATCGCTTTGTTGTGGCGGGTGTGTGCAACTCGGACGGACTGCAGCGCAAGGACCGGGCTACCTGTAAGTGTCTAGCAGCAGCACCCGCTTTTAGAAGAGAAGTTTAGAAGAGAAGAGCAATACATGCTCTCGCGTCAGTCTCCAACCACGCCAGAAAAGATCACTCGATTTGTAATAGTCGCTTTTTGTAAATAAAGTTGTTAAAGTGATTTAGAAAGTTGCTAAATCTGGCAACAAATTCACTAAGTTGGCAACACTGCACTGCCCGGACTGTGCATGTGTTTGTGTATGAACTCTGCCTGCCTTTGGCTAACGATGGAAACCCCTTCAAACACACACACACACACACACACACACACACACACACACACAATAGAGAAAAACATTGCCTGTATGGATGAGAAAACCTACTCTGGTAAATATAGCTTCATTGAGATTAATTATAGTAACGCGCAGCATTTATTGTCAGTAACGGTAACGACGTTATAATGGGGAAAACAGTAATTTATTTAATTACTTGTTACTGAAAAAAATAACCCCGTTATTTAGGCTGTTTATTTATAATGCTGTTATTCCCATCACTTCTTGGGGGTATTACGTACTGTACCCAGTGGAAAAGCCCCCGAAAGTAAGCTGACCCGACCCAAACCAAACCGTGGGGTACTATGCAATGGAAAAGCATCATAAAAGAGCCAATGAATGTTGGCATGCAGTATTTGCATGTTCTGACACCGCCCCACTGTGTGGGTATAAATAGGCAGCAGGTGAACTGCATCATTAGGATTTTCGGTGAGGATGAGACCCAGCCAACTCAGCAGTGACGATGAGACATGATGTCACCAATCCGTTCCTTAAGGAAACGAGGGATACATACGTTCCCTTTCAGGCGATCACACCAATGTCATGTCGATGACTAAGATATTGGAAATCCTACCAAAGCCCCATGGATGCTTCCCCTTCCAGTGCCCTGCTCGTTTCTATACAACTCACTAGAGTAACCTTAGATAACACTAGGAAGCATATTCACTTCAGCGATAGCTGGGAACTCTGCCGAGCCACATCTCCTTTAGAGCTTTCTTAGGTGGTGTTACAATATGGAATTATTGCAGAGGGTTTTACGGCATATCAAGGTCTCTGGTGTTGCTATTTTAAAGAGACCACACTGGTAATGAGACACAGATGTAACTCTGTTAAAAGGAAAAAAACTGGCTTAGTTTTTACTCCGGAGGACATTACACACATGAGATCTGCTAGGGGTCACTCAAATAGACGCCAGACCTAGTATAGGTTTTCAAGAATTCATCTAATGAAAGGCTGGCACCAGACACTCCAACACATCTGGTTGCCAAGGTGTTGGAGGAAGTACCAAATTGCAGGCTCACCACTTGAGGTAGTGTGGAGAACCTTGGGCACGTAGCCGCGTCAAGGGTCTCAGTGTTACAGTGGAGTCAGCGGGCCCAAACTCTAGGCACAAGTCGTTGACCAAAAGCGCGTGCAGGTCCCCTGCCCTCTTTATTGAAGTTATTGCAACCAGGATCAACCAGCTTGAACTCAACTTACTGTAATTCCTGAATGGGGGGTCCTAAAGTGGTTTCAGAAACCACAGACAAGTCTCAAGAGGGTATAGAGGGGGGCCGAGGTGGATTAAAGCCACTTGCCCTCAAAAGAAACCTGATGATCAGGTTGTGCTGACCAACCTACAAGCTATAGGGTCATGGTGGACGCAGATTGCAGTGATTTTATATGGTGGAGGGGGACAGCCTCCCCTCCAACCGATGCTGCAAAAGAAATAGCACGACACAGATCATAAACAGGTCTACCTAAGTCACTTTTAACCATCTCCAAATAAGCAAGACTGCTTAGGGGGTGGAGTCGGCATTCTCCCGGAAGTGCTGCCCACGACAGCTCTATGTTTAATCTTAAACAACCCTGCACAACTTTTATTAGATTTATTAAAAATTACTCTATGCCTTACTTAACTGCATGTTTTTCTGATTTTATTCTTAATTTGGTGGTTAATCTGCTTTTGATAGGGTTTTAAATCTAGCTAAATCAAGTAATTTAGCATGCCAAAGTCAATTTTAATCATATAAAAAAATTGTGGATAGTGAAAATGCTGAGCCACTGTGGCTGGTGAGCAAAGTAGGAGTACTGATAAAGAAAGTTTCCTGTGGACTTTGTGTACTCACATCTGCTTTTTCGGTTGGCCATTGGGTCGTCAGTGTTTCTATTCAGTTCTGCAGTTCATACCAAATACCAGAGCTTCATTGAAGATGTTCCTGGAGTCAGAGCCGGCCCAGCCACTAAACGACACTTGCAATTGCAAAGGGCCTCGTGGCCAGCAGAGGGCCCCCTTAAGTCACTCAGCTAGTGACTGAGTTGAAAAAAATGAAATCATTCATCAAAAGTAACATAAAATAAATATAAATATTCATTATTTATTATTATGGCAATGTTAAAAAGGCTGTTACTTGTTATTATAGTTATTATGAAAGTTCGCTAATAAGATCTCTTTCTTGCCGAGATTGATTGACACACAGCATCCAGCGCAGCAGCCAATCAGTGCCCGCGACTATGTGCAGGCGAGCATCCCGCCCACAGAACGCAAAGTTGAGTTGGGCCGGATCCCTGATACAGACGCGAACTTTTGCTGTTGCTTTAAGGACAATTTCTTTAATGTTATGTGTGTTTGTGCGTAAATGCGAAGTAAGTGGATCTTATTTGACTTCGGTAATGACCAAACCTGTGTTCTGTTTGACTTCTCTTTCTTATATTTGCCATCATAACGTGAATTGGTTTATTAAGCTTAATAATTAATATTTAAACGGTTTAACGTGGTAAATTAATTCTGTTACGCTTATATTTCATGTATGCCATAGTCATTTCTACATATTTATGTCATTAGTGTAATTATATTGTTAAACGTCTGAATTTAAAGTGTTTTATGTGTAAGAGTAAACAAACTCATGCGCATATGCGTGGTACATGTCCAGACAGCGCACTGATTTTAAACCACCTGCTAGCCTTTGCAAAAGTGTATAATGTCACTGTTCAGTCTTTAATATTTAAACTATAGCAATGCATATGACATACAGTAGCCAGCTTTGTTAGATTAATGTTATGAATGCAATGTTAATTGTTAATCTTCAGTTATTAATATTATTTGCAAGTGAATTGTTATTATCCACAAACCTATGTTTGTGTCAGATTTAGCTCATCTCAAACAAGCCTATTAACTTTTGTTATGCTATTTACGTAAGGGATAATATATAGTGAGGCGAATGTTAGGTACTATTAACCTTGTTTGTTGGGTTTTAGATAGTATTGTTAATGAAGTTTATTTGAAAAATTTAAACATTTAAGTGTTGTATTTATTATTTTATATTATATTTTATTTAAATGTTATTCTATTTAATCTATTTCATTTGAATTATATATAGGCTGTTGTTTGTGCCTCTTAAACTCTGGTGTCAATTAAAAATGTTTCTTTGATGGTCAGTGAAAATCACTTTATCAGTCTTTTTATTCAGCAAGTTCATCAGTGTGTGTTTGTTGCACTGCACTGCCATTCAGTTCAGTCAGTGGTATCATATTTTTCCTGTTAGACATCAAACATGGAACTCAAATCAAGAACTCAAGGGGGCAGTTTCCCTGACAGGAATTAAACTAGTCCTAGACTAAAATAAAAGTAGGCTAAGAGCTGTCCAAACTGAAAAAAGCTTGCACTGACATATCTTAAAATACACCAGTTCCCTTTGTTTTGCCTCAAAATCCACACAAATAATGTTTTTTAGTAAGGCATTTTTGTTAAAATTTGTTATGTTTTCTAATTAAACTAAGGCCGAGTCCTGTCTTAAGATATTCCCTGTCCGGGACCACCCCAAGGTCTTTTATTGTCATTCTGTAGGCTACATGTTGCCACATAAGAACGAAATACTTAAAAAAAATAACATATTAGATATAATATGTGCAGTATAGTCATAAGGTAGTCATTGCTTTTCTTTAGGCCTTACTTAAAATGGTCAAAAGGGCCCCGACTAAATTTTGCTTAGGGCCCCCAAAGGTCTAGGGCCGGCTCTGCCTGGAGTACTGCTCATTGACTGCTGAATAAATGAATTACAAACTGTCTGGCTTTATTAAATAAATATCTGAGAACCTACAAGACAAGCAATAGCTGTTCTTGTAATACATGTACATTGAAAGAGTACCATCTTGTCTAATGGTATAAGATTGTATACAGATTGTGTTATGAGTGGCTACGTTCTGCCTAAAGGTATTTTTCTAAGTTGTAGATCTGGTTTAAAAAAAAAAAAATACGGTAAGCCAAAGCAAATAATGGTCTGCAGTATATATGCTGTACTTGTGCTTTCAGTTTAAACATTTGGAATGTTCCTGCCTCAATAAAACAAGATGAACAGGTTTAAATTTTTCACACTCTTAGAAAGGATGTTAAAAACAACACAATCAGTGTTAGTTTTGGGACACAATATACGTTGTCCGACAATACACACATCTTTGTGTTACTATTGGAGCAACACATTTTGTGTTACTTTTAACACAACTTGTATTTTATTTGAACATAAAATCAACACAAAATGACACATAATGTGTTAAATAGCAACAAGAAATTAACATCCTTTTTTAAGAGTGCAAGTGTTTTGATTCTGATCACACAAACTTTTGCATTTACATTTAATTAGTAATGCAATAGTAAAAAAAACATATTTGCAGCATTTTGCATTCGTGCTGCAGAACACATATTTGTTCAATGTAAAGTTGGACAAAAAAGAAGACCTCTTTACAATAAAATCTCATTTTTGTTTTAAAGTTTATCCTTAATGCTTTACGTAATACATTTACGCAACAAAACAGACACAAATATTTTCTTTGGAGACAAAAAAATGAAGGCAACTATAAAAGCCAGTTAATTTAGTTTAACATAAAAATGCTGTTATATATTTGTAAAATGTGTATTACATTGCAAAACATATTTAATAAAAAATGTAGTTATAAAGATGTGTGTTGTACCTGTGAGTTGAGGTGCTGTTGAACAAGGAAGAAGTTGTCTTTCTTGTGAATTGGTGGGTGGAGTGAGTGAACCTTTATCCTCATTTTTTAAAAATTCCACCGTCCCACAATAAACATGGCTCTGCACAGGTAATGAAAACTTTGAATCAACTCAAGAACAGCAAGACAGCTTAAATATAAAGCAATAATAATAATAAACACGTATATACTTTCAAACTTTATGCTTATTCCACATTTTTACAACAATCTATATTAAATTAAAAGAACATTAACCAGATAGAAAATTCAGAAAAAGTTGGATATTGTTTTGACAAAGCACTTGTTGCTAGGCATGATCTTCTGAATCTTTTCCGGATCTTCTTATTTTCTGCTTCATTTTCATAAGTAAGTGGATCATCAGGAGTGATGTGGAGAAACACATGAACTCCAGGATCACAGAAAGACAAAATGTGGAGAGTCTGACGCATTACTTCATCTTCTTAAGAGTCGAGTCAGACGTCCACACACCTCCATATCTCCTTCATCATTTTTTTTATATGGAAATTTTTAAATGTTCTGTCGCTTCCACACAGAACCACATTTAGCCACGAACCCTTTGAAATTACACTATGTTAGGAAAGTTTTGGGACAGCTGCCGTTACATGCACATGAACCTGAAAGACATCCTATTTTTAATACATAGGATTTAATATGGAGTTGGCCCACCCTTTCAGATGTGTAAAGTACTTGAGTAATTTTACTTGATTACTGTACTTAAGTATTATTTTTGGGGAATTTTACTTTACATGCGTACAATTACAAATCAATCCTTTTACTTTTACTTAATTACATTTTTTTAAGAAAAAAAGTACTTTTTACTCCTTACAATTTTATTTAGTCAAAAAGTACTTATTTTTTAGAGATCAATTCATTCTATTTTCTCTTGCTCTTACCAAACCAATTGAATTGTGCTGATGGCCAGTTTAACTTAAATGTTATTTTTTCTGGAGCCTGGACCATTCTAAGGAATTAACAAACAGTTCATGTGCTGATGAAGATTATTTTGCTTCTTTGAAACTGTCAATGCATGAAGTGTGTTCCCGTGTAACATTTTCCCTGCTACACTAAAAAAAAAAATTATTAATTGGATTAACTCATAAAATTGTGGGCAGGATTTCCATCCAATATGAATGTGTACTCCTAACTCATAAAAAACTGCTTTACACAATAAAAATATATTGAGTTAGTCCAACTCAATTTAAAGTAAATGACAATATTCAATTAGTTGCCTCAACTCAATTTAGTGTAGTCTGAATAACTCGATTTAGCGTAGTTTGAATAACTCAATTTAGTGTAATCTGAATAACACAATTCTGTTATTTTATATAAAATGTTTTTATGTCATACTAGTTAGCATAACCACATCTTAGCATGCTAATAATAATAACATATGATACTTTGGATGAGCATGTGAGAAGAGACTGATCTCCAAACAGGCATTAACACAGTCAGTGCTCATTGAGAGAAATACGTCACATCCACAACCTAACCACAAGCGCCACTCTTCTGCACAATGTTAACCAAACAATTTGAAAAAAATATAACACAAACGCTTCTAAATCAATAAGATAAACGAACATTAAACACTACTAAGTCTTTCTCTTTATCTAAAAATGCATAAAATAACAATTAATTAAAAAAATTACACTCTAAAAGCAGTTGCATGCAAAGCATGCTGGGAAATAATTTTTCCACAACCCAAACTCAAACTAATTGTGTTAACGCAATTAAAAAGAAATCAATAAATTATAGTACATTTTCATTTTGTGTAAGACTAATTAAATATATATACTTATTGCTCTTAATCAGGGCCGCCTTAACCTAATGTGAGGCCCTGGGGCTGAGAGGTTTTGGAGGCCCCCCATCCCCTCAATTTATAGTCTCATTTAAAAAAAAAGTGTAATATCTAGGTCAGTTGCGAACCGTGGGTACTTCAGCTGGGCCTTCAAAATATGCAATGAAGTTTAAATGCCTCTCCATCCATAATACTAGGCTATCCGTATTTCGTTAAATCATACAGTGAACGTGTAAAAATTCTGAGCACGCAAAGTTAAATTACAGAATGGGCATTGTCTGCCTTTAAATGCAGTTTTAAAGTTTAAAATTACTTTAATCTAACTGATAAACACAAATACAGATTCTGCTGCTCTGTAATGACAGGGGCTCTGTAAATTTGCATTTAACAAGCTTAAATTATGTTCTTTATTTTATTTTTTATTTTTTGGAAATATAGATTTAGCTGTAGGATACCTTGTTTGTCTTTTTCATAAGGGGAAATATAGCACCCTGCGTTCTCAGTGCACCTCCTTGTGGCTTATAACTGTTTTTATAAGATATCCAGGGCTCGCAAAATCGCTAGCCCGACCCCCGAGGTCCCGGGGCTATTACGAATTCTTGTCGGGCTACCAAAATGTATCTCCGCCCTGCCCATCGGGTATAGCGAGGAAAAAAATATTTGAATGTTTTCGCATTCTCTCAGATTTAGTTAGGAAATGATATTGTATGTTATTCGGCGTCGTCTGTCAGTCATTACTATCCTCACGTAACAAGTGAAACTGTCAGGAAGTAAAAGTATAATTAAACCCATTATTTTTCTCGTGTTCGCGTCATATGAACAGGCTCCTCTGCACGCGCTTCTCACAGCTGTAGGCGCATAAGTAATTTCGTTTTTACCTCAGCCCTATCAAGCTAGCCACAACGTCAATCACGTTTTCCGCCATTTACCTCAACCACTCTCACCGCAGAGATTCGGGCCATTAGACTGTATTAATATTAACAGTCTATGATCTCCGTCTTTGGTGTTTTACGGCAGCTCGCATCCAGTTTGTTGCATGATTAGGACTTCATGAAGGCTTAAAATGTTTTGTTTTTTGCCCGCCCACTTGAAATCAAAACGTGATTGGTCGATTTGCCCGTCACTCTCCGCACCAAAACACATGGCTTGGCCTTCTCGGGGATTCATGAAGTCCTAACCAATGAATGAGCCAGATAACCGGGCCTTAATAGAGACAGACGATTCTGATTGGATTAGATGTTTTCATGACGTGAACCTGACAGTAAGCTTAACGTTAGAACATAGATGAGAGAAAATATATTACATGTATTGTATTAAATTGAATTAAATAGAAATTAAAAAATGTAAAAACATATTTTTATTGAATACTATATTATTTATTATTTATTTATAAAAAATCTTTTAATTACATTTTTAAGGCCTTCTCTGAAGGCGTAGAAGGCCCTGAAGGTTCCCCACTGATCTAGGTAATCTTCATCACAAAATGCATTAGTTTCTTTCAATACATACAACAGTGAGTTTTCCCTCTTTGACCCAGAAAACACCATAATATCATTATTAACATATCACTGAGCCCACTTGAGCATAAACACAAGACACTTTATTTAACAACCACACACAGCAACTTGTGGTGAAAATAAAACCAAAATGTGTGAGAGTATATATGTTTATATATCTTTATGTTTATTATAGTTTTTGGAATATACAAATTTGCAGAAAATTGCACACTAACTAAATGCTCACCACAGTTTTAAAAATATAAGAAGTTAAAGTTAGTTTTAAAGTGAAAATGCATTAATGTTAACAAAAGATAAGTCTTTATAGACAGAATCTTGTTTTTTAATCAGTTATTTATTTTGTAGGCTATTGAAGATATAGTATGCATTTTATTTAGTATTTATGCATACTATGCATGTAAAACGAACACGTATGAATATGCACAAAACAGACAGGGAACATACATGTATATAAGATCTTTAGATACGGAGATTATAAATATGAATGGTGCGTTCAGGGGATGATCATTTGAGATGGTCTTGTCGCGCTTTGACTTGCACATTTACCGTTGCGTCGTCTTTCTAAACCAACAGATGTGTGTACTGTGAGCTTACATCGCGTCAAACTACATTGCTCCAGCTGCGCACGCATCACTGATATAAACGCGAGTAAACTTAAACTTTATTACAACGAACAGCATTAATATGTTCGGGAACCCCTTTCTTTATTTGGCGGCACAGTATCTTGAGCACAGTTGGAGAGACTTCTGCATGCCAGAGACTCAGCTGCACAAGCACAGAGAGAGCGAGCACGCGCGAAAGAGAGAGAGAGACCTGCACCTTACTTGTGCTTATTATGAAATTTTAGAAATTACTCTTTCATTTGATGGTGGATTATTTCCCGTTTCTCTCTCACACTCAGTCTAACATGCAGGAATGCCAAGTTGACAACGCGCACTTAATTACATTACGCGGAATAGAAAAATCTGTTACGTCTGATATTTTATTTCACGGTAAGTTACCACGGACCAATCAGCAGCCATGTAACGTGCAGTTAGAGTGATTGACAGATAACCTGACAAGTTACAAAACAATATGAACGTGAACTTGGGAGGCCCCTGAACTTGGGAGGCCCCTGGGCTTCAGCCCAGGTAAGCCCGTGCATTAAGGCGGCCTTGCTCTTAATGAGGTATTTTCAATTAATTAAACACAATTTTAATGTGTCATTTCTAAGAAGGGCTTGAATCATTTTTTTGAGTGTATTTGCAGCCTCTTTATCTAGACTAAAACCTTGTTCACACTGTCAGTCCAAATCTGATTGTGCTGTATATCCAATTTGACAAATTTGCTGTCCATATTGTGTATCACAACTGTTCAGATATGATCTGTGCGTCCTGTAGCATTCTGCCATTTTCCGGATTATCTGCACTGTTTCAATGGCTATGACGTCTCGCTGGCACAGCAATCTGCCTCAACGTCTGACGTGTTTACACAACAGCATGGCATAACCGAAGAGCTACACAAATGCGATCAGGGTGGTCAGACTAAAATGGATTTCCGTAAATGGGATTTAAAAAACCATTTCAAACCACCACTGCATGTAGCCTGAAACAGCTTAGAAAAAACTGATTTCATGTTGTTTTTGGCCATTCACACATTCTAAATGTGATTGGATTCCTTTCGGATATGCATCGGATTTGGACTGACAGTGTGAACAAGGTCTAATACACCTCTTCCTGCATCGGCTGCCTGTGAGAGGTTTTACAACATTGAGTAGCATGTTGCGCACTGAAATTAGGTAGTCTTATACTGTAGTTTGAAAAGTAAGGAATAATTGACGACAGTCCGTTGATTTATAAGAAAATAATGCACGCCCGAGGCAGGGACGGACTGGGACTAAAAAACAGCCCTGGACTTTCTCCCAAAAAGGCCCATCATCCGGCCATTCGCTCCTAGACGTGCGCAACAGACACAAGGATGTCCTGTTCCTATGCCACAATACTGTCAGACTATCAGACAAGGTTATTTAACTCTTTCCCCGCCATTGACAAGATATCTCGTCAATCAAGAGAAAACGCTTCCCCGCCAATGACGAGTTTTTCCGTCTTTCCGCAGTACCGCCCTTTCGCAACTTTTTAAACCCGGAAGTATTGCCCTATGGCAAGCTGCTGCATGTCCGTGTCTGTTTTAAAGATCGCTCTGAATGGGATCTCTATGAAAAATTCCAAAAATGGAATTATCTTTGCTTTTTGCTCAAAATTTGGTGTTTCTGCAGAAACCTACCCATATTCAAAGCTGATTACAAAAGAACCACTGAAGGTAGGATGAAACGTTTTTTTTTTTGTTTGAAAGCAGAGGGTCTGTTCTTTCATTTGGTATATAGTATGTTTATATATTTGAAGAAGAACATTTTCTGGAAGACATTAAACGTTTGTGAAAATCATGAAAAACGCTGGCGCTGGCTGGCAACTTTTTTTTTAAACGCTGGCGGTGAAAGAGTTAATATTATTTCATATTAATAATATAATATTTTTGTCAATGTCATATTACACTTTGAGGTATAATAAGGCTGTGAAATAATGAAAATGGCTAGGCCCTATTAATTTTGTCTGTAAAGCTTTCACAAAGAACCACCAGGTCTTTGACAATTCCACAATACTAAACACAAATATGAAAGACAAGGAAAAACTGCACTCTGATGGAAGACAGACAGAAGTGCAAGCTTTTTTTTTGGTTAAACTAATATTTGGTCAATTATTTAGCCCCCTTTATTGTATATTAGCACGTTTAGAGTGGTAGCAATGCATGCCTGATATTTTCCCGTTTAATTCAATTTTCTTCATTGAAGCAGAAAATGTGAATTCACTACAACCTCTTATATACAATAAAGTCAATGAAAGAAATGATAACCAATGCAACACGCACGCACGCACACCTCTCTCTAACAGTAGTTGCGCATTACGTTAATTTGTTTAGTTTTATTTACTTTTATATGGTGTATATTATATTATAATGTCACGTGTCCTGCTACTACTGACACTTACAGGACCTCTTGCTGATGTGAAGTTAAACCTGTCTGTCCCTCATCATGACCAGGCTGTGGATGCTCAGGCTCACAAATTCAGGCTCGCGAATTCTGGGAATCCGTGAACCAATCACGGTTAGTAGGCCGACTCTTCTTCTTCGTTTTTTTTACACGTAGCAGCATATAAGTTATCGTACTAGTGCTCCTGCTGTTGGCTGTTCATATTGCATTATTAAATTTTTTTGCCGACGGCCCTCCGTTGAACGGCCATTCTGGACTTTTCCAGAACGCACAGATTGCCAATCCTTCCCTGGCCCGAGGTGGTTATGCGGCACGACTTTTACTCAAGGCACGACTTTTTTACTTTTACTTTTAATTGAGTAAAATTTACACTCAGTACTTGTACTTTCACTTAACATTAACATTTTTGAATACTTTTTACACCTCTTCACCCTTTGTAGCTATAACAGCTTCAACTCTTCTTGGAAGATTTTCTACAAGGTTTCTTCTAAAACCACATTTGTAAGGTCAGACACTGATGTTGGACGAGAAGGCCTCACTCGTAGTCACAGCTCTAGTCTCGGGGTGTTTTTCGCTTTTTTGGCCAATTCCCGCTCACGAGGCCGTTTGACCGACATGTCAAACAACCAATCACAGTTTGTTTCGTCTAGCGTCACATTTCGGAGTGTGTAAATGGCCCCACAATAAAAAGCCGGCCCGTTTGGCAACAACTTAGTCATTGAAATAACCAGCCGCAACCACATAGCATCTAAATAAACTTCATTACTCACCATAGAACAACATTGTGCCCTTCATCAACAGCCACACAAATGAGATGCTCCCGTTAAACATCTGTTTGAAGCATATCTCTCCACTTTTTAACATCTACAAGCAATTGTACAAGTAATAAAACCATGATAACCACAAAATAACCATAGTTTTGACAACCATGGTTTTCAAAAACCATAGTTAAACCATTGTTAGTGTAGTAAAACCATGGTTTTGCTGATAGTAATCAATACACCCCCCAAAAAACATGGTTTCTACACTTTTATCAAAATAAAACCATGGATAATTTTCGTAAGGGACATCAAAGCTTTGTTTCCTGGGGGGCCGAGAATAATCCTGACACTCGCGTCTCCTTCGGTTTATTTCAACAAATCAGAAGACGTCTTTGACATTCTCACAGGGTTTCCAGTTTAGCCAACATTCTGTGGGCGTGTCGTCTGAGGCTGAGACTAACTCCACTCTAATTCATCCCAAAGACCTTCTTTTGGGTTGAGGTCAGGAATCTGTGCAGGCCAGTCAAGTTCCTCCACCCCAAACTCACTCATCCATGTCTTTATGGACCTTGCTTTGTGCACTGTCATGTTGGAACAGTGAGGAGCCATCCCTAAACTGTTCCCCCAAAGTTGGGAGCATGAAATTGTCCAAAATGTCTTGGTATGATGAAGCATTAAGAGTTCCTTTCACTGGAAGTGATTGGAACAGCTGAATACAATGATTTGGAGGGGTTTCCCAAAACTTTTGGCAACATAGTGTTTAAGTAGAGAAAAAATAAGATTAGCTTATAAATTGTATTATTCATTATTGACAATAAAGAAAGATATACTGGATGTTCACACTCTCTTTCTTCTGTCTGCTGTGGACCTTCATGATGGTGAGTACTTGATGTGCATTTAGTAACAGACATTTACACCCACAATTAATTATACCCTCCTTGAGTATTTTTGCTCTAATACTATAGTTCTGCGTATTTTACAAAAACATTGGTGTATTCCATGCAAACTAAAATGGAAACACTAGATTGAGGACAGCATATAGTTCATCAGTCATGTAATGGCAAAGTTATGACATTATAAAAGGTAGCCTATATTTGTGCGAATCAGATCCAGCTAAGACCAGCATAAGCATAAATTGGTCACTTTTTAAGCTGGTCAGCCTGGAATACCAGCTGACCCACCAGCTTGACCAGGCTAGGAGGACCAGCTTATGCTGGTCTTACCTGCATTTTTCAGTAGGGTATTCTCTTTTGTGGCATCTTCTGTGATTTTAAAATATTAGTAAGTCACCTTAATTTTGTTAAGATTGTCTACTACTTGTTTAAGCAGTTTTACGATTAAACCTTGGTTATTGGTGTAACTGTAGGAACTATGTGGTATAACTATTCAAACATGCAAAACAAAACTCAAAAATAGTTTCTGCCCCAATACTGTGAGATTATTTAACACACATTAATGTACTATAGAATTTCAACAATGATAGCCTACTGGTCCCTATACTCTGCCACTGACATGACATCATGACGACAGCTGTAGTCACTGTTTATTATTTGTAATTTATAATGACTGTTTGTTATGTTTTGGTTGTTAAATTTTTATGATACAAAATCTGGAGCTTATAAACTGGTCAGCCTGGAAGACCAGGCTGGAAGGGACATCTTAAACCATCTTATCCTGGTCTTAGCTGGATTTTTTGTAGGGCACACATTAAGGTCATATCATCACTGGTTGACTTTTAAGTCATCATTTTAAATGAACATGGTGAAATCGTCTTACCTCACAAATCCGCGCCATCTCGTGACTACAATAGTCAAACTAAAGCAAGCCAACGTTTACAATGCTAGAAAAAAAATCTTTTTGGTTCTTGACGATCTCAATATTATATTATATTAGTTATTATTAGCAAAACTAACCTGCTATCAATCTTTTGAAGTCAGGACATTTTCCTTTATGCACTTTATGTAGTCTTTAAAAATAAACAACAAGAGGTTAAGTGTATAAAATTTAGCCAAATTATTGTGTAACATTAAAAATAAAATTATCTATAAAAGTTTTGTAATACAACCCTATTGAAAAAAACAGCTAAAACCAGCATAAGCTTGGTTTTGCTGATATAGCAAGCTAGCTTAGCAGTGTTTTGCCACTTTTTAAGCTGGACTGGCTGGAAGACCAGCTGACCCACCAGTTCACTCAAGTGCAATGTGGAAATTTAGGGACAACAGTGGACTTGAATGAACTTACTAAACAGTGGCCTGACTCCTAAACTAGCGAGTCGAATGAGACGCACCATGTGTCAGACACTACTTTGTGTTACACATAGGTAAGTGGGCCTATTTGGTCTCTGGATTGTTTTAACAAACTCACCTCCATCCTGGTAACGCCTAGGACAGAAATACACATATTTTTCCAGCACAGAAATACAATACTTATGTAATATTTGGTTGTAAAAACTATTTTCTGTTGGCTTTAAATCATTACAGAAAACATTTTAGCACAAATATGTGAGATGGTGTGGTGAAAATGTAAAAACCCCTGTGGGAATTTTGGAACCCGAAACACAATGTGTGGTAATGTGAGTTTAATTTCAGTTTTAACTTTGATCAGGACACATTCATGTACGAAACAGGTTGAAGTCAAAATATCAATAAGATCTATTTTTTCTAATGCGAAAGACAAAATAATATGCAGCAAATAACTTCTCGAAAAGAACAATCAGAAGATACAAAGGAAAAGTCAACCTTGAAACAAGCACTAAAGGCAACGTAAGGAGAGAATGGAAAATGATGCATGTATGTGTTATGATAATCTGGCAGTTAGGAGAGATGCTGGATCTTCTGTATGTTGAAGCAGTTCAGTCTATTTGACCAGCGGCCTGGTTTTATCATCGTCTCCACACTGATGAGCTTTATACTTTTTCACTTCTTCCATGTATTTAGTCCAGGCGTCTCCTTTTCCTGTCTCCGCCTACAGCAAATAACACAAACATCAATACCCATACAGATAACAACCACAACACATGCATTATTGCATAGGTGTGCAAATATGACACCATGTAAGAAGTAAAGGGGGGCATATCAATTCTAAAAGTGCCCCTATTTCATTGCTAAAAAACAACGTTATTATGTGTATTTGGTATAATACAAGCAAAAATGTCACAATCGCCCCCCAGTGACTGGTCCCTGTATAGGTCATAAACCCCGGCTCCCCCATGTTATTCAATGGGACTTGAGACCAACTAAACAATTTAATTACACTTCAATTATCTTTTTTCCGAAGCTGGTTTCAGTCATTTACTGTAGTTTTTATCACGCTGATGTAAATTCAAGTGTTTGTTTTTAAAATAAGTTTGTTTTTAGTTAGTTATTTAATTCTATAAAAACGCACATTCTGCGAGGGTGGGGCCTTGATTTCGCGCCTTTACTTCCTGCTAACTAACTGCGCAGGACTGGTCCCGAAATCGCTACTGCGCAGACTCAAGACCCAAGATGTCAGCGCCGTATCGGGACACTGACGGCTTCACTTTTCACCAATGGAAGAGAGCAAAAGGGCGGGGTTCATCTTTTTTTTTACAGTCTATGGTATAATACAATGTGTTTGTAACAGTCAAAGTTAACCTTGTTCTACCAATCGAGCTACAGTAACACTTCATACAAGTATACACCTTCTCTGTACACATGAAACACCTCAATGATCTCTCAAACAGGCAGTAGTTTGCAGAAACAGCCCACTGCTGAACAATGTGCTGCACTGAATTATGACTATGACCCAAAAATGAAAACAATCCCATTATTTACTCACCCTTAAGCCATTCTCAATGTATATGATTATCTTTTTCAGACGAACACAATTGAAGTAATGTTAGAAAATGTCCTGGCTTTTCCAAGCTTTATAATGATAGTAAATAGTGCTTCTGATTTGAAGGCTTTATTGCAGGCCAGTTTCGACTATGTCGATTGCTATAAAAACCTTGGTATCTGGCTTGACAGCAACCAAATCTATTGCATTGGTTTTCTTTATTGTAATAAATCTTCTTTTACACATTCTTCAAAACAGCTTTTGGTTAAAACAACAGTGCTTCCGATTCTGGATTATTGGGATGTAGTTTACAGGTCTGCTTTAAAAATTGTCCTCTATAAATTGGATGTTATTTACCACGCTGCAATTCGCTTTGCGGCTTGAGCATCATTTAATACACATCATTGCGACCTGTATTCTTAATTTAATTGGTTAACTCTCCATTCACGTTAGCAATTTCATTTGTTTCTGTTTATTTCTAAAACCCTTATTGGTAAAACTACACCATATTTACTGTCCCTTATAAATATTTATGATATTGGTCATAATCTGCGTGCTAGCAGTTTTTTAACCTTCGCATACCCAAAGTCCGTACCGCTTTTGGTCGTTGTTCTTTTCAGTTTTCTGCTGCATATGATTGGAATCAACTGCAGCAGCCGCTAAAACTTAGCTCATTTATCTCGCTTTCTTCCTTTAAAAATTTTGTTCAGTCAATAATACAGGATCATTGTACTTGTTTTATGTTATTTGTTTGTTTTTATATGTCACAGTTTATAGCTGTGTTATTTGTATTTCTTTTCTGTTTTTTTGTATTGTACTGGCTTTTATGCTGCCTCTTGGGCAGATCGTCATTGTAAATGAAAACTGGTTCTCAATTGATTTACCTGGTTAAATAAAGGTTAATAAAAAAATAAATAAGGCCAAAAACCAAAAGATTTCATCCATGCTTCACCGAAGTAATTTACAAGGATTTAGCAGATTAATAAATGCCTTCTAAGGGCAATTGATGCGATTTTGTAAAAAATATATTTATATATATACAAACTCTTATAATCTAAACTATAAAAGACACGTCATATACTAGAAACTCTCAAGAATGCGCATTGGTCATTGCCGGAAGCTGATTATTCCAGTTTGTAAAGTTATTGATATTTCTTACTGTACACTCCCACCGCCGCCAGCGAGAGCGCCAAAAACGACAACGGCGTTATAGAAAAATTGTAGTGGACCTCGAATGCATTCTGTGGAATCCTCTCAGGTTGAAGACTTGGTTTACGCCTCCCTTGTCATAGCTCATTACCATAAAGTTGAGTTGAGCTGATTTCAACTCTCCTTGACGCTCACACTGTTCAAGACACACTGCTGGTCGCCGAAGCTCATTGCCGGCTCTCATTGAAAATTACTTCTCTCACAGTACATTTACATAGGGCGTAAGTGTTAACACTTCATGGAAGGCTTGTCTGAAGCGTTGCCAACAGCCAATCACATGATCTGGTCTTCCATAAATGCAATTGGCTGGTTTTACCTAGGTTATTTGCAAAAGGCGATCTGAGGCGATTAGCCATAATGCACGCGTTGCCGCTTGAAAGTTGAGAAATGTTAAACTTCTCCTGCTAGCAACGGTGCCAACGGATCCACAATTCAGTTCGGCAACACATGACGTCACTCATTAAAAGTGAATGGGAAGAGAACGCTTACGCCCCGTGTGAATGCACGTTACTGGTGTGAACGCACAGTTACAAAATCGCATCAATTGCTCTCAGTAGGCCTTTATTAACCCACTGGAGCTGTGGGGATTACTTATGTGAAGGATGGATGGAAAAGCACCATTTGCTACCATTATAAAGCTCGAAACAGCAGGACATTTTCTAATATATCTCCAATTGTGTTTGTTTGAACAAGATAATCATTTACATTAAGGGTGAGCAAATCATGGGGTAATTTTCATTTTGGGTGAACTTTCACTTTAAGTGTTGAATATGGTACCTGTAACACATCTCTATTAACACTCGATAGCAAAATTAATATATATAAATATGTTATGTTCTGGATTCGTGTATAAACATTGCCTCCATTCTCACCTCTGAATCGAGTTTCTGTTTCTTGGCCACCATTCCGGTCTTGAGAGTCAACCGGGCTCCTCCTCTCCGCTTGCCCACCTGAGTTAAGGGAACACACTGAGAGCGTTACACGGGCTTTGGGAAGCGGCCAGGACCCGAACAGACCCATTACTGCTGTGTATTCATGTGTGTATGTTTGTGTATGTGTGTGTTAGTGTTACACTAAATGCAATCATCTGGCCCAACTGCCATTCAAACCCCTTACAAAGTTGGTCATGCTACAGGGCTTCTTGTCCTGTGACGTTTGTCCTTCCGAAGCAGAACTCTTCATCTTCTCCTGCTCTTCAGTCGCTCTCTTTTTCCTCTCTTCCTCCTCCATCTTCTTCTTGAACATCTCCATGAAGCTGCCGTCGTTGGCGAAGGCGTTGGCCGTTTTAGGCGCATCGTGAGCCGGGCTGCTGCCTCCGGACTCCTCGCTGTCGCTGCTGGACGACTCGTGATGATGATGACGACGGCGATGTTTGTCTGATTGACGCTGCTTTCTCTCCATTTTGAGTTTTATTCTTAATTTAAAATATTACGTAAAGGTTTTGTATTTTCCTTTAATTTCACTGTGATACAGTGCGGTAGTCGTGAATTTGCAATAATTTGAAGATTTGTTTGGCACGAGCGCCCTTAACGCGTTGAATAAAGATTTACGTCCAATTTAAATGTGAACGACTTAACAACGATGGAAAAAAACAATAAACGTGCTTGTTTTATAATCTATAACCCTAAGGTATCGCGGCGTCTTCAGATGAAACACAAACACATCTGCAAACACACAAAAATAACGCAATTAATTGAACAGTGAGTCCATGTGTGTTTATAATCTCAAATCAGATGGATTATAGATGAAATCATCAGATAATCACCGTGAATTGTAAGTTTTTCAGCACAGGTTTGTTTTGTTTCAGCGTCCCACCGCCATGTTACGTTTCCTCTGCTGTCAGCGTCTGTGTGCGTCAGTTACGCGCCGCCTCCGCCTGCAGGCCGGATGATGAACTGCAGTGTCCGTAAAATAATCAAGGTTTTGTCACGAACATATATGAAATATTCTTTTTAGTTATCAATCATTTAAATCAATAATTTAAAGTTTGATATTAAATGTTTTCTCAGTTTGTGACACCTTAAAAATGTAATCTTAATCCCAGCCACGCGCAGTCTGGGATAAGAGCGCTAGAGGGCGGAAGTGGGCGGAGTAGCAGTGTGTGCCTGCATAACTTATTTATTTTTGTTTGTTTACTTAGTTTGAATTTTGTATTTTTAATTAATTGTATTTATTTGGAGCAGGTACAGCTAGTGTGTTATGTTTTTAAGAGAAAAAAACACTTTATTAAAATGAATAATTTTTGTTTTTTCAACTCCACTATAAAAAGTTTTTCTTTGTTTAGTTTTAGTAGTTTTAACTATTATAACCATTATTATTATTATTATTATTATTATTATTATTATTATTAAAGATTTGTGTTCAATTTATATTGTTTTTTTTTCAAACCAATTTTTATTATCCAGACAAGTTTACATTAAATCGTTAAAGGAATAAACATAAAAAAAGAGGAAACATTGCCTGCGCTTTTATCTTTTACATCAAACGTTAAACTAAAAGAAAAACAAAACAAAAAGAAATCACGCTAACAACAGAGTAGCTACCAGCAATTTATATTGTTAATCATTAATGACGCAACCAAACAAATGGATAATACACATTGAACTTTAAAACCTTTTACATTATTTTACATGCACACACACACATCTCAATGGCAAAAAGTGTCAATCGCTCTGAAATAATCCTATATATTTATATATTATATAATTGCATCTCATATATGGTAAATATATATTTTCATTTAAATATTTTAAATAAATTGTTTGAAAGTAACGTGGTTTTAAACATTGAAACAGTCCAAAACAAGAAAGTAGCGAAATGCCTAGTAAGGCAACACTTGCTCCGCCCATTTCCGGACACAGACTGTTATGCTGCATTCACACCAGGCGCGGTAGAGGCATCAAGCGTGAGTGATTTCAATGTTAAGTCAATGTGAAGACAGGTTGACACGCGTCTGGAGGTCTCGCGGTGCGAATGAGGCATTTAACGCGACGTGGTTGACGCGATTCCGCCTCATTCGCACATCTAGTTCAAAATTCTAGTTAAACTTCGGCGGAAAAACGCGCCGGGTTAACCAATCAGGACCTTGCTCTGTTAGTGAAGTGATTACAGTGATTCCATGATGCGAGTTTCCGCGTGAATGTCTCGATGACTAGAATTTCACGTAAACTCAAAATGTTTAAGCGGCAAACTAGGTGTGGTAGACCATTTTGACGCCTCAAACGCGACTGGTGTGAACCAACGGTTAGGTAGCGTGCACACCAAAGCTTTTATGCTGATGCCGCTGTATGTTTTCAATTGTTTCCAATGAAAACGCACCACTTTTCAAAATGCCAGCAGCTGGCGTTTTTCCCCCCCTGATAGCTGGCGCTGAGCGCAGAGTTGAAAAATATTCAACTTTGGGTGAAAAGCTCAGCTTGTTACCGTCAGTTCTCACACGGCCGTCCAATCACAGTGGAGGAGGGGTCGGGACAAATATCACATCAACCAACTGGCGCATCATTCAGCGACTGATAAACAGAGCAGAAGTATCAAACTCAAATTGAAAAAAGCTGGCAGCCGGCTAAAAAAAGATGGCAGTGCACACACCAAAGCTTTTAAACGCGGCTGAAATGCCAGGCTGAAGCCAACTGGTTGGTTGTTGTGTTATTTATCCCCCCCTCCTTCACTATGATTGGACGGCTGTGTGAGAACTGACATTGACGAGCTGATCGTTTCACCCAAAGTTAAATTTTTTTTTTAACTCTCAGCACAGAAAAATAAGCAGACAGCTTTTTTTTTGAAAAGCACCGCACCGGCGTAAGGGGTTGTGCACACCAAAAATTTTAAACGCGGCTGAAAACGCATGGACAACGCTGAATGCCAGCTTTCTTCAGCTAAGTGCTTTGGTAGCTCTGATACGTCAGCTGTGAGACGGTTGGTTGATGTGATACTTGTCCTGCCCCTCCTCCACTGTGATTGGACGGCCGCGTGAGAACTGACATTGACGAGCGGAGCTTTTCATCCAAAGTTGAACATTTTTCAACTCTCGGCGCTCAGCGTTGAGCTAGCAAAAACTGCTGAGTGCCGTTTTTCAGCGCGGAAGATAACCAGCAAGCTGCTGGCTTATTTGAAAAACGCCAAGCTTCCATTGGAAACAATTGAAAACATGTGCACGCCCACTTAGGCTAGCGCCGTTATCCTCCTCAGACTGTCATGACATATGGTTCTGTGTTTCTGCAGTTAGTTAGTATTGGCCAAATTTGAATGATAAAAATACAGCAAATAAATAAAATAAGTTATCAAACGTGTTTCAGCATAATATGTTTATAAACAATTCTCTGAAATGACTTTACACGGAATATAAAAACAATTAAAAACGTGAACGAAGGTAAAATTAATTTCAGCGCCCCCTAAAGGAAGACATGTGTATCATAGTTATTATTATACAACTTCAACATGTCATTTTCTGCCCTGTTGTGCTTAATTAAGATTGCATATTTAATTACATTTTTAATTAAATTAACTAGAATTTTAATAAATTCTAATAAACCACCTTTAATCTTCATGTTCAGCCTTTGGCGAAGATATTTCTGCACACCTTTAAATAAACAATGTGCCCATCCAAATTCAACACATCTGTACAATCAAACTAACATGCATCAAATAAAAAAACATAACTTCAGATCAGATATTTTGTACGGATAGTCTTTTATTGTAGTGCAAAGAACAGGACAGTGAGAATAAGGATAGTATGTCCAGTACCGACCCTTATCAGTCCATAAACAACATGTGTAATTGACACAATAAGAGTTTGTGATAAGACAAACCAAGATCAACCTAGCAGAACTCATGAACAACAAACACAAGTGAAAAACAATTGAGATAAACACAAAGACACACGGTGAGAAACTACAGCACAAAAGAACATAACATTAAAAAAAACTACAAACCCTGACGTGACTCAACAAACATTGATGTTTGGACTGACAAAGGTAAAAAATGACACTTCAGTTACATCAGCGTGTCTGAACATACAGTAGTGTTGTGAGCAGTGTAGTGTCACGCAGAAATCCTCCTTTAGCACCAAACATCAAAAACTATCATAAAATGATAAAGCAGCAGTTTTCATGTCTTACAGATAGAGAAATCCAAAATACTTCAGTAGTTATTCTGTCATTAGTTAAGTGTTGTGTCCACCATATCAATTTCACATTCATTATAAAAACAAGCTTACATTTAATTACATAAACAACAAACTGTGCAGCAAGACTTTAAAGTCCCAAACAGATCCACATCACATTATTTGCATTAAAAAGTTCCCAACTTCCTGTGTTCAGCTCTTCAGAGAGACATGAATTTGGTTTACAGATGCACCACTGACATATACGCATCACATAAATGATTGACAGCTGTCAGAGGAGAGTGACTGACGGTTCTAGTGGATTGTTGAAGTCTTCAGAAAGGCACTGAGTGTTTAAAGCTACATGCGTCGTACCCTGATAAACACGCAGGAAGTTATCATACATTAAAACCCCCTGAAATCATAATTAAACCCATCAAAGGTCGACCTACTTCATTGATCTCATCCCTACCACCCCGTTAAGACATCTGGACACTAAATAACACTAAAATAAAGAGCACTACATACTGACGCTCTGATTCCACTTAAAACAAACAGGGAAATAAATCAAACAAAACTTAATCTAAAAAGACAATTAAATAAATCCTCTAAACTCATTAGATTCTACATTCTCAGCAGGATAGACACAGACAAACAAAGTGCTAAAGCAGAAATAAGTCCCGCTGTGATTAGTCCACTAACAGATGTGTTTCTCCAGGACGGAGCTCATGAATTCATCTGATTCATCATCAGCTGTGTCTGTTTTTATCTGGGCTGGGATCGGGTCAGTCCTCTTCGGGCTTGTGTCCACTGTCTCTGCTGTGCCAGGAAAGACTGAGCCGGACCGGAACTGGAATTGGAGCGTTCACCGGCAACCTTCTGATGAAGAGCCATTCCCTAAAAAACACAAAGAGAGTTTCAGCCAAATTAATTTAAGATTTATGTATTTATGTGATTGATAAATTCATAAGAAACACACAGTTTGACTTTTATTCTGTCAGATGTTGATGTTTAATTAAAAATATTTGTTTACCATTATGGTGAACCGTGTTTGCATTATGGTGAACCGTGTTTGCATTATGGTGAACCGTGTTTGCATTATGGTGAACCGTGTTTGCATTATGGTGAACCGTGTTTGCATTATAGTGAACCGTGTTACCATTATGGTGAACCGTGTTACCATTATGGTGAACAGTGTTTGCTTTATGATGAACAGATACTGACCTTTGATTTCTTAGCCTTAATTTTTTGTAATGTATAACATGTTTGCTTTAGCACAAACAAACAAGCCAAGCAAAAAGTCGTTGTGATGTGGTTTATTTATTTTTGGGTTTTGTAATCATGCATGCTGGGTAACAGCACAGGACAAAACTTACCCATTACACCCAGCATGCATTGCAGCATGAATAATTTTATCACCATTGTTGAGATTCATTACCTGATTCTTCATGACTTTGTGAACTTTTAATATATAATAATGTTTGAAAGCTCCTTATAACTGACAGTAAAAGTATTACACGCATCAACATGATAAGACTGGATGATATCAGTCAGTCAGGATGCTACATGATGTTTATAAAATTATCAGTGATTAAACCACATCACAATGACATATTTCTTGGCTTGTTGGTTTATGTATTACAAAAGCAAAAAAAAACCCTAAAAGCTAAAAAAAAAATCAAAGATCAGTAGCCCAGCTAAAGTAAACACTGTTCACCATAATGGTAACCAAACATTTTTAATAAAACATCAACATCTGACAGATTTAAAGTCAAACTGGGTGTTTCTTATGAATTTAAAAAACATTGGATTTAGTAATACTAGTACATAAATTTTATTTGTACTGGTTTTATATAACTGACAATGATATCAATCCCATAAAATGTATTAGTTTGTTGAGATAAAAAGTATGTAATCCAAATGTATAGAAAGTTTATATCTAATCAAAATACATAAATCTTATTAATTACGTTTTTTTTTTAAATGATGTGCACCTTTAACAGAAGAACCACTATGGAGACAGCCAGGGCAGGACTTACCAGGGTGGAGGCCCCTGGGCTTGAATAAATTTTGGGACCTACACTCTCAGAACAAAAGGTACAAAAGCTGTCACTAGGATGGTACCCTTTAAATGGGTCCTAATATTTACTATTTAGGTACAGATATATACATTTGTTCCCATTACATGCACTCTTTAGGTACAAAGGTGTACTATTTGAAAGGGTACCACCACAGTGACAGCTTGTGTAAATTATCTTCTGAGAGTGCACACATACAGTAAACAACCTAAAATAAATAATATATCATAGAACTATATTTTAGGGAAGTTTCCCGACAGGGTTTAGATTAATCCAGCACTAGGCCTATTGCTATAGGTTATTATTAGGGCATTCAAGTAGTTTTTACAAACAAACCTTACAAAAAACATTACTGGTGTGCGTCTTGAGACAATGTTAAGAAATATCAGTGCAAGATGTGTTTAAATTAAGACAGATCAATCATGCATTTTAGTCTGGGACTAGGATAAGACCTGACTAGGAAACTGCCCCTATATCTCTAAAGCAGAACATAAGCCCAGTCTAAAATTAAATCATGTATTTTTAGGGCTGTCACACATTCAAATTAATCATGCACATTAAAAAATACCCCATAACAACATTTAAAATCATTGTGTAAGACTTAGCTTAAGAAAATAATAATAGTCTTGATAAACATTCACCTTATTACACACCATATAATGTTATAAACATAATCAACAAGTGTATTTTTTTTGCAAATAGCGTACAAGGGGTGCAGTGTTTAAGAATGAAAAAGTAAAGATTTTAGGATGTTATTTAAAGCCCCACTGTGTAGGATCTACTCCCATCTAGCGGTAAAGCTCTATATGACAACCAACTGATTATTAGTTTCTAGCCCCCCCCCATTCGGAACGCGTTTTAACTAGTACGGTGGCCCTGTCATGCCAAGGTTAACATGGCTTCCAGTAGCTAAAGCAAAAGCAATGAAAAAAAATGAACAATTTGCATTGTCCTTTGCCTGTGATCCATCAAAGCACACAGATTTATGTTAAACATGTAAAAAGTCTGATTGTCATGATATGTCCGCTTAAAATCACATAAGTTACAAAAAGCAATCATAAACGTAGCTTAGACACTCCTTTTTCATCCACGCGAGGAAAAATATCACAGGGGCTGTTAAACTTGGTATTAAGATGTGTTTTCATCGATCAGATCACAAGTGGACGAGAGAGAGACATTACGTTTACACTTGGTGTTTAAATCGGTCTCTTTTTGTCCATTTTCGACCGCTTCTCTTCAGATTACTGAGGAGATGGTCTGTGGACCAGTTCCTCTCCTGTCATTTACTCATGAGCTAGAGTAATGACGGGTTTAAATGGACGCGAACTAATATGTCAGAGTCCAATGCTTATGTTTAAGTAAACGTTACATGTCCGTGTATATGTAAGAGCTTTCTCTGATATTGGTAATAAGATCGCTCAACTTTCACACGCTTGTAAAATGAAACGAAAGACGCGCAGATCAGACGCTTTTATCAATGAAAGGCTAAAAATAGCGCTGTACACCGTGTGTTTGTGCTAGAGGTCAGAAAAGATGAAAAACATTTATCTCAGTACCTCAGATTACATAAATGGGCGGAGAGACGGCGTGTGGCTGTTCCAAGACATTAAACCACATGAACGTTTACACTAACAAGTGTTACGCATACCCATGCTATAGTTAGCCAAGGAACTATAAAACTTCAAGTTTACAACATAAACTGTATAGATGTAAACGAATATGCTGAATTACCTGTGGTGAAGATAGAAAGTAACTTGAGTCCAATGAGCCCCATCTTGGAAAACTAACTCCAATATTGACTTTGGTCTTGATGTTTTTCCTGTCGCGTTGTCGTTTAAAATCCCTGTTTCGCTTCCTTGGCGACTTGTTTTAATGTCCTCGAGAATAGTTCTTCAACAGGCTTTCAAAGCATTAGATCGCAGGTTTATCACGGCGTGCGGCCGAAGGATTCAGTCTAATGCAGGTCGCATATCCGGGCTGCATACGTCATCAAGCCTGGTTTATTTAAATTAACTGAGCATTACATTCGCAAGTCATAAGCATATTACATCAATTTACAATTAACTAAGAATAAATGTCAGCTTTATAATTGTTAATATTCTGAAATAAGACTGTCTTGATGACGTATACCGCCTACACATGCAACCTCCGTAGGCTTCAGCTCGCGGCCAGCTTGAGTGTGCTCTGAAAGCGCGAAAGGCGGAGCTTGAATTTCAGGAATGTCCCTCGTCGGCGAATGTATTTCAAAGATGGAGGCACAACATGGATTCAGCCAGAGAGCGCTACGGCGGTATGTATTTTAAATAGCAGATTCTACACTTACGAGAATACTTTGATTAGTGGGGTGGAAGTAATTACACATGAATGAGCACATACTTTTGAAAGAAAACATGGGTTTTTGCTAAGAATTAACTAAAAAAAGTACACACTGGAGCTTTAATAATTATGACAAGACCATCATGTAATATTAGACACCAAAAACCAAAGTGGAGAAGATGATCATTAATTAATTTTTGCGTCTGATATGAACGTAATACATTAAAACCTTGAACGTAGATATAAAAATGAACACTTTTCAGAAGTTTAAACTGTGATTCTGTTAGCAAACATGCTGAAAGAGAAACTACAGGAAAGTTAGCCTAGCTAGTGGATTATATCAAAAACCATCAGGACATCAACATGGCCATAATTTAGTGAATCCTCACCTCCAGATGAAGTAATAAACTGGACTGATGATTTAAATGTTGACATAGTCATATGTGCGTTGTTAACTCTCCGGATTTTGTTATGTTTCGTAGCTTTGCTCCACTCGTTTATTTCTCCACAGAAACTGTTTGTCGCGTGAACTGCAGACTGCGAGCAGATTGGATTTCATTTGGCGCTACGCAGATCGTTTGGTGATGTCAAAGTTCCGCGAGAGCGATTAGAAAGCAGACTTCTCTGTGTGATTTCTCGAATCGCTCTCGCGGTACTCTGATGTCATTCTTTTGCTGTTGTTGAACCACTAGAAAACACCCGTCTGCTTTACAATCACTTTTGCGGCGTGATAATCATATGATGATCGGATCACGCAGTGCCGCATGAAGTCAAATGCACCAAATACCAAATAGCCGACTGCATATGAGGTTAAACCCGCCAAAGTAGCAAGTGGAGCATGCGAATGGTGAGTGATTCAGATGTCAATTAATGAATGAAAGTGTCAAAGGTTTGTCACACACTGTTAAGTATCCTCACGCTTTTTTAAATGGGTATACGGAAATCCTTGACCATTACTAGTGGATATACTGCGTATACCGGCGTATCACGTAAGATTACAAACAAACAAGAAAAAAACTGAGTTACAAGACCATAGCCTACTCTAGTAATCTTTTTCATACTGAGCGCTTCATTTTCGCGTTGCTCTTTCTCATTATCTGTAAAGCTCATTCATGACTCGCATTCGCGTATTCGCTATTGTACTAGCATCTATGGGTTTCAAAAGCAGTAAACTCAGCGCGTCATATTCAGCACCAAGATGACTGACATATATATATTAACGAATTAAATGCAGCACCAAACAATTCTGCACCAACCAATAGGCTGTAAAATAAAAAATGAAAACGACTGAACAAATCAAACGAACGCAAGCAAGCACGGAGGCCCCTATTGGCCGAGGCCCCTGGGCTCAAGCCCACTCAAGCCCAATGGTAAGTCCGGCCATGGAGACAGCATCTGATGACCACTACCAACAATACCCAGTAGTCTCCCAATATGTGAAAAACTTAGCAGTGTTTTTGTCCCTCACCATAAACCACCACATCCCCTTAATTCCTACAGTACACATCTGTCTAATCTGAATTATAAAGACACACAAAGTCTGTGTGTTTTCTTACCATGTTGTACCAGGCAGAGATGATGAGCTTCTCCTCTTGATCACGTATGGAGCGCGTCTTCTCGTAATCATTCTAGACACACACAGAGTAAAAGACAATGCTTTGCACCACAGTAAAACAAGATGTATGACATAAAAACAAACCACACTGATTGAGTTTTCTGTAAACGTGTTTGTGTGTCACCTCCAGATGTTGTATCTTTCTGTCTCTCTCGGATAGCTGGTTCTTCAGGGCTTCGACTTCAACAGGAACTGAGTTACTCTTCTGCTTGGGGTCCAGAGTTTTAATTACCTAAAACACACAAAACAAGTTTGAACTAGTAAGCCATTATAATTAGTTTTATATAGAAGCTACAGTGTTATTGGAGCTGACGATTTGTTTTTATTTTTGGTAGCTTAGAAAACGTACAGAGGCTAGTTGTAACAGGGCTACAACAACAACTCGGGATGCCCCAAAAGCTGCCATATATGGCGGAGATTATGTTATTAAGTAAATTGTTTGAATGTGTTCTAACCGTGCGAGCTTTCTCCACGTATCTCTTGTATCTGTCCTCCATGCGTCTCATGTCTTCATCTTTCTTCTTCAAGATCTCCTGCAGTTCATCGATCTTTTTGGCCACTGACACACAGACAACATTCAGTGTTGAGGAGTAACAATGACATCACTAACAGTTAATGTTAACAGTGTGAGTATCAGATAACTTCTTACAACAAGCAATAGTAATGGTTTTTAAATAAATATTTGTGACCCTGGAGCACAAAACCAGTCCTAAGTAGCACAGGTATATTTGTAGGAAATGCCAACAATACATTTGTGTGGGTCAAAATTATTGATTTGTCTTTTATGCCCAAAATCATTAGGATATTAAGTAAATATATAAAAACTTATTTCGTGATGGAATGCAGTGCTAAAGACTTCATTTGGACAACTTTAAAGGTGATTTCTCAATACATCTATTTTTTGCACACTCAGATTCCAGATTCTTAAATAGAATCTCGGCCAAATATTGTCCTATCTTAAAGCGGGCAGATCCCAATGGAGATAGAGGGGACGAACTAAGTGTGTGGTGAGATCGTAACAAGGGCGTGGTGAGCTTGAACCTGCTTACGTCACAAGTTATTTCTTGGACCCAACATCCAATAGGAAAATTCAACTGCAGTAGGCACCGTTCAACCTGAAGAGGGCAGCACTCAGACGTTTTTACACCATATATTGTAGTATTGAAACACTTTATATCCAAATGTCAAAAAACTTACTAAAATCAATGAACAGCACTAATAAAGCATCATTCTTACAGATCATTAACTAAAAAAAGTTGGTTTAGGGTTTAGTTACTCTTTAACAAACAATACATCTATACACTTAATTCAGCCCGCCGTCATGTCGATATCAAACCGAGGCTGTGAGGGGTGGACGTCGTACAGAGCGTGCACTTTAAACCTATTGTTTTCTACCGAGATGCTGCTCATTCAGCCATCAAAAGACATTATTTTACAAATTTCCACAGCACAAAGCACCTCAGAAAATGTGGATTGTTAAAATGAGAAGGGACATATGACCTAATTTTGAGATAAGAGCAGCACAATGTGTAGTGATAGACCGATATATCGGCCGATATGTGACTGCCATGTTCGCCGATTTTTTTTTCGAAATTATTTACAGAGTGCTGGAAGCCGCAAGCGATTGCAGGTCATGTGACTAAAAAAAACAACCATTCCATCGAAAGCTCGGCGTAACAGCTGATCATAGCTGGACAAAGCGGGTTTTTTCTCATCTCTCTATATATTTGTAGTAGTAAAGTGCTAGAAATCAATGTCCTTTGCTGATAGTTCCTCATCATTGTGGAGAGTGCAGTTCATGGTTCCATAGCACCCTCACCTGTTTTACTATTTGTTAAATATAGTTTTTTTTTTTTTTTTTTTTTTTTTTTAATGGTTTATTTTAAAAGGGGACAGCGCAATTTCATAAAACACATGTACAAACATTGTTAAAAAAGCCAGAATTAGCCAAAAGGCTATTTTTCATCTGTAGTCCCCTGGCCAAGATGTAAAAAGGCATTAAAATACAAACAAGAAAATACATTACAAATGTATAGGAATTTGACTAGCTACAATATAAATAACACTTTAAAATACATAAGGTACTCTGTTCCTATTACAATAATAAGACACATAAAACACACATTTTCAAAAAAAAACTATAATACCTAAATTTTAAATATGTAATACAGCTCAATAGCATCGGCTTTTAATGTTGACAGACATAATTGTTAATAAGCCAGAGTTTCAGTTGTTTTGTAAAGGCCATATAAGTATTGAGCTGTCTAACCTCCTCTGGTATAAAATTCCATTCAGTGGCGCCCCTCACTGACCAGGCCAAGCGACTGAAAGCGCTCCTGCGTAGAGGGATGACACAGTCCCCTCTGGCAGAGCCTCGAGTAACGCGCTCAGAGCTGTGTCTTTGGCTAATGAACTCAGCCAGAGGAGCTGGAGCCAAATCATGTATCACTTTATATATAAGGTTCAGACATAAAAACTTATGAATACTGTCCCAGTTTAAAAGGTTATATTTTTCTAAAATTACACAGTGATGATAGTGCCTTGGTTTTTTGTCCATTATTTTAATGGCTTGTTTATATAATGATTCCAAGGGTCTTTTTGCGCTCTGACTTGCTTGAGACCAACTTGTAAAGCAATAATTAAAATGGCTGAATATCATGGAATGTAAAAAAATTAGTGCAGCTTCAGTTGACATATCATTTCGAATTGAGCAGAAATTTGCAAGATTAAACTTGATTATTTTACTTAATTTTTCAATATGGGCTTTAAAGGAGAGTTGTGAATCTATTACTAAGCCAAGATATTTATATTTATTTAAGATTTTTAATTTTTCTCCATTAACTATTATGTCTGGATTTAATGAAGCTCTATTAGTTTTGCTGAAGAACATACCTACAGTTTTTAAAATATTTAACTGCAGGCAGTTCTCCAGCAGCCAAGATGTAACATAAGTCATTGCTTTTGTGAGTTTATCTGCAACAATGTCTTTAGAGCGACCATGAACAAATAGAACGGTATCGTCTGCATACATTAAACATTCTACTTCAGAACAAACATTAGGCAAGTCATTGATATAAAGACTAAATAAAAGGGGCCCTAATATTGAGCCCTGAGGAACTCCGGTAGTTAGCGTAAGCGACTCAGAATTACAGTTGTTAATTAGTACAGATTGTGTACGATCATGCAAATAAGATTCAAACCAACTTATAGTATCACAAGAAAATTTAAATAATGGAAGCTTATTAAGTAGAACTGAATGGTTCACTGTGTCAAAAGCTTTCTTGAGATCCAAGAATACCGCCCCTACTACTCCCCCCTTGTCAAGAGAAAATTTTATTTTCTCAATAAAAAGGCACGCCGCCGTTTCAGTGGAATGTTTAGATCTAAAACCAAACTGCATAGTGTGAAAAGAGGGGGAGCTACTGTTTAAATACTTGACAATCTGCTCAGCCACCCATTTTTCTGCAATTTTAGAAATGGCTGGAAGAATACTTATTGGTCGATAGTTATTCATGGAGGTAGATAAACCAGACTTAAAAACTGGTGTAACAATAGCAGATTTCCAGGCCTTTGGAAAGTGACCACTGGAAATAGACAGATTAATAATAGAAGCAATGGGAGTAGCCAGAGCGGATCCTAAATCTTTAAGCATGTTTGTATCCATACCAAATACATCCCTAGCCTTAGATGGTTTTAATGTTTTAATTATATCAATGACTTTAGTCTCAGTGATGTTTGCTATGGAGAAGGACTGTGTTGCAGACACTAAGTGTTCTTTTTTTTTGTTTTATTATAAAATTCTTTGATATTTCTGCCACCGATTTAATAAAATAGTTGTTAAAAGCATCAGCTAATACCTTGGGTTCTACCAAAATGTCTCCATTTAATTCAATTTGCATTTGTTTTATCTTATTTTTGTGGGACTCACCTGTCAGTTTTTTTATATAATGCCAGGTCATTTTAGAATTTCCACGTGCACTATTCAAAGCAGTTATGAAGAAGTCAGCTTTAGATCTCCTTATTTCTCTCACTACTCTATTTCTTAAAGAGATAAAATGATGCCTATTATATCCTGATTTTACAGCCAGCTTCAAAGAATGATCTCGTTCTTTCATCAATTTCAGAACAGATTCATTTAGCCATGGAAGGACATTTTTTTTAGCTCGTAATCTAATTTTCCGTGTAAAATGATTAATAATTTGCTGTATTTTATTTGAAAAAAGAGAACAATCCTTTTCCAAGTTTATGCCAGAGAGTAGTTCATTCCAATTTTCATCATTAATTGAATCTATGAAATTTTGTTGTTCCTGTTTTGGTATTCTAAAGGATTCTGTGGCTGGCAAAGGTTTAAAACGCTTTTTATTTAATTTTCTTGTGACCATTATGAGATTGTGATCAGACAATCCAGTAAGCATATTATATGATTTCAAAATTCTTTCTGGTCTGTTTGTAAAAACTTTTTTTTTAAGTTCAATAAATGTTACTTTTTTAAATTGAGACTTGTAACATTTGGCATCATCTTTGTGTCATTTTTATGATGTAAATTGAGTGAGCAAAAACAGTATTGACTCCAAATATCGGCTCAAGAAAAATCGGCTGCGTGTATCGCTCATCGGCTAAGGCTGATGAAACAAAAATCGGTATCGGCACTAAAAAAAAATCCATATCTGTTTATCCCTAACAATGTGTACATAATATCGGTTTTATTATTAGCCTGTTGGCCAATAATCAATTTCTAATATTGTGCGCATGTTTACTCTTCTTTAAAAAAAAACACTAATACTGTCCTATAACTAAGTACATATCTCCAATTCATACAGATTACACAAAACGCAAGCCATGAATACATAAAAAACTTTTCTCCGGTAAGTTTTTTAAGTACACTGACCGGAATCAACAAAAGCAGAATTCCTTTCTAACTAAATAACATTTGTACACAACTTTGGGGGTTCATATGGGGTTTAACCTCTAACAATACTTGTACAACCAACTATCACGTAAATAGCTTGTTTTCAAGTCAATCACACGTTATTAAGTCTTGATAAAACATAATTGAGAAAATACATGGGACCAACTCTTATGATCTATACAAAATGGAGATGTATACGTAGTTGTTGTCACAAAATATTGCACTAGAAAAGAAGTAAACATACGCACAATATTAGAAGTTAATGATTAGCCAACAGGCTAATAACATAACAGATATTATGTACACATTGTGCAACTCTTATCCCAAATTAGCTCATGTCCCTTCTCATTTTAACAATCCATGTTTTCTGAGGTTCTTTTTCCTGTGGAAATGATGTATTTTCTGCATTTTGATGGCTGAATAACCAACATCCTGATACAAAACAATAAGTTTAAAGCGCACGCTCTGAACGTCTATCAATCACAGCCTCGGTTTGAAATCAACATGGCGGCGGACTGAAAAAGACTGGGAAGTGTATTTATTCAGCTTTCAGATAAATCTCAAGTTCAAAAGATTGACTCTTATGACTGGTTATGACCAAGGTCACATTTATGATTTTTGCGTGTCACTTACTGTTACTGTCCACATGTGGTTCCAGATCATCGATCACTTCTCGTTTCTTTTGCAGGTCAGAATGAGCTTCATGAAGCTTCTCCCTGCAAAAACCAAACTCACATCTTCAAACTTAATGGATATCATAGAAAATCTACTGCCATTATCACTGCATAATTTATTAAACTTGTAAAACACTTATAAAGATGTATTGAACTCATTAAAAATGAGAGAAGGTGAGACACTCACAAATGTTCCTCTAACTTCTTTTTTAACAATGAAGACTGTTGAGAGAGAAATAATACAAATTAATGTTACATTCATTGTGTTCATCACATACTGTACGGTTAATCTTCACCTCAAACACAGCATTGCATATTTACATACAAATCACTGTCCAATCAGAAACCATGCAGGACTGATGGGCTGTACTTACAATAACCTGATGAGGCAGATGATTGGTCGATTAGGTGAGGGCGGCGGATAGAAACAGATGAGCAGGCGTTAATATTTCATCACAGCAAACAAAGAGTTAAAGATTCAACACAACGATTAATCAGAGAGAGAAAGTGAAAGAGAAACGTATGGTTACACACATGATCATAAACACACTCATTAAAATCATTCAGTCAGTGCTGATAAATGAAAAGAAAATATTTAATGAGTAATAATGTAGACTGGAGTTATTCACCAGTATTGGGACTGTCAAACATTAGACTGATTTTATTGGTTAATATTATTGTAACCTCACTCATGTGACCTAAGTTTAATGAGCAGAAAGAAGGAATGATGTTTTTGATGAACCGAAAGAAAATTAAAAGTTGGTGGACTGATCAGATTCAATGGATTATGCTAAGTTATGCTAAAAGTGCTAGCGCCAGACCCGGAGATCAGCGGAATGGATTCCAAGACGGTAAAAATCAAATGTAGGGATGCTAGAAAATGAGTATATTTTTTTTTAAAGTGAAATGTCACGAAGTTTAGACAAAATCAAGATGTGAGGAATCAGTTTTGAGTCATTACGATGTCATTACGTGTGTGTGTGTGTGTGTACTGACATCTTCATTTTTACTGTCCTGCTCCTGTAAAGCTCTCTGCAGCTCTTCAATCTGAGCATATAAGTCTGATATCTGCTGCTGACTCAACCTAAAGAGAGAGATAATTCATCACATAGATCTCTCCAACACACACATACACTGCTATACAATAAAAAGAATATGACGTCACACATGCTATACACACCTGTTTTGTGTCTCGAGTGTATTGCAGGACCGTTGTGATTCCTCAAGATGGTTCTGTAGATCTTCCAGTTTGTGTCTGTATGATTCCTCCTGAACACACAGCATCTTATTCTCCTGCTGCAGACGCACAACTGTATCTCTGACACACACACATGAAAAAACATTTACTGAAAATGTGAAGTTCTTAACTCTTTCCCCGCCATTGACGAGATATCTCGTCAATTAAGAGAAAATGCTTCCCCGCCAATGACGAGATTTTCCGTCTTTCCGCAATACCGCTATTATCCACCAGGTGGCGCCCTTCCGCAACTTTTTAAAACCGGAAGTATTGCCATATGGCAAGCTGCTGCATGTCTGTGTCTGTTTTAAAGATCGCTCTGAATGGGATCTCTATGAAAAGTCCGTCATAAAAAGGGAATTATCTCTGCTTTTTGCTCAAAATATGGTGTTTTTGCAAAAACCTACCCATATTCAAAAGCTGATTACAAAAGAACCACTAAAGGTAGGATAAACGGTTTTTTGTTTGAAAGCAGAGGGTCTGTTCTTTCATTTGGTATATTGTATGTTTACATATTTAAAGAAGAACATTTTCTGGAAGGCATTAAACTTTGGTGAAAATCATGAAAAACGCTGGCGCTGGCTGGCAACTTTTTTAAAAACGCTGGCGGTGAAAGAGTTAAGCATCAATGGCTATGTTTACATGCACCAAATTCTGTCAATCAGACTGAATTTAATCCGATTGGGGGTTACAGCAGTAAACTTTACACGTACCTTATACATTGCAATTCTATATAATCCGACTCAAACAGATTAGCTTAATAATGTGTGTTGCCATTGCTTTGCTATTGCATGTTTCTGTGACGAGAATCATGTGACACTTAAATAAGAGGTAAATATAAGATTCTTCTTCTGCGTAAGTGCAAAATATATTTTGCATCCGATTGAGAAAATACTACGATTCAAGTGTTTACATTCATACTTTTCATGTAAACGTAGCTATTGATAATTACATCTACAGAGATGTAAAGGGTAAAATTAGATTATATAATGTAAAGATTATCACTCATAAATCTATCTGGCAATTACAGCGACAGCATAAAGTTAATAATAGTAAAAACCTCACTTATGGCATTTGTAATTTTCACCACTAGAGGTCGCTAAACAACAACAACGGCCGCAGATTGATGATGTTGTTAAAGAGTGTGGAACAATGGGAGTTTTAGTTTTCAATAAAAATCAGATCTGAAATGTATAAAAATAAAGTTTTATAACAGTTACATTATAACGCAAGTCCACGGTGTGACTTGATAGAAGCAACAACAGAGCAATGTACTGCGCAGAGCGATTTTCCTAATGCTGCGTACACACCAAACACACCTCGTTCTAGATTATTTGCGGGATTTAACTTTGTGTCATGCTAATTTTTTAAGTTGAATATTATTTAGGAGGCGAATAGAGCATGTTTTTGTGTGCAATTGCGCAGCTTAATTCGCAGCGCTCCGTGCGAGCTTGTGTCTCTTCATGTCTTTGCATTGACTTTGTATGTAATCTACTCGTGCAAATCGTTGAATTTGCATTTGGTGTGTACACCCCATTAAACATCAAATTATCACGAGGGCGATTCGAAAGCAATAATCTCGTGATAGTTCGATGTTACACTGCTGCAGATTAGGGCTGGGATAAACTATTATTTTTTCCAATGCATCGATTAATCTAACAAATCATTTTTCCAGTCCGATTCGATTTCGATTCGATTCGATATTATCTCTCCATTAATTCACTAATAGCAATTTATACATGTTGATTTACATATCTGAATGAAAAAAAAAACATGAATTCCTTAAAATGTTTGCAGCGCATACTGTGCAGTTTAATAACAGTAAAAAAATTTGCGTTGCTACTACTCTCTGGTGCCACCATTTTGGTTCTGACGAATCGATGTGCATATTTTGCGTCTACGTATTTTCACGTTATCAATGACGTCGGCGCATTGTCCCGGCCCTACTGCATATGTAATAAAGTTACAGCAGTAAGTACCTTAACTCAGCAGGCATGATCTCTGACGCCAGACTTCCGACAGCTCCCGAATCTCCAGCTAGAGAATCTACAAAACAAACACGCACTGAGTGCTGATTGGATGGCATAGGAGAAGGGGTGTGGCTCAGAATGTGTCAGTGTGTTTTCATATGATGATGTGTGTCTGACCTGAAAGCCTTAAACCCTGCTGCTGGACCTTTGCACATGTCAGTTCCTCAGTCAAATCTCTCAACGTGTCTCGCTCAAGTATCAGCTTCTGCACACACAAACACACACACACACACAGTCAATGTTCATTGTCCGGGTGAAGGAAACAGCAAGAAGAAATGTGACGATCTGCACCTCTTTCTCCTTCTGAAGTGTCTCATATTTGTCGTTGAGGTTCTTGTACTCAAATTGCCATTTTTCAGCTTTCATGGCCTCTGCCGAGTGTTTGGTGCTCAGCTCGTGAGCCTATCAAAAGAAATCAACATTCAATTAGACCTGTACTATTTCATATGATTAAAACACCATCATTCATGTGTGTGTGTTTGTTTTGTGTTGCTACCTGTCTCTTGTAGGTGTCGAGCTGTGTACGGATGGTGTTTGCTCTGCGCAGCTCCTCCTCTAGCTCACAGGTGCGCTGCATGTACATGTGATTTCTCTCCTCAAGCAGACGCACCTGTCTGCGCAGATCTCCCAGATCCTCCAGCTTACGCTTGTACGTGTCCACCATCGCCTCTAAACGACTCACACGGTCAGACGAATGCCTGACGGACAGATAAAACCACAGCCCATGAGATGCAGAGTGTATGCAAAAACAACAGTAGCTTTCTTAAATTGACAAACTTGAATCATGGATGAAAAGTGACAATTTCACTAATAGTCAGTCAGAGATCATGATTACTGACCTCAGTACATCCATCTCATCTTTGAGAGACTGGGCCTCCTGAGCGAGACTGGTTAACTCGTCATTTCTCAGCTGAAGATCTGTCACCTCACGCTCCAGAACATCAGTTCGAAGCTTCAGGTCATCACGACTGTTCTCCAGCCTACACACACACACAGAGAAACATACGATTCAACCTGTGAAAGCACATGAGGACTGCTCTGGACTACCAGGAAGTTTGATTGCAGATCAACAAATAGCGCAATCACAATGGGCCCCAGTGTGGAGCTCTGCGAGGGGCCTCACACCTGTAGTTCTCCTCCTGTAGCTGCTCCATCTGACTCTGTAGCAGTAGGAGTTTCTTGTTGGTGATGCCGGAGGAGACGTCAGACGGTTCACAGCGAGTCAGACGCTCACGCAGAGACTGAAGCTCAACCTGAAGAGATGACTTTTCCTCTGCAAGCACAGACACCTGAAACACAGTCAGCTCAAGTTTATGTTAATGTCTTTTCTGACTGGGTGACCTGAAGTCTGTGCTAATCAAATTTGGTCTTACGTTTACATCCGGACAGACATTCGCTGATGGCCTCTGACCCTGACCATAAACATCTTTCTTTTTGCTTAAACGGAGAAAGATGACGCAAAAGCTAAACTTTTTGAAAAGCGGTCTGCTTTAGAAATGACCACTGTGGTAGATGAAAAAGACAATCTGCCCTTTTTGGATATTAATCCTCTGGACTGATCGCGTGCTCTTTGATAAGGTAATGTTGCGTGAATATCTGATAATGTATGAATCCTGGTTCTGTTGTTGATCTGTCGCCGCTGTTTGCACGTTCAAATTAATTTTTTTGTTTTTACTAGGTCACAGTCAACCGTCATCAGTATTTTTACTCAATGACAACTTAGTATTAAAATCGTATACGTTAACGGTTAATGTTCGGTTCATAAGCTGCGGTTGTCGGTCGGGAAAATAAATTGATATGAACATCCCTAAGAGACATAGATTTGCTAAAAGAGTGACAGTCTGTATGATAAACACTGTCTTACCTGCTGCTGAAGTTCCCTGCAGCGCAGCTGAGATGCATCATCTCGATCGTCTGTTTCTTCACTCAAAAAATAATATTTCCTGGACTGAAGGATGACACGATAAAGACAGTATAAAGAAGAGATGATAAAGAAGACATACACACATATCCATACACTTTAAATAGATCTAAAATCTATTATATAATGGCCTGTGAAAACCCGGGACACATATTTGCGTCATTTAGGGTTTTTTTTCCCATAAAATCAATCTATATAAAGTAAAAAAACATTTGGTGAAATCACCTTAATATTTTAAACACTTTCCCTGCCAGTGACGAGTTACCTATGGCGAGTTAACACGTCAATTAAGAAAAAAAAGCTTCCCTGCCAATGACAAGTTTTTCCGGCAATCCATATTCCCTCTATTATCCACCAGGTGGCGCTCTTACACAACTTATAAAACCAAGAAGTATCCAAATAGGGCAAACAGTTTAAACTCCATTTGTGCTTTGATCATCCCTCTGAATCTGATCTCTATCAAAAGTTTTTCACAAAAACGCAATTTTCTTAGCTTTTTGCTCAAAATTTTATATTTTTGAAGAAACCTACTTGAGAGGTGATGAAAAGAGAACTAATTAAGGCACGATAAAACTTTTTTGTTTGTTTGTTTGTTTGTTGAAAAGCAGAGGGTCTGTTGTATGTTTATATATTTAAAGAAAAACTTTTCTGGAAGGCATAAAACGTTTGTGAAAATCATAAAAAATGCTGCCGCTGGCTGCCAACTTTTATATAAATGCTGGCGGGGAAAGAGTTAACACTGACTGAGTAAGGCCACAATCACTGTTCAAGGATTTGAATTTCCAATTTAAAACTAGCCTATATTTAACGTTGCAGCACAATTGAACAATAGTTTGCCTGTTTATGTTTCACATACAACATGAAATCAGAGATTCTCCAGTTTTTAGTGATATATGACACATTTATAGAAAAAAATCAGGTAAAACAGGTTATTTATATGATGTTTAAAAAGCAGAGATACACTGAAATCATTGTATCGTGTTGCACCCTGAATGCTCGCTTCAGGTTCTGCGTGTCATATTCATGTGTGTCCCCATGCACCAGCATCCACAAACATAATTTTTCTGACAAGTAGCAGTTTTTAAAATAGGGTGATTATCTTGCCAGAAGTTAAGCTACCAAACATATAAGCTGTTTCTGAAAGTTTGGATATGACATGAAAAATATCTGCAACGAAATATTCTCACTCGTGTGATTTAATATTATGATAAATTTTCACTTGCCAATGATAGAAAAAAGTTTTCTGAAACGAATGATTAAGTGTTTCTTTGCCTTCAGTAAAAACAGAGATGATCCAAGCAAACCGGTATTTCTGTGCAAAATAATAAAGCATAGTGTCTATAAAATCATTAGTTTCAGTATTTTTCTCGTTATAATTAACATTTAAGGAATTGTATATAAAGCTTAGCTTTTTTCATTATTTATATATACACATTTCAGTATTTATCATGTTATAAATAAAAGTTTTATGTATTGTATATTACAGAATTAGTTTTTAATCGGTCATTTACAGCAATAATCACAAATTACATACTTTTATAATTTTATGGTTATGATGAATTTGACGCTCTAAATCTTAAAATTGAGGCTTTAGCCGCTGTTTCACAGGGGGTCCACAAACTCTAGAAATAATTATGCAAAAATACATACACTACTAAAAATTTTAAAACACCTGACTGAAATGCTAACATGATCTTAAAAATCATTTAATCTAAAGGTATATGGTTAAATGCTTGAAATTAACAAAAATATACCTATGCCAAACAGATTAAATTCTGTTATTAGAAAATTAAAATGAGTACTGTTTTGCAATGCAAAAAATAGTTTTGAAAAACTCACTTGTTCTTTATTTATACATTTTTTCCAAATTATAATAATAATAAACTCCTGTCATAACAAAATTTACCTCTGGGAATTATGTTGTGACTGAAAGCAACCAAAATAAATCAAAACTCTTTTATATTTTATCATCTGAAGTGCAGTCAGCCTTTGCCTACAAATTGCAAAAACTACTCGTGTCATTTTATCAAGAAGTTTCGTAAAGTTTCACCTTATGAATTTTAAATGGGACATTTCACAAGACTTTTTAAGATGTAAAATAAATATTTGTTGTCCCCAGAGTACATATGTGAAGTTTTAGCTCAAAATACCATATAGACAATTTATTATAACAAGTTAAAATTGCCACTTTGTAGGTGTGAGCAAAAATGCAAATAAGCTGATAATGCAAACACTGATCGCCATAATGGTGATTTGTTGAAATTGAAACTCAATTGTGCTGTTAATTATTTTCTCTCTCTCTCTGCATTAAATGGCAATGTCATGGTTGGATAGTGCAGATTAATTATTATATTTAGATCCCCTTCTGACATCACAAGGGGAGCCAAATTTCAATAAGCTATTTTTTCCACATAATTGCAGGAAATGGTTTACCAAAAACTAAGTTTCACATTTTCTAGTTTGAAAGAAGCAGTGGGGACCCAATTATAGCACTTAAACATGGAAAAAAAGTTTAGTTTTCTAATAACAAAAATTAATCTGTTTGGCACAGGTATATTTTGTCTACAAATTTTATTTCAAGCCATACACCTTTAGATTAAATTATTTTTTTTAAGATCATTGTTAACATTTCAGTCATGTATTTTAAAATTTTTAACTGGTAGTGTAAGTAAAGCATATTCTTTACAAACACACCTGATAGTCAAAATCGCCATACGTCTCTGGAGTTCCTGCCTCCACAGGTTCTTTGGTGAGCAGCTGAGACACAAAAACAAACAAACATCTGTGTTGTGCATCTGTATAATGCAGTGACCCCACTAAGAAATGAAGAGGAGTAACGGTGATGACGTGCAGTTTACCTCTTGAATGGCCGTCATGACAACATGTTGTACGGATTCCTCCAGTGTCATGATCTGCTGAATGTGTTCTGTAGAAGAGAATTATACTCAAGTAAACATCAATACTCATCTGATAGTCTTTCTTGTCTTTCAGTCATTTCCAGCTCACCTTGTTTGTGTTCACAGCTGATAGCGCAACCCAGAACCAACTGAAGCAGACGACCCAATTCATTCACATCGCCCATCTCCCCGATCAGACACACATCAGGAACGTGATCATCAGACACCTGCTGACTTAACACCTGACACACAACACATATTACACAGCTACAATATTATTTGTTAATCAGCTACATATAAGACATAGTTGTTTTTCCCTTTAAGAAATGAGAGATATGTTCAGACTGAGTATGCATATTATTCTACTGAAAAATAAGTAAGTACTGCACTAATAATATTATATAAAGTAATCATAAGTAATTGGTCATTTCTGTATAATGATACACCATATGACATAAAATCACATAAAATGTGCGCATGCAGTGCACCTCCTAACCACTAGGGGCTGCTTAAAATTTCATGCGGCACTGCACAGACCGGATAAGTGTGTGACATCACTGCCACAAGAGTCATTCAAAATTGGTGGTGGAAATTTTGATTAATCTAAATGAATTGATTATTTTCAGTTCATTCACCAAAATTAGTCATTCAAATTCGATCACTGATTCGTACAGAAAACATTTCTTTATATTACATGTCTTATAATAAATAAGATGCACATCTGCGCCACCTACTGGCATATTTATGTAATATAAAGAAATGATCACTGAACGAATCAGTGAAAGACTCTGAATCATTTTGGTGAACAAACAGAAAATGAACAAGTCACTTAGATTAATCAAAATTTCCACCAAATCTGTCTTGATTGTTTGTATTTATCACTGTGTAAAACATGTATGTGTGTAGTGTTTCTTTACAGGTCTTTTTGACAGCATAAACGTGTGTACGTCAAATTTTTAAAAACCATTCAAACAAGATTCAACTTCTACATCACACATGCTTTTGTATCAGACACAAATGAACAAATTAGTTAATGATGTATAAGTTTTTACTCACATCATGATAATACTCGATTATACTCTGAAGAATCTTCTTCAGGTTGCTAACCTGTTAAAGTATACGAGCAGTGGAGTCAAATATATTTCAGACCAAAACATTGTACAATATAGTAAAACATAGTATTATATCTGTCTAATACAGTAGCTGAGAGAGAGTAACTTGAGTACAATACCTTCAGTCTCCAGTTGGTGCCTCCATCCTCTTTTATCCTGCTGAGCCACGTCTCATTAAACCAGGACGAGTCTCTGAAAAACACACAAACACATAGTCAGTCTTAACTTGTCAAGTAAAAGATAATGCTTCCCTGTCAATGATGAGTTTTTACGGTAATCTATAATTTTGCAATTATCCACAAGGTGGTGCTCTTATCCAACTTATAAAACACTTAATCAACCACTGATACAAAAACAGTAAAAAAAATCTGTGTATGTTTTCATCATCGTTGTGAATTTGATCTCTAACAAAATTATCTTTTTGCTCAAAATGTTGTATTTTTGAAGAAACCTACACATATTTGAGATGATAAAAAAACTGTTTACCCTTTTTTTGTTTGTTTGAAAGCAGAAGGTCTGTTTTTCATTTGATGTATTGTATGTTTATATATTTATAAAATAACATTTTCTGGAAGCAATTAAACTTGTGAAATCACAAAAAACCTGCCACTGGCAACTTTAAAAAAAAACTCTGGTAGGGAAAGAGTTAACAGAAACATCTCAACAGTAAATTTGAAAAATTGAAAAACTGAAAACCCAGCTTAAGACATTTTTTTACCAATTTACAGAATTAATGTAACCTTGATATCTTCATGCTCCGTTCACACCAGCAGCGGTAGAGGCGTCAAGCACGAGTGATTTCAATGTTAAGTCAATGTGAAGATGTTTAGTGCGGTGTGGAAGACGCGATTACGTCTCATTCGCACAAATTGAGCATTGCCGCAGGAAACGGGCGAGTTGAAAACTCGCTGCATTAACCAATCAGGAGCTTGCTGTAGTAGTGACATGATTACAGAAAGTCTCAGAAGCCCCTCCCTTGATGCGAATTTCCATGTGAATGTCTCGATTAATAGAATTTCAGGCGCGGATGAAGCGAATAAACTCAAAATGTTCAAGAGGCAAACTAGAAGCGGTAGATGCGAATTTGACGCCTCAAACGCGGCTGGTGTGAACCCACAGTAAATGTTGACTAAGTAAGATCAAAGATTTAAATCAATGAAAAATGAAAGGGATAGTTCACCCAAAAAATTTTATTCTGTCATTATTTACTCACAATCTTGTTGTTACAAACTTGTATTTTCTATGATGACTACAAAGAAAGATATTTGGATTAATGTTTAAAACCAAACCAGTAATGAACCCCATTAACTTCCATATTATTTTTTAATCCTACTATTTTTATTTTTTTTAATTTTCATCTGCAGACCCCTTGGCAGATTGGTGTTACAAGCCAGTTAATAAATACATAAAAAACACTATATACAGTATATATACAAAAAGACAAGGACAAAATCAACGATCACATCATGTTAGAACAAAAAATTAACTAGTATATTGATGTCAATGTGGCTTATGATCAGTTTGGTTACAAACATTCTCAAAATATCTTCCTAAATCTTATACAGGTTTGAAACAACATGAGGGTGAGTAAATGATGACATTATTTTCATTTTTGGGTGACTATCCCTTTAAAGCTTTTATGCTCCAAATCTCATCACTAGATTTGTGAGATATTAGTCTGGATTTCACAGACGGGGTCACATTTACTCTTACCCCATGTTGTTTCAAACCTGTGTGACTATCTTTCTTGGTACAACTGCAACATGACGTTGAGTAAACCATGACAGGACTTTTATTTTGACAGTGAACGATGAGCAGCTGTCATATCTGAGATATTAGATGTGCACATATGTTTGTGCTGCTATAAGATTTTTACACCAACTGCTATATCATCTTACACATGAATAGTTGTCGTTCCAACACAAACAAATGCAGACACAGACACACACACAGGAAACGATGTGAACACAAACTCTCACATTTTGTTGAGCACGTGTGCGATGGCCACGCCACTGGTCAGCTCATGTTTGCTGGTACATGAAGGCACCTGAAACGTCTGCAGCTGCGAAACAAGAACGAAAGTGTAGAAATTAAACAGAGGAACATTAATAAACACACAAAATCTTTACATGTCAACTGCTTTGGTTGAAACTTTTACCTTTCAAGTGGATTCTTCCAATGTGAAAACCACTTTGAGTAAAACAAAAGTGATACATGTATACTGGCCTCAAACTGGGTCATAAAAACTAAAATCAAAAGAATAATAATAGGATGCATACTGTACTTTACATATCTTACAGTAAAGAGGCCTTTGGTAAACAAATACAAAGTCACTGTAAACAGATTGAGAAGTGAGAGAGTTTATTGTGAAGTCATGGTTTGATACTCAGCTGGGTTGAATAATGACTTCAGAACATAAAAAACATTTATTTCACGTATAAAAATGTATTTTATTAAAGATATTGTTTAGAGCTAGTAACTTTAACTGTTATAATCTGCTGTTAACGCACTTTAAAGACCTTAGATTAGATATATAATCACTTTAAGGCAACCAACACAACCAAACACATCGTAATAAAGTCACTATAAAGCCATAAAACCGATGACAGGTGCATAAAAAACATAAATTACATAAAATGCCTGAAGTGAGTGAAGTTGCACCTGCTGCTGCTAACAGGCTAACACAAACACATGCACGCGCTTTCTCCTAACATAGACAAAGAGACACGAAAGCACAGTGTTAATGACACGAGCTAATTTCTTACCCATATGAATAAAGAATCACTCAGCTGATGTTTATTTAAACTCATACTGAAGATTTCTAATGTTTCACACAGTAACAGAGCTGCCACGAGCGCGTTCTCGAGCACAGCGCGTCACTGCTACACGTATTTACTTCACGAGCTCTGCGCGCGCGCTACCCCCACGGGCTTCCGTAAGACGCCCGTCGCCATAGCAACAAAGCAGCGTTCGCATTGTTTATTTTATATATATATATATTATTCCTGGCCAAAATAAATCTATTTTTCTAAATTTGTATAAATGTATAAAGTTTAGTAAAAAAAATTGTATAATTATGTATAAAATATAAAATTATATATTATATTATATTTTTGCAATTGAAAATATATTTCATTTATTCTTTTCAAACAAGTTGGGGCGGTTTCCCGGACAGGGATTAAACTAGTCCTAGACTAAAATTAATGTAAGAGCTGTCCAAATTTAAAAACAACTTGCACTGACATATCTTAAAATAAATCAGTGCCCTTTGTTTTGCATCAAATGCACACAAGTACTTTTTTTAGTAAGGCATGATTGTTAAAACTAGTTTTATTTCCCAATAAAATTAAGGCCTAGTTAACAAGTTAATCCCTGTCCGGGAAACCACCCCACAAAGTTGCGACGTGAATATAAATGCCTAAAAAATGATTTATTTAAAAAAAATACATTTTTGTAAAAATATTTCAAAATACATTTCAGTACATAGATTTTTTTGGCCATTTTGTGTAGGCTATATTTGAAAAAAATTGTACCGTAGAAAACATGAAACAGCACTTTAAAAATAACTACAATTATTGTCCCCATTAAAGAATAATGTATTTGCTCTACAATATTATTTCAATACTAAAATAAATCCACATAAAATATTTAGATAAATAGTTTTATCTGTTGCATTTTCTGAAGAGCACTATGCTGCATCCGAACTGATTGCACTATATTTTATATGCACTATTTTAATTCTTTTTATTTCTTTTGTTTTTATTCTTATTTTTAATTGTTTCATACTTTTATTCCTGTTTTATTCTTTTTCACACATTTAAACTGTTTTTATTAAAATCACATTTTTTCTTTTAATTGATATTTAAATTCTCATGTATCTTTGATTTTTTGTTTTCTCCGTACTATGTAAAGCACTTTGAATGACCTCTGTGTATGAAATGTGCTATACAAATAAACTTGCCTTGCCTCTAAACCCGAAACGCTTTCATTTGTGACCACTAGGTGGAAGACGATTACTGCACATCCAACAACACAAAAAACACACATAACCATGAAGCAGCATAATTCACTGATCATATTCACAAGTTTCTCTTTAAAACACAAATCAGTAACAACAAAGCAAACCATTACAGAAATTCTAATGAATTTAAATGTTATAATGGGAATATTATTGGTTTTAATGAAAACCATAATGGTCTCTGTGAGTTTTTACTGGTAATGTGTTGAGTGCAGTTGGTGGGATTTGGTTGATTGGGAATCAATACATCACCATTCAATCCTATTTAAAAAAGTCGAAAAACAAGGAATTTTGTAATGGGTTTTATGGTAAACAGCTGATGGTTCATAATTGGTAATGGAAACATTAGAATGTAAACCGTTACTTATTTTGTCAGGTGGATCATTATATTACACTATTACATTACACTATATACATTATTAATATTATTATAGCAATTATTATTATAATAACAATAATGGAAATTAATTCTTTTGACATTTTATGTTTCTCACTCATCCATACAAATCTGAACAAATATCTGGAGTAACATAAAACATAAGTTCATAATCATTCATAATCATACATGACAACATACACGTACACCATTGTTTATTTTAATCTCTATCACTTTCTCTCTCTCTCTCTCTCTCTATGTCATTTCCTCCACACTTCCTGTTTTCACACACTCTCTGATGCAGACCCACACACCTTTACCTGTTTAGGATCACACCTTTAATTGACGTCTATGACTTCCTGCTCCTCCCAGAGCTGTCAATCATCTGATCTTACCCAACACCCCTCATTAATGTTCACTGTTTTCACTTTCTACTTATTCAAAGCTTCATCTGAATATTATTAAATGAGAAGCAAATTATTATTTGAAAAACCTAGAACAGCTCTGTGAGTCACAGGAAACTCTTCATGTCAGATTTTCTCTGTATATCTTCAGACAGAGCCGGAGGTTTGGAGGAAGCAGGGTCAGTGGCTCTTGTACTGCTCTCTGTTTAGTTTAGTCACCCTCCAGAGGTTCATGACTAACCTGCCGGCAGAAGACAGGATGGGGATTTTCACAAGAATGGACGACTATTTTCATCCAGAGACTTGACCTGCCCCTCTCTCTCTCTCTGTGCTTCCTCAAACTATTTCTGTACAACAAATACTACTCAAGATATGAATCAACACTAAGATGACAATTTTCATACAATTCAACTCATTTTAATATAAGCCTTAGCATTTGAGAAAGTATCCTAATAGCCTGATGCTATGCTGGGGTATTAGATAAGGGTTTGTTCCAATCACTAATCCTAAATATGAATAACAGTAATTATTATAACAACACACTATTATATGAAAGCAAGACCCTTTACAAGTTTAGGATGCTGGTAAGAAAACAAATTCAGGCTATAACTTAAATAAATCAAATATCTTATACATTTGATACAAAATCACTATTTTGTAGTTTGTTGTGGAGGTTTAGTGGCTGTCGTACGTGTTTACATGAAAAATGCGGATGCGGTTTATGTTCCACCCGTGCCAGCTTTGAGATGTGAGGAATGTTGGCACGGCCGCATTGAAGTGCCAGGTGCAGGAAACACAGGACAAACAACACACGAGGCAGAGAGACACTTTTACGAACACATAACTCTAGACATGAGCTCATGGGCGAGAATACAGGTGTGTGTCTACCCCACATCTACACCCACTGACACTTAAGATTTACAATCTCAAAGAAGGTTTGTGTTTTGTGTTGATATCGCGAGGGAGGTTCAGAATCACATAACATGAGTCCTCTGTCCCAAAAAACAGCAGACAGCCATTAAATGAGGTGGTGTTGTGTTGAGTCACTCAGTGCAGGTGCTGCTTAAAGAACCTGGAGAAGAAAATAAACACCGTTCTCATTAAAGTCTTTCATCTGAGAGCACCTGGAGGTGAATGTGAGGCCAACAGAGACTCATACATGTGACATTACAGTCAACCAGCTTTAATATGAAATACACAGATAGGCTATAAAACAAGTATTATTGGTCATGTTTAGGGTTAATTTTTTTATTCTAAATCTAATGCTACAACTTTCTTACTATTTGTCGACCATAAAGGCACCATTATGGTGATTTGTGTTTGTTTTAGTTTGACTTGACTCTTAGCTTGTTCGTTTTTTCTAACTGCTATAACGTTGTGTGCTTAAGACATGTTTGTTTTGGAAAAGAAAAAAACAAATGTGCAATTATGGTGATAGTTAGCACATAAAGTCTAAACATCATCATCTAGAATTTGTGTATTAAAGGGATAGTTCACTTTAAAATGAAAATTCTGTCATCATTTACTCGTCCTCATGTTGTTTTAAACCTGTATGAATTTCTTTTTTCTGATGAACACAAAAGAAGATATTTTGAGAAATATTGGTCAACACACAGCAGATAGTGACCACTGACTTCCATAGTAGGAAAAAAATATTTTTGAAGTATTTTGATAAATGATGAAGAAAATATTTTGATAAATGATAAAAAGCACACAATTGACAGTACCCATTAAATTCCATCATATTTCTTTATTCCTACTATAGTCAATGGTCACTATCTGCTGTGTGTTTACCATCATTTCTCAAAATATCTTCTTTTGTGTTCATCAGAAAAATAAATTCATACAGGTTTAGAACAACATGAGGATGAGAAAATGATGACAGAATTATCATTTTAAAGTGAACTATCCCTTTAATTTAGTGTTTGCACACTTATCAGAAGTATCTTTTTCTGTCAATAATGTGATACTACAGTAAGAAACCCAGCACTCTTATAGCAGTTTGTCATCTTGAAGAATTTTGTAACACTGACACATGAAAGTTAACCACTGTACACACACAAACATCAAGAATCAGAGTATGAATCACAACAACGGTGACACTAAAATGAAAAGCTTCAGGCTGCAAGGCATGCTGGGTATCAACAAATCTCACATCTCATCCAGGACTCCCAGAATGCATTGCGGCATGAATAAATAATGAACATTTTTACATTTGACAAACTGCTATGAGAGTTGTAGTATCACATTAATAGTAGAATGATACTTCTGATGAGCAAACACTAAATTAATAAATCAGTTTTCTAGATGATGATGTTTGACATTATGTACTAACCACCACAATCTTATATCTGTCATAACAAACAAGTCATATATAGTTAAAGCAGCAAAAAAAACAACAACAACAACAACTAACAAGCTAAAAGTCAAATCAAACTAAAACAAACACTGATCACCATAATGCATTTAAATGAAACGGCTAACATCTGAGCCTAAGTTAAGAAAATAACACTGCAAGTAAGATGTAAAATGCAATTTTAGGTTTCAAACAGAGATGGTGATAGAGAGGCTAAAGTTTCAGATTGCACAACTTCAGTGTTACTTTATAACACTGTAATAATGGGACAATATACACCCAGCAGTGTTCATTCAACAATGGGGATTTTGCTGTGTAATTCAGCTCCCGAAAGACCTTCATCAGTTGCATAAAGTTTTCTTAACTTAGTCAAGCCGTCAGACACACCCACTTCCTGTCATCTATGGTCATTTGTTTCACCGAAAGTCGCCAAGTTTCCATTGGAATAAAGGACACTGCGTCGCACTGCCATGGTTAATCACTGACCGTGTGAACGCAGCTTAAGTATTAAACTTTCACTTTCACAACAACCTAGGAATTGCATAGAAACCCACCAAAAACCACATAGTAATAGCAGCCCCCTCCCCCCAAAAAAGCCCAAGTAAAACCTTACATCTGTTACCACAAATCAACTTCCTCATTTCACAATCAGGAAAAAATTTAAAACCACAGAAATTCTGGTTGGTTTGGTTGAATTTCTGTGAACTCTGCTGTGGTTTAAGTTTTGAAGGAGCAGATTAAAAGATTTCTACGACAAAATGATAACAATTATGATTCATTATGAGTCACAGAAGGATAGCTGGTGATGTTATGATTTCTAGTATTATGAGAGGAGACAGGTGCGTCGTATTGACCAGGTGTGCTTCATTCCTCAAAATTTTGTATTATATTCTTCATACTGCACCAACTGTTCATCTCCAAACACATTTTCAGATGCCTTGAGTGAATCACCTCTCACTGCCCACTATCAACACACGCGTGGGGGTGTGTGCATTCACGTGTGCGTGTTATTTGGGAGACACCCAACACGTGTACTGGTCATCATGGCCACCGATGCTCAGATGTGTCTGTAGGCCGTGACAACATGACACGGCTGCTATTGTTTGGATCTTCAGTCACACAAATAATAAATGAGATAAAAGCGCCGTCTGCTGTATGTGCACATGATAAGAGCGGCGTGAGTTACTAACATCATGGGACTGTGGGTACACGGTTTTTCTAGATCAAACCTCAACTTTTAAGAAAACTAAGGAGCTCAGGAGATTTAATGGAGCTCTTAATGATCTTTATTTAATATAAAACATGTCTCTGATGTGTCTGCAGAAACTGCAGATAACTATAGACACAATATTATAGACCTGATGTATGAGTAACCTACTTCTTGCCACAATAAACTTGAATTTGGATAAATTTTGCCAACATAAATTGTGACATGTCTGATATTTCATCACATCAAGAACGATTACAAGGTGTTTGGTTTCATCTATTTTTGTCAAGCCCAAATTTTACATTGTTTAGCCTGGGCTGTGTTTGGACGACTATTAGATGTCTTTTAAACACAAAATTGCTTGCTGGGAGTTGGGTAACATAAAAAAACAAATAATTATACTTGTTTTCTACAGTTTTTTGTAAAAAAGCGAATCTACCATACCACTCCTGACGGTTTCACAGGTGGGGTTTAACACAACACAAACCCTTAATTATATCACCTGACCTGCCCCGACCGCAACCCTGGACTCGCCTACCGTACACCATACACAGCCCTAATAAATGTTTTAATAGCTGGCTTAGCAAAAATCTGTACAAAAGAAAATATGGGTCAGGATCTCTTAAACGTTTCCAAATTACAAGTTCATGAGAGCGGCCCAAGATTCAGTACACATGGCCTTGATCTTCTGATACACCAGTTCTGCCTGCTCACCGACTGCTCCCATCGTCCCACACTCATCATCAAGCTATGCCGTTCGTTGCTGTCTGGAGGTGAAAACTACATATTGTGCCTTTAAATGTGTCTGAAATGAATGGTTTACTTAAAAACTAAAATGTTCTCAATCCCATATCATCAAAGATGTTTATGTCTAAGTTTTTTGAGGAAAAATAGTGTATAAATGTTCAAGATCCAAATTGAAGTTTCAACGCAGCTTCAAAGCCTCTACACCAGGGGTGTCAAACTCATTTTAGGCTGAGGGCCGGATGGTAAATAACGCCATGAAGTGCGGGCCGGATAATTTTTTTAAACCTTAGTGTGCTGATAATTGTGTTAAAATTAACTAAACAAACCAATTAATTAGTTTGTTTAGCAAGAAAACCAGAGAAACACACAGCTCTGTGAAAACTACATTTCATAAGGTCACACTCATACTGTATATTATACACACAAATTTACATCTGTACAAAATCCACTGGCCTTATAGGTTGAAAAGCTTTAATTTAACTTCTTTTGCCTTAATGCCAAAATTATTTATAAACCATTCACTTTTCTTTGGAATATATTAGTAATGAGAACAGTCATTTAGAAAATGAAAATGCTAGATGGGGCAGTGGCCCAAACCAAAAATGGCACTATGGGGGGTGGTACTATTATTATGGTTTTAATAAAGTATTATAAATATTATGTGTTATATTACTAGCATCAACTTAGACAAGTGATTATAATGGGAAATATAATAAGAATTAAAGTGTGACAATCTGCTAAATATTCAATATGATTTACCTGCTGGCTTGATGGAGCTTTGAATCCATGTTTGCAATGTTGAACTGCTGCTAAAAGCCTCTCTCCGTTCTCTGTCGTTATTTTGTGAAGGCATTGGTGTTTTTTGTATTTTTTGTCTACAAAGTGTGCCAACAACAGCAAATTTAGTGTTTATATTAACTTAGATCTGATCGGGAATATTAAATCGATTAGACAAGCATTGTAACGTTAATAAGAATGTGGATATTTTGTTGTTGTTTGCTTGCTAAGTTGTTAGCACTTTTAGAACACTGACAGCAAATCATTACCGGAAGAAATACATAAACATACTTACAAATTACTAATTCTGCAGTTTAACAACTGATATAGTGTAATGAATCTACCTGTTAATGCAACGAACTTTGGAAACTGTCACCTTCGCTCTCCAGGCAGAGAGTGGACACGGGAAAACACGAAGTGGATTACCAGAATGGGTGGATCTTTAGCGGAGCGGTAACAATAAAACGGCAAGATTTTTGGGCACCGTGTTTACTCTATGTTCTGCGTTTAGCTGCTTTCCGCAAGTCTCTCATATTAAAAACTAACTAGACACACGCCTAAAAGGGTTTTTAAAATATGTATTTAATATTTAATAAAACTGTATAAATCATCATGCAGGCCGGATTGGACACCTTTGCGGGCCGTATCCGGCCCACGGGCCGCATGTTTGACACCCCTGCTCTACACGATCCCAGACGAGGAATAAGGGTCTTATCTAGCGAAACATTATATTTTTTAATCACAAATACTCATCTTTTACTGGCTCCACGACTTCACTCATTACGTAGTGACGTCAAAAAGGTTATGCTTGGTGTAGGAATAAGCTACAATCTCATTTTCTCTGCCGATTTCAAAATCGTCCAACATCGCTGTTTATTTTTTATTTATTTTTACTGTATTTTTCGGTCTATAAGCCATGGTTTTTTTCATAACTTGGCTGGTGCTGCATCAGTATAAATTATCTTGACATTTATGAGGCAAGAGACAACATAACCGTATACAGCCGCGAGAGTCCGCCATATGCTGCTTCTGTATTTATGTAATTCAACGGATTCAGTGATGTGGAATGACGAGTATGCGAACTTCACGCTAGTTGGCTTGTTCGGTTAATTTAGCCTATTCAACCTTCCAGGTAAGTTCTGTATGCTATGGTTTATCGTTTAAATAACTGATAATATTACTTTAACGTACAGACATCTATTCAGCCTGCTGTTCTGTCTGCTATTGTTTAGTTGAATAACTTGCCTTTCCAGATTAAATGTCTGTTCTTTGGCTTGGATTTCGTGAAATAATTTTCGAAATAAACGCGACGTATCGTCCACTGTGACTTATTTATGTTATTACGTCTTAATGACGCATTTTTGAATGATGCGGTTTATACTCCGTTATGGCTTATAGTCCGGAAAGTACGGTATTTATTTTTAAAGAGCGCTTGACTTCACCTTTGCACATTCGACTTATAAACACTGGATCTGTACTTTCTGACTACACCAAACGTGACCTTTCCAACGTCACTATGTGATCTGTGAACTCACAGAGCCAGTGAAAGTTAGGGGGAGCGATATGACAAAAATCTTCTATCACGATAGGATTCATTTTATATCATGATAACGATATATACCACTGTAGAGTTTTTTATCTTTAAATAAGGTTTTTCTGTTAGTAAAATCTTTAATACCATAGAAATTTTCATAATTCTCACAAAAACCTTATACAAGCATAAAAGACAATAAAAACAAACAAAAACTCAAGATAAATGAAGATAACCAGCGATAATAAATAATTATGTATGTCTATGTGTGTGTGTATATATATATATATATATATATATATATATATATATATATATATATATATATATATATATATATATATATATATATATATATATATATATATATATATATATATATATATATTTATTTATTTATTTATTTATTTAAGGTAGAAAAGTGATTTAGTCGACAGCAGTGAGAGATTTACTGTAAATTAGGTAACTTCCCCTTTAAGACCAAAGCCCGGATCCAATATACTGTTATACATGCGTTTCCTCTAAATGGTTGTATTTATGAAGATACTTGCAAAGACGGGAATTTTGACGCATGTATAAGGCCAATAAAGCGGGAAAAATGCTCACAAGCTTAATGAGCAGCGGTTGCGCGACTTGCGCGCTCCTCCCACACAGAAACAGCGCACGCATCTGTTGTTTGTGTTTCAATGGCTTAAAATAACTTGTTTTAAAACTGCGGTGCTTAAATATGTGCACAAACGTTTCGGTTTTATGACCACGCGCACAGGGGCGTGACGTGGGCATGTAACCTTGATAGAGAAGATAGTCCAAAATCTCTACCGGTTGACAATTTTCTACTGGTTTATCATGTGTACCAGTTTATCACCTACCCCTAGTGAAAGATGAGTATTTGTGATAAAAAAGCCATTGAAGCTGCACCAAAAAATTCTGGAATGATGACATGACGTCATGAAATTTTAGTTTTAAAATGAACTATTCCTGTAAGGTCTTATGAAGCCAGATGTTTATGGATGAATATTTTCAGGTGTGAAACTGAATATGTGAGGTATCAGAGTTTGGTTTGTGTGGTTGTTGTGAAAGCCCCTGTGTGCGCACAGAGACCTCACTGAAATTCACATGAAACCAGAGGTCTGATTCATAACATTCATGCATTTGATGATTTAAGGTAAAACATTTAGAGTAACATTCGATCAGTGTTTTCTCCCATTTATTCATTTGAATTCCAGTATGTTGCACAAATGGTTTGACTAAAATCAGGACTATTTGGTTTAACACTAGTGATGTATTACTTGCCCACTTCTGTCATGTAACAGATTGTGGTTTTAGCTTTGAATCATTTCTCAAAATCAATGCCAATTTATTTTTTTCAGTTAAAAATGAACAAAAATCAGTTTTCATATTTAGAAAGCTGTTTGAGGTGTTGGGTCGGTTTTCTGCGAGATAGCGCTAAAACAAGAGTTAATATAAGCCGAGCTTTCCAAATTTTAAAGGATTAAAACTGGAGCAGAGAATTTCCTCTGAACGATAATGAGTCTCACTTGCGATATCATTTAGTCAGAACAAACGTGGCAGATATATTACTTCACTTCAGTGTTTCCCACAGGCTTGGCGGCACATCCGCTAGGTGGATGGGTGAAAATAGATAAGTAATATGGGTTAATATGCAATTTAATATACAAAAAAACACTAATGCAAATACATTTTAAAACTGGAAACGCACACGTCAGCTGAACTATTGCCTCCAGATATCATCCACAGTAAAAGTGCTTCATCATCATAAACCGCTGACCGAGTTGGACGCAGAAGCATCCTTGAGCTCATTAGAGAGACAGAAACACACAAGAAGCTGCTGAGATCTGCACATCTGCAGTTCAGCCTGAGAGAAAACACATTGCATCGCATGGCATTATTAACAACATTCAACAGAGCTGCAGCTGTCAGCTGTGTGTTTCCTCGCAATGATGACAGAGCACACGAAAATCTGCAACTTCAAGAAAATAACATTACTTACATGTGGTTAAGATGGAGAAGTTTCAGGTCATTTTTTAGAAGGAGTGTGCAGGTCTAAGAGAAACTCTCCCTTAGCAACTGTTGCTATGGTAGAGAAATGACTGTGGGTCGTCTCACACCTGTGTGTGTACAGTAATTACAGACTGCAGCTGACACACACGCACAAGAGCTGCAGGTAACATCGCTGCTGTGACCTTTGAACTCTGAGAAAGAGGTCAACCTGAGGTCAAAGTGAAACCAGATGTCACTATGCAGCTGATTCCTTATGTTGTGTGTTTTGTGTATAGTGTCATACTGTTTTGTGTTGTTTGAGTTAATGTGTGTGTATCTACTGGACATCTTAAGCCTGGTCTTAATTTCCAGCCACGTAACTTTTAAAACAGTCCTTTTTTGTACATTTGAATAGATGCTGAAGCATACAATGTAGTAGCAGTATTTGCAATATTTAATTGTAGCATTATTACTGTGGGTTTACACCAGCCGTGTTGGAGGCGTCAAATTCGCGTCTAACGTGTCTAGTTTGCCGCTTGAACATTTGGTCATGGGAGGGGCTTCTGCGACTTCGCTCGCTTCCTGTAATCAGGTCACTACTAGAGCAAGCTCCTGATTGGTTAACGCTGCCCGTTTTTCCAGCAAAGTTAAAATTTTTCAACTTGCACGTTTCCCGTGGCAATGCTCAATTTGCGCGAACTAGACACGCGAATGAGGCAGAATCACGTCTACCGCGCTAAACGCCTCATTCATGCCGCGAGACCTCCAGACACACGTCAATGCATCTTCACATTGACTTAACATTGAAATCACTTGCGCTTGACGCCTCTACCGTGACTGGTGTGAACGCAGCATAACGTTTATACAGCCACAAACATAAGACCTTTACAAATCTTTACCATAAAGATTGCCATATAATTTACCCTTAACCATTTTATCGATGTTACCACCCTAACTCTAACCCAAACCTTACCTTAAACCCAAAACCTTTTTAAAAAAAAATTTAAGAATTCCTAATGTATTCTTTTTATTTTCTTCAACGTAATGGACAGAGATATGTAAGGAACTTTGAGTAACAAAATAGCATTTAAAAGATATTTTAATCCACTAATACAGTCCTACCAAAACAGTTTATTAAAATCATGTACTGTTAGACATAAAAAGCATAATAGCCAGACAAGTGTAATCACAGTAACTTATTTATTGTGAAATTTCAAAAGCAGTACCAAAAGTAGTTAAAATGAGGATGTGGTGCAGCCATGGTCCTCTCTGGAGTTTATGAAGTACAGAGAAATATTAAAGTTATTAATCCATGAGAACGTTAATCTCTGTCAAGGTGCTCATTTCGAATTCGAATTTAAAAGTACGTCCTGAAAAATATCAATGTCACAAATCTGTGATGTAGCACGAAAGAGCCAATGAGCGTTTGATATCACTGCCGTAAAGCAATGTGTCGTAAAACTTCTTGAGGCGCGATATTTAAATTCAAATTCATAACATACTTCAGATTTTACGTTTACGGTTGCTGATGAGAACTGGGATCAAGATTGCTGGATAAAGGGCTGAATTTGGATCTGTTCCTCACAATCAAAATTTAAAAAATGTGGTTTACAGCGAATAAATAAAATTAAAATCTTTTGTGAATTCATTTAGTGTTTTGGTGTAATTATTGTTGCATTGGAGAAATGCCTTTTGTGTGCCATGGCAAACAAACTAAATATTACAAAATGGTTAAATGATTACAGAAATGTCATTCATTTAAAGGTTTTAAAGTGTAGTCTTGTTTAATATTGTTTAACGTCATGAACATTTCATTAGTTAAACAGCAACTATGGTCCGATTCACAACTTTACATTTCCTTTGGTGTGTAAGTGTGTATTAGTACATGTTAGCGATATGCAAAAAGTACAAACCCCAAAGTAAACGATGACGCGAGCTAGCATTTCCAATGTAAATCTCTTTTCTTGGACTACAACAAACACACGGGTTGTAGGCCACAGTTTACTTCCTGGGATTGGTGATGTAGACAAGACCGACATTATCATAATTCATCCCGCTTCAGACTCACAGCCTGTAAGTTAACTCCTGTTTGCACTGCATTGTGAGCAAATCTTTCAAACATGGTAAGGAGCGTCACATTTCCAGTTGACATAAGAGGTATTCAGGACAATCACAACGTACAGATTAGCTGACCAATTTGGCCAAAACTTAAATTAACGTATTGGTACTGCCAACACATCAATGTTATACATGGTACAACCACACTTTAAATACACACATATTCTCATGAGATCACATTGTCATTTCACACAATTCTCATTTTCAACATCTAAGTATTTGTTTGAAAATCACACAAATATCAACTGGAGACATCTGCACGAACATGTATCGACTAGTACAGACTGCTGGTTAAACTCATGACTAACTGCAGCTGCTATCAATCACAGTTTCACTGAGCAGATCATGTGCTGATTTGTGTTTACTAGTTTTGTTGTTGTCATGTATTGTGCAGTGCAGTTGTTAAATTGTAATGCTGTCTCATGTTTAGTGCCTTGAACACATTTCTGATCTGGAATCAGTTTCTCTGTTTATAAGAGCGGTAACATTTCATTGGCTGCTTTCCTAAAACATCCCTCGCGAAAAATCCCCCTAAGTTTCCACCCAGCATTCCTCCTGGGACAGAAACTCTCTGAAGTCTGAAGCGCGCTTCTGGTCAAAGGATTCAATTAAACTCTGAATTTCAGGCAAAGGTTAAACAACACAAGTCACTGCCAAACAAGCCGACTTCAAAAGAGACGCTCGAGTGCCAGCGGCCACTCTGATGTTATTTATGACAGAGACCTTCGTTTCTGAAGGTCTACAACACGATACACTGAACGCTACGCTGCACAACTTCAACACACACAGAGAAATTATACCGTGTGGTTTCCCAATCTGTTATGTGCACAAAAATACCCACAAATATCGTGACATCTGCAAATAATTTTCCAACATAGACCATAAACAATTACATCTCGACAGTTTCTCTGACACAGCAAAGAAGCAAATCTGGACATTTACTGGAAACTACTGCAGTAATCTCACAGCTGTACAGTTTCAGAAATAATGGATCAATAATGTCTCAAACTTTACTCAGATTTGACAAGATACCAAAGTCAGAGATCTGAATACAAACTTTTACAGATCTCATTTATTAATGTATTATTCAGATCAGTTTAGAACTCTGTAATGGATTTTAATACAGTAACATGAGAACTCCATTAGGTTTCCTGAACTATAAAAGGGCAACAACTAAGGGCACACATGTACACACACACACACGCACACACACACACACACACTTTATTCTTCATTGTAAACGGCCCCTGAATGATGAGACCCCGGACCCCCACAGCGAGAGAGAGACAACTGCCCCGCATACAAATGATTGCCCACCACCTGACCCCAGACGCTCAGATCTTTTCTCTATGGAGAGTGTGTGTGTGTGTGTGTGTGTGTGCGTGTGTGTGTGTGTGTGTGTGAGAGAGAGAGAAAGAGAGAGAGAGAGGGAGAGAGAAAGAAAGAAAACATTCCATTTCCAGTAAGGCGGGAAGAACGGGGGGAGTTTTGGGAAGCTGAGTGAGTCATCACTTTTTCAGCTTGACAGCCACATCTTTCCCTCCCTCTCCTTCTGCCTCTCTCTCTCTCTCTCTCTCTCTCTCTCTCTCTCTCTCTCTCTCTCTCTCTCTCTCTCTCTCTCTCTCTCTCCGTCTCTCTAATCATGTTTACAATCTGCCCGAATCACTTTCACGCTGGTCTAGTGACTTTTAAACACACGTGTTGTTTGTAATGCATGTTTGTGTGTAACTGTAGGTCTGCACCTGCTGCGGTCTAGTTACTTTAGTAATGCAGTAACACACAGACACACAAACACATAACAGTCCTGCTATATTTAGGTGTTTCATAATATCAACAGGACAGGCAAAATATATTCTTACATTCAACTTTACAGAGCCAAAGAAACAAAACAAGAGGAAGATGTCTCATGGTGTGTTATTTTTTAATGGCATTTTGAGTAATGGTGCATGTTAGCATCAAAACAATCTTATGTTTACATTTATGCATTTGCCAGATGCTTCTATCCAAAGTGATCTGCAGTGCATTACAAGTAAGAGTGTCACGATTTCGAAATCGATCACAACCGCGAACATCGAAATAAAAAATGAAATCGTAGATGCTGCCACGCCCCCATATCACGTTCGATCGGCTTGCCAAGTGGGAAAAAACACACGTGTTGAGTGCTGCAAATCAATCTCCTCTAACTTAAGATAGCATGGCAGATGCAGGAGACACCACGCAAGCTGCTCTTTATCCTTTACATGGGAAACTAAAAACAGCAAGCGCTCGTTTCTCTCGTTTTCGGAAGATCCGTTTAAGTTTCACAACAACTTATTTCAGTTGCTTAAGAGATATGAAAACAGCGTTTAAACATGACTTATTGGGGTATAGTCTCACAATCTCATCTGACAGTAATAAAAGCAAATTTTTAAGGTGCAAAGTACTGACAGCAATGTTCATCTGACAGGAATTTTCATTTTATCAAGTATGTGCGTGTACCATATTTTTCCACTGGTATGACTAATATGGGAGGGCATCTCCGTATTCAAGGTCAGATATTATATTTCATAAAAGTGTAGCCTAAAAATGGCATAGTATATTTTTGTGCTTTAAAAAAAAGTAAAAATCGAGAATCGAATTGAATTGAATTGTGACCTTAGATCGAAAATGTAATCGAACCGAGCACGACACACATAATTACAAGGTATATATTTTTATTATCATGTGTGCTCCTCGCAGGGCTGGACTGGGACAAAAATTGGCCCTGGCATTTTGGCCCAGACCGGCCCACTACATAGGATCACAAATCTTTGGGCAATTTTGACCACCACCTCCATAATGATTAAATAGAAAAGAATAAAAGCTGACACGTGACATTACAAAAAATGTAAGCGCTGTAAAAGGCTTTGCCGGTTTTAAAAATAATAGTATTAGTGTGCACAATGTTTAAACTAACCATTCTGAACACCTTGAGACCTGATAAATGTTAAAAAGAAGTCGCAGTCTCACAGCTGAGCCACGAGTCCCATTACAGTGTGTGCAGAATATTTTGATCACTTTTAATTTTTTTTTTTGATCACCAATTTCAAACCACAGTAATTTTAATAACCAACTTTAATTTTGTATATATAATTTTCTTTCATCCTATTTTATGCCCTTGCTGCCCAAATCAGGATTTCTTGTATTATGGTCACACCTCAATTTTGCAATTTCCATGCATGGCATCTTTCTTAAACTCAATAAAAAATTTGAGACAGGTGTGTTGGGGCTGGTTGGAGCAAAACTCTGTAGGACATTGGCCCTCCAGGAACTGAGTTTGAAACCCCTGGCCTAAGCGCTAGCATATAGCATTAACTAACATATAACGCTAAATTAGGGCTATATGATTGGTCTGTTTTCCAGCTGTCTTCTGCATGCACGAGGTTTACATAAGGAGGAGGAAACAATCGTGTTTGAGGGTCACGATATGTCTTTCATCTATGCCTACATAAATACAGTTTTACATTCTACAGCACCTTTAACTTCAACGTTTAATTTAGAGTTAAGTGGAGAACCAACCAAAAGTTGCATTCATGTTAGGGCAACCAAAATACTTTTAAAATCCAACGTGTTTGCATTGAACTATCTGCGTCTTTCTGCACCCTCACAACAAATCCTACACACTCTTATACGTCAAAATCTCCCACATTACTCTTTGTAGCGTGTAGGCAGCCTAACACATCTTATCTGGGCCGTTGTTGTTCTCCTCGGCTCATCACAGATGGCTGTGGACCTTTACAAAGCATTTAGTGAAAGCTAAAAGCCTTGCGTCTGAATCTGAGCTGCTCGCTGGTGCTATTTCTGGCACACACGTCTGCAGTCAGAGCTCTGTTATTTCAGTCTTTATGGCGTATTTGCAGCCATTGTTGTTGTTGTGTAATGGACTCATCAGTACACAAACCGCACAACCCACTAGCTCCATTACAGACACGCTGAGATCACGTGAGCCCTTACATTGAAGCTGTGCTGTTCTCGGGTCAGTGTGGATGACGGCACAAACTGACCCATGTCGATATGCACATCATGACTAAATCTCTTCATGTGGTCAAAGTGAAAGCTGCTGACCTTTAAACTGCTGACATTAATGATTCAACTAGTATATAATAATTATGTTTGCTTCGAGGCCAACATATTGTTGTAGCTTTTAAATCTATTTTTATTTTTTTTCATACTGAAACTGATTGTAACTCCTACAAGAGCTTTCAAGCTACATCCACCAAACTTTTCAAAAGATTTCAGACTGATCTGAATTTGGTTGCTATATCTTTTCTAAGAGATTTGACTTGGAATTTGTAAAACAGATGATAAAACTTCCAATATTCTCATGGATTTTGCCGGGTCTGAGGATTTCATAGATACATGTATGTTACCATATTTGAAAAGGCTGGAAGGCTCTGTAAGAACAAACCTTGAAATTAGGTGTTACGTGTACCCCAGGGGTGCAAATTCTGCACGAAATCGCCCCTATACAGATACCATGATAAAGGGAATGCCTATGAAACAATGTGTTTATTCTACTATGAATAATATAAATTGTATACAATTATATGTTCATACTGGCAAGCGGTCTATGGAGTATTATTATTAGCACAGGATTGTACTTATGGAATTCGTAAAACGGACGATCAAACTGTCAAAATTCCTACGGACTTGCCAGGTCTGATGAAAGAGAGCAACGCTGATGAGTCAAATTACAATCCGGCAGATGCGTGTACATGTTTAGCTGAGGCCTTAGTCAAGCCAACATCAAAGTTTGTTCACAAACTTAATCTCTAGTTTAACATTTTCATTTATACTGATCATTAACCACATGCTTACTGGAAAAGCTATAACGCAATTCTCTAATAAGCATAAAACCGTATGTAATTACAAAAATACATGTATTTATAAAGCATGTGAGCATGTGTAAGGTGTGTCTTCAGACATGGTTTGCGCAAAACATTAAACATTAAAGCAAAAGCAGTCAAGCTAATATTTACTGAAGAGATGCAAGTGTTTATTCTCTAATGTTTTTTCAAAAGTTATTGAAACCGAATCAAACCACAACACATCCTGAACTAATGATGGAAAGCAATCTGCTTTATAGAGATTCCAGTAAAATGCATTCAAAAGCAGCCAAATGTGCAGACGCATTACTGTAACTCCAAATCTGAAGTAAAAAGATGCCACAGTTATTTACCGAACATTTAATGTGCAGCTGCAATTCCACACAAACACACTTACAGTAAACACACAAACACATTAAACACACATCCTCTAGTGTGGTGTGCTTTTCCTAAAGTGAGCTTAAATGAGTTGTGAGTCACAGACTGGTGTGCTTTACATTTCCACTAACTTAGAGAGAAAGAGAGAGAGAGAGAGAGAGAGAGAGAGAGAGAGAGAGAGAGGAAGAGAGGGAGGAAGAGAGATAGAGAGAGGGAGCTTGCAGCTGGCCTATAGAAACACTGAATCACAGATGATTTTGGCTTATATAAAACAGTGGCATATTATATCTGTATGGATGTAATTAGCAGAACATTGCTATTGATCCACACACACACGCGCGCGCACACACACACACACACACACACACACACACAACTCTTCCCAGAATGTTCAGTGCTGCACAATCTCAGCTGTCTGTATAAATCACTCTGTTTATCTCTTTATAACTCATCAATATCCTTCTGTTGGATCCCACATGTTCATTGTAGATGAATGTGTGTTCATCTGTGTGTCGGTCTAATCTGGTAACAGATGTTCACACACTAAGGGGCAACTGTAATTGGGAAAGTTTTTATGCGGTTTGGCTGTTCATTTACATGACGGCAGCGTTTTGGGGCCCTGAAAACGTTTGTAGACGTGTTTTAAAGTGCACTTTTTGATCACGTCGGGGTCATCACGTGCATGTGTTTATTCAGTCTATAGACGGTTTCAGAAGCAACAACATAAACAAACGGCTTTTTGAGATTATTTTTGTTACTAGCCAGATCGATAAATAAATACAGACTGGAAGTTCACGAGGGTTCAGGCGTGCAACAGCAACAACACGCGTACGTCCAATGAAACCATCTATAGGCATGCGCAAGTACAACCAAAACAACAATGGCGGCTTACAGGATGATTCTCTGAAAATATTTACCAAATGTTGCCGTTTATAGTCCACTTGTAATTGTCCTCATCATCTGTCTAATAAAAACTGCTCAACGTTTTCGCCATCTTGATTATCTGTATTTATCTATTTGTAAACAAATGCGCATGTGCACAGGTGTGTAGTGTTTCTTTACAAGGTAACTTCACCATCTATTGGCCTGGAACGTGTATAATTTAGTTGTGTTTATGGATCTGTGTAAACACCAATCTCTTAGGACACATTTACATCGCATGTCTGAAGTGACTCATCACATTTTTTTTCCCCATATGTGGCACAGATCGGATACGACCCACGAACATGTAAGCAGGAAAAAAACGCATAGTTTCAGATATTTTCAGATCGGTTTCAGGCTAATTCATATGTTGAAATAAATCGGATACATGTATTCCCGTCCGCAATGTAAGTGGACATATCGGATATTTCCAGCTCAGGAAGTGTCGTGCGTCATTGAAAATGCGACACTGGCAAATGATGTCAACTCAGGTGGACACCATCCACGATCACATGACTCTTCTTATGCTATGTACACACCAAACGCGGGGCATTGCGTTACTCGCTCTAGATCACTCGCGGGATTTAACTTCGTGTCATGCAAATTTTTAGCTCGAGTTGAATATTTTCAACTTGGGCGAAGACTTGTTTGAGGTGAATAGCGGTGTTTTCGCGGCAAGCGTGCCGCCCATATCGCATCATTTGCATTGCCCCATGACGTCTGATCGCGTCTTTGCTTTGACTTTGTACGTAATCTACTCGCGCAAATCGTTGAACTCGCGTCTGGTGTAACCCACTGTAAGCTGCACATTGGAGGACAACAGCTCAGTTGAGTTTAGTAATGTTGAAATTTTAGGTTTTGTTACAGAAATATTTTGTATAATCATTTTGTCTGTGTCCATTGCGTATCGCGACATTTTACTTCCCCTTTGGTTTAAGCTTTAAAGTATGTCTACTATAAATTGATTTGCTAAGTGTTTAGTATAAATGCAGATATCCAATAAGATCTCCTTTTAAAAGATGATGTAAGCAGGTCATCAAAAAATTGGATACAGGCAACATATCAGAATTGGGCACCAAGATTGGCAGAGTAAATCCAGCCTTAGATAGTTTTGCTGTGTGTACGTGAAATTTTTCATAAACGCAAAGAAAAAACCTAAAACGCCTAATAAGTAGATTAAAACTATTAAAGTTCAGTTCAATCTGTACTCTACTGTGTGACCATTATAGTCACAATAAACCACTTCTGCTTCTTCATCTCTCAATTTTACTTGAAATTTGAGCAGCACATGAACAAACCATCCTATTAAATCAGAGTATATCAGAGCTGGGATATGAAGACCTGCCCCGTGCTCGGCCCCAGCGGGTGTTTATAAAGGAAAACTCTCTCTGATCGCTGCTTTGACCACATAACCGTTGCTCTTCCATGACTCATGGATCTGAATCACATGTGCTGCGGTCGAGTCACAAAGACACAGACGCCTCAGTTAACAGAGTGTTTGACAGATGGAGACGCGGGTTTAAACGCCCGTACGCTCTTGCCCGCTGTGTTAAAGTGTGCGACTTGAAAAGGAGCATTGAGAAAGAAAATCTCATCTATCTTCAGCTTTGATTGACAGCATTATTCACTGAGGAAGGAGGTTCAGGCATGCAGGAGATGTCTAACAGGAAAGGAATTTCACAGCGTGTTTGAGATGACAGCCCGGGAAAATGATAAACACTTACAGTCTTTCTCTTCTTCCTCAATCTCTCATTCTCAAATGAAAGGATGAGCCCCTGTAAATCTGCACCTCATTAAGATTCCTGGTTTTACAACGGTTCACCATGACACATGTGCCATAGCTCGGTGGTAAAGCATTGTGTTAGCATCAGAAAAGGTCATGGGTTTGAACCCAGGGAACACACATGATGGAAAAAAAATTTATACATTGTAATGCACTGTTAGTCGCTTTGGATAAAAGCAGGCAAAAAATGTATAAATGTACATTTTTCGAGGGCCAAATCGGTGCCATTTGCATGTTGTAAGTCGTAAAAATTAAAGTTACATTATTCATCTTTTTTAATCTAATAACATGCATATTTTAATTTTATAAAATGTTTTATAAATACGTTTTTTTTAAACATGGTTTCCTAATGGAGGATGGAGGCATTTTGGTATTAGGACTGAAAGCAAATACATTAAATATCTGCTAAAAGCATGAAGACACTTAGCAAAATTTAGTTTTTCTACATTCACAGTCATTGCACCAATATCATAAAATATACAGAAAAGAAAATGAGAAATGTAACTTTTGATCTTCACATTGCCTTCAGAAGACCCGGGGACATGACAAAAATGTGCATTTTATCTAAAATATTAAGATTTTTTAATGGTAATAAATGCAAAAAATAAAAATATCTGAAGAATTGTATAATTTATATTTAAAGGCAAAGTATGGAGATAGAGAGCAGAGATGAATAAAAAATTTAGTTTTTATTAATGTTTTAAATTATATAGTTTAATTTGGTGTTAGATAAATATGCAGGACACTTTGCTTAATAATAAAATGTATTTTAGAATTAGTTTTCTTGCATTTATACATATAGGGATGGTTTCCAGGACAGAGATTAGGCTAGTCCTAGACTAAAATAAATGCATATCTTAAAATACATCAGTGCCCTTTGTTTTGCCTCAAAATGCACATCACTAATCTTTTTAATGAGGCATGTTTGTTAAAACTAGTTATATTTCCCAATTAAACTAAGGCCTAGTCCTGGCTTAAGCTAATCCCTGTCTGGGAAACCACCCCCATAATGTCCTGGGGACAGAAATGGCACAGATTCAGTGAAATGGCTCTCATGTAACCTATTGTGCACTGTAGCGGGCATTAAACATCTAACAAAATCTAATGTGCAGCATGTGTGTTAAGTGATTTTATTGGTGTTTTGTTAGAGATCTGACCTGCTATCATGGTGGTCCGGTAAGACAATGTGTGTGGGTTTTGTAAAGATATGCCATAGCGGTGAGTAAGAGAAGGAAAACCCCTGTGTTAAAAAAAACACCTAGTCCTAATAGCACACACACACACACTTGATTTGTGTGAGGATATTTTTTGTATTGATAGTCACTGCTGTTGTGACAGTCAGTGTTAAACTATTTGAAACATTTGGACCCATAATATAATCAGAGAAACAAAGATTCATTGTTGAAAATGTCTGTAGAAATTACAGTTTTAGTGGCATCTGTTTGCCAGTAACTCACTGTAGATTTAAATTGATGTTATTTATGGTTTCTTTAAAGTTGAATGAACATTAAACATTAACAGGTGAAAAATAATTCAATTAAAAATATACTTAAAAAACTGTACTAAGTATATTTTCTACATTTTGTACTATCATCATCAAATCCAAGTGGTTAAGTGTATTCAATTGTATTTACTTTAACCTAACATCTATTTGACTACACTTCAAGTGTAAATAGTATACTAAAATGGAACAACTTTTTTAAAACTTAAAACTTAAGTGCACTAAAATACTTAAAATCAAGATTCATGAGAAATTAAGCACGCTTACAGTACAATTGCATTGTATCGGCACTCTAATGGAAATACAATTAAAAAGGCATTGCAGCACACATTATAGTTGTGTTTAAGTACATTTTGTGCGTACACTAAAAGTATAAAGTACATATTAAATACTCTTTAAATAAAGCACAAGAAGTAGAAGCATACTTGTTTAATACTTCATGTACTTCAATCATATTTCTAATACATTAATGTATACTACTTTTTACCTGGGAAGTCTTTATTTTAATAAATAGCCTCATGCAAAGCATTCTGGGAACCAGAATCATCAAAATTTTTCTGTTTTTTCCCTCAGATTTAGGTTCCCAGAATGCTTTGCATGAGGCTGTTATTTTAGTTTTATGCTGTAAAGACAAAGACTTGTTCATGTTTAATGTTCATTTAACTTTAAACAAACTGTTGCTAGTAAATAACATACATTTAAATCTACAGTAAGTTACTGCATAACTACAGTACATTTTTTACATTGTAATGATGCATAATGTGTCTCTGGGCTCTATACACCCAGCACAATACAGCACAATGCGCGACGCAAGTGTCTTTTGCTAGTTTCAACCCGGCGCAATGATCATTTTCAGGTTTAGCGCCATGTTGTTTAAATAGCAAATGCATTTGCGCTCAATTTTGCGCCCATGGGCATTCTGGTCTGAAAACAAGGTGTGTTCAGACGCATTGTTGGCACGTTGCTATTTTGAGGCAACTAAAATAGACTACGCCATTGACCAACAAAAACCTGGTCTAAAGTCTTAAGTGGCGCAATGTTGTTATTGTTATTTAATGAGCGCGTTCGCAATACCGGACGACGATGCGGGTTTGCTTATCACACACATGGATGCGCAGCAGAACACAACAACCCTTTTTATAATATAAAAAATTAAAGGATTAAAATGTAATATATTTTTATTAAGTCTCTTGGACATAAATGAGGATCGATTATGAGATGGCGTAAAGTGCAGCTTCACCTCCTGTAACCTGGTAAGTAATTAAATGTTTTGCTTTAAACAAATGCAAACATTGCATCTATTTTAAATGTTTTTTTTAAATGTGCTACCCCACAGATTTATTGTATATGATGATGCTGTACCTGTGGATATGGTGAGATGAGAAACATTTTTAAAGTAATGCTTTAAAAAAAAAACTCATGGCGCTGTCCGAGTGCTGAAACGGCTCTCCGAACCTTTGTAAATTCTTTTTTCCTGTTTGTTACAAATAAAGTATTTTTAGAGTACAAACCTTTTTTTACATACTTGTAAATAATTTTTTGATGATGTTGGATATCAATACATTTACAGCAATTAAAAGCCTGCTATTTTTACTAACATAACTAAAAAAAAACGGCTTTTAAAAGTTTTAATCCAAAAAATAACAAATTTAATACGAATAAAAACAACACAATTATTTAACATTAATCTTAAACTGGGGATCTTCTTCCTCCGCTTAGTTTTTCAGTTTACAAAGGCCATCATCTAAATAGGGATTAGACATAGCGCCAGCGTAACTGGCTTTTAAAGGGAATGAGAGATAACACTCTCATTGGTTTATTGCACGTTACGGCCGAAACACACCCATTACCCATTACATTGTTGGGGGTAATGCATTACAAATAACGTGCATTCCGTAATAATATTACTTTTCTGAAGTAACGAGTAAAGTAACCATTAAATTAAAAAGGTACACATTAATATTTGAGTTACTTTTTTAAAAAAGTAATGCGAGTTACTTTTCGGTTTAACTCATTTGATTTAAAAACAACACAACGTACTGAATTAAACTGAACGTAGTCACACAGAATTACGCACTATATGTGTGCGTGCCTGAGCGGGAATAGTTTTGAGTCCTAAACAGAGATGACAGGCCAGAGCTTGATATTTTTTGCGATGGAAATGTGCAATTTCTGAATGCAAAACTTTTCAGTCATAAAAACACCGGCAAGGTCTCAACGAGATCAAGCTTCAGCCAAGTAAGAAAAAGTAACGCAAAAGTAACTTAAAAGTAACAGAAGCATTACTTTCCATGAAACTAAGTAGCACAATTAGTTACTTTTTTGGGAAGTAACTTAAAAGTAATGCATTACAATATTAAAAGTAACTTTTCCCAACACTGCCCATTACTCATTACGAAAATAGGAACAACCCTTTTCGACCGTGTGCTAGTCGCACAAATCATTTATCCCGTCGTTAAATTAGCAAAAGTGGATTCGGACACGCCCATTTAGAGTTAGATCGTTAAAATAGGGCCCCCTGTGTGCTAGCAAGCGTGTAATGTGTTTTTAATTTATTCATACATCAGAGGGTTTTATCCAAAGTAACTTATAAATGAAGAATGATTGCAGTTATTTATCATACATTATAGGAGTAATGCATTGCAGTAGAGATTGACATTGCAGATTTTTTTTAAATCTCTTCAATTTGTGGAAGATGTGAGTGTTCAGTTCATTCCTGAAGCAGACCGGGAGGAGCATCCATACCATAGATGGTCAAACTGATCTTATTAATAATGTTAAACTGGGTCAGGAGCTCTAAATTTATAACCGTTCCGGGTTTTTTTACATGGCAGAAATGGAATTATTGTGCTGTCAAACCCTCAGAGTAACTCACCATGAGCACACACACACACGCACACAGACACACACATCTTATACTTCCCTTAACTACCTCATGTGTGGAAAGTTTGTGATGTTTTTCCATGTTGCTCTCCATATGAATCTTTAAAGTCTTATTCTCCTGATGAAAATTGGCCAATCGGGAGGCCCAGATAAGTGATGAGGTCATTTCCTGTGGTTTAGGCGGCGGATTGAGCAACATTGAGCTTCATTGACGTATTTGAACTATGTGACTCCAATTTCTCAAAACCTGAAATGTGTGTATGTGTCTTGTATCTTGTGGTTTGTGTATATGTGTTATATTGTGTGCTTGCATTGTGTAGGTCTTTGTGTGTGTATATGTGTTATATTATATGCTTGCGTTGTGTAGGTCTTTATGAGTGTGTGTTATATTGTATGCTTTAACTTTGTGTGTTTGGTGTTTTATTGTGTACGTGAGCTTAGTTTCTGTGTTGTGTTATTTTGTGGGTGTGTCTTTGTGTGTTTGGGGGTTATAGTTCCTAATTCTATTTCTATTTATAAATCTGCTGAAATATTTCCATGATATTTGTGAAAGGATTGCTTCATTCTTGTTTTCAGTAATTGTTTGTATTGTGATTTCGATGAACTTCTCTATGTAGAGGTCAAATCATCAGTTTTCATTAACATGAATGCTGTGATGTGTCATCTATATGAACATTTATAAGTCATGTCAGATTACTGCTTTATATTGTTGCTCATGCGTGATAAATTGCACAAAACTTTTTTCTCATTTGTATGTGAGCTTGGATTAAAGTTGCCGTCTTTACTGAAAAATCAAGCCCAGCATAAACTGGTAAAACTGGTTTAAGGTGGCAGTATCTGGTTTAAGCTGGTCCTCCCAGCCTGGCAAAGCCTAAGAAGTAACCAAAACACAGCTAGACCAGCTTACTACACAGGCAAAACCAGCTTATGCTGATTTTTCAGTATGGATATGTATAATTGTAAAATATGTGTGAATATATTAAGCAAAATATGACAGAACTGAGCTTTATTTGTTTTCATTCCTGTTATAAATTTGTTTAGCAAACTATATTATACACTAATTATACAACAAGCATGTAAATGTGAAATGTGTAAAATTAGAGACGGATTATAGTTTAGTTGCCAGGGTTTGGATTCGGCTGTCACATTTTGCGTCAACGCAGTCTATTCCCAGCTAGGGACGCAGGTACACACACACATACACACAGACGCGCACACAGACAAACACACGCATACACAGACAAACACACACTCGGCCTTTTCCTCTGGCTGTCAGAATTTAATTAGATCTCTCCAGCTCGGCTTTATTCCCTCGATCTATTTTTTCCTTCATTTGTTCGTCTTTCTTACCTCACAATCTCTCCCACGCGCCATAGCCTGTTTCCATGACAACAGCTGCTTCCTGTTTGTCCGTCTGCTCGGACTTTCCAGGAGCTTGTGTTGCTGTGAGAGAAACAGACAGGGCAGAAATTAGATATCTTTTAATTTCTCCCACAATGTATATTTGTCTGAGGCAAAGATGATATAAAGAAATCTCTGTCTGTGCTGATACATTTACAGATCGGATCAAAAGTGTTATTTTTTTTTGTGTGTGTGTGTGAGTTGGTATATGTGGTTTACAGGGACATGATGTGTAATAGTGTATAATGACATGTTTATAATGCAATTAACATGGTTTATGGTTGTCCTGTGTGTGTACTGTGTGTGCTGGAGGGCAGTGACAGCAGGCCTATAGATTTTCTCAGCAGAATAAGAGCAGCGGTGACATCAAATGCTCATTCCTGTGAAACAGACACTTACTCACATCAGATCACATTCCACTGGAACACAATGAAAGATGAAAGAGAGAGACAGTGAGATGGATCTTTAAATAAACAAGAATTTAAGTTGATTCTTCAGAAACCACATCAAATGGCAAAAGTGTTTTTGTGTGTGCCAAGGCAAAGTGACGGTTTTCAGTACGCATTATCTTCTCATTCAGTCCCATGTTTAAATGCATTCCTCTCTCTCTCTCTCTCTCTCTCTCTCTCTCTCTCTCATAATTATTTTCAAATAATTCAAAGGACCGGAGTCAATTATTCCTCTTATACCACGGTTACCACAGACATTGCACTAACTGGTGCCTATTTTAAGAGATTTGACAGGTCAGGTGTGCGGTTATTGATAAATAAATGAATACCTATGGAACATTTCTCAACGAAATCACAGTGTTCTCACATCTTGGTTAACTTCAAATTCAAGGACCTTTAAAGGACTTTCCAGGTCCAATACCCTCAGATTTAAGGACTTAATGTGGGGACACCTTGTAAGACACAATGCAAAAAAGCATTTTGTATGGTTTAAAATTCCTATACAGAAGATATAAGCATTTAAAGGCACCATGGCATGAAAATCTGACTTTTTCCATGTTTAAGTTCTATGATTGGGTCCTCAGTGCTTCTATCAACCTAGAAAATGTGAAAAAGATAAACCCAGTAACTTAGTTTTGGTAAACCATTCTCTACAAGCACATGAAAAAATAGGTAATTGAAATTTGGCTCTCCTTATGATGTCATAAGGAGCACTTATTATAATAATACCACCCCTTAATCTGCACTATCCAACCACAGCACTGCCATTTAGTGCAGAGAAAAGCACAAATGAGTTTTAATTGCAACAATCATTGTGATCAATGTTTGAATTTCATCAGCTCATTTGCATTTTAAAGGACACACCCAAAACGGTACATTTTTGCACACACCTACAAAGTGGCAATTTAAACATGTTCTAATAAATTATTTATATGGTATTTTGAGCTAAAACTTCACATATGTGCTCTGGGGACACCAAAGATTTATTTGACATCTTAAAAAAGTCTTGTGACATAGCCCCTTTAAAATTAAGATTTTAGCATGTATGCTAAATAAGTCTCGAATTCATCCTATTACACAGGGAATAATATGGATTTTTTCCTTCAATTCCTCCAAGTCCTTTAAATAACCTATATCTATTTGTTTATTTTTAAAAGCTTTTCAGGGCCTTGATTTTTTCCCCAGATTCACAATTTTCAAGGATTTCAAGGAACCGTGGGAACCCTCCAATCAGAATAAAGCATTCAACAGCCCCCGTGGTATAATTTTAAATAATTCAAAGGACCGAAGTCAATTAATCAGCTTATACCAAATTGCTAATTTCTCAGTCTATGAACAGAAGTTAATCTGTCATATAACCAGTCTATTTGCCTCTCTGTATTCCCCCTCCCACTTCAAGGTAAAAAAAAATATTTTTTGGTCAGGATGGATGGAAATATTTGTAGGAATATGTCATAAAAACTGTTGAAACTGGTGAAGCATAACTATGTATATGTATGTAAAGACATATTTTATAGATGAGTCAGATTCATTGTTGCATTGTGCGTTCTCTTTATGTTTCTCTACTAGAACTGTTTTTTTTCTTCAAAAAAGTCATTTCAACTTACTATTATTTATCTTGACTAGAGATGAGTTGTTATAACTTATAAAATATAGTTGAAATAAGTAAACTTAAATGTATTAGTTGAAGCGACTCATCTCTTGAAATGACTTGTAAATCAAACAGTTGATTAAACAAAAAAATTTAAGGCAGATTTTTTTTACAGTGTACTATTGCAATATATTTGTTTCTTTATTACAGCTATTTATACAGAATATTATAATAATGTAGGAGAGGTTGTGCTGTACTTTCATAATTACAGGTTAGGCATAATAAACAGTAGACTATACTTTGACTATATTCACAACCTCATTTACAACTTAACCCTTGTGCGTTGTTCAAATTTACTACCCTTTTCTGTTTTTCAGGATGAAAACATCCACTAAATTAAACGGCTTTAAAAATGTATCAGATCATTTTTTTTAACTTTTCTTTTAATAAATCTGTTAATCAACCTTAGTACTGATCAAAACTACCAAATGTTAACAAAATTCCCCTGATTTTAACTCTTTAAAGGCGAGTGCATGATCTCTGAAAGTTGACATGATTTGAAATCACCTAAATCTGAACCTTCTAGACCTGCCCACAAACATAAACAACCCAGGGTGCTTCTCAATATGCTTCCTCGTCTCCTCGCTCCTACGTCCTACATCTGATGACCTGGAAACCGATTGAGCTCCGCAGATCATGAAGGACATCTCAAAACTTTAATTGCACCGTGAGGAGGCGAGGAATGAGGAGTTAGGGGGCTTTGTGAGGACTCATGAGCGAGGATACACAAGTGTATCCTATGCGGAAATGTTTTATAACACAACAAACCTGACGCACGTATAAATATCTTTCCCCTTCACATCGTCACATCATTAAACACACATAAATCTTGCTATTAATCATTACATTTATGTAAATGTAGACTCGTTACAGACTGTATATTTAATATTTATAACCCCAGATCTATATAAATATTCAGTGGTGTAGACACATTAATTTTACAGCACTTACAATAATGTCTTTATTTTAATGTAGTAAGGATATGAACTCTAACTCAAGTATGTATTTAACTTTATTTTATTAAATATTTGGGGGTTTTAATGCATTTTATAATTTGATAACAGAGAATAAACGTTATACGGCGAGTAAGGGAAGAGGATATCACTTCACTTATACTTCATCTCCTCCGTCCAAGCTTGCGTCCTTGGAGGGTGGAGCTAAGACGCAAGGAAAGGAAGCAAGGAAAGGAAACGAGGATGTGCAAATAAGAATTGTGAAGCACGCCCATGCAACTATGTCGGTAAGTAGACACGCACCTTACTGCTGATTGGCTACAAGTGTAGCCAACTTTCTTTTCCAAAGTGTCTACAAAAATCATGCACCCCACCTTTTATTGCCAAGTTCATAAGTGATGTCACTGATTTGGGGAAACACACCAAAGATTAGTAAAAACATTTGCTTTGATGCATTGTTAATTTTTGTGCAGCATCCGTTTTTTTCTCCCTCATTTACTGTTTATGGCGGTTTTTTACCCATTGACTTCCATTATAACTGCATTTTTTGATTGCACGGCCATGACACCATAATCAGGCATTTTTAATTGTTGGTGGTTTTTCCTTTGTAAAGAGGTACAATATGTCATTTTTACTTTTGAACACCATCAATATTTTTGAAATTTTACAGCAGTTTAACTTATTGGATGTTTTCATTCAAGAATAACTTGAAAGGCCACAGTGTATTCCTGAGTTTTACAAAATTTCAAAACATTTTCTCAAAATACGTGTCAATATAAGATTTGTCACCAAAAATCATTCCTTTTGCTGAAACAAGAGAGAAAGTTGTGGCCAAATAAAAAAAAAAACATAGTAAATGAAAACAATCCCAACAACACATAAGGGTTAACAAAATTATACTAAGCAAGTTTTACTATTATTGCACACATTCATGGTTTTATTCTTCAGCTAGAAAATATAACTCCTGACACGTCAACTAAGGTTAATAGGGCATAATTATGTTGGCTTGAGAAAGCCAACATACTGTTGTTGCACTTAAACTTATTATTATTATTATGTTGGCTTGAGAAAGCCAACATACTGTTGTTGCACTTAAACTTATTATTATTATTATTATGTTGGCTTGAGAAAGCCAACATACTGTTGTTGCACTTAAACTTATTATTATTATTATTATTATTATTATTATTATGTTGGCTTGAGAAAGCCAACATACTGTTGTTGCACTTAAACTTATTATTATTATTATTATTATTATTATTATTATGTTGGCTTGAAAAAGCCAACATATTGTTATTGCTTTTAAACTTATATCTTATTATTATTATTATTCTTTTTCTGTTCCAAAATTTCTGACACTAACTCGTCCTAGAGCTTTCAAGCAACATGCACCAAATTTTTCACGCACCTTCAGACTGGTCTGACTTAGTGTGCTATATCTTTTCTAACTGATGGGACCTTCCGAATTCCTAAACGGGGCGCTCAAACACCCCAAATTTCCCATTTACTTAACATGGAGACAAACTTTGACGGGCCATAGCTGCGAGTGAGAAACTTGTAGAAACTTGTGGCTTACCACATTTAAGGATGCTGACAGGCTCTGTAAGAACATACATCACATTAAGGTGTAAGCTATACCCCTGGGGTGTAAGAGGCCCCCAAAATTTCCCATTGACTTATAATGGGGCAGGAAACATGCCCATATAAGGGAGTAAAAGCGTCCCAGATGGAATATCTTCACTTTAGAGTGTCGTAGAGACATGGGGGTGGGCTCATTTTACTCAGGCATCCAATAGGTCTCTTAGGATCGCCCCAAAGCTATTAAGCCACGCCCCTAGCAACAATTTTGGGTACCCTAGCAACATCTCCCATAGACTGCCATTATAAAAAGCCCAGATGGATATCTTTACACCAGAGTGTCATAGAGACATAGGGGTGGGCTCATTTTACTCAGGCATCCAATCAGTCTCTTAGGATTCCTACTGAGGTATTAAACCACGCCCCTAGCAACCAATTTGAGCACCCTAGCAACATAATAAACAAAGCCTTATATCTTTGGATCTGAACATCTTAGAGACATGGGGGTTGGGTCTTTGGGTCATGTTAGCTTCATGCTAGCTCCATGCTAAGTGATACTAGCTTCATGCTAGTTTCATGCTAGCTTTATGCTAATTTCATAATAAATCTTGCTAACTTAATGCTAAATCATGCTAACTTCATGTTAAATCTTGTTAGCTGCACATTAAATAGTGCTAGCTTAATGCTAATCATGCTAGCATCATGCTAATCATGCTAGCTTCTCATTAAATCGTGATAGCTTCATGCTAATCATGCTATTCTCATGCTAATCATGCTAACATCATGTTAATCATGCTAGCATCATGCTAGCTTCATGCTAATCATGCTAGCATCATGCTAGCTTCATGCTAATCATGCTAGCATCATGCTAGCTTCATGCTAATCATGCTAGCATCATGCTAGCTTAATGGTAGTCATGCTAGCTTTATGCTAACTTCATGCTAATCATGCTAGCTTTATGCTAGCTTCATGCTTATCATGCTAGCATCATGCTAGCTTCATGCTAATCATGTTAGCATCATGTTAGCTTCATGCTAATCATGTTAGCTTCATGCTAATCATGTTAGCATCATGTTAGCTTCATGTTAATCATGCTAGCTTCATGTTAGCTTCATGCTAATCATGATAGCTACATGCTAATCATGCTAGCATCATGTTAGCTACATACTAATCATGTTAGCATCATGCTTGCTTCATGCTAGCATCATGCTAGCTTCATGCTAATCATGATAGCTACATGCTAATCATGCTAGCATCATGTTAGCTACATACTAATCATGCTAGCATCATGCTTGCTTCATGCTAACATCATGCTAGCTTCATGCTAATCATGCTAGCTTCATGCTAGCATCATGCTAGCTTCATGCTAATCATGCTAGCATCATGTTAGCTTAATGGTAGTCATGCTAGCTTTATGCTAACTTCATGCTAATCATGCTAATCATGCTAACATCATGCTAGCTTCATGCTATTCATGGTACCATCATGCTAGCTTCATACTAATCATGCTAGCTTCATGCTAGCATCATGCTAGCTTCATGCTAATCATGCTAACATCATGTTAGCATCATGCTAGCTTCATGCTAATCATGGTACCATCATGCTAGCTTCATGCTAATCATGCTAGCATCATGCTAGCTTCATGCTAATCATGCTAGCTTCATGCTAGCATCATGCTAGCTTCATGCTAATCATGCTAACATCATGCTAGCATCATGCTAGCTTCATGCTAATCATGGTACCATCATGCTAGCTTCGTGCTAATCATGCTAGCATCATGCTAGCTTAATGCTAATTATGCTAGCTTTATGCTAACTTCATGCTAATCATGCTAGCTTTATGCTAACATCATGTTAGCTTCATGCTAATCATGCTAGCATCATGCTAGCTTAATGCTAATTATGCTAGCTTTATGCTAACTTCATGCTAATCATGCTAGATTCATGCTAATCATGCTAGCATCATGCTAGCATCATGCTAGCTTCATGCTAATCATGCTAACATCATGTTAGCTTCATGCTAATCATGGTACCATCATGCTAGCTTCATGGTAATCATGCTAGCATCATGCTAGCTTCATGCTAATCATGCTAACATCATGCTAGCTTAATGCTAATCATGCCTAACATCATGCTATCTTAATGCTAATCATGCTAACATCATGCTAGCTTAATGCTAATCATGCTAGCATCATGCTAGCTTCATGCTAATCATGTTAGCTTCATGCTAGCTTCATGTTAATCATGTTAGCTTCATGCTAGCTTCATGCTAATCATGTTAGCTTCATACTTAAACATACTAACTGCCAGATAGCCTACTAAACTAAACTTCTGTCAGTCCGTTTTAAACGTTCAGGCTACGCTTTTTCAAGCCAACATAAAGTTTGTCTTCAAACTTTAATATCTAGTTATTATTATTATTCTTTTTCTTCTGAGACTAAAATTTCTAACTCTAACTCGTCCTAGAGCTTTCAAGCTACAGCCATCAAACTTTGGACAGACTTTCGGTCTGATCTGACGAGGTGTGCTATATCTTTTCTAACTGATGGGACCTTCCGAATTCCTAAACGGGGCGCTGAAACACCCCAAAATTTCCATTGACTTAACATTGAGACAAACTTTGACGGGTCATAGCTGCGAGTGAGAAACTTGTAGAAACTTGTGGCTTACCACATTTAAGGAGGCTGACAGGCTGTGTAAGAACATACCTCACAATGGGGTGTAAGCTGTACCCCTGGGGTGTAAGAGGCCCCCAAAATTTCCCATTGACTTATAATGGGGCAGGAAACATGCCCATAAAAGGGAATAAAAGCGTCCCAGATGGAATATCTTCACTTTAGAGTGTCTTATGGTGCGTTCCAGGCAGGTTTTTAAACCCGTGAGTTACGACTTCAAAACCACGACTCACGACCCTATGCGTTCCAGGCAGCCTGTAACTCGTGTTTTTACAACCTTCTACCGGTGAAAGTGCTCTGGAACGGCAGTCAAACCCGTGACTTCCCACCCGTGAACTCGTACTAGATCGATGTACTCCCAGTTCAAAGTCGTGAGTCGTGGTTTTGAAGTCGTGAGTTACGGGTTACAGGTTGCCTGGAACGCAGCATTAGAGACATGGGGGTGGGCTCATTTTACTCAAGCATCCAATCAGTCTCTTAGGATCACCCCAGAGCTATTAAGCCACGCCCCTAGCAACAATTTTGGGTACCCTAGCAACATCTCCCATAGACTACCATTATAAAAAGCCCAGATGGATATCTTTGCACCAGAGTGTCATAGAGACATAGGGGTGGGCTCATTTTACTCAGGCATCCAATCAGTCTCTTAGGATTCTTATTGAGGTATTAAGCCACGCCCCTAGCAACAGAAAATGAAGACCCTAGCAACATAATAAACAAAGCCTTATATCTCTGGATCTGAACATCGTAGAGACACAGGGGTTGGACCGTTTTACTTGTGGCTTGAAGTGTAATCATTATGGGATGCCAATTTTCTCCCTAGCAACCAAACTTAGTACCCTAGCAACGGAATAAACAAAGCCTTATATCTCCGCTTCAGAACATCATAGAGACACGGGGGTTGGACCGTTTTACTTGTGGCTTGAAGTGTGATCATTATGGGATGCCAATTTTCTCCCTAGCAACCAAACTTAGTACCCTAGCAACGGAATAAACAAAGCCTCATATCTCTGCATCAGAAAATTGTAGAGACACGGGGGTTGGACCGTTTTACTTGTGGCTTGAAGTGTGATCATTATGGGATGCCAATTTTCTCCCTAGCAACCAAACTTAGTACCCTAGCAACGGAATAAACAAAGCCTCATATCTCCGCATCAGAACATTGTAGAGACACGGGGTTGGACCGTTTTACTTGTGGCTTGAAGGGTGATCATTATGGGATGCCAATTTTCTCCCTAGCAACCAAACTTAGTAACCTAGCAACGCAATACATGTTAGCTTCATGCTAGCTTCCTGCTAATCATGCTAGCTTCATGCTAGCTTCATGCTAATCATGCTAGCTTCATGCTAATCATGCTAACTTCATGCTAGCTTCATGCTAATCATGCTAACTTCATGCTAGCTTCATGCTAATCATGCTAACATCATGCTAGCTTCATGCTAATCATGCTAGCATCATGCTAGCTTCATGCTAATCATGCTAGCATCATGCTAGCTTCATGCTAATCATGCTAGCATCATGCTAGCTTCATGCTAACTTCATGCTAATCATGCTAGCTTCATGTTAGCTTCATGCTAATCATGCTAACATCATGCTAGCTTCATGCTAATCATGCTATCATCATGCTAGCTTCATGCTAATCATGCTAACATCATGCTAGCTTCATGCTAATCATGCTAGCATCATGCTAGCTTCATGCTAATCATGCTAGCATCATGCTAGCTTCATGCTAATCATGCTAGCATCATGCTAGCTTCATGCTAATCATGCTAGCATCATGCTAGCTTCATGCTAATCATGCTAGCATCATGCTAGCTTCATGCTAATCATGCTAGCATCATGCTAGCTTCATGCTAGCTTCATGCTAATCATGCTAACTTCATGCAAATCATGCTAGCTTCATGCTAATCATGCTAACTTCATGCTAATCATGCTAGCATCATGCTAGCTTCATGCTAATCATGCTAGCATCATGCTAGCTTCATGCTAATCATGCTAACATCATGCTAGCTTCATGGTAAATCATGCTACCTTCATACTTAAACATACTAACAGCCAGATAGCCTACTAAACTAAACTTATGTCAAACCGTTTTAAACGTTCAGGCTACGCTTTCTCAAGCCAACATAAAGTTTGTCTTCAAACTTTACTATCTAGTTATTCTTTTTCTTCTGAGACTAAAATTTCTAACTCTAACTCGTCCTAGAGCTTTCAAGCTACAGCCATCAAACTTTGGACAGACTTTCGGTCTGATCTGACGAGGTGTGCTATATCTTTTCTAACTGATGGGACCTTCCGAATTCCTAAACGGGGCGCTGAAACACCCCAAAATTTCCATTGACTTAACATTGAGACAAACTTTGACGGGTCATAGCTGCGAGTGAGAAACTTGTAGAAACTTGTGGCTTACCACATTTAAGGAGGCTGACAGGCTGTGTAAGAACATACCTCACAATGGGGTGTAAGCTGTACCCCTGGGGTGTAAGAGGCCCCCAAAATTTCCCATTGACTTATAATGGGGCAGGAAACATGCCCATAAAAGGGAATAAAAGCGTCCCAGATGGAATATCTTCACTTTAGAGTGTCTTAGAGACATGGGGGTGGGCTCATTTTACTCAAGCATCCAATCAGTCTCTTAGGATCACCCCAGAGCTATTAAGCCACGCCCCTAGCAACAATTTTGGGTACCCTAGCAACATCTCCCATAGACTACCATTATAAAAAGCCCAGATGGATATCTTTGCACCAGAGTGTCATGGAGACATAGGGGTGGGCTCATTTTACTCAGGCATCCAATCAGTCTCTTAGGATTCTTATTGAGGTATTAAGCCACGCCCCTAGCAACAAAATATCAAGACCCTAGCAACATAATAAACAAAGCCTTATATCTCTGGATCTGAACATCGTAGAGACACAGGGGTTGGACCGTTTTACTTGTGGCTTGAAGTGTAATCATTATGGGATGCCAATTTTCTCCCTAGCAACCAAACTTAGTACCCTAGCAACGGAATAAACAAAGCCTTATATCTCCGCTTCAGAACATCATAGAGACACGGGGGTTGGACCGTTTTACTTGTGGCTTGAAGTGTGATCATTATGGGATGCCAATTTTCTCCCTAGCAACCAAACTTAGTACCCTAGTAACGGAATAAACAAAGCCTTATATCTCCGCATCAGAACATTGTAGAGACACGGGGGTTGGACCGTTTTACTTGTGGCTTGAAGGGTGATCATTATGGGATGCCAATTTTCTCCCTAGCAACCAAACTTAGTACCCTAGCAACGCAATAAATGTTAGCTTCATGCTAGCTTCATGCTGATCATGCTAACATCATTCTAGCTTCATGCTAATCATGCTAACTTCATGCTAGCTTCATGCTAATCATGCTAACTTCATGCTAGCTTCATGCTAATCATGCTAACATCATGCTAGCTTCATATTAATCATGCTAGCATCATGCTAGCTTCATGCTAATCATGCTAGCATCATGCTAGCTTCATGCTAATCATGCTAGCATCATGCTAGCTTCATGCTAATCATGCTAGCATCATGCTAGCTTCATGCTAATCATGCTAGCATCATGCTAGCTTCATGCTAATCATGCTAGCATCATGCTAGCTTCATGCTAATCATGCTAGCATCATGCTAGCTTCATGCTAATCATGCTAGCATCATGCTAGCTTCATGCTAATCATGCTAGCATCATGCTAGCTTCATGCTAATCATGCTAGCATCATGCTAGCTTCATGCTAATCATGTTAGCATCATGCTAGCTTCATGCTAATCATGCTAGCATCATGCTAGCTTCATGCTAATCAAGCTAGCATCATGCTAGCTTCATGCTAATCATGCTAGCATCAAGCTAGCTTCATGCTAATCATGCTAGCATCATGCTAGCTTCATGCTAATCATGCTAACATCATGCTAGCTTCATGCTAATCATGCTAGCTTCATGCTAGCTTCATGCTAATCATGCTAGCATCATGCTAGCTTCATGCTAATCATGCTAGCATCATGCTAGCTTCATGCTAATCATGCTAGCATCATGCTAGCTTCATGCTAATCATGCTAGCTTCATGCTAATCATGCTAGCATCAAGCTAGCTTCATGCTAATCATGCTAGCATCATGTTAACTTCATGTTAATCATGCTAACATCATGCTAGCTTCATGGTAAATCATGCTACCTTCATACTTAAACATACTAACAGCCAGATAGCCTACTAAACTAAACTTATGTCAAACCGTTTTAAACGTTCAGGCTACGCTTTCTCAAGCCAACATAAAGTTTGTCTTCAAACTTTACTATCTAGTTATTATTATTATTCTTTTTCTTCTGAGACTAAAATTTCTAACTCTAACTCGTCCTAGAGCTTTCAAGCTACAGCCATCAAACTTTGGACAGACTTTCGGTCTGATCTGACTCGAGTTGCTATATCTTTTCTAACTGATGGGACCTTCCGAATTCCTAAACGGGGCGCTGAAACACCCCAAAATTTCCATTGACTTAACATTGAGACAAACTTTGACGGGTCAAAGCTGCGAGTGAGAAACTTGTAGAAACTTGTGGCTTACCACATTTAAGGAGGCTGACAGGCTGTGTAAGAGCATACCTCACAATGGGGTGTAAGCTGTACCCCTGGGGTGTAAGAGGCCCCCAAATTTTCCCATTGACTTATAATGGGGCAGGAAACATGCCCATAAAAGGGAATAAAAGCGTCCCAGATGGTATATCTTCACTTTAGAGTGTCTTAGAGACATGGGGGTGGGCTCATTTTACTCAAGCATCCAATCAGTCTCTTAGGATCACCCCAGAGCTATTAAGCCACGCCCCTAGCAACAATTTTGGGTACCCTAGCAACATCTCCCATAGACTACCATTATAAAAAGCCCAGATGGATATCTTTGCACCAGAGTGTCATAGAGACATAGGGGTGGGCTCATTTTACTCAGGCATCCAATCAGTCTCTTAGGATTCTTATTGAGGTATTAAGCCACGCCCCTAGCAACAGAATATGAAGACCCTAGCAACTTAATAAACAAAGCCTTATATCTCTGGATCTGAACATCGTAGAGACACAGGGGTTGGACCGTTTTACTTGTGGCTTGAAGTGTAATCATTATGGGATGCCAATTTTCTCCCTAGCAACCAAACTTAGTACCCTAGCAACGGAATAAACAAAGCCTTATATCTCCGCTTCAGAACATCATAGAGACACAGGGGTTGGACCGTTTTACTTGTGGCTTGAAGTGTGATCATTATGGGATGCCAATTTTCTCCCTAGCAACCAAACTTAGTACCCTAGCAACGGAATAAACAAAGCCTCATATCTCTGCATCAGAAAATTGTAGAGACACGGGGGTTGGACCGTTTTACTTGTGGCTTGAAGTGTGATCATTATGGGATGCCAATTTTCTCCCTAGCAACCAAACTTAGTACCCTAGTAACGGAATAAACAAAGCCTTATATCTCCGCATCAGAACATTGTAGAGACACGGGGGTTGGACCGTTTTACTTGTGGCTTGAAGGGTGATCATTATGGGATGCCAATTTTCTCCCTAGCAACCAAACTTAGTACCCTAGCAACGCAATACATGTTAGCTTCATGCTAGCTTCCTGCTAATCATGCTAGCTTCATGCTAGCTTCATGCTAATCATGCTAGCTTCATGCTAATCATGCTAACTTCATGCTAGCTTCATGCTAATCATGCTAACTTCATGCTAGCTTCATGCTAATCATGCTAACATCATGCTAGCTTCATGCTAATCATGCTAGCATCATGCTAGCTTCATGCTAATCATGCTAGCATCATGCTAGCTTCATGCTAATCATGCTAACATCATGCTAGCTTCATGCTAATCATGCTAGCATCATGCTAGCTTCATGCTAATCATGCTAGCATCATGCTAGCTTCATGCTAATCATGCTAGCATCAAGCTAGCTTCATGCTAATCATGCTAACATCAAGCTAGCTTCATGCTAATCATGCTAGCATCATGCTAGCTTCATGCTAATCATGCTAGCATCATGCTAGCTTCATGCTAATCATGCTAGCATCATGCTAGCTTCATGCTAATCATGCTAGCTTCATGCTAATCATGCTAGCTTCATGCTAATCATGCTAGCATCAAGCTAGCTTCATGCTAATCATGCTTACATCATGCTAGCTTCATGGTAAATCATGCTACCTTCATACTTAAACATACTAACAGCCAGATAGCCTACTAAACTAAACTTATGTCAAACCGTTTTAAACGTTCAGGCTACGCTTTCTCAAGCCAACATAAAGTTTGTCTTCAAACTTTACTATCTAGTTATTATTATTATTATTATTATTCTTTTTCTTCTGAGACTAAAATTTCTAACTCTAACTCGTCCTAGAGCTTTCAAGCTACAGCCATCAAACTTTGGACAGACTTTCGGTCTGATCTGACGAGGTGTGCTATATCTTTTCTAACTGATGGGACCTTCCGAATTCCTAAACGGGGCGCTGAAACACCCCAAAATTTCCATTGACTTAACATTGAGACAAACTTTGACGGGTCATAGCTGCGAGTGAGAAACTTGTAGAAACTTGTGGCTTACCATATTTAAGGAGGCTGACAGGCTGTGTAAGAACATACCTCACAATGGGGTGTAAGCTGTACCCCTGGGGTGTAAGAGGCCCCCAAAATTTCCCATTGACTTATAATGGGGCAGGAAACATGCCCATAAAAGGGAATAAAAGCGTCCCAGATGGAATATCTTCACTTTAGAGTGTCTTAGAGACATTGGGGTGGGCTCATTTTACTCAAGCATCCAATCAGTCTCTTAGGATCACCCCAGAGCTATTAATCCACGCCCCTAGCAACAATTTTGGGTACCCTAGCAACATCTCCCATAGACTACCATTATAAAAAGCCCAGATGGATATCTTTGCACCAGAGTGTCATAGAGACATAGGGGTGGGCTCATTTTACTCAGGCATCCAATCAGTCTCTTAGGATTCTTATTGAGGTATTAAGCCACGCCCCTAGCAACAGAATATGAAGACCCTAGCAACATAATAAACAAAGCCTTATATCTCTGGATCTGAACATCGTAGAGACACAGGGGTTGGACCGTTTTACTTGTGGCTTGAAGTGTAATCATTATGGGATGCCAATTTTCTCCCTAGCAACCAAACTTAGTACCCTAGCAACGGAATAAACAAAGCCTTATATCTCCGCTTCAGAACATCATAGAGACACGGGGGTTGGACCGTTTTACTTGTGGCTTGAAGTGTGATCATTATGGGATGCCAATTTTCTCCCTAGCAACCAAACTTAGTACCCTAGCAACGGAATAAACAAAGCCTCATATCTCTGCATCAGAAAATTGTAGAGACACTGGGGTTGGACCGTTTTACTTGTGGCTTGAAGTGTGATCATTATGGGATGCCAATTTTCTCCCTAGCAACCAAACTTAGTACCCTAGTAACGGAATAAACAAAGCCTTATATCTCCGCATCAGAACATTGTAGAGAAACGGGGGTTGGACCGTTTTACTTGTGGCTTGAAGGGTGATCATTATGGGATGCCAATTTTCTCCCTAGCAACCAAACTTAGTACCCTAGCAACGCAATACATGTTAGCTTCATGCTAGCTTCCTGCTAATCATGCTAGCTTCATGCTAGCTTCATGCTAATCATGCTAGCTTCATGCTAATCATGCTAACTTCATGCTAGCTTCATGCTAATCATGCTAACTTCATGCTAGCTTCATGCTAATCATGCTAACATCATGCTAGCTTCATGCTAATCATGCTAGCATCATGCTAGCTTCATGCTAATCATGCTAGCATCATGCTAATCATGCTAGCTTCATGCTAGCTTCATGCTAATCATGCTAGCATCATGCTAGCTTCATGCTAATCATGCTAGCATCATGCTAGCTTCATGCTAATCATGCTAGCATCATGCTAGCTTCATGCTAATCATGCTAGCATCATGCTAGCTTCATGCTAATCATGCTAGCATCATGCTAGCTTCATGTTAATCATGCTAGCTTCATGCTAGCTTCATGCTAATCATGCTAGCATCATGTTAGCTTCATGCTAATCATGCTAACATCATGCTAGCTTCATGCTAATCATGCTAGCATCATGCTAGCTTCATGCTAATCATGCTAACTTCATGCTAATCATGCTAGCTTCATGCTAATCATGCTAACTTCATGCTAATCATGCTAGCATCATGCTAGCTTCATGCTAATCATGCTAGCATCATGCTAGCTTCATGCTAATCATGCTAACATCATGCTAGCTTCATGCTAATCATGCTAACTTCATGCTAATCATGCTAGCTTCATGCTAATCATGCTAACTTCATGCTAATCATGCTAGCATCATGCTAGCTTCATGCTAATCATGCTAGCATCATGCTAGCTTCATGCTAATCATGCTAACATCATGCTAGCTTCATGGTAAATCATGCTACCTTCATACTTAAACATACTAACAGCCAGATAGCCTACTAAACTAAACTTATGTCAAACCTTTTTAAACGTTCAGGCTACGCTTTCTCAAGCCAACATAATGTTTGTCTTCAAACTTTACTATCTAGTTATGTTGGCTTGAGAAAGCCAACATACTGTTGTTGCACTTAAACTTATTATTAGTGGTGCTTGCATTTATGCAAAGCATCACTATTACTATTGCTCAGGGATATTATTATATTTTATTCTTACATCCGGACACTTTTTTCGGCGATTAACTCGTCCCGCACGCTTTGTTGTAGACCCATGAAAGAGGGCTCAAATCGACCGGATTATTGAGGAGAGGTGTGCTATGACTTTTATAAGGGATCGGGTGCAGGATTTCCGAAAGGGGGGCGTAAAACCACCCCAAAAATCCCATTGACTTAACATTGGGCCCAACTTTGATGGGTCATAGCTCCGCTCGTGGATTTTGTAGAAACATGTGGGTTACAACATTTGAAGAGGGTGGTAGGCTCTGTAAAAACATAGATCACAATGGGGTGTAAGTTGTACCCCTGGGGTGTAAGAGGTGCCCAAAAGTGCCCCAATGAAAAGTCAATGGGGCAAAATCCCATAGACTTACCATTGCAAAAATTTTGACGGGTCATAGGTCCGAGCCAGGATTTCATAGAAACATGTGGGTTACTAAATTTGAAGAGGGTGCTAGACTCTGTCAGGACGTCCCCCACAATGGGGTGTAAGGTTACCATAGCAACCATTTTGGGCACCCTAGCAACCTATACCATAGACTGCCATTATAAAATGCCCGGATGGATATCTTTGCACCACAGTGTCATAGAGACATGGGGGTGGGCTCATTTTACTCAGGCATCCAATCAGTCTCTCAGGATCCTTACAGACTTACTAAGCCACGCCCCTAGCAACCACTTTTGAGCACCCTAGCAACATAAAATACAAACAGTTATATCTCGGCATCAGAACATCGTAGAGACACGGGGGTTGGACCATTTTACTTGTGACTAGGGGTGTAACAATTGGGCACATCATTGGCCACTCCGAAGCCACGCCCCTAGCAACCAAATTTGAGCACCCTAGCAACCGAATAAACAAAGCCTTATATCTCCGCATCAGAACATCGTAGAGACACGGGGTTTGGACCGTTTTACTTGTGACTCGGAGTGTAATCACTGGGCACATCATTGGCCACTCCCAAGCCACGCCCCTAGCAACCAAATACAGTACCCTAGCAACAGAGTAAACAAAGCCTTATATCTCCGCATCAGAACATCGTAGAGACACGGGGGTTGGACCGTTTTACTTGTGACTCGGAGTGTAATCACTGGGCACATAATTGGCTACTCCCAAGCCACGCCCCTAGCAACCAAATACAGTACCCTAGCAACAGAGTAAACAAAGCCTTATATCTCCGCATCAGAACATCGTAGAGACACGGGGGTTGGACCGTTTTACTTGTGACTCGGAGTGTAATCACTGGGCACATCATTGGCCACTCCCAAGCCACGCCCCTAGCAACCAAATACAGTACCCTAGCAACAGAGTAAACAAAGCCTTATATCTCCGCATCAGAACATCGTAGAGACATGGGGGTTGGACCGTTTGACTCGTGACTCAGAGTGTAATCATTATGGGATGCCAATTTTTCCCTAGCAACCAAATACAGTACCCTAGCAACAGAGTAAACAAAGCCTTATATCTCCGCATCAGAACATCGTAGAGACACGGGGGTTGGACCGTTTGACTCGTGACTCGGCGGGTAATCACTATGAGATGCCAATTTTTCCCTAGCAACCAAATACAGTACCCTAGCAACAGAGTAAACAAAGCCTTATATCTCCGCATCAGAACATCGTAGAGACATGGGGGTTGGACCGTTTGACTCGTGACTCAGGGTGTAATCATTAAGGTCTGCCAATTTTTTCCCTAGCAACCAAATATAGTACCCTAGCAACAGAGTAAACAAAGCCTTATATCTCAGCATCAGAACATCGTAGAGACACGGGGGTTGGACCGTTTGACTCGTGACTCAGATTGTAATCATTATGGGATGCCAATTTTTTCCCTAGCAACCAAATATAGTACCCTAGCAACAGAGTAAACAAAGCCTTATATCTCAGCATCAGAACATCGTAGAGACATGGGGGTTGGACCGTTTGACTCGTGACTCAGAGTGTAATCATTATGGGATGCCAATTTTTTCCCTAGCAACCAAATACAGTACCCTAGCAACAGGGTAAACAAAGCCTTATATCTCCGCATCAGAACATCGTAGAGACATGGGGGTTGGACCGTTTGACTCGTGACTCAGAGTGTAATCATTATGGGATGCCAATTTTTTCCCTAGCAACCAAATACAGTACCCTAGCAACAGAGTAAACAAAGCCTTATATCTCCGCATCAGAACATCGTAGAGACACGGGGGTTGGACCGCTTGACTCGTGACTCAGAGTGTAATCATTATGGGATGTCAAAATTTTCCCTAGCAACCAAATACAGTACCCTAGCAACCGAATAAACAAAGCCTTATATCTCTGCACCAGAACATCGTTGAGACACGGGGGTTGGACCGTATGACTCGTGACTCAGAGTGTAATCATTATGGGATGCCAAATTTTTCCCTAGCAACCAAATACAGTACCCTAGCAACCGGATAAACACAGCCTTATATCTCCACATCAGAACATCGTACAGACACGGGAGTTGGATCGTTTAACTTTTGGCTTGGAGTATAATCATATATGGTCCCCAGAATTTTGCCACGGCAAGCACCACTCACATTTTCTTCAGGAAATGTACCTATCTAGTTATTATTATTATTCTTTTTCTTCTGAGACTAAAATTTCTAACTCTAACTCGTCCTAGAGCTTTCAAGCTACAGCCATCAAACTTTGGACAGACTTTCGGTCTGATCTGACGAGGTGTGCTATATCTTTTCTAACTGATGGGACCTTCCGAATTCCTAAACGGGGCGCTGAAACACCCCAAAATTTCCATTGACTTAACATTGAGACAAACTTTGACGGGTCATAGCTGCGAGTGAGAAACTTGTAGAAACTTGTGGCTTACCACATTTAAGGAGGCTGACAGGCTGTGTAAGAACATACCTCACAATGGGGTGTAAGCTGTACCCCTGGGGTGTAAGAGGCCCCCAAAATTTCCCATTGACTTATAATGGGGCAGGAAACATGCCCATAAAAGGGAATAAAAGCGTCCCAGATGGAATATCTTCACTTTAGAGTGTCTTAGAGACATGGGGGTGGGCTCATTTTACTCAAGCATCCAATCAGTCTCTTAGGATCACCCCAGAGCTATTAAGCCACGCCCCTAGCAACAATTTTGGGTACCCTAGCAACATCTCCCATAGACTACCATTATAAAAAGCCCAGATGGATATCTTTGCACCAGAGTGTCATAGAGACATAGGGGTGGGCTCATTTTACTCAGGCATCCAATCAGTCTCTTAGGATTCTTATTGAGGTATTAAGCCACGCCCCTAGCAACAAAATATGAAGACCCTAGCAACATAATAAACAAAGCCTTATATCTCTGGATCTGAACATCGTAGAGACACAGGGGTTGGACCGTTTTACTTGTGGCTTGAAGTGTAATCATTATGGGATGCCAATTTTCTCCCTAGCAACCAAACTTAGTACCCTAGCAACGGAATAAACAAAGCCTTATATCTCCGCTTCAGAACATCATAGAGACACGGGGGTTGGACCGTTTTACTTGTGGCTTGAAGTGTGATCATTATGGGATGCCAATTTTCTCCCTAGCAACCAAACTTAGTACCCTAGTAACGGAATAAACAAAGCCTTATATCTCCGCATCAGAACATTGTAGAGACACGGGGGTTGGACCGTTTTACTTGTGGCTTGAAGGGTGATCATTATGGGATGCCAATTTTCTCCCTAGCAACCAAACTTAGTACCCTAGCAACGCAATAAATGTTAGCTTCATGCTAGCTTCATGCTGATCATGCTAACATCATTCTAGCTTCATGCTAATCATGCTAACTTCATGCTAGCTTCATGCTAATCATGCTAACTTCATGCTAGCTTCATGCTAATCATGCTAACATCATGCTAGCTTCATATTAATCATGCTAGCATCATGCTAGCTTCATGCTAATCATGCTAGCATCATGCTAGCTTCATGCTAATCATGCTAGCATCATGCTAGCTTCATGCTAATCATGCTAGCATCATGCTAGCTTCATGCTAATCATGCTAGCATCATGCTAGCTTCATGCTAATCATGCTAGCATCATGCTAGCTTCATGCTAATCATGCTAGCATCATGCTAGCTTCATGCTAATCATGCTAGCATCATGCTAGCTTCATGCTAATCATGCTAGCATCATGCTAGCTTCATGCTAATCATGCTAGCATCATGCTAGCTTCATGCTAATCATGTTAGCATCATGCTAGCTTCATGCTAATCATGCTAGCATCATGCTAGCTTCATGCTAATCAAGCTAGCATCATGCTAGCTTCATGCTAATCATGCTAGCATCAAGCTAGCTTCATGCTAATCATGCTAGCATCATGCTAGCTTCATGCTAATCATGCTAACATCATGCTAGCTTCATGCTAATCATGCTAGCTTCATGCTAGCTTCATGCTAATCATGCTAGCATCATGCTAGCTTCATGCTAATCATGCTAGCATCATGCTAGCTTCATGCTAATCATGCTAGCATCATGCTAGCTTCATGCTAATCATGCTAGCTTCATGCTAATCATGCTAGCATCAAGCTAGCTTCATGCTAATCATGCTAGCATCATGTTAACTTCATGTTAATCATGCTAACATCATGCTAGCTTCATGGTAAATCATGCTACCTTCATACTTAAACATACTAACAGCCAGATAGCCTACTAAACTAAACTTATGTCAAACCGTTTTAAACGTTCAGGCTACGCTTTCTCAAGCCAACATAAAGTTTGTCTTCAAACTTTACTATCTAGTTATTATTATTATTCTTTTTCTTCTGAGACTAAAATTTCTAACTCTAACTCGTCCTAGAGCTTTCAAGCTACAGCCATCAAACTTTGGACAGACTTTCGGTCTGATCTGACTCGAGTTGCTATATCTTTTCTAACTGATGGGACCTTCCGAATTCCTAAACGGGGCGCTGAAACACCCCAAAATTTCCATTGACTTAACATTGAGACAAACTTTGACGGGTCAAAGCTGCGAGTGAGAAACTTGTAGAAACTTGTGGCTTACCACATTTAAGGAGGCTGACAGGCTGTGTAAGAGCATACCTCACAATGGGGTGTAAGCTGTACCCCTGGGGTGTAAGAGGCCCCCAAATTTTCCCATTGACTTATAATGGGGCAGGAAACATGCCCATAAAAGGGAATAAAAGCGTCCCAGATGGTATATCTTCACTTTAGAGTGTCTTAGAGACATGGGGGTGGGCTCATTTTACTCAAGCATCCAATCAGTCTCTTAGGATCACCCCAGAGCTATTAAGCCACGCCCCTAGCAACAATTTTGGGTACCCTAGCAACATCTCCCATAGACTACCATTATAAAAAGCCCAGATGGATATCTTTGCACCAGAGTGTCATAGAGACATAGGGGTGGGCTCATTTTACTCAGGCATCCAATCAGTCTCTTAGGATTCTTATTGAGGTATTAAGCCACGCCCCTAGCAACAGAATATGAAGACCCTAGCAACTTAATAAACAAAGCCTTATATCTCTGGATCTGAACATCGTAGAGACACAGGGGTTGGACCGTTTTACTTGTGGCTTGAAGTGTAATCATTATGGGATGCCAATTTTCTCCCTAGCAACCAAACTTAGTACCCTAGCAACGGAATAAACAAAGCCTTATATCTCCGCTTCAGAACATCATAGAGACACAGGGGTTGGACCGTTTTACTTGTGGCTTGAAGTGTGATCATTATGGGATGCCAATTTTCTCCCTAGCAACCAAACTTAGTACCCTAGCAACGGAATAAACAAAGCCTCATATCTCTGCATCAGAAAATTGTAGAGACACGGGGGTTGGACCGTTTTACTTGTGGCTTGAAGTGTGATCATTATGGGATGCCAATTTTCTCCCTAGCAACCAAACTTAGTACCCTAGTAACGGAATAAACAAAGCCTTATATCTCAGCATCAGAACATTGTAGAGACACGGGGGTTGGACCGTTTTACTTGTGGCTTGAAGGGTGATCATTATGGGATGCCAATTTTCTCCCTAGCAACCAAACTTAGTACCCTAGCAACGCAATACATGTTAGCTTCATGCTAGCTTCCTGCTAATCATGCTAGCTTCATGCTAATCATGCTAGCTTCATGCTAATCATGCTAACTTCATGCTAGCTTCATGCTAATCATGCTATCTTCATGCTAGCTTCATGCTAATCATGCTAACATCATGCTAGCTTCATGCTAATCATGCTAGCATCATGCTAGCTTCATGCTAATCATGCTAGCATCATGCTAGCTTCATGCTAATCATGCTAACATCATGCTAGCTTCATGCTAATCATGCTAGCATCATGCTAGCTTCATGCTAATCATGCTAGCATCATGCTAGCTTCATGCTAATCATGCTAGCATCAAGCTAGCTTCATGCTAATCATGCTAACATCAAGCTAGCTTCATGCTAATCATGCTAGCATCATGCTAGCTTCATGCTAATCATGCTAGCATCATGCTAGCTTCATGCTAATCATGCTAGCATCATGCTAGCTTCATGCTAATCATGCTAGCTTCATGCTAATCATGCTAGCTTCATGCTAATCATGCTAGCATCAAGCTAGCTTCATGCTAATCATGCTTACATCATGCTAGCTTCATGGTAAATCATGCTACCTTCATACTTAAACATACTAACAGCCAGATAGCCTACTAAACTAAACTTATGTCAAACCGTTTTAAACGTTCAGGCTACGCTTTCTCAAGCCAACATAAAGTTTGTCTTCAAACTTTACTATCTAGTTATTATTATTATTATTATTATTCTTTTTCTTCTGAGACTAAAATTTCTAACTCTAACTCGTCCTAGAGCTTTCAAGCTACAGCCATCAAACTTTGGACAGACTTTCGGTCTGATCTGACGAGGTGTGCTATATCTTTTCTAACTGATGGGACCTTCCGAATTCCTAAACGGGGCGCTGAAACACCCCAAAATTTCCATTGACTTAACATTGAGACAAACTTTGACGGGTCATAGCTGCGAGTGAGAAACTTGTAGAAACTTGTGGCTTACCATATTTAAGGAGGCTGACAGGCTGTGTAAGAACATACCTCACAATGGGGTGTAAGCTGTACCCCTGGGGTGTAAGAGGCCCCCAAAATTTCCCATTGACTTATAATGGGGCAGGAAACATGCCCATAAAAGGGAATAAAAGCGTCCCAGATGGAATATCTTCACTTTAGAGTGTCTTAGAGACATGGGGGTGGGCTCATTTTACTCAAGCATCCAATCAGTCTCTTAGGATCACCCCAGAGCTATTAATCCACGCCCCTAGCAACAATTTTGGGTACCCTAGCAACATCTCCCATAGACTACCATTATAAAAAGCCCAGATGGATATCTTTGCACCAGAGTGTCATAGAGACATAGGGGTGGGCTCATTTTACTCAGGCATCCAATCAGTCTCTTAGGATTCTTATTGAGGTATTAAGCCACGCCCCTAGCAACAGAATATGAAGACCCTAGCAACATAATAAACAAAGCCTTATATCTCTGGATCTGAACATCGTAGAGACACAGGGGTTGGACCGTTTTACTTGTGGCTTGAAGTGTAATCATTATGGGATGCCAATTTTCTCCCTAGCAACCAAACTTAGTACCCTAGCAACGGAATAAACAAAGCCTTATATCTCCGCTTCAGAACATCATAGAGACACGGGGGTTGGACCGTTTTACTTGTGGCTTGAAGTGTGATCATTATGGGATGCCAATTTTCTCCCTAGCAACCAAACTTAGTACCCTAGCAACGGAATAAACAAAGCCTCATATCTCTGCATCAGAAAATTGTAGAGACACTGGGGTTGGACCGTTTTACTTGTGGCTTGAAGTGTGATCATTATGGGATGCCAATTTTCTCCCTAGCAACCAAACTTAGTACCCTAGTAACGGAATAAACAAAGCCTTATATCTCCGCATCAGAACATTGTAGAGAAACGGGGGTTGGACCGTTTTACTTGTGGCTTGAAGGGTGATCATTATGGGATGCCAATTTTCTCCCTAGCAACCAAACTTAGTACCCTAGCAACGCAATACATGTTAGCTTCATGCTAGCTTCCTGCTAATCATGCTAGCTTCATGCTAGCTTCATGCTAATCATGCTAGCTTCATGCTAATCATGCTAACTTCATGCTAGCTTCATGCTAATCATGCTAACTTCATGCTAGCTTCATGCTAATCATGCTAACATCATGCTAGCTTCATGCTAATCATGCTAGCATCATGCTAGCTTCATGCTAATCATGCTAGCATCATGCTAATCATGCTAGCTTCATGCTAGCTTCATGCTAATCATGCTAGCATCATGCTAGCTTCATGCTAATCATGCTAGCATCATGCTAGCTTCATGCTAATCATGCTAGCATCATGCTAGCTTCATGCTAATCATGCTAGCATCATGCTAGCTTCATGCTAATCATGCTAGCATCATGCTAGCTTCATGTTAATCATGCTAGCTTCATGCTAGCTTCATGCTAATCATGCTAGCATCATGTTAGCTTCATGCTAATCATGCTAACATCATGCTAGCTTCATGCTAATCATGCTAGCATCATGCTAGCTTCATGCTAATCATGCTAACTTCATGCTAATCATGCTAGCTTCATGCTAATCATGCTAACTTCATGCTAATCATGCTAGCATCATGCTAGCTTCATGCTAATCATGCTAGCATCATGCTAGCTTCATGCTAATCATGCTAACATCATGCTAGCTTCATGCTAATCATGCTAACTTCATGCTAATCATGCTAGCTTCATGCTAATCATGCTAACTTCATGCTAATCATGCTAGCATCATGCTAGCTTCATGCTAATCATGCTAGCATCATGCTAGCTTCATGCTAATCATGCTAACATCATGCTAGCTTCATGGTAAATCATGCTACCTTCATACTTAAACATACTAACAGCCAGATAGCCTACTAAACTAAACTTATGTCAAACCTTTTTAAACGTTCAGGCTACGCTTTCTCAAGCCAACATAATGTTTGTCTTCAAACTTTACTATCTAGTTATGTTGGCTTGAGAAAGCCAACATACTGTTGTTGCACTTAAACTTATTATTAGTGGTGCTTGCATTTATGCAAAGCATCACTATTACTATTGCTCAGGGATATTATTATATTTTATTCTTACATCCGGACACTTTTTTCGGCGATTAACTCGTCCCGCACGCTTTGTTGTAGACCCATGAAAGAGGGCTCAAATCGACCGGATTATTGAGGAGAGGTGTGCTATGACTTTTATAAGGGATCGGGTGCAGGATTTCCGAAAGGGGGGCGTAAAACCACCCCAAAAATCCCATTGACTTAACATTGGGCCCAACTTTGATGGGTCATAGCTCCGCTCGTGGATTTTGTAGAAACATGTGGGTTACAACATTTGAAGAGGGTGGTAGGCTCTGTAAAAACATAGATCACAATGGGGTGTAAGTTGTACCCCTGGGGTGTAAGAGGTGCCCAAAAGTGCCCCAATGAAAAGTCAATGGGGCAAAATCCCATAGACTTACCATTGCAAAAATTTTGACGGGTCATAGGTCCGAGCCAGGATTTCATAGAAACATGTGGGTTACTAAATTTGAAGAGGGTGCTAGACTCTGTCAGGACGTCCCCCACAATGGGGTGTAAGGTTACCATAGCAACCATTTTGGGCACCCTAGCAACCTATACCATAGACTGCCATTATAAAATGCCCGGATGGATATCTTTGCACCACAGTGTCATAGAGACATGGGGGTGGGCTCATTTTACTCAGGCATCCAATCAGTCTCTCAGGATCCTTACAGACTTACTAAGCCACGCCCCTAGCAACCACTTTTGAGCACCCTAGCAACATAAAATACAAACAGTTATATCTCGGCATCAGAACATCGTAGAGACACGGGGGTTGGACCATTTTACTTGTGACTAGGGGTGTAACAATTGGGCACATCATTGGCCACTCCGAAGCCACGCCCCTAGCAACCAAATTTGAGCACCCTAGCAACCGAATAAACAAAGCCTTATATCTCCGCATCAGAACATCGTAGAGACACGGGGTTTGGACCGTTTTACTTGTGACTCGGAGTGTAATCACTGGGCACATCATTGGCCACTCCCAAGCCACGCCCCTAGCAACCAAATACAGTACCCTAGCAACAGAGTAAACAAAGCCTTATATCTCCGCATCAGAACATCGTAGAGACACGGGGGTTGGACCGTTTTACTTGTGACTCGGAGTGTAATCACTGGGCACATAATTGGCTACTCCCAAGCCACGCCCCTAGCAACCAAATACAGTACCCTAGCAACAGAGTAAACAAAGCCTTATATCTCCGCATCAGAACATCGTAGAGACACGGGGGTTGGACCGTTTTACTTGTGACTCGGAGTGTAATCACTGGGCACATCATTGGCCACTCCCAAGCCACGCCCCTAGCAACCAAATACAGTACCCTAGCAACAGAGTAAACAAAGCCTTATATCTCCGCATCAGAACATCGTAGAGACATGGGGGTTGGACCGTTTGACTCGTGACTCAGAGTGTAATCATTATGGGATGCCAATTTTTCCCTAGCAACCAAATACAGTACCCTAGCAACAGAGTAAACAAAGCCTTATATCTCCGCATCAGAACATCGTAGAGACACGGGGGTTGGACCGTTTGACTCGTGACTCGGCGGGTAATCACTATGAGATGCCAATTTTTCCCTAGCAACCAAATACAGTACCCTAGCAACAGAGTAAACAAAGCCTTATATCTCCGCATCAGAACATCGTAGAGACATGGGGGTTGGACCGTTTGACTCGTGACTCAGGGTGTAATCATTAAGGTCTGCCAATTTTTTCCCTAGCAACCAAATATAGTACCCTAGCAACAGAGTAAACAAAGCCTTATATCTCAGCATCAGAACATCGTAGAGACACGGGGGTTGGACCGTTTGACTCGTGACTCAGATTGTAATCATTATGGGATGCCAATTTTTTCCCTAGCAACCAAATATAGTACCCTAGCAACAGAGTAAACAAAGCCTTATATCTCAGCATCAGAACATCGTAGAGACATGGGGGTTGGACCGTTTGACTCGTGACTCAGAGTGTAATCATTATGGGATGCCAATTTTTTCCCTAGCAACCAAATACAGTACCCTAGCAACAGGGTAAACAAAGCCTTATATCTCCGCATCAGAACATCGTAGAGACATGGGGGTTGGACCGTTTGACTCGTGACTCAGAGTGTAATCATTATGGGATGCCAATTTTTTCCCTAGCAACCAAATACAGTACCCTAGCAACAGAGTAAACAAAGCCTTATATCTCCGCATCAGAACATCGTAGAGACACGGGGGTTGGACCGCTTGACTCGTGACTCAGAGTGTAATCATTATGGGATGTCAAAATTTTCCCTAGCAACCAAATACAGTACCCTAGCAACCGAATAAACAAAGCCTTATATCTCTGCACCAGAACATCGTTGAGACACGGGGGTTGGACCGTATGACTCGTGACTCAGAGTGTAATCATTATGGGATGCCAAATTTTTCCCTAGCAACCAAATACAGTACCCTAGCAACCGGATAAACACAGCCTTATATCTCCACATCAGAACATCGTACAGACACGGGAGTTGGATCGTTTAACTTTTGGCTTGGAGTATAATCATATATGGTCCCCAGAATTTTGCCACGGCAAGCACCACTCACATTTTCTTCAGGAAATGTACCTATCTAGTTATTATTATTATTCTTTTTCTTCTGAGACTAAAATTTCTAACTCTAACTCGTCCTAGAGCTTTCAAGCTACAGCCATCAAACTTTGGACAGACTTTCGGTCTGATCTGACGAGGTGTGCTATATCTTTTCTAACTGATGGGACCTTCCGAATTCCTAAACGGGGCGCTGAAACACCCCAAAATTTCCATTGACTTAACATTGAGACAAACTTTGACGGGTCATAGCTGCGAGTGAGAAACTTGTAGAAACTTGTGGCTTACCACATTTAAGGAGGCTGACAGGCTGTGTAAGAACATACCTCACAATGGGGTGTAAGCTGTACCCCTGGGGTGTAAGAGGCCCCCAAAATTTCCCATTGACTTATAATGGGGCAGGAAACATGCCCATAAAAGGGAATAAAAGCGTCCCAGATGGAATATCTTCACTTTAGAGTGTCTTAGAGACATGGGGGTGGGCTCATTTTACTCAAGCATCCAATCAGTCTCTTAGGATCACCCCAGAGCTATTAAGCCACGCCCCTAGCAACAATTTTGGGTACCCTAGCAACATCTCCCATAGACTACCATTATAAAAAGCCCAGATGGATATCTTTGCACCAGAGTGTCATAGAGACATAGGGGTGGGCTCATTTTACTCAGGCATCCAATCAGTCTCTTAGGATTCTTATTGAGGTATTAAGCCACGCCCCTAGCAACAAAATATGAAGACCCTAGCAACATAATAAACAAAGCCTTATATCTCTGGATCTGAACATCGTAGAGACACAGGGGTTGGACCGTTTTACTTGTGGCTTGAAGTGTAATCATTATGGGATGCCAATTTTCTCCCTAGCAACCAAACTTAGTACCCTAGCAACGGAATAAACAAAGCCTTATATCTCCGCTTCAGAACATCATAGAGACACGGGGGTTGGACCGTTTTACTTGTGGCTTGAAGTGTAATCATTATGGGATGCCAATTTTCTCCCTAGCAACCAAACTTAGTACCCTAGCAACGGAATAAACAAAGCCTTATATCTCCGCTTCAGAACATCATAGAGACACGGGGGTTGGACCGTTTTACTTGTGGCTTGAAGTGTGATCATTATGGGATGCCAATTTTCTCCCTAGCAACCAAACTTAGTACCCTAGCAACGGAATAAACAAAGCCTTATATCTCCGCATCAGAACATTGTAGAGACACGGGGGTTAGACCGTTTACTTGTGGCTTGAAGTGTGATCATTATGGGATGCCAATTTTCTCCCTAGCAACCAAACTTAGTACCCTAGCAACGGAATAAACAAAGCCTTATATCTCCGCATCAGAACATTGTAGAGACACGGGGGTTAGACCGTTTTACTTGTGGCTTGAAGTGTGATCATTATGGGATGCCAATTTTCTCCCTAGCAACCAAACTTAGTACCCTAGCAACGGAATAAACAAAGCCTTATATCTCCGCATCAGAACATTGTAGAGACACGGGGGTTGGACCGTTTTACTTGTGGCTTGAAGGGTGATCATTATGGGATGCCAATTTTCTCCTTAGCAACCAAACTTAGTACCCTAGCAACGCAATAAATGTTAGCTTCATGCTAGCTTCCTGCTAATCATGCTAGCTTCATGCTAGGTTCATGCTAATCATGCTAACATCATGCTAATCATGCTAGCTTCATGCTAGCTTCATGCTAATCATGCTAACTTCATGCTAGCTTCATGCTAATCATGCTAACATCATGCTAGCTTCATGCTAATCATGCTAGCATCATGCTAGCTTCATGCTAATCATGCTAGCATCATGCTAGCTTCATGCTAACTTCATGCTAGCATCATGCTAGCTTCATGCTAACTTCATGCTAATCATGCTAGCATCATGCTAGCTTCATGCTAATCATGCTAGCATCATGCTAGCTTCATGCTAATCATGCTAACATCATGCTAGCTTCATGCTAATCATGCTAGCATCATGCTAGCTTCATGCTAGCATCATGCTAGCTTCATGCTAATCATGCTAGCATCATGCTAGCTTCATGCTAATCATGCTAGCATCATGCTAGCTTCATGCTAATCATGCTAACATCATGCTAGCTTCATGCTAATCATGCTAACATCATGCTAGCTTCATGCTAATCATGCTAGCATCATGCTAGCTTTATGCTAATCATGCTAGCATCAAGCTAGCTTCATGGTAAATCATGCTACCTTCATACTTAAACATACTAACAGCCAGATAGCCTACTAAACTAAACTTATGTCAAACCGTTTTAAACGTTCAGGCTACGCTTTCTCAAGCCAACATAAAGTTTGTCTTCAAACTTTACTATCTAGTTATTATTATTATTCTTTTTCTTCTGAGACTAAAATTTCTAACTCTAACTCGTCCTAGAGCTTTCAAGCTACAGCCATCAAACTTTGGACATACCTTCGGTCTGATCTGACTCGAGTTGCTATATCTTTTCTAACTGATGGGACCTTCCGAATTCCTAAACGGGGCGCTGAAACACCCCAAAATTTCCATTGACTTAACATTGAGACAAACTTTGACGGGTCAAAGCTGCGAGTGAGAAACTTGTAGAAACTTGTGGCTTACCACATTTAAGGAGGCTGACAGGCTGTGTAAGAACATACCTCACAATGGGGTGTAAGCTGTACCCCTGGGGTGTAAGAGGCCCCCAAATTTTCCCATTGACTTATAATGGGGCAGGAAACATGCCCATAAAAGGGAAAAAAGCGTCCCAGATGGAATATCTTCACTTTAGAGTGTCTTAGAGACATGGGGGTGGGCTCATTTTACTCAAGCATCCAATCAGTCTCTTAGGATCACCCCAGAGATATTAAGCCACGCCCCTAGCAACAATTTTGGGTACCCTAGCAACATCTCCCATAGACTACCATTATAAAAAGCCCAGATGGATATCTTTGCACCAGAGTGTCATAGAGACATAGGGGTGGGCTCATTTTACTCAGGCATCCAATCAGTCTCTTAGGATTCTTATTGAGGTATTAAGCCACGCCCCTAGCAACAAAATATGAAGACCCTAGCAACATAATAAACAAAGCCTTATATCTCTGGATCTGAACATCGTAGAGACACAGGGGTTGGACCGTTTTTCTTGTGGCTTGAAGTGTAATCATTATGGGATGCCAATTTTTTCCCTAGCAACCAAACTTAGTACCCTAGCAACGGAATAAACAAGCCTTATATCTCCGCTTCAGAACATCATAGAGACACGGGGGTTGGACCGTTTTACTTGTGGCTTGAAGTGTGATCATTATGGGATGCCAATTTTCTCCCTAGCAACCAAACTTAGTACCCTAGCAACGGAATAAACAAAGCCTTATATCTCCGCATCAGAACATTGTAGAGACACGGGGGTTGGACCGTTTAACTTGTGGCTTGAAGGGTGATCATTATGGGATGCCAATTTTCTCCCTAGCAACCAAACTTAGTACCCTAGCAACGCAATAAATGTTAGCTTCATGCTAGCTTCTTGCTAATCATGCTAGCTTCATGCTAGCTTCATGCTAATCATGCTAACATCATGCTAGCTTCATGCTAATCATGCTAACTTCATGCTAGCTTCATGCTAATCATGCTAACTTCATGCTAGCTTCATGCTAATCATGCTAACATCATGCTAGCTTCATGCTAATCATGCTAGCATCATGCTAGCTTCATGCTAATCATGCTAGCATCATGCTAGCTTCATGCTAACTTCATGCTAATCATGCTAGCTTCATGCTAGCTTCATGCTAATCATGCTAGCATCATGCTAGCTTCATGCTAATCATGCTAGCATCATGCTAGCTTCATGCTAATCATGCTAGCATCATGCTAGCTTCATGCTAATCATGCTAGCATCATGCTAGCTTCATGCAAATCATGCTAGCATCATGCTAGCTTCATGCTAATCATGCTAGCATCATGCTAGCTTCATGCTAATCATGCTAGCATCATGCTAGCTTCATGCTAATCATGCTAGCATCATGCTAGCTTCATGCTAATCATGCTAGCATCATGCTAGCTTCATGCTAATCATGCTAACATCATGTTAGCATCATACTAGCTTCATGCTAATCATGCTAGCTTCATGCTAATCATGCTAGCATCATGCTAGCTTCATGCTAATCATGCTAGCATCATGCTAGCTTCATGCTTATCATGCTAGCTTCATGCTAATCATGCTAGCATCAAGCTAGCTTCATTCTAATCATGCTAGCATCATGCTAGCTTCATGCTAATCATGCTAACATCATGCTAGCTTCATGGTAAATCATGCTACCTTCATACTTAAACATACTAACAGCCAGATAGCCTACTAAACTAAACTTATGTCAAACCGTTTTAAACGTTCAGGCTACGCTTTCTCAAGCCAACATAAAGTTTGTCTTCAAACTTTACTATCTAGTTAAGTATAACATATAGTGTAAACAAACACACAAACCTCTAATCAGTATAAAACAGGAAATCATTAGTGTGTGTGTGTGTGTGTGTGTGTGTGTGTGTGTGTGTGTGTGTGTGTGTGTGTGTGTGTGTGTGTGTGTGTAGGTGCTGGAGTGAGTGACCTACTGAGTCCAGGTGGACTATTAAAATGAAAACAAACACACACATAGTTTAAATAAGTGTTATTACACACGCACACAGATCTTTACAGAGGAAAGAGATGCCAGCAGAGACCTGAGACTGGAATTGTTACACAGACACACGTGTTACACTTCTGACACACACAACACATGTAGAACAAAGACGTGTGTAAGATTAAAGTGAATTTAAGTAGCACATTTAAAAATGTGAAGTGTAAGTTAAAGCATCAAAAACAAAACACATTAAAAGCACTACAATCAGGTACAAACTGGCGAGTAAATAAACTCCATTGGAGATTTTACAGTCTGCAATGTTTTATTAATACACCAAGAAAAACAGTAAAAGAAGAAGGGAGAAAAAATAATTTTCTTAATAAATACTGCAAAAGTTTCATAGTCAACTCACTACATTACACTGGCAAATGTGTGAAAACGTAGAAATCCGTTAACGTCTGTTAAACGTTGACTATGTTGTGGTTTTATTAGTGAAACTAATGTTTCCTTTACACAGAACAAACTAACACACACACACACACACACGCACGCACACACGCACACACACACACACACACACAGCACAGGTCAGTTACAATGATCAATGTATTTTACCACCAGATTAACTTTCAAATGCCATGATAGATAAAGATATGACGTTTTCTGACGTGATGTCATACTGAAGTCAATCATGCGTACAAGAGTGAGTGAGACCATCTGATGGAAATGTGAATCTTTACCACATTAAAAACCAACGGACGTCGTGTCTATCAACTCAATCGTCTGACATACACACACACACGCAGTCGGGTTCATTGAGAAACGCATCAGAATACAAGTGCACGTCTACCAGAGAGAGAAAGAGAGAGAGAGAGAGACTGTAGGCTACAAGTCAACCAATCTCACTTCCACTGCGTGACCACAGCGTCCTGCCGAACCCCTACACGTCAGGAAACTAAAACAAAAACCAAATATCAACTGAGAACAAATTTAACAGTGAGAGAGAGACAGAGAGAGAAATGCAGGAAGTATGGCAAGAAAGACGCAGCGTCTCGTTCCCTTCTCAGTTACGTTTACAAAGGCCATAAAGTCCACACAATTAATTTAATAAAAAAACTAATATTTGAGTTTTGTTATGTTGTTTTATTATATACATGTCAAACATTGATCAAATCTCGGTTGAACCGTTTGTGTTAAATGAACTAGAAGCAATACTACATCAGTAGACCGCAACACTAAACACACAAACGTCAATTATCATCATTCATTAAAACACAACTCTAAATATATGCTGGGATCTTTCTAAGTCCAGTCAACAAAATAATCTTTGTTTGCAACATGTTGAGGGTTAATGTTATTCAGTAGCCTAAACACAAAATAATAACTCTTCTTACTAAGTTTATTTACTTTTGATGAAAAGTTATTTACTTCTTACAACAAATTTTTTATTTTGGTGTAACACTGAAAAATTATTTTTAAATAAAGCCCCACTGACCGATCGCTTAAAAAATGCAGCATTTTTATCAAATCAACATATATTTTATGTTAATTTAACTTAACTAATTAAGTTTAACCATTTCAACTTGTTTTTAGAACTTTTCAAGTCAAAACTTAAAATAGTAGGTTGAATTGACTAGCAACACTGCAAAAAATGGCTATCTTACTTAGTATTTTTGTCTTGTTTTCAGAAGAAATATCTAAAAATTCTTAAATTAAGATGTATTTTCTTGATGAGCAAAATGACCCAGGAAAATAAGTCTAGATTTTAGAAAAAAATTTAGAATTTAAGTGAATTTGTACCGAGCCCCTAAAGTGACATTGGAGTAAAAAAATGAAAAGTTTGGTTTCATGTGCTCAAGCGAAATTTTCATGTGCTCACACGAAACCTTCATGTGCAGAATTTTTTTTAAGTGTAGGCACGTGAAACTATCGCGTGCGCACGTAAAAACGAAAGTTTCACGTGCACACGCAAAAGTTTAACGTGTGCATGCGAAACTAAACTTTATTTAATTTTTGCTCCATGTCCCCTTAGGGCCTCCGTAAATTTGTGCTAAAAAACAAAAAAATAATTTGCCAATGGGGTAAGAAAATTTTGCTTAAATTAAGTGTTTAAGAAAAAAGAAAACTTATTTTTAGATTTTTTTTCTCACCCCATTGGAAGATATTTTTCCTGTTTTAAGTTTCAATTTACTTAAATTGTTTATTTTTTGTCTATAAACTAGACTTATTTTGTTTTGAATTTTTTGATATTTCTAGTACTGAAAACAAGACAAAAATACTAGTTATTAACTACAAGTTATTTTTTTTTGCAGTGAAAACTAAGTAACCTCATACTGCATTTTTTTTACAGTGCTACTGTGTAGATATGACTACACATGGGACATCATCGAAAGATGATGCGTCTTAGGTCAAATAACCCACTGACATGCTTATGAAAATGAGATTATAAGTTGGTAAGGAACTTGAACTGTTCAAACCTGAAATAACAGATCTCTCTGGCTGGTGTGTCGTCTCGCAGGGCGTTACTGAAACTTTTCTGTCCTGCAGGTCCTTCATGGCAAATGTTAACCAACGGTCACACCTTCAACCCAAAGACAAGAGAGAGGGAGCGTCTGTACCACCGACACAAATTAATTTTCACATTTCATATTAGTCACCACTGAGGAAACCTGCACACCAAACATTTTCCAATTTAGATATGAACACTTAACATCATTTTATAGGTTTTGTAAAGAATGTTGTATGTCAGCCAATTTTATGAACCCTAACTTGTATATTGGAGTAAATTCATGATATCATGATATGAAGTCCACTCGTGAAGCCACATTATGAATTCATCCAGTTTCTTATCTAACCAGAAAATCCACTTTATATTCTGAAGACAATAAGGCACCAGAAAGACTGAGAGCATTGTGGGTGTCCATTACAACCTGGCGGCATCACTGGGCGTCTCTGTAACTCTGTGGATTAAGGGCGTGGTCTGGTGGCACCTCCTTTGGCAAACGGCAGGTCTTAGGTCAGCGCTGGGAACTGGACGACAGCCCGTGGAGATTTAATAGCTTGTGCATATTCCCATCACCAATGACACAATAAAATATTCTCATGAGAATGCTAAATTTCTCCTTTTGCGTGTGATAAATTAAAAAGTAAATTATGATGGAAGTTTGTTTTTCTATAAACAGCTTTGGAGGTCAGATAGAGACACAAATGTACAGACAGTGTTTGTAGGGCAGAACTGAGAGTTCCTATTTAATGAGTGTTTCGCATAATTGTTGAACATTACCATTATTATCTATTGATTATAATGCAGGCATTAAACCTCTGTCTTAAAGTCGCAAAAAAGAAGTAATTAAAGCTCAACTCGCTACAACCTCAAAATCCTAGATTTTGAATTATCCCTAGAATATCAAAAGTGTCTAAAGGTGGTAGATCCTTCTACTTAGCCCCTAAGCTCTGGAATGATTTATCAAATAATGTTTGAGTATCAGACACAGTCGATCAATTTAAAGCTAAACTTAAGACATTCTTCTTTAACAAAGCATTCACATAAAATGTCCAGTAAATGTGCTTATCCCGCAATAGTTAGTTTGTCTAGAACAAAGTATTCACATAACTCATCTGGGTAATATACTTATGCCGCAATAGGTGGCCTGTCTGGAACCGAGCGGATTTTTAAACCACAATACTGTATAACACTTGCATTACATACGAACGGCCCCTACGCTAATGGAATTCTGTTTTTCTGTCCCTGTCTTGCCTCGACCCCGAGGACAATGAGACAAACAGACCCAGTTCCTGCTGCTGTGACCACACCACTGATCTACTGGCTATCCTTTAATGTGATGCCCAGCCGATATGCGACCAACGACCACTGGCTGAACCAGTTTAATCCGCTTACCTGCTTCCTATCCCTACCGTGTCTATATATATAAATATATATTAATCTCTCCCAAGGGTTTTTGTCCTTCTAGGAGTTTTCCCACTGGGTTTTTCTCCTAGTGGGTTTTTTCGTCCCCGGGAGAGTCAGCCAACATTGGCTTAACTTAGCACTTTACTGTATATGTTACATTATTATTACGCTCGCTTGTATGGTTTATTCTACTTCTTATATTATCTATTGATTATTCTGTGTTTTCCCTACATCTACTCATGTAAAGCTGCTTAGAAACAATTAACAATTGTGAAAAGCGCTATATAAATAAAATTGAATTGAATTGAAAAAAAAACAAAAAGTAGAGCTGCAAGATTATGACAAAAAAATATAATAGACGATTGTTCGCCTTGATATTGTAATTGCGATTATTTTTAACCATTAATCGATGTTATGCTGCGTTCCCACCGGCCGCAGTAGAGGCGTCAAGCGCAAGTGATTTCAATGTTAAGTCAATGTGAAGATGCGTTGACGCGTGTCTGGAGGTCTCACGGCACAAACTGAGCGTTGCAGCAGCAAAAATTTTAACCAATCAGGAGCTTTCTCTAGTAGTGACGTCATTACAGGAAGTAAGCGGAGTCGCAGAAGCCCCTCACATGACGCGAATTTCCACGTAAATGTCTCAATGACTAGAATTTCACAAGCTGCTTTCACACGCAAATGAAGCGAGTAAACTCAAACTGTTCAAGCGGCAAACTAGGCGCGGTACACGCAAGTTTGACGCCTCAAACGTGCCTGGTGTGAACCCACGGTTATATTGACGTTTTAAAACTGCATGGTAAATTTTAAACATTCAAAACTAAATGATACACTGCAAAAAAATGATTTTCAAGAAAAAAATGTCTTAGTATTTTTGTCTTGTTTCAGTAAAAATATCTAAAAATTCTTAAATTAAGATGCTTTTTATTAATGAGCAAAACGACACAAAAAATAAGTCTAGTTTTTAGACCAAAAATATCAAATTTAAGTGATTTTGTGCATAAAAAAGCAAAAAAAAAATTTCTTGAATTTTTCTTGAATTTAGTGTTTAAGAAAAATTTTCAAGATTTTTTTTTCTTACCCCATTGGCAGATTGTTTTGCTTGTTTTATGAACAAAATCACTTAAATTTGATATTTTTGGCCCAAAAAAATTAAGAAACATAAAAAACAAAATTTTCTTGAAACAAGTTTACTTTTACACTTAATTCAAGAACATTTTTCTTATTCCACTGGCAGATTTTTTTTGCTTTTTTAATCACAAATTCACTTAAATTTTATATTTTTGTTTAAAAACTTGACTTCCATTATGTCGATACATCACGTGACATACGTCGTCATAACAACAAAATAATTGTTAACTCGAATGACGTTTGAAGTGATCCATGTTACCGCTTTCGGGCACTTTTGAATTAAACAACGCCCCTCTGTCTTCTTCGTTGGATAGTAAAGTGTCCATCGAATGAGCACTTCGAGATTTTGCCGGAAGTAGACCATCTGCATACTTTTCACCTACTGTTTTTCGAAAACTATGAATTCGAACATACTACTCGCCTTGCCTACTGCTTTTCGCCTACTATATAGAACGAAAGCAGGCGGTTTCAAATGCACCTTTGGTTAGAAATCAGCAGCAGTTCACTGACTATTAATCGACTCACATTTCGTCTGTTCAGAACAGTATACATTATCAGAATTAGTGAATCCTAAAATAATCTTGGTACACGTGACCAAAACACCAGATAAAGATTGGAGATAGGTCTAGCCGGAGGAAATGCTTGGAAAAATTACTTTACAATTGTTCAATTTGACTTCAGTTTGAGCTAAAGAACCAGAGATTAAAGGTTGAACTCCATCCCCAGAACAGACAGAAGTGAAGCGTTATTGAACAGGAACGTGTGTGTGGGTGTGTGTTGGTCTATAGCTGTAGGCAGAGGTGGTGGTGTTAATGTGTCTGAACATGCTGAAGAAATGCCTTCACTCCATGATTTACCAATAACAGCTCTTTAGAAAATGTATAAGTTCAGCAAACTACCATCTTCTTTCCAAGAACCACATAGTTCTTGAGTCTTGATGATTCATTCTGCATTTATCAGATTAGTGTTTACATGAAATCTATACACACAGTTCTTTGTGTAACTTTTAAAGCGTCCTTTTTGTGCTTTTGTCTGGTGTCTTTATATGTGAAGATGTATTTGTTGTGTATGTCAGTTCATTATTGAAACTCTCCTCATCGTCTCTCTCTCTCTCTCTTCAGTGCTTTATCAGCTCTGTTTCACTTTAAATCTCAACCATGACGTCAGGCTCCACACGAGTTTGTGACCCCTGACAGAAGAGGGGTCAAGAGGAGAAGACTCAGATCTATAATTAACAACAATATGGGTTAAATTTAGCACATAAGAATCTGTCTGAATTCAGAGCCAGATAAAGATCGAGGAAAAAATCTGTATGCTGTGGTTATGTATAGCACATCCCAATGCTTAACCACCGATGGTTATTGTAACGTTTTATTCCAGTTAAACAGGTTAAAGGAAGACACCACCATTTTTCAATATTTTACTATGTTCTTACCTCAACTTAGACAAATTAATACATACCTATATTTTGTCAATGCGTGCTCTTCATCTTTGTACAGCGCCTCATGAATGTGTTAGCATTTAGCCTAGCCCCATTCATTCCTTAGGATCCAAACAGGGATGAATTTAGAAGCCATCAAACACTTCCATATTTTCCCTATTTAAAGACTGTTACATGAGTAGTTACACGAGTAAGTATGGTGGCACAAAATAAAACGTGGGATGTTTTAAGAGGATAAAAACTGAGAACTATATTGTATGGCAGAAGAGCACTTAGTTTGCAGCACTTCGACCTTGGGTGCAGTAATATTGGCAGAAGTTTGAGCGAGAGGGGGAGGAGTCAGGAGTGATGATGTTACTGCTTTAAACCTATTGTTTATGTATCAGGATCCTGGTCATTCAGCCATCAAAACACAGAAAAGTTCACCTTTAATCTCTGGTTCTTTAGCTCAAACTGAATTCAAAACATTTTACAAATTTCCACAGGACAATGAACCTTAGAAAACGTGGATTGTTAAAATTAAAAGGGATATATGACTTCATTTGACATATGACCCTGTTTTGGATATTAGCCTGTTGGCTAATTTCTCATGTTGTAAGCATGTTTACTTTTCTTTAAAACACCAAAATAGTGCAATAATACAATATTTTATGACAACAACTAAGTATACATCTCCAGTTTGTATAGATCATAAGAGTTTGTCCCATGTTTTTTCTCCGTTATGTTTTTTTTAAGACATGAACATTGACAATAATGTGTGATTGACTTGATAACATGCTATTTGCAGTGGTTGGTTGTGCAAGTATTGTTCAGGGTTCCCACACCTAAGTTAACTTCAAATTCAAGGGCCTTTCGAGGACTTTCCAGGTCCAATACCCTCAAATTTAAGGACTAAATGTGGGGACACATTTCAAGTGAGAGCAAAGTTACATTGTGTTACCTTTTAAGATAAATTGTTACATTTCCCTTTCGAGGGAACTAGCACTGCGTCACTGCGGTGACACTTTGGGGATGACTCCAGGGGTAAGTGCGTCTGAATGTGTATATCAAATTCAACCAATGGTGAGGCTTAACGACAAAGACTGGGTGACGTGGAAGACAGGAAGTATATCGCTATCTGAAATATTGTCAAAGACGGGTTTACAGGGATGCAGGAAGTATGGCAAGGGAGACGCAGCGTCTCGTTCCCTTCTCAGGGAACAACAGTTAGATACGTAACCCGAGACGTTTTCATGTGTCAAACACAACTATGCCAAAAAGCATTTTGGTATGAATCAACATTCGTATACAGAAGATATAAGCATTTAAAGCGAACAGTTTAGCATGTGTGCTTTTAAAAAGTCTAGAATTTTTATGATATAATCCTACACTACACAGCGAATAATATGGATTTTTTTTCCAGAAAACTTTTGCAAAAAATAGATTCAATCACTTTCAATGACCTGTATATCTATGTATGTTAAATTTCAAAAACTTCAATGGGCCTTGAACTTTTCCCCCCAGATTCACAAACTTTCAAGGGTTTCAAGGACCCATAAGAACCCTGATTGTTGGAGGTAAAACCCCATATTAACCCCAAAGTTGTGCACAAATGTTATGTAGTTAAAAATGAATCCTGCTTTTGTTGATCCCGGTCAATGTGCTTAAAAAACGTACAACGAAAAGTTTTTAGCATATTCATGCCTCACGTTCTTTTTGTAATCTGTATGAATTGGAAATAGGTACTTAGTTATAGGACTATATTAGTATTTGAAAGAAAATTAAGCATTTGCACGACATTAGAAATTAGCGATTAGCCAACGGGCTAACAACAAAACTGATTTATGTACAGATTGGACATGAATAGAGCACTTTTCATCACTATGTTGTCTCAGAAGATGACGTGTTTACCATCTACCGTAGCTTCTCTATGTGTTATGAAAGGAAGGGCCGAACGGTGGACTGAGTCGTTGGTTGCAATTCGCAATCTCACCACTAGATGCCGAAAAAATCTACACAGAGAAATACTGACCGTTCCGAATCATGAGGTTACGTTTCTATTTTAGGATGCGGACTTAGAAGGCTCCCTATGTAGACGACAGACCGCAAGGCAGCTGACATGTTTTTGTTGAAACACAACGGTACATGAATGTTATCTGTGGGAACGGTTTATTACTCATTATTATCAGGCTGTTAATAGCTCTGTTTTTGAGGTTTTTGAATATTTCTGATCCTCTTCTGTCACAATGAACTATTGACTCTTTTGATTTCTTGAACTCTTTGTCTGGCACTGGTTATTTCTGCTGACTCGCACAGTGAAGTTCAGGGGCCCTCGCCAGCATCTCTGTAGCAAACATCTTGTGTTTTTCTGCTGACACACAAGCAGAGGGGATTGTCTGTGTGCGCTGACCCCTGATCAGCCCTGACACCAGAGGCTATTGTGAGTCATAACCACGTGACCCAATGAGACGTCTGTTCAGATGATGAACAGAAGCGCTGTGAAGACGCACACACAGAGAAAGAAAGAGAGAGAGAGAGAGAGAGAGAGAGAGAGGAGAGAGAGAGAGAGAGAGAGAGGAGAGAGAGAGAGAATACAGTAAAGCAAAACAACTGCTGCACTGCAAAAATGACTTTCTTACTTAGTATTTTTGTCTTGTTTTCTGCTCAAATATCAAAAAATCTTAATTAAGATGCGTTTTCTTGATGAGCAAAATTACCTAAAAAATGTGTCTAGTTTTAAGACAAAAAAGGGTTAGAAAAAAAACGTAAACTCTTTTCTTAAACATAAGAAAATTTCAAGAAACATTCTCTAACCCTATTGGCAGATGTTCTTGCTTGTTTTAAGCACAAATTCACTTAAATTTTATATTTTGCTGCCTGAAAACTAGAATACTTAATCTTAATATCTTAATATAAGAATTTGTAGATATTTGTACTGAATACAAGACAAAAATACTAAGAAAGCAATTTTTTGCAGTGTGTCGGTATCTGTGTGGCATCGTAAGTAATACATTGCAAAAAATTACTTTCTTACTTAGTATTTTTGTCTTGTTTTTTTGGTAGAATTAAATCAAGATGTTTTTTCTTGATGAGCAAAATGGCCTAAGAAAATAAGTCTAGTTTTAAGACAAAATGTATTAAATTTAAGTGAATTTGTGGATAAAACAAGCAAAAAATAAGCACATTTGTCTTGAATTAAATGTTTAAGAAAAAAGTTCAAGATTTACAAGATTACCCCATTGGCAGATTTTTATTTTTTGCTTATTTAATCCACAAATTCACTTAAATTTAAAAAAAATTGTCTTAAAACTAGACTTACTTTCTTAGGTTATTTTGCTCATTAAGAAAGTACATCTTGACTTGAGAATTTTAGATATGTGTGCTTAAAACAAGACAAAAATACTAACTAAGAAAGTCATTTTTTGCAGTGTATGCTGCTGGTACATTGCAAACAATGATTGAAAAAATATAAAATGTAAGTGACTTTGTACATAAAACAAGCAAAAAAAATCTGCCAATGGGGTAAGCAAATTTTTCATGAATGTTTCTTGAATTTATTGTCTTCAATGTTTTTTTTTTGTTGGTTTGTTTTTTTGCAGTGTATTACTACAAGTAAAATCAAGTTTTGATGGGACTTGCAGGTTTTGATCAAATTTGTTATGCAAAACGTATTTTATTATTTTAATTTTCAGGTAAAGTGTTTTAAAAGGTCACATGAGATTCAACTTATCTTGTTTCAAATATTTGTATTCAAGAGTTTTCTGTGTCTGTGTTAACTTAAGTGTATTGCTTCACACACTTACGGTAAATGTGATCTTGCCTCAGGCAGATGTCTCTCTCTCTCTGTCTCTCTGTCTGTCTGTCTCTCTCTCTCTCTCTCTCTGAAGATCAGGTTACGGTATTTTACTGGCGTATATCCATGTGAAGCTAAATGTGAAAACACACAAACAGTGAACAAACATGTTTAATCAAACATACACACAATTAATAGTAATTATTATAACATTGGCTTAACAGTTACTAAAAATTTAGAAAATCATCCCCAAACTGATGTTCATGTCAGAGGGGTGCACACAAGGTGATGATAGTATGTGAACTTTTATCATTAGAGGCACAATCTTATGTATATATAGCATGCAGCATGTATATGTTACCGTCAATGATTAAAATTCGCAAATAAAATTAAAAATGTAAATTGAAAATGCTTGCTTACCAATGCACATAAATGCCAGTACCCAAACTCTCTGTCTACTGTATACATTTTCATGTACATTTATGCATTGTGTAGACACTTTAATCCAAAGCGATTTAGAATGGATTACAAGATAGACATTTTTTATCAGTATGTGTATTACCTGGGTTTAAACCCATGACCTTTTGCACTGCTCATGCAATGCTATACCATTAAAATACACATCTGCACACACACCATGCTAATTATTGAGTCGTTCACTCAAAATAATTTTATATAAATAAGGGTGTTGTTTTGTACAAAGTCGAATATGTTGTAGATGTGTATTAATAATATACTAAATATACAATATAATATTGTACAGTTTGTCCATGTGATTAAAGAGGTACACAAAAGAATATTTACAAAAAAGTAAAGTCTGTGTTCTGTGGGCAGATCACAACCTCCTACCCTTCATCTGAGGAAAACAAACATTCAGCAGGGAACTGCATGTACCAACCACCCATGAGTCCAGGTAAACAACCACACCACATTGACCTTGCCCTCATAACACACAAAGCCATCCATCTGTGTAGGATGTTTCACTTTACCTGTGCCAGGGCCTGATGGCATAATGCCAGCTTCTACCACACACTTACTGCCCACTCCATTCAGTGTTATTGTAAACACTGAAGCATCCCTGCAGAACCACTGGGATTCAGTTCAATGTCACAATAGCCTGACATACTTCTTTAGAAACACACTAAAACAAAATAAGACACATAAATCAGACCCTGTGTCTGAAAGCGCATATTGTGAAAGTATGTACTCATCGAATGTTGAAAAAATATGATTATGGGTAGTGTGAATGAAATTCGGATGTACTACAGCTGCCATTAAGTGACAACATGTGAGCCGTTAACTTGGATGATGTTTAACAGGTTCAATGTAACAACTGTTGTCCTTATGTATTTACTGCGTTACCACTTTCCGACGTTTTTTAATATGACAACCCCTCTCCTCCTTCTTCTTTACTGGGTGACTGTTCTTATAGGGGCTCACGGGATGGTAAAGTGTCAATCAAAGACACACATAAAAATCTAGCTGCAAGTAGTAGGTCATCTGGGTACTTTTCGCCTACTGTTTTTAAATACTGAATAGAATTCTGACATACTTCTCCTGTGCTCCTGTATAGCTCAGTGGTCGAGCATTGCATTAACAGTGGTTAACACAAGGTCATAGGGTCGAATCCAGGGAACACACATACTGATTAAAAATGTATAGCTTGACTGTAAGTCGCTTTGGATAAAATGCGTTAATGTACTCGCCTCGAGACAAACACATGAATTCGGACATACTTCTGTTTTAACTTGCCTACTGTTATACGAATACTATGAATTCGGACAAACTCCTCGGCTACTGCGTTTCGCCTAATGTTTTTCGAGTACTATGAATTCCGACATACTCCTCGCCTACTGCTTTTCGCCTACTGTTTTTCGAATACTATGAAATCGGACATACTACTCACTTTGCCTGTTTTTCGAATACTATGAATTCGCACATACTCCTCGCCTACTGCTTTTCGCCTACTGTTTTTCGAATACTATGAAATCGGACATACTACTCACTTTGCCTGTTTTTCGAATACTATGAATTCGCACATACTACTCGCATAAGGCTTTTTGCCTACTGTTTTTCGAATACTATGAAATCGGACATACTACTCACTTTGCCTGTTTTTCGAATACTATGAATTCGCACATACTCCTCGCCTACTGCTTTTCGCCTACTGTTTTTCGAATACTATGAAATCGGACATACTACTCACTTTGCCTGTTTTTCGAATACTATGAATTCGCACATACTACTCGCATAAGGCTTTTTGCCTACTGTTTTTCGATTACTATGAAATCGGACATACTACTCGCCTACAGCTTTTCACCTACTGTTTTTCAAGTACTATGAAATCCGACATACTACTCGCTTTGCCTGTTTTTCAAATACTATGAATTCGGACATACTACTCGCCTATGGCTTTTCGCCTACTGTTTTTCGAATACTATGAAATCCGACATACTACTCGCTTTACCTGTTTTTCAAATACTATGAATTCGGACATACTCCTCGTCTACTGCTTTTCGCCTGCTGTTTTTGGAATACTATGAATTCTGACATACTACTCGCCTACAGCTTTTTACATCCTGTTTTTCGAGTACTATGAAATCCGACATACTACTCGCCTACTGTTTTTCGAATACTATGAAATCGGACATACTACTCACTTTGCCTGTTTTTCGAATACTATGAATTCGCACATACTACTCTTCTAAGGCGTTTTGCCTACTGTTTTTTGAATACTATGAAATCCGACATACTACTCACTTTGCCTGTTTTTCAAATACTATGAATTCGCACATACTACTCGCCTAAGGCTTTTTGCCTACTGTTTTTCGAATACTATGAAATCGGACATACTACTCGCCTACAGCTTTTCACCTACTGTTTTTCAAGTACTATGAAATCCGACATACTACTCGCTTTGCCTGTTTTTCAAATACTATGAATTCGGACATACTACTCACCTATGTTTTTCGAATACTATGAAATCCAACATACTACTCGCTTTACCTGTTTTTCAAATACTATGAATTCGCACATACTACTCGTCTAAGGCGTTTTGCCTACTGTTTTTCGAATACTATGAAATCCGACATACTACTCACTTTGCCTGTTTTTCTAATACTATGAATTCGCACATACTACTCGCATAAGGCTTTTTGCCAACTGTTTTTCGATTACTATGAAATCGGACATACTACTCGCCTACAGCTTTTCACCTACTGTTTTTCAAGTACTATGAAATCCGACATACTACTCCCTTTGCCTGTTTTTCAAATACTATGAATTCGGACATACTACTCATCTATGGCTTTTCGCCTACTGTTTTTCGAATACTATGAAATCCGACATACTACTCGCTTTACCTGTTTTTCAAATACTATGAATTCGGACATACTCCTCGTCTACTGCTTTTCGCCTGCTGTTTTTGGAATACTATGAATTCTGACATACTACTCGCCTACAGCTTTTTACATCCTGTTTTTCGAGTACTATGAAATCCGACATACTACTCGCCTACTGTTTTTCGAATACTATGAAATCGGACATACTACTCACTTTGCCTGTTTTTCGAATACTATGAATTCGCACATACTACTCTTCTAAGGCGTTTTGCCTACTGTTTTTTGAATACTATGAAATCCGACATACTACTCACTTTGCCTGTTTTTCAAATACTATGAATTCGCACATACTACTCGCCTAAGGCTTTTTGCCTACTGTTTTTCGAATACTATGAAATCGGACATACTACTCGCCTACAGCTTTTCACCTACTGTTTTTCAAGTACTATGAAATCCGACATACTACTCGCTTTGCCTGTTTTTCAAATACTATGAATTCGGACATACTACTCACCTATGTTTTTCGAATACTATGAAATCCAACATACTACTCGCTTTACCTGTTTTTCAAATACTATGAATTCGCACATACTACTCGTCTAAGGCGTTTTGCCTACTGTTTTTCGAATACTATGAAATCCGACATACTACTCACTTTGCCTGTTTTTCTAATACTATGAATTCGCACATACTACTCGCATAAGGCTTTTTGCCAACTGTTTTTCGATTACTATGAAATCGGACATACTACTCGCCTACAGCTTTTCACCTACTGTTTTTCAAGTACTATGAAATCCGACATACTACTCGCTTTGCCTGTTTTTCAAATACTATGAATTCGGACATACTACTCGCCTATGGCTTTTCGCCTACTGTTTTTCGAATACTATGAAATCCGACATACTACTCGCTTTACCTGTTTTTCAAATACTATGAATTCGGACATACTCCTCGTCTACTGCTTTTCGCCTGCTGTTTTTTGAATACTATGAATTCTGACATACTACTCGCCTACAGCTTTTTACATCCTGTTTTTCGAGTACTATGAAATCCGACATACTACTCGCCTACTGTTTTTCGAATACTATGAAATCGGACATACTACTCACTTTGCCTGTTTTTCGAATACTATGAATTCGCACATACTACTCTTCTAAGGCGTTTTGCCTACTGTTTTTCTAATACTATGAAATCCGACATACTACTCACTTTGCCTGTTTTTCAAATACTATGAATTCGCACATACTACTCGCCTAAGGCTTTTTGCCTACTGTTTTTCGAATACTATGAAATCGGACATACTACTCGCCTACAGCTTTTCACCTACTGTTTTTCAAGTACTATGAAATCCGACATACTACTCGCTTTGCCTGTTTTTCAAATACTATGAATTCGGACATACTACTCACCTATGTTTTTCGAATACTATGAAATCCAACATACTACTCGCTTTACCTGTTTTTCAAATACTATGAATTCGCACATACTACTCGTCTAAGGCGTTTTGCCTACTGTTTTTCGAATACTATGAAATCCGACATACTACTCACTTTGCCTGTTTTTCTAATACTATGAATTCGCACATACTACTCGCATAAGGCTTTTTGCCAACTGTTTTTCGATTACTATGAAATCGGACATACTACTCGCCTACAGGTTTTCATAGTACTGTTTTTCAAGTACTATGAAATCCGACATACTACTCGTTTTGCCTGTTTTTCAAATACTATGAATTCGGACATACTACTCGCCTATGGCTTTTCGCCTACTGTTTTTCGAATACTATGAAATCCGACATACTACTCGCTTTACCTGTTTTTCAAATACTATGAATTCGGACATACTCCTCGTCTACTGCTTTTCGCCTGCTGTTATTTGAATACTATGAATTCTGACATACTACTCGCCTACAGCTTTTTACCTCCTGTTTTTCGAGTACTATGAAATCCGACATACTACTCGCCTACTGTTTTTCGAATACTATGAAATCGGACATACTACTCACTTTGCCTGTTTTTCGTATACTATGAATTCGCACATACTACTCGTCTAAGGCTTTTTGCCTACTGTTTTTCGAATACTATGAAATCCGACATACTACTCACTTTGCCTGTTTTTCGAATACTATGAATTCGCACATACTACTCGCCTACAGCTTTTTGCCTACTGTTTTTCGAATACTATGAAATCGGACATACTACTCGCCTACAGCTTTTCACCTACTGTTTTTCAAGTACTATGAAATCCGACATACTACTCGCTTTGCCTGTTTTTCAAATACTATGAATTCGGACATACTACTCACCTATGTTTTTCGAATACTATGAAATCCAACATACTACTCGCTTTACCTGTTTTTCAAATACTATGAATTCGCACATACTACTCGTCTAAGGCGTTTTGCCTACTGTTTTTCGAATACTATGAAATCCGACATACTACTCGCTTTGCCTGTTTTTCAAATACTATGAATTCGGACATACTACTCACCTATGTTTTTCGAATACTATGAAATCCAACATACTACTCGCTTTACCTGTTTTTCAAATACTATGAATTCGCACATACTACTCGTCTAAGGCGTTTTGCCTACTGTTTCTCGAATACTATGAAATCCGACATACTACTCACTTTGCCTGTTTTTCGAATACTATGAATTCGCACATACTACTCGCATAAGGCTTTTTGCCTACTGTTTTTCGATTACTATGAAATCGGACATACTACTCGCCTACAGGTTTTCATAGTACTGTTTTTCAAGTACTATGAAATCCGACATACTACTCGCTTTGCCTGTTTTTCAAATACTATGAATTCGGACATACTACTCGCCTATGGCTTTTCGCCTACTGTTTTTCGAATACTATGAAATCCGACATACTACTCGCTTTACCTGTTTTTCAAATACTATGAATTCGGACATACTCCTCGTCTACTGCTTTTCGCCTGCTGTTTTTTGAATACTATGAATTCTGACATACTACTCGCCTACAGCTTTTTACCTCCTGTTTTTCGAGTACTATGAAATCCGACATACTACTCGCCTACTGTTTTTCGAATACTATGGAATCGGACATACTACTCACTTTGCCTGTTTTTCGTATACTATGAATTCGCACATACTACTCGTCTAAGGCTTTTTGCCTACTGTTTTTCGAATACTATGAAATCCGACATACTACTCACTTTGCCTGTTTTTCGAATACTATGAATTCGCACATACTACTCGCCTACAGCTTTTCACCTACTGTTTTTCAAGTACTATGAAATCCGACATACTACTCGCTTTGCCTGTTTTTCAAATACTAAGAATTTGGACATACTACTCACCTATGTTTTTCGAATACTATGAAATCCAACATACTACTCGCTTTACCTGTTTTTCAAATACTATGAATTCGGACATACTCCTCGTCTACTGCTTTTCGCCTGCTGTTTTTTGAATACTATGAATTCTGACATACTACTTGCCTACAGCTTTTCACCTCCTGTTTTTCGAGTACTATGAAATCCGACATAGTACTCGCTTACTGTTTTTCGAATGCTATGAAATCCAACATTCTACTCGCTTTGCCTGTTTTTCAAATACTTTGAATTTGGACATATACTTACCCCGCCTACTATTTCACGAATACTATGAATTTGGACAAACTACTCATCTCGCCTACTATTTTACGAATACTATGAATTTGGAAATACTACTCACCTCACCTACTGTTTTTCGAATACTATGAATTTGGAAATACTACCCACCTCATCTACCGCTCTTCGCCTACTATATAGTATGGAGTAGGCGATTTTGGACAAAGTGAGAGTGTAAAAACAAAACACTCAGATATCTTTAACAGGAGACATTCACAGGGCTTGTGCACTACAACTTAACAGATACCAATACTGATTGAGTTTATTTAAAGTGAAGGCTTGGAAGGTCAGTTTGAACCCTCATGGGACTTCATTGGGATAATGCTCATATCACATACAACTCTCTACAGATCCCAATTACTCAAATAAACTCAGTATTACTTTCAGTGTGGGATGACGGTATTGAATTCTTATTTTCACAGGTTTTTGAGGACACGTGGGATATGTTACATTAACTCTTAGGCTCGTTTCCCAAGGGTGGAAATGAAACACCTGATGTACCCAACACCTGTGCCAGGAGTCCTGCTGTCTACCAGAGAAGACAAAAATGATCCGATAACATTAAGATTCATGTTACTGCACTGACACTGATGTTACTAGAATAAAAACACCACAAAAATAATTATCCTGTACTCATATGGATTAGCATAGCTGCATTATTATTCTACATCTAAGATCTTGCCGTACCTGAATGTACCTGAATACTACATGACCAAAGTCATCTGCAGATCATAGGATTAGATATTTTTAGTTTAGTTTTAATTATTTTAGTTTAATTCAAAATGATTTCTTTAAAAGACATGTCAGTTGATTTCCTGTCTGAATATGTATAAATCCTGGTGTTATGTATAAAAAATAAGAGTTTGTCTGAATTCATGGGTTGGGCTGTTCAGCAGGAGTTTCTATTGAATGGTGAGATTAAGCACGCGCCTCTGCTCAGCACTCCAGATAAAGTGGGCGGGGCAGTTGACATTCCCCTGAAAAGGAACTTGACGTCAGCATACCCATATTTGGACTGTAAACTTCCTACAGGAAGTCAGTGCCCGTGAGCCCAAACTGAGACGTGATTTACACGAGCAGTGAGTTTTGCTGTCTGGTCTCTTTTAACTAACTTGCCGATTCAGCAAAAGAGCAAATAAGCCACAATTAAGACGTTTAATAAAGTCTTTCAAGCAATGACATGATTCAAAACTAAAAAAACAAAAGAGCAATGACTCGATATTTTCTCAACAAGAACCTTAAGTTTCCAGTTAGTAAAATGAGCAGTGTCTGTGGGTCACATTTAATTAAAATCGTGCTTAAATAGTATCGTGCTTTTATTCGGTTAATATAATATAGTTTTGATGACGTTAAAACATAAACCTACCTGATAAATTCAAAGACAGAGGTCATTTCTGTCGAGCAGAAATACCTCGATAAACCTGCAAATTAAAATGTTAAACTATAATACTAAATCGCTTGTTGAATACATTTCAAATAAATTAATAAATTTTGCCCTGCTCTTTGTATTTCTTGTCGCCATGCACGAGCACGCTTCGCCCTCAGGCTTGTTTATCGTCCCAGCAGTTCCCGACAATGACGCGATCATGCGTGTGACGTCGGCGACGTTGGAGGCGTGGTCAGCTGTCAGTGCGAGAGTCGCTTATAAAAACGAACCGGGATACCGATCAGCACGAGCAAACGCATCAGACCAAATCAAACTAACATCTCTCTCCTTTAGCGGTCACTTTCAACAGAAACACACGGGGAGACATTAAGAGCGTTTTTCGATCTTTGGGACTTTGTTTCATTCATTCAAGAGGAGCGTCAACACATCGGACTCAAAGAAAGCTGTTTTACTGACTGTCATCTGTCTTCGGACACAAATCGGACCTTAAACTGTCAGACGCGAAGCTGTATTTTCAGAAGAACTCTATGAGTACAAAAATGGAGCAGCCGTTTTATCACGACGACTCGTTTCTGCTGGGCTACGGTCACTCCGACGCGACTCTACACGACTTTAAAGTCCAGAAGCAGATGAACTTCAACCTGTCCGAACCCTATCGGAACCTCAAATCGGACCTGTATCAGACAGTAAGCGCTGATGTCGGGTCACTCAAACTCGCCTCGCCCGAGCTGGAGAGACTGATCATTCAGAACAGCAACGGGGTGCTAACGACGCCCACACCGGGTCAGTACCTGTACAGTCGGGGCATCACCGACGAGCAGGAGGGCTTCGCGGAGGGTTTCGTTAAGGCTCTGGATGAGATGCACAAGATGAACCAGATGCCCCCGCCCAACGTGTCGATTGGAGCTGGTGGCGTGACGACGTGCTCGACGACTGCGTCCGTTTTCGGCTCCTCCCTGCAGTCTGAGCCTCCCATTTACACGACGCTGAACGCATACTGCCCAGCACCCAGCCACCCGTCCGCCACCATCAGCTATCTGCCGCCCCACGTTCAGCACAACCAACACCCGGACAGCGCGCACGCGTACCAGCACTCCGGTGTCCACCCGCCGCGCTTTGTGGCTTTAAAGGAGGAACCTCAAACCGTCCCGGACATGCACAGCAGCGACGCCTCGCCGCCAATGTCACCGATAGATATGGAGAACCAAGAGCGAATCAAGGCCGAACGGAAAAGGCTCCGAAACCGACTGGCCGCCACGAAGTGCCGCAGGCGCAAACTGGAGCGCATCTCCCGGCTGGAGGACAAAGTAAAGGTTCTGAAGTCCGACAACGCCGGACTGTCCAACACCGCGTCGGCACTGCGGGAACAGGTCGCCCAACTCAAACAAAAGGTCCTCAGACATATGAACAGCGGCTGCCAGCTCATGCTCACCAGTAAGATGGAGGCGTTTTAATTGTTAATCAAAGCAAACGCAGAAATAACACTGGACACCGTTGGTGTTCTACAAATCAAAAGCACTGGGAATTCAAAAGCACTAAGATGAGCTCCTGGACTTTGTGAACTGGTGTTTCTGGTGCCTGGACACCGTTCAGCTGGTTCCGAAGGAAAGCTCTTAAACACTCTCGTCCACAGTAGGAGAGATCGGACACTGAGTCGGGTGCGAGGACTCATGGAAAGGCCAGTCGCCTCGTCCATGTCAACCATGTGTTTTTCTCATGATCGATTTTCATGTTTGGATCATGTAGTAAACGCATCTGATGTTGTTGTTGTTGTTGTCAAGCCATTCCTGAACTTATAAATTATTGTTCTGGCCAGGTTGATCCTGACCTATGTTAACAATGTCACATGTTTACAATGTCTTTTTTATGTGTGCGCTGTTTATTTAAGTAAACATATTGAAATATAACTTTTGAGTGTGTGGCTGTTCATTTTTGTGGTGTAAAGTGATTTAACTCAGTTATGTAACTAGTTCCTCAAACTTTCATGGTGTAAATAACAGATCGTGTTAAATCAGCCTTTAGTGGATATCGTAGAGATATTAATCGTTATCTTTAGGCTGTGTGTAAAATATGCGCTTCCTGCGCACTTTACACAGGGGCACTAGGCCTTTCCTACTGACGTCAGGGCGCACGTCCATATATGGTTATTTTTGGTGCTACATACGTCACTCCCCGCCCACAGGCTCGAGTGGTGTGGGTTTCTTCAGCTCTGGGATCAGCGGTACTGGAGATCAGAGAGGGGGTTTCCGAAATTGGACAAGACCACTGTGAACGCGTGTGCGTTTCCAGAGAGTTTTGTGGTTTAACCGGTGGAAAAGGAAGTTGTTCAAATGAATTAATAATCAAAGCTTTCTGAAACCTTTTAAGTATTATAATGTTTCATAAACAAAAGTATGTTTAAAACCCTTTAGTTTATTAATTTAAGTATTTAATTTTTTAAGGTATTAAAATATTTAATGGAATAATGTTATTATTCAATAATAATACATTATTTAATATATATCTCACTCATAATATACAATTTTATTATTATAACGAAAAAAGACAGCATTATTAAAATGTTATTATTTTCATACCTATACAATATAATTTCAAAAATTGTGTGTGCACGCAAGGTTCAAAAGTCATTCATGGACTTTATGTAGACAAAAACCACAGGACTGAACAAAGGTGCTGCTATAAAAACAACAATAATAAAAGCATCACAGAAATTTGATTTGATTGAATGGGAATTGTATTGGCTTTAAGGAAACCATAATGGTCTCTGTATGTCTGTACTGGTAATATGTTGAGATCTAATGGTTCTAATGGTGGGATCTCTTCAATAAAAACACTATTATATCCTACTGGATTCAAAACACAATACATAAATTAATTTTGTAACGGTTTTAATGGTAAAAGTGGTGTTTGGTGATATCATTTCTAATGGAAATCATTATAATTTACAGTTTTATTTCGCAGGGATAAATTATATATTGGATAGATATCAGATTTGCTGAAGACTCATACTCGTCTGTTTTTAATTCATCGTAATGCTGAGCGGTTTCGAGTTTGAAATCTTTAGGGAAATGAATTAATTTGTGTTGGGAAGTGACTTCGACCTTTGGAATGACAGACGCGCATGCAGGGCGGGGGCGCGCGTAGGTTGTCATCTCACAGCAGAGATCTGTGTAGGGAACCAGTTTGGTACTGGAATTAAAAGCGGGATTTTCTAGATAGTGAGAAAAGCCCACTCGGGTCCACCTGTCAGTGACGTCAGTGACCCACCTGCTTGTTTTTCTGCTCGCTCTCGAGGTGGGAATAAAAAAGCCACTTCAAAAGGCTAAAGCAAGCGCGCCCACACGCGCACAGGTTGTTTTGGAGATTTTAAAGGTGTAAGCCAGCTCACATTTTACATTTCCTTTCTCATTTAAACCCGTTTTGTTCCATCAGATGTTGTTTTCCTGCAGGTTCGTCATTTTAGCTTCTTAATGTTTTATATAATCAGTGGTTCTCAAACTTTTTCGGCGTGCGGCCCCCCTTGGGTACGGTGTATCCCTTAACCGCTCCCCAAAAGAGAATGTATGACATAAAGCATTCTAAAATGTATAATATTAATTAAACAAAAAAATATTAAATTATACAACGTGTAAGGTTTCTTTGATTTTTTCTACATAGAATTTATGATAAATTAATGTATTTTATAAAATGTCATAAAACTGGGGCCCCTGGCACCATCTCGCGGCCTCCAGTTTGAGAACCACTGATATAGATTGTTTAAGGTTCATCAAAACATAGGCTAAGTTCTCGTAGTACCTACTAGGAACTTTTTAGGATCTTAGACAGTAACAACATAAGCAAATGGCTTTCATTGAACAAACTTCCGGTAAACTCAACAAAGAATCACAAAAGTCCTTTTAGAGTAGTTTATTTCTGATAACAAGCAAAATAAATAACAAGTAGACTACCTTAGTTCAATTCGTAGCTAAAGTGAGCTAACTTTACTGTGTAAAATGTGGACTTTATAATGTAGTGATTGTCTTCTCCCCTTGTCTTTAGGAAACCAAAAATTTTTTTTAAGGGATTTGTTCCAGAGTTTAGTTTAGCCGCTAACCAGACCATTAAACAAACAGAAACCGGAAGTTAAGTTCCGTCTAGACGCAACGTGTTCGTCCAATGAAATCGTCTATAGCAGTTTATTTTTAACTTTTAACTAAGTTGAAGCAGGTTTTTGTGAGATTAATTTATTATAGACTGTACATCCCTCCTTCACTATTATCCTAAATAGAAAGATTTTGAATATAATTTCAATTTCAATCTTTTATTCAATCATTCCTGAAGAAGAGAAAAATAAAGGCTTTAACACACACGAGGATGAAGCACTGAGCCTGATGACGACAAAATGTGGGTTCATGTTCTCACCACAGATTTTACACATCTCTCTCTCTCTTTATCTTTCTTTTCCGCTCACACACTGTAACTATCTCTCCCGCTATCTCATAAATATTCATTATTATTTTCCACCCTTCTGTCCAAAACTGCAGATAAACGTTCCATCAGACACCCACTACTGTCAGTATTTCACTTCACAGTTCACTCTTGCATCATTAAATGTGATCACGCTCATAAAGATGCTCATAAAATACATGGGACTGTGTCCTTTATCTCAGGGCCTGTGGGATCACAACTGGTGTCAACTGGGGTTTCTTTAAATATTTAACATCTTGTCCTGTAACATGAGCTGATATTTTGTCTTAATCATTGTGTTATGCTTCTTTCATATAGCTGTCATATTAAAATGGTCAGAGCTTCTATGTTTGGCTGTATTTAAAGTTGTTAAACTTTGCTTAAACTCATCAGCTCAGCATGGGTTGCCTTTAACATTTGCCAATGGCGCCATCTAACGGTGTGTATCCATAACACTTCAATCAGACTAAAGAAATAAAGGCAAGTTGTATATTTAACAGCCTTTACTCTCATGATTTCAAACAGTTATATAAGTTAAGAGATGGGGCTTTACAAACAATTACTTTGCAAAAAACAAACAAATAAATTGAATTTTATTGATCTAAAATGAAGACAGATTACAAAACATCTAATCCCTCACGTTCACACACTGTTCATTGACATAAACATAACACAACCATTTTCATGTTAACTAAACATTGAACAGAGCCAAGCACAATCAGATTTACTCACTTTAAAAACATCTGCTCAAACACATTCTTATAGGATTATTGTTATGTATATCAGTGTGAATACACTTAACATAATCTGTCTTTTAATACTTATCCCAAATCACAACTGGATTATATTGTACTAATAATACGAATATACTAAATGCCTCTCAAAGACATTTACACTTAAGATACAAAGATAAGATACAAGAGTGTGTGTATATGTTTAATCCGTATGTGATGTTACATAATACAATGTAAAAATAACTTTCTTAGTATTTTTGTCTTGTTTTCACTATCTAAAGTATTTTTAGATATTTGTACTGAAAACAAGATAAAAATACTAAGAAAGTCATTTTTTGCAGTGTATATGGACTTGTTGATCATGAAATCCCAGTTTAAAAATAAGCCCAGAAATCTCATGATATTATAATAATAGTAACCTATACAGGTTCCTTTTATAATTTGTCATCTGATTAAATACTTAAAGTAAAGTATACTTAAAGTCAATGAGAAACTCCATTCACGATCCATTTAATGAACATTTTGTAATCATTTACTCATCCTCATGTTGTCGGTATTAGTTTCTTTACTCTGTCAAACATAAAAGAAGAAATCTGGATAAATGATGTTAACCACACAGTTGATGGTACCCATTGACTTCCATAGTAGAAAAAATTATGTAAGTCAATGCAGTATTCTTCCTCTAAGTCAAATTCCCAGACTTTCAATGACAAGCTGAATTTTTAATGAGCTATGTCCAGGATGCCATGAGCCTGGATAATTTAGTGTACACCGTGATTTTTCCTCATATAGTGGACTTAAGTGGACCCAAACGGTTTCAATGCAGCTTCAAAGGGCTTTAAATGATCCCAACCAAGGAATAAGGGTCTTAGACTGCAAAAAATGATTTTCAAGAAAAAAAATTCTTAGTATTTTTTGTCTTGTTTTCAGAAAAAAATCTAAAAATTCTTAAATTAAGATGCTTTTTCTTGATGAGCAAAATGACCCAAGAAAATAAGTCTAGTTTTTAGACCAAAATATTAAATTTAAGTGATTTTGTACCGAGCCCCTAAGGTGACATTGGTGTAAAAATAATCTAAAGTTTAGTTTCATGTGCTCACGCGAAACCTTCATGTGCAGATTTTTTTTTTACATTTAGTTTTGCGCGCTCACCTGAAACTTTTGCGCGCGTACGTTCAAAGCGAAAGTTTCACATGTGCACATGAAAGTGTGCATGCGATAGTTTCACTTGAGCATGCGATAGTTTCACGTGAGCATGCAATCGTTTCATGTGAGCACGCGATAGTTTCACATGCGCACGCGAAACTAAACTTTATTAAATTTTTGCTCCATGTTCCCTTAGGGGCTCCATAATTTTGTGCATAAAACAAGCAAAAGAATCTGCCAATGGGGTAGCAAAAAAACTTGAAAATTTTTCTTAAAAACACAAAAATCAAGAAAAATTCTAGAGAAATTTGCTTACCCCATTGGCAGATTGCTTTGCTTGTTTTATGCACAAATATCACTTAAATTTGATATTTTTGGTCTAGAAACTAGACCTAAGCATCTTAAGAATTTTTAGATATTTTTACTGAAAACAAAAAATACTAAGAATTTTTTTTCTTGAAAATAATTTTTTGCAGTGTATCTATAGGGAAACCACCATCATGTTCGCCAAAAAAGTATTTCTCGTCTTGCACCAGCTGTGTGATGTGCTAGCCTGACCTTACATAATCACATTGAAAGGTCACGCGTTACATTCTGTATGTGAAACGCACTTTGCAGACCATTTTAAACAATAAACTTACACAAATACATCTCCACACTTGTAAACACCAGAGCGGTAGTTTCGCATACATCATGCGTGACCATTCGACATGATTACACAATACGTAAGGTCGCGCTGGTGCGTTATTTGTTAAACAGTGACAATCGTTTGGCTAGATTATGCCTCAGTTGTGATCGTTTAGAGTCATTTGAAAACCGGTTGAGGTCCAATAAAGTTTATTAAAAAGTCCTGGAATGTTTTCCTCAAAAAAAAAAAAAAAAAAAAAAAAAAAAAATTCTCAGCTTGACAAAAGACTTTTTGGATGACAGGGTGAGTAAATTATCAGGATTTTTTAAATGAAAGTGGAGCAATCCTTTAAATGTGTAAGTAAATAAACAGTGCCAATAAACAACTCTAAATTGTAGTCACGGGAGGCTCGGACCAGGAAATCGTTATGTCAGACTTAACAAGCGGATTACATTTTGACAAAATGGAAACTAAAATTTAAACCAACAAACAAAAATCCCTGATATTCCATGACTGGGACAAAAAATATAAAATTTCCAGACTTTCAACTTTTTAAATTCATGATATTTCAGATCTTCCATGACCCAACGCTGTCAATGGGTGCCGTCAACTGTGTGCTTACCAACATTTATAAAAAATATCATCTTTTGTGTTCAACAGAATACAGAACAACATGAGGATGAGTAAATAATGATTTTATTTTGGGTTGAACTATCCCTTTAACTTCTGTAATGTGATGCATTTCTGTGAGAATAAAATGTTTGGTATGTAATTATAACCTACTTTTTAGGAGGTTTCTATCCTGTGTTTCAGGAAATTAATAGATTAGCGGATCTAGAGTCATTCTAGAATCCACTTCCACTCCCTTCCATATCAGCGGTCAGTACGGAGCGTTTGCGCAGCACTGAGTTGATGTTACTCCTCCGGGTGCGAGGTGGCGCCGTTGCGCTGCGTATCTCTGGCCGTGCCAGGGGACAGGGAGCTCTGTACTGGGGCAGGCCGCTCTTGGTGGTGTCCAGTTCTTCTGGATCACCCTGCTGAGCTCTCAGGGCCGCGATCACATCTCGATCAGAGGGGCTGAGGTTCAGACAACCGCAGCTATTACCTTCGACCCCATCTTCCTCCCCGGGATCATCTTCGACAGTCATGAAAGCATCTCCCCAGAGACTCTCACAGAGGTCTCGACCGTGCTGATACATCTGCAGAGGTATTCAAACACAGACAGAAGTGTTTGGACAGTGAAGTGCTTTGCAAATGTAACATTTTTGGGGTCAAATTAATCAACGATTAAATCAACAAATGCAGATTCCACTGAACGATGCCTGTAAATGTTTGTACTCATTTACACTCACTGACTCTCAGTACAGCTGTGAGACACAATGACATCTACTTACAGCTTTAGTGTGCTTGTATCTGTGTGTTTATATCTGAATGTGTGTGTGTGTGATTATGTGTATTACAGCAGCTGAGGACTTGACTGGATCTCTTCACGCGTTCTCTTCTGTCCTTAATTTCTGCTGTATTTCAAATCAAGTGTCCTTACTGTAGTAGGGCTGCACGATATACTGTGGGTGGGCTGCCATTGCGATTTCTGTGGTGGTATTACGTTTTTTTTTCTCTGCATGCCAACTCCAGATGCCTTAAAAAGCTCTGTTTGAGAGGAATTTGCTTATGCCTTGCATTTCTTGTATAGCTCTGGCTGGCAACTTGAGGAAAATTGTTGTCTGATGATATTACATACATCTGGGCACAAAACTTTAGTGTTGTTTTGTAAATGTCTTCAAAAACTATTGCGAATAACAACATTTTCATTTACCGATCTTATGCAAATAAAACGTAATTTTGTTGTCTCACAATAAGTAATTCCAAAAACTATGGCGACGGGTGTTTTCGACTTCATACAGCGTCGCACAGACTGATGCATTTGACCACCTTGTAAATCTCTTACATATTTTACGAGGTGGCTAATTCGTATTAATTAGTACGACCACATTTGTACATTTTTGTACGATTAGCCTTGACCCCTGTGACGTTGGGGTTAGGGGTGGGGTTTCATTATGTTTTTATTTTTTATGATAATAGTACCTTTTTGCAAGAGTAAATTTGTACGAATTCATACAAATTACCCAACTCGTAAAATATCTATGCTTTCTCCTGAGATCACGTTGGTTTGACGGTTTTTGTGACGCCGCATGAAGTCGAACACACCTCTTCGGTCTTGGACTTTATTTCTGCCTTGACTCCTGTTACGTTGGGGTTAGGGGTGAGGTTTCATTAGGGTTTTTTATGATAATCATACATTTTTGCATTATTAGCTTTGTACTATTTTGTACGAATTAGCCAACTTGTAAAATATGTAAGAATTCTCGTGAGATCACGCTGGCTTGACGGTTTTTGTGACGCCACATGAAGTCGAACACACCTCTTCTGTTTTGGACTTTATTTCTGCTATATTTTCTGCTATATTTTGGGTGGTTTGCCATTGCGATTTCTGCAGTGGGTATTACAATATTCTTAACTTTAACGCACATCAGGTGACCTGTAAATGCGAAATAAATAGCGGTTTTGCGATATATTCCATTTGCGAATTGCCAAAAAAAAACACCTTACCCGATGGTAAAAAATTTTTGTGTGATATATGGGAGTTTATAGGAAATGGGCTAATGGAAACGCAGCCACTGGCAAAGTCATACAAAATAGATTTACTTTAGGAAAAAAAACCCTATCATGTGACTTGCAGATTCGCACATTGTAATGTCAATGCTGAACTGTATATTGTGCAGCCCTAGTCCTTAGTAGTACACTTTTGCTCATAGTATATTCTGAAAGTAAAATCCACCAAAACTATTAAACTTATAGTAGTTTATCTCACATTATTTGTGCTCCAGTAATGAATGACAGAGTCATGCACAGAAGAAGGTTTATAATGTTGTATAAGTCACCTGCTGGTACGGGACACAGTTGCCGGTACAGTTCTGACCTTGTGGGTCAGTGGTCCAGTCACGAGCACACGTCATGTCTGTTTTACAGGCTTCAAACCTGCAAAAAATAAATAGCACAAATTGCAGCAATCAACAACTTTTAAATGCATTAAAATGCACCGACCATTTATGAAAATGTTTGCTCTAGACTGATAAAGAATGTAAATGTGTTTAATTATTTCAGTTTGTTCATGAGATATGTTAATTTAATGTTTGCTTCGTAACTGTTTGCTTCTGCTTTTAAAGGGCACCTATTTCATTGCTAAACACAACTTTATTTTGTGTATTTGGTATAATACAATGTGTTCACGTGGTTTATGGTACGAAAAACACATTATTTTACACATACCTTACATTTTTGTAGTTACAGATTTCACTCTCTGCCTGAAACACATGGATTTGAAAAACTCTGTGTCCCTGATTGGCCAGCTAATCTGTACGTTGTGATTGGTCTGAATACCTCTGACGTCAGCAGGAAATGTGACGCTCCTTACTATGTTAAAAAGATAATGTCGGTCTTGTCTACATCACCAGTCCCAGGAAGTAAACTGTTGCCTATAATCTGTGTGTTTGTTGTGGTTCAAGAAAAGAAATTTACGTTGGAGAAGCTAACTCGCATCATCGTTTACTTTGGCATTTGTACCTTTTGCATATCATTAACATAAACTAATACACACTTACACACCAAAAGAAATGTAAAAATGTAATTCGGACAATAGGTGCTCTTTAATAAAGAAAAAATTAATGTCAGGACTTTTTTAGTTATTTTAGACAGGCCTGAGGAATCTGTGTGAGTTTATGTAGATGAGTGGGTGTGGTCTCACCACTCTTTGCAGAAGCTGTGGCATAGAGGCACCGCCTTCAGGGAGGAGTCACTGTGTGGGTGTGGCCACCGGGAAGCATCAGGTGAACAGCGGTAAAAGCAGGAGACACGCTTTAGGAAAGACTCGCAGCTGAATAGACATAGGGAAAATGAGGAAAAACGACACAATTATTTAAAATAACATAAAATATGTAAAATTTGGAGTTTAAAGTTTATGACCAAATGTGTACATTTCTGCATGATTTGCTTTCGTCCCTGCGACGTTGAGTTTAGGGGTGGGGTTTGGGATGTGGTATCATTATTCTTTTTTTTTGTTTTTGTAGGATTCATTTTGTATGAATTCAGCTTCGACCTCAAGATCTTTATGTTAGTGTATTTAAACATTCCCAAAATTAGGTTCACCAGCTATATATGTTTAAAGCAGACCAAAAATATTGATGTCTTGTTTGTTTTTGTATATGTGTTTACAAATGTTCCTAGAATGTCTGATATTGTCAGTCTGCAATTAAAAGTCAACGAGGCAATTAAAACAAAGTAATTTAATATCCCCACATTAAAAAAAGAAAAAAACATCAGCACAGGTAAGAAATTAAATTGGTTTTCATAGCTGTACAATCATATGCACTTTATAAATGCCTACTGTTGTGATTGGTCGGATTAAATAAGCCAAACAATCAATATTTTAAACCGTATGAAGGTTTTACATTGTATTAATAATAAATCAGAGACTCACAGTGGAGACAGAACACCACATTTATCCCATCCAGAATCAACCCGAGAGCCAGAAAGATCCTGAATGTGACTCTGAGTACAACATGAATCTGAAGAGAAACAAACACACAGAAAAATGTTCAATAATGAATGAAACCACGCATTCAGCTAAAGTTCGATCACAGTTATAATGTTTGATTAAAGTGTGCACATACTCTCCCTGTAGAGAGAACACTCCTTCAGGTGTGACTCTGGACTGGGCGTGGCCTTGTGTTGACCATCCTGTAGACACGCCCCTTCATGACTCATCACAGAGGCAGCCAATAAACTCACAAGGTGTGCGAGGCAGAGTAGCATTGAAGACACGCCCATTTTCACTGTAAGACATTAACTATCAGAGATTAACTATCATTAGCAAACATTATTAATATATAATAAATAATATATAATAATTGTAATTAATAATAATAACATTATATAATGCTAGAGATCTTTACTTCATACAATCTCATGTATTTACATCTATTGTCATTTATGAATTGATCCTCTAATCTGTTCAACATTAAAACTTATTACAAAGTGAATTGAACCGAATTCGGCTGAGTTAAACCTTGTGACCCGTCCTAGATTTGAATGTGTCTGTATAAACTATATGATATGTATTTTCATCCTATTTCTAGGGCACTATTCAATGGCAGACTTCTTTCGAGGGCGCACAATGCGAAGTTCGTCACAACATGTATGTTGCATGACGCAACAAAAACATATTTTGAAAATACGAGCAACACACATGACACTCCGAACAAATATTTCGATTTTGCGCCCCTCGGATGAGGAGTCACTAGCCGCCACTGGCACTATTAAAAAAATTCAGCATTTTTGTCAGTTCAACATATATTTTATGTTACTTTAACTTAACAAATAAATTTAAACAATTTAAAATTGTTTCTATAAGCTATATCAGCTTTTTTAGGTAAAAACTTACAATAATATGTTAAATTGACTTGCAAAAGTTGTTTTAACTTCATGCTGCATTTTTTATCGTGTGGAATTAAACAGGAATCCAAAATAAGATCCTGTTGGATACGATGAAGAGATGGATGTGAGTTTTAGTTTATCCAGCACGATCTCAGCTAATTCCTAGAGGATTGTTTTTTTGACACCAACTTTATCATCATGATCTGCAGAAAAGTTTAAACACTTCTTCTCCAGTTATTCCTCTTAACTCAATCATGGAATAACTCAACTGAATTGCCACAGTTAAAGAAACGCTAAAATATTTTCTGTAGATTATCAACAAACTTTGTTATGGTCACATCCATAATTGTGTCATACAGATCTAAACACACACTTACATTACTTAGAGTAGTGCAGAAGAGGATGACAATAATATAGTTCAAACAGGGTTACGGCACAGCAGGGTTACTCATCTCTTTCAGCTGAGTTGAGTTTTTCAATATAAGAGCCACCGAATCAGTGCCATTTCTGTCCCAGGACATTATGGGGTAGTTTCCCGGAAAGGGCTTAAATCTAGTCCAAGACATATAACAGTGTCGTTGTTTTGTCTCAAGATGCACACAAGTAATGAGTTTGTATGTTTGTAAAACTACTTAAATGTCCTAATATAACTAAGGCCTAGTCCTGAATGAATCTAAACCTTGTCTGGGAAACTGCCCCTATATGTTTAAAAATGCTAGAAAACTAACTCTAAAATACGTTTTATTATTAAACAAATTCTCCTGCATGTTTATCTAACACCAAAGTTAAACTATATAATCTAAAAAAATTAATAAAAACTACATAGAAACAGCATTTTTTTATCCGTCCCTGGTCTCTATCTCTATACTTTACCTTTAAATACACTGTAAAAAAATGCAGCATAAAGTTAAAACAACTTTGCAAGTTTTGCAACTCAATTCAACCTACTATTTTAAGTTTTTGCTTGTGATGAGTAAACATTACTTAAAAAAATCAAGTTGTTTTGGTTAAATGGTTTAACCTATTTTTTAAGTTAAAGTAACATAAATATATATATTGATTTGCAGTGGCGGAAAGTGACTTCTTTTTTCAAGGCCGTCATGTGTGTGGTTCATCATTTCAAAATATGTGTTCGGAGTGTCATGTGAACCCTGTGCATCATGCGTCTTGTCAAAATAAGTGCCTGCTGCACACGCGTCTAAGGGGTTTATGATAAAAGAGACGTTCACGTTTGCCAGATACTCACTTAATCTCATGTGTAAACATATTTTAGTGTTAAGTTACTGTCTTGCGAGTATTTTGTAAACATGTGTGCAGGAGGCACTTTTTTAACATGACGTGTGATGCACATGGTTCACATAACGCAACGAACACATATTTTGACATGACAAGCAACACTGATGATGAAAACTGATGATCTGACAAAAATGCAGTGTTTTTTTTACAGTGTAAAAAGAATGCAATTCTTCAGATATCTTTATTTTTTTGCATTTTTGTGTGCGTCCATGTTCCATTGAAAAAGCCACTGAAATAATATTTTAGATAAAATGCACACTTTAGTCATGTCTCCAGGATTTCATTCAGTCCTGTTACTTAACACGAATATCACAAAATCGATCAATACTCCACAAGTCCCATTATCAACAGGAACTGACATCAGCTGGATCTTCTGAAGGCCATGTGAAGATCAAAAGTTACTTTTCTTATTTTCTTTTCCGTATTTTTTATGATTTGATGCTATGACTCTAAATGTCAATCAACATGTTCAGCCCTGTTACCTATATTATTCTTTTTATATTATCGGTTTATTTTAAAATAAAACTAGAATTAGCTCAGTATCTTCATGCTATAGCACATATAATGCAGATATATCTAATGCATTTGCTAAATCTGCTAAAAACTCAACCCTGTTACTTTCAGCCTTGTTACAAAACTGCCTCCATCCTCCATTAAGAAACCATGTTAATAAATGAACGAATTACATGAGATTGACCAATACTCATTTTAAAAAGTAAAATGTTTGTGTTATGTTTGTCTTACCTGAGACTTTGCTGTGATCGTCTGTGTTCAGATCCGGTCTGATCTGAATGCACTCGAGCTGAGATGAAGGACATCTCGATGACAACGCTCCTCCTCCTCTCGTCTCTCTCTCTCGCTCTCTCTCTCTCACATACAGTGTTGTTTTCACAGTGTGTATTTATTATTCACTGTTATGTATTTAATATGAGTTTATCAGGTGAGAAATATTTTAAGAAGTTGTAATGAGCTTGTTTCTTAATATTTTGTATAGTTTGTTTACCAAAGCCGGTCTGAGTTGTATAATATGTTAATAATGCTTCTAATATACAGACGTGGATGTCTTCAGTCTTTAGCTGTTTGTCATGTAATAAATTACATAATATAAGGCACAAAATATCCCAGATCTCTCTAATGCACCTAATTTTACAGGAATATTTAATTAAATATGATTTGATTTGTAGATGAAGATGATATCAAGGTCAAGTCCTCATCTTCACAGAGGAGCTGGTTGATATTTTCTCCTGGCAGGTGCTGTGATGTTGATCTGCAGGCTTGTTTTGCTGTTTAATCCTCCTCCGTCTGCAGTAATCCCTCCTTCATGCTCTGCTTTAAGACGTTTCTGGCCTCAAACGAAGACATGCTGCCCTACTTTCAGCCCTTCAAAGGATAAACGTGTTTCATGCCTTCTTTCAGTGCTATTTGCATGTTTTATGGGGGTAGAAAGTTAGATTAATATTGTTTTCAGCACTGTGATGGTTATTATGTGTGAATGATAATAGTCTTCTTGAGATGAGGAGGGGGGGACGCTGCTGTCTCGGGCTCATGACGGACTGGTTTATTTTGGGTTCAGCAGACAGAAGCTATTAGCCTTTGGTCATTTGAGCTAGAATAATAATCCTTTGTGTCACAGCCGTTGGATGGATGAAGCTGATGAACTGTTTTTATGGCTCATGTTATGGTAACGGAAGCAGCACTAATTGTACCGCATCCAGTTTGTGTTTTATCTACAGGCTGTTCACTTAAGAAAGATTTGAGAGAGAACAAATAAACATAACATTTTGCCTATAACTTCTCAGATCAGCACCATGTGATGTCAATAACAAAAAACTATCATTTAAATTTTTTGAATCAGGCAGGTGCTTCATCTAAAGCAACATACACTGCATTCAAAGGGAATCAAACCCTTGACTTTGCACTGATATAGTATACACTAATTTATACTTTCGTATAAATTTTATACTTTCGTATTTGAATATGGTAACCATGGTTGAATATGGTAACCAGTAGTGTGGTATATATAATGGTAGTATATCTGTTACTGTACTACTGTTTAACATCAGACAGAAGTCTGTAGTTAAGTGCAGTCAAGAACAGATGATTAATAAAAACATGTTGATGTTTAAAGCCTCTCTCTTTACTATAGATGATGGGTTTTAGCATTGTTGTTGATCTCTTTATCAGGATTAATGTGTGATGACAGTCATACTGCTTACACAGCGCCATCCAGTGGCAGACACAGATAGTACAGCACAGTACAGTATATTGATTCAGACTGATTACCTGTGTAATTGTGTCAGGTCACTGTGACCTGTTATGAACTTTGTATTCATTTAAAAATTTTTACAAACAATATAAGACAAAACAAAACAAAAGTTTTACTAGATTAAGTTTACATAGTGTACATCATAGAGAAAGAGAGAGAGAGAGAGTAAATAAATTTGATCTGTGTTTAAATGTAACGTGACAACAGGTACATCAAACCAGGTGATTTAACAAAAAACTATTATTATTATTGATTAAAACTTATTTGATGAAATCATTTATTTAGGCCCTTCATAAACCACTTCATTTGACAAAACACAAAGTGTCCCAACGGATTAAAATTACACAAAAACACATTCGGGATGACCCTTCTCACCCAGGACACTACAGTAGGCTATATATCTGTTTGAAATGCAGTCTTCAGGCAGACGAATCAGGTCTATTACGAACAAACAGTTTCTTTCCAAAAGCAATAAATGCACTATACAATTCATAATGTGCATAATGTGCAAAAACAGTGAATGGGCAATACTGTGCTAAAAATAATAGCATAAAATACATATGATATTATTCAATGTCCTTAGAAAACTCAAAGTGCAACACTGAATGTGCAATACTGTGCTAAACAATTAATAATGTGCATTACTACTTAACAATTCAATGTGCAATAAATCATCTATTGACAGCCCTAAGTTTCATACTTGTATACACAAGTCCCTTCACAATTAAGCCTCACTGTACCTAACAGATCTGCTACAGCCTTACACTTTGTCAAGATCACTCAGATTTACCAATTCTGGACTGTTATGAGTCACTAGGACAAGACTAGAAAACAGAGGTGACCGTGCCTTCTCTGTTGTTGGCCCTAAACTCTGGAACAGTGTCCCGTTTCATATCAGAACTACCTCGACATTTTTTAAGACTACTCTTAAGACTTATTTATTTTCTTTGGTGTTCAATATCCCTTGATCTGTTGTTTTTGATTTTACCTTTGTTTAGGTTTTTCAGCATGTTTTATTTTTATTGATTGATTGTTATTTTTTGCTCTTTTTTATTTCTATAGTGTTTAAACAGCATTTTGATCAACTGGTTGTTTTTTAAACTGTGCAATAAAATTGTATCGTATATTATACTTTGACATGATAGTATAAATACAGTTCCTCTGTCCTCCCATAGACACTACAATGTTTTACCATGTCTTAAAAGGTCTAAAATTTACCTTCATAAACCGAAACCCATGTGATCTCTTGTTGGATTTCAAGTGTTGTATCGAACAGTGTTCCTAATTAAACATTTCAGTGTCCGAGTCAGATCATACTAACTTTTCTTGTTTCTTACATAATAATTGAAAAGAAATGTGTGACAAATATTTTTTCGTTCATCTTATATAATAATTTTAAAATATTAATTGAATACAATGTATTAAAGGGGGGGGGGGGGGTGTGCATTCTCTCTAAAAGAGAATGAAGCCACAAGCTTTTACATTCTTGGTGCACATATTTTCAACATTAGTTTGGCATATAATGTTATATAATATAATGTTATCATTACAAGTAATATTAGGTATAACCATGTAAGGTTAGTAGACAATTTTATTATACAAGATCATGTTAACACAATGTTTATATAGATCATGTTAACACAATGTTTATATCTTGTGGTTAAACTTCTGAAACATGTTTATTTTAACGATAATGTTGCAAGTCCGTCATTTATTATTTAATGAACAATGAAAAATTACATTATTTGTCTGTAATACAGTCATAAATACAGTCGATTTTGTGTAACTTGAGCCTAGAATCCATATGAAACAAATATGTTGACTTATCATTTTGTGATGCATAATTTGTGTTTGGTGAAGGTGTTTTTACTGTTTGTGGGCAAAGTGTACCATAGCTAGTGTTTTTAAAGAAATCTGCAGAAAATTCCGATTGAAACAAAGTCAGATATAAATGATCATAAAACCTCAGTAAATATAATACTTGATTCAATCTGAAAAGAACGAATCGAATAAATAAATGTTTCCTGCCCCCTATCTTATTCAAATATATCTTGTTGGAACAAATGGTTTAATAAACTTATTAAAAAGATCAAGAATGTTATTTTAATTGAACTGCAGAATGTATTTTTTAAATTGTCCACATGTACAAATAGGCAGTTTCACTTTCGGTTCGTGAAGTTGTTGGTGATATAATCGAAATGGCGTCCAGTTCAGGTAAGATGAATTAATCGATCAGATGTGATAACCAGCGAGTTAAAAATTTGTCAATTATCATTATCTAATATATTAAACGCAATCGATCTTGTCGCTTGCTTATCTTATTGTATTTCACTGAAATAACGCGAGTTTGATTAAAGTGGAAAAAAGCGGAAGTAATAGGCTACAACACTTCAATAAATATAAACTCGTGATTTTTATAATAATAATCATGTAACGACTACAACTGTAATTTTAACGTCCTAACCGTAAAATTGTGTTTTTTTTTTAAATTTACAAGGTGACAACTCTGCACTTTGTATGTTGACAGTAAGTTAGGCCTACGGTGTACATAGGACATCCTCAGACTTCAGCGCCAGTACTTTTAATGAAACACACATATTTTATTAGTTTGGCATATAATATAATGTTATCATTTCAAGTAATATGCATAACCATGTAAGGTTAAGCAGGCCCGTATTGGTCATAAGGAGGAATGGGTGGATTCCCGGTGGGCCGGTGTTGTGTCGAACTCAGTTCCCCCTATGTTTCCCTTTAGTGTAGTGCTTTTATAACGTTTTCATCACGTTACATTTAGAAAGATTAAAGATTTGAATTGGTTATACTAAAAAGGCATAATATCATGTATTTTATAATACAATTTATTAAATATTTCATACATTTGACAGTTTTCTATTAGGGTATTTCTTTTAAAATATAGCCTGTCTTTTTCTTTGTTTTCCCCTTTACTGGTTGTTTTAAAAATGTAATGTTTGCATACATAATTAAATAAATATTATACATATAATATGATTCATACTGTAAAAATAATTGACTTACCATTAAGAACAATACAGATACATTAGAGAAATGCACACATATACATCTCAGTAGCCATTAAAACTTTAAATATATAAATAATAAAACCTATAACGTGATAAAAACGCCATAAAAACACTACACTGAAGGGAAAAATAGGGGGAACATAGGGGGAACAGACTTCGACACAACACCTGTCTGTTTTTTGTTTGGCCACGAGGGCCGGAGTATGATGCCACCGGGTTGAAAGTTGCTGTTGCCAGCAGTAATTATCCAGCCCCACTCGCGTAATTTGCCGGCTATAAAAATGTTAACGCAGGACGCACGGGTTTCTTCTGCTTTTCAAAGGAGTATTGTAGTATGAGCTACAGACCTCCGCCCAGAGACCCGCATTCTCAGACCCCTAATTTTTCGAGACAGCGCCCCCTGCTGCTTGGAAGATCGTATAACACCCTTCTCCAAATGGCACTGAAAACAATAGGATGCAATATTACGGTCTCGTTTTATTTAAAGTTATATCTTCAGAAAAATGTTATGTGATATGTATAATGGTCTTATTAACATTATATCAGGCTAACATTACAAAACCTGTTTTTTGATATTTTGAATGCGAAGCAAAACTTAAATAAGAATAGACAAAACACCAATAATAAACAATTCTGTACTTTATTGAACAATTACCTAAACATCATCTTGCTGTAAACATGAGAAAGCAAAGAAAAAAGGAAGAAAGACTTGTGTTAGTGACTTTACTTTTCATCTTCAATTGCATTAAAAAGGACTCCTCATTTATAAGTCACTTTGGATAAAAGCGTCCGCTAAATGAATAAATATAAAATAATGTAAATGCATAAGTAAGTAATTACTTCCTGCAGGTGATTTTTCCTTCTTTTTTCAGTCTTTTGGAAACGGCTCTGAAATTCCTTGACTTCACTACAATAAAAGATGAATGCTATTGTCAAAAATATTGAGAAATAACAAATATAATTTTTTGCAAATACAAATTACAAGCAAACCCAGAGTTTATCACTCACCTCCTCAGCTTCCTGCCAGGATAATGCCTGCATGTCACATAGGCCATGAATGATGAAAACTACAAATAAACTCCACTTCATTCTTGAAGTTCAGTTGAGTTTTAGATTTATAAAGCAGAGCTTTGAGGTATTGAAAAAGAATAGCACACTGCTGCTCACTGTCCATGTAGACAGGCACACATGGCTTTAGGGGAAACCACTTTGATGGGAATCAAAATCAGTATAAAATAGTTAGTCTACATAAATTATATAAAGTAAAATAATTACTCCTGCATTAATTAAATACATTTATAGCTTTAGGAGAAAAGGTCCGGTATTTAAAAAAGGTCAAACATGAATGATGGCCTGTCCATATAAATTAAAACATCAATTAATTAATATAAAAACATTGCATATATGACAACAATAGAAACAATCCGATTGACAAACATGTTTGGGTCTACCACAGGAAAAAGAAAACTACAAATAAACTCCACTTCATTCTTGAAGTTCAGTTGAGTTTTAGATTTATAAAGCAGAGCTTTGAGGTATTGAAAAAGAATAACACACTGCTGCTCACTGTCCATGTAGACAGTCACATGTGGCTTTAGGGGGAACCACTTCTTTGATGGTAGTGAAAATCACTGCAGCATTTGTGACATTTTGGAATTTCTGGAAGTGAATTCCCCCTTTGAATTGTTATATCCACCTTTAAAAAAGACAGAAAGAGTCTAACTCAAATTCAAATTTTAAGACCACCCCACAGGGTCCATTAAAGGAACCCAAACAAAAGGCCAAATTACACATTCTAGCTGACATAATAATATACCATAGGCTGGTTAATAAATAGTGTAGGCAAAGTAAACTTGTTTATTAGTCAATTGTATGAGTTGTAAATAGCTGGCAACAAATTTATATCACAGTTAACTTGATATTGATTAATTTTAATACTTACTTTTTTAAGAACTCATTTAGTTAGTCTACATAAATTATATAAAGTAAAATAATTACTCCTGCATTAATTAAATACATTTATAGCTTTAGGAGAAAAGGTCCGGTATTTAAAAAAGGTCAAACGGTAAATCTGATTAAATAAGTAATGATGACATTTCTTTGATATTAACACTTTGGGGTGGTTTCCCGAACAGGGATTAGTTTAAGACAGGACTACTAGTCACTATACTGCTGAAAAAAACAGCATCAAACCAGCATGGGAATTATGCTGGTCTATGCTGGTTTAGCTGGTGGTCACCAGCATAGCAGCACCAAAACACAACATATGCTGGTCTTGCTGGTATGACCAGCATGGGATGCTGGTGCTAGTGCTGGTTTGGTGCTGGTTTAGCTGGTGCTAATGCTGGTTTAGCTGTTGCTAATGCTGGTGCTGGTTTAGCTGGTGTTCACTAGCAAACCAGCACCAAAACACAACATATGCTGGTCTTGCTGTATGCTGTTTTTTCAGGGTTAAGGCCTTAGTTTAATTAGAAAATATAAATATTTTAATCAAACATGCCTTATTAAAAACATTAGGCTACTTGTGTACATTTTGAGGCCAAGCAATAGCCACTGATGTATTTTAAGACATGTCACTGCAAGTTGTTTTCAGTTTGGGCAGCTCTTATATTTATTTTAGTTAATCCCTGTCCGTGAAAACGCCCCTTAATGTATTTAATTGGTCTACTTTAATGTCAACTAATTGTAATCGAATTTTTACAATGGCTTGTCTACAAAAAGTCTAAGGTTATAAGCTAACGTATTTAGCTATAAATATTTTTTGGGAAAAAAGGCGAAAAACATACATTATCTTCTCAAATTTTGTTACAATCTATCTTTACAAATATTAAATGTACTATTGTATCGATGGGCTAAAGTAGTTTGATTAAAAAACAATTCGAATGAGTATAATTCACTTAATAAAATTGACGATACTCACGTTTCTTGTCACGCTGTCTCGAAAAACGAGGGGTCTGGGAATGCAGGTCTCTGGGCGGGGGTCTGTAGCTGCAGCTTCATAATATTGTTTCAAAGCGCTCGCCTTTGAATAGTGCTCGACCTTATACAAATGGCCACAAAAAGGAAAATGATACAAATCGTAATTTTTAAAAATCTAAGCCATATATTCAATAATAAATGATCCATGAATAGTCATTATTATTCATCGTCTATTGATAACAAAAAAACTATTTGATGCAAAACTCATCAGTTTATTTAAAACGTTTCATATGAAAATAATGGTTTCTCAAGTAAAACAAGTCCATTAAATATTTGTTCTTTTATGACACAAGGTAGGCCTACCTTAAGTTATTTGGTAATGTACATGATCTAAGTACTAAAAATTAAGATAAGGATGTTTTATTGTTCCACATGTTTCCTCTGCATTGATAAATCTTGCTTGTGTATTATATATCATGAGTTTCTAAACTGTTTCAACCCAACAGGTAACCTCAAGACCCACCATTGTTTAAAAATAGAAATATAGGGGAAAACACAAACACATTTGTTCCCTTTTAGTAGTTTTTGAATATGTTTAATTGAATAATATAAAAATACCTTATGATAGGGCCGCAAGATTATAGCAAAAATCATAATTGTTTACTGTATTTGCATTGATTTGGAAATTATCTATTTAAAAAAATACAATGAATTGCAAGGCTGCAGAGAACAGTGCACTATTGCAGACGTGTGTATACTGAGGATTTAATTATAGTCTAAAAGGCATAAAACTCCTGAGTCCCACTCCGGCTCTGTTAGTAAGCAATTTTATTATACAAAATCATGTTAACACAATGTTTATTTGTGGTTAAACTTGAAACGTCTGTGATTTTTACTTAATATTTACAGAACCTTACTAAATAAATCAGAATTCAAATGAATCTGCTGAATTGATCGAAGTCACTCGTAATTACTTTGACTTTTCTCTGCTGAAATTTCAGATGATTAATTTCTCCATAATGATCTATAAATCACACTCTAATTAGTTTAAAGAGCCTTTATGAGTTTAATTATTAAAAAATTAAACAAAAGCTGAAGCTCATGCTCATATTGTTATTTTGTTCCACTAACAGTTTGTGTGTTTTACAGCAGGCAGAAGAAGTCCAATTTTTGATCGTCCCAACAGTAAGTCAATCAGAAGCTTTAGTCGTAATTCTGACACTTCCAAGTCTCTGTACTAAACCCTAATCATTTAAGACAAATGTGGGCAAATCTATTTATATAAAAAACAAAAAACAACGGGAAAAAACCCTCCCTAATACTTTCTTGAGACCAAAATCTAACACTATGCAAACGTGACTTGCCAACTGTTAATATCTGAGCTGTGTTTTTACAGAATACACTGCGCATTTGGGTTGTGTGTTGTAAGAAGATTGTAAATATTAAATGTGTGGTTTTCTTCCAATAGTGAGTATTGTTCTGCTGGGTAAAGATGTGTCAGCAAACAGTCGAGTGGGAAACTTCATATTAGGAAGATCAGCGTTTGATAGTGAAGCTCCTTCAGATGATCATCAGATTAAGAGAGTCAGAGAAAAAGAAATGATGATCATCAACTGTCCTCATCTGCTCCAGCTGAACCTCTCAGATCATCAGATCACACAGACAGTGAGAGAGTGTGTGGATCTGTCTTATCCAGGACCTCATCTCATTCTTCTCATACTACAACATCATAACTTTAGTAAGAAGAACAAAAAGAGAGTGAAGTATGTGATGAACTGCTTTAGTGATCAAGCGATGAAACGCACCATACTGCTGACTACTGATGAAAAAGCACACAATATAAGTATCGATCAATTAATAAATGAATGTGGAGGAGGACATCTTTACTTCAATGAAAGACAAGAAGGATGGTACTCTGAGATGTCTAGAAGAGTAGATGAGATATTCAAGAAAGAACCTAAAGAATATCTCAAATGTGACATCTATGAAAATGAAGAACAATTATCTGTTGATCCAGAGCGGCATATACACAAGCATTCAGTGAAATCAGAGGAGAAGGATTCTAATAATAAAAATGATGAAAAACCTCTGGAATACCATAAAAAGGGAAAAGATATAACAAACGTTCAACATGCAAATGGTAAGTATTTAAAGCTTGTAACCTGTTTGGTACATTAGTAAATAAAAATAATAATGCACTACACACAGTGTACATTAACATTTGCTTTCTGTGCCGTGGCTGCGGATTCTGAATGAACTTTAAAAGGGCACTAATGTGCGGACAAAAAGAAGGGGTGCAGCCGAAGCCGGCTGTCGTTTTCCTATGCTGTGGTGCTGCTGACAGTTATGATTGTCATACAGTTTGACCAATGGGGCCAGACCTAAAGAGAAATGTCAAAGCAATGCAGAAACTTGAGAAAAACACACAATGGGTGGCGACTGTAGAAAGCAAAAACCAATTCATTTTTTAAGATCAAAAAAGAGGTCATGTCTGGGAAATAAAGACCACAGACCATTCCTCTACTGCTTAATCTCCTTGCTAGCTTTTAGCAGATTTTACATGTTAATGTATTGTAATCTACAATATAATTGTATTTACAAGGACATTATTTGCTGTTGTCCAAGAAAGTTTTATATTATTTATTATACAACAGTTCTTTCTGGTTCTCGAATCTGATTGGCTAAGAGCTATGCGATATTGTGCTGATAACGGCACTGTAACCGCTTCACCTTTCGTATCATTCCGCCACCTAGTGAATGGAGGTCCTAAGCAGGCTCATCTCTGAATGGAAACACAGCAGACACACACAACCGCGCTGTTTTGAATCACTCTCCGTGTGTCTCATTAGTTCACTAGCTCATAAATCAGTCTGTGAATCCCAATCGGAAGTTGTTATTCCGTCAAAGATCAGCGCTCTTGGATGTTACGTTAAAGTTAATGGGAGTTATGTCTTGTCACATCGTGTGGACGATTAACACTTGGAAAGAGGAATATAAACACTCGTTTTTGTCTGGAGCTATATATCTTATCAGAACGCGAAAACACTGTGGAACTGCAGGTAAGCACCGCAGCTTTTAAATGTGGACATTGATCATTTATTTAATCGTGACGTGACTATTAAAACATGTTATGAGATATCGCCACTGGTATATAAGCAGCATGCAAAAACATCTCTCTGACACTTATAAAAAACAGTTTTATTTAGTACTGACAAGAACGAAGTCTAATAATAACCGAGTGCTCGTATCGCGTTAAGATGAAATGGTAAACCAATAGTAACATTATAGAAGTATAGTTTTATTAACTTTTACCTCGCGCCAAAACAATAACAACACAAAAGACACTAAATGTGAATAAGAAAACAAGTAATATTTTCATCATGACACCAAATACTGCTGATTTGATCTAATCAGGCCAACATGAGAGCCAGGGAATCCCTGTCAGAGGTGTAGCCAAGAGAGGGCGGTGGTCAGCGGGGGGAGTGAACACTGACGTCCGCTCATGCTTTGGTTCTCATACGTACCGAATCTCACTAAGCAAACGTTCAAACAGGCGCTATCTTTACTAATCGACTGCAGATTTAAATATAATACAGATACATTCTCGACTGAACTAATCTTAAAACTACACTTTGTGACCAAGAAACGGCAATATAAAGAAACGGCTTTTCCGTCCATTGAGTTACTATGAGATTCAAAGCAGCTGAGTGTTACCTGTCATTCTGGCCGCCCTCAAATCCGTGGCGGAAGAAGTAGTTCTCAAACAAAGAGGCTTTTAAAATAACTCCGTTGTTGTTTTCTAGTTTTCTTTTATCAAACGTGTTCCGTCAAACTGTTGATTGCCTCTGGCCTAATCACAGCCGTGATGATATAGAGCTATATCACACTCCTACTCGAGCGATATTGCTTAATTACGTGGCACTCTAAAATGCTTGATTCTGATTGGCCAGTCACAACATTCCAAGGTTGGTTATTCCTAGATAACTCAAAACAAATTACACACGCTAACCCGTATGCTGGAAATAATTTTAACAGATAAAGTTTAATATTACACAAAATTAAACATAAATTTGTATTATAATAACATATCAGTGATTCTTGGGAATTTGGATAAAACAGGTTTAAATTAAAAAAAAAAAAAGTTAGTTAAATTACAAAATCTAAAGGTATATCATTATAGTTCAGCAATTTACTGGTGCAACCTCCCCTGTTCGTATTTTTTTCATAAAATAGGCGTTTTTCCAGTTATTACTCATACAACATTTACTTTAAGCCTAAATAGAAAAAGTAATGATTTTTTTATTTAATAAACATATTTTTGTATTAATAGAGACTATTAATTTAATAAATCAACAGCACTGAAGAAACATATTGTGAGCATATTCATTTAAAACAAATAAAACTCAGTCTGACAGTGGTGACACTAATCTGACGGTGGTGACATTGACCTCATTACATACAATTCCAAAATGTATACCACTCAAGTCAATGGCTACTTGCTTAAACTTTATGTAAATATTTGGTCCAAAAAATAACAATCCTGAGCACTGTGATGAACAAATATCAAATCATAACTTCCGAAAATACATAAAACCTGACAGAAAAGACAGAAAACCTGACGGTGGTGACAAAAACCTACTCTTTCACATGAATTAGATGAGTTGTTTACATTAGCCATCTTGGTCTTACTTCAGACCTCTTCTTAAAAATGATACATTTATTTCATAATCTAGTCTTATATTTTTTTAAAGATGACGGTGTTGACATTTTATGGTTGTCACAGTAGCAGTGCCCAAAAATATGAAAACGTTTAAGAGAAAATAGCAAACATACAGGAGCTTGAGTGATCTTGAAGCATGCGGTAGAGCTGAAGGTTTGAAAATGGGGTCCTCAGGAATGCAGTTGACCCTGTAGTTGTCTGACTTTATTGCTTTTTATAAATATCTGACGGTGGTGACGAATATGTGGGACACATTTTGAGCAATCACAAAATAATAGTAAATATTGTTCAAAACTCACTGTTTGTAGTTTTTAATACAAATTACAACACTGTAAAAAATTTCTGTAGAAATTACAGTATTACTGGGTATTACTGACAACTAGCTGCCAGTAACTTACTGTAGATTTTACATGTTATTTACTGGCAACAGTTTATTCAAAGTTAAATGAACATGTAACATTTTCAGTCTTTATCTTCTACAGTAAGTTACTGGCAACCAACTGCATAATTACAGCTAATTTTTTACAGTGAATGTACTCTTTCATGTGGTAAATATATTATTCAATTATTACTTTTGGCTTTTTTAATCAATTTGAATGATTATCTCTTAACCAAGGACAGCTGATTTTGTAGGCAATGGGCCAGCATATAATCATTAAATTAATAAAAAATAAAAAATAAACCTATAAAGACCTATAAAGAACCTTACATATGTGCAAAGGACCCCCTGATTATAACATTGATTCTTTTTCTTCATGAAAATGTTATTAATTTCCAACAGAATTAGCACTTTTCTTAGTGGGACATGTTTTTGCCAAATTTTCAAGAATCAGTGATATATGACATTATATTTAAAAATGATTAAACCAAATGGTGTGTTTGTGCCATGTGAACTTCTTGTCTCATCTTAAAACCAAAAGTAAACAGGTTTTCCTATGCTGATGGTATGCATTTGTTAAAAATGAGCAACTAAAATATTCAATATCAATCAAATCAATATGTTCCTTACCTTACTTATGATGTAAATAGTTGTGTAATAAGTGGGATTATGTACAGTCAGACGGTTGATATCGATATCCCTCCACTTCGCGTCAGGTCCTGACCACACTGTCTGGGCTTATTTCTGGGATAACAACCTGCTGTCTATACCTTATCTCTTACATAGTTCCATAGTTAAACTGTCTGCTGTTCTTTTGCAGTAACTGGAGAAACAAAGCTGAACGCGGTGCTTTGTGGAACTGATGATGAAAAGAAGTCTTCTGTGTTCAAACTTCTACAAAAGACAACGAGAATTCCTTTATATCAGAAATTGTTATGGAAGGCACATGGATCTCTGATCAATGTTAATGAACTTTCAGCTTTGGCTCGACTCTCAGAGGATGAAGTGATGTATCAGACTTTCCACTGTTTGTCTCTTTGTGATCCTGTTCATGTATTTCTCCTCATTGTTCCTGCTGGTCCATTGACTGATGAAAACAAAGCTGAAGTAGAGACGATCCTGAAGATATTTTACTCCAGCAGGAACTTCCTGGTGATTTTCACAGCTGATGTTACAGTTAACAAAAGTGTGACAGATTTTGTAGAATCAAATGCTGAATGTAAGAGATTGATCAGTCGCTGTGGAGGACAATACAGAGTATTGGGACTGAAGGAAGCTGAAACCTCCAAACAGATTTCAGATCTTCTGGAATATATAAAGAACATGAAGACTGAACCGTATTCACTTCAGATGTATGTCAGAGCTCAAGAGAACAGAGTAAGAGAAGAAACTGAGGAAAAATATGAGGCAAAGCTCATGAGAATGGAGAATGAAATAAAACAGTTAAAAGAAAAGATTCAGTCAGAGGGTGAGTAGATTTTTTATATTTAAAGTTTACATAAGAGTACTGTTTCAGGCCTAGCATAATACTAACATGATTTACAGGTGATGCAGATGACCCAGATGATCTGGAGTGTTTGAGAATCGTGTTGATCGGGAGAACAGGAAGTGGAAAGAGCGCAACAGGAAACACAATACTGGGAAAAAGTGTGTTTAAAAGCTTATTAGGCTCGAGTTCAGTGACAGAAGTTTGTGAAAAGAGAGTTGGTGAGATTGACGGTCGTTCAGTAGCTGTTGTTGATACTCCAGGTCTGTTTGACACCAAAATGCCAAATGAAAAAATACAAGAAGAAATTGTGAAATGTGTTTCACTATCAGCACCTGGACCTCATGCCTTTATCATTGTGTTGAAGTTGGACAGATTCACTCAGGAGGAGTCAGACACTGTAGATCTGATAAAGAAGATATTCGCTCCTAATGCTGCACAGTTCAGCATCGTTCTGTTCACAAGAGGAGATGATCTCGATGATGAATCCATAGAGGATTATGTGAAGAGAGTTGACTCTAAAGAACTGAAGAAACTGATCAGAGATTGTAAAGACAGATACGTGGTCTTTAATAACAGAGAAAAACAAGACAGAACTCAAGTGATGAAACTTTTTAAAATGATAGAGATGATGATTACCTCCAACAAAAGCCGATATTTTAGTAACAAGATGTACCAAGATGCTGAGATGGCTATTCAGAAGAGAGTGGAGGAAATACTGAAAGAGAAAGAGAGAGAAATTCAAGTTCAAAATGAGGAATTAAAAGCAAACCATGAAACACAAATGAAAGACCTCATAGAGAGACTGGAGGAAGAGAAAAGAAAGGCAGATGAAGAGCGACAGCAAACAGAGAACAAGTACAGACAAAAAGAGGAAGATCTTCAAAAAGAGTTTGAGGAGAGGGAAAAAACAGCACAGCAGAAACGAGAGAAAGAGAAGAAGAAACTATTACAGGAAGAAGAAAATCAAAAAGCTGAATATGATCAGAAGATAGAAAAGATGAAGAGGGAGGTTGAACAACAGAGATCACAGTATGAAAAGAGAGAGAAAGAGAGAGACGAAGAGGATAGAAAGAGAAAAGAGAAATACAGACAAGATCAAGAAAAGATGAAACATGAACAAGAACAAATAATAGCAGAATTACAAATGAAACAAGAAGAGGAGATTAAAAAGAGAAATTTAGATGAACAAAAGAGAAGGGAACAAGAAGAAAGAGAAAGAGACGAATGGATAAGAAAAATAAGAGAGGCAGGCAGAAAAGAGACTCAAGAAGAAATTAAACAAAAACAGACAGAATGGGAGGAAAAGATGGAACGACAGATGAGAGAGAGAGAGGAAGATGAGAAAAAGAGAAGAGAGAAACATGAACTACAACTGAGAGAAAAACAAAAAGAAATGGAGAAAACAAGAGATAAATTTGACAAAGAGAAAGAAGAAGAGAGAAAAAAGAGAGAAGAGGAGAGACAGAAACAGAGACAAGAGAGAGAAGAGAAAGAGAGAGAATATAAAGAGATTACAAATACAATTAAGAAACGTTATGAGAACCTGGAGCGAGAGAGAAAAGAAGAGTGGGAGAAAAAAAAACAAGAGGATGATGACAGAAGAAAGGAGGAGAAAAGAAGATGGGAGAAAAGATTTGATGATATAAAAAGAGAGCAAGAAGAAGAGATCAGCAGAAGAGAAACCCAGGAGAGAGAGAGAAAAGAAAGAGAGGAGAAAGAGCGAAAAGAAATGAACGAGGAACATGAGCGGAGAATAAAAGACATGAAGAAGAAACATGAAGATAAAGCCAGAGAACAAGCAGAAGAATTTAATGACTTCAGAGAAAAGAAAGATCAAGAGCTTAAAGAAATGCTGGAGAAACATAAGAAAGAAAAAGAAGTACTGGACAAACTTTATCAGCACTTACAACAACAAACAGGTGAAGAAATAAAAGAGCTACAAGAAGAAGTTAAAAAACTAAAAAATCAATCAAGCTGTGCCATTATGTAAAAAGGTTAAGTACACAATTATGCTAATAATTATAGGGAATTATAATATTTTACATTTCACATTTATAACATTACACTCTTCAAATAAAGGTTTTTATTCACAATGATGCCATAAAAGAACCATTTCTTATTTTTTATAAGAACTCCCTTTTGACCACATCGAACATTTTATGCAACAGATGTTAAAGGTTTTATTATTCATACCATCCAGACTGTTTTTCTATGGCATCATGAAGCACCTTGCGAACAATCAGGAAAGGGAGCTGAATGCAGTTCTTCACCAGTGACCAGATTTGTTTACTGTTATATTATTGTACTGTTACATGTTATATTTCATTACCTTGCGTTATATTGTTATGCGTTATATTACTATAAACGGGTTCTTTGGGAAATTCTTAGCTTTTTCATTAAAAACTTAATCAAGCCTGAAACACAAAATTACTATTATGACCATTTATAATCAGTTGTCCTATATATTCTGTACTGTACTTCACGTTTGTAAAACATCTTTGTAATATCAGCATAATATATAAAAGTACATACAAATAAAACATCATGCAGTTTGCTTATGTTAAAATACTGTATTTCAGGGGTGTCCAATCCTGCTCCCGGAGGGGCGGTGTCTCTGCAGAGTTTTATTTCAACCCTAATCAAAGACACCTGATCCAGCTTATCAAGGTCTTACTAGGCATACTAGATACTTTGAGGGAGGTGTGTTGAGGCAAGTTTTAGCTAAACTCTGCAGGACATCGGCCCTCCAGGACCGACTTTGGACAGCCCTGCATGCTGTATTTCAACCCTCAGTGCCTTGACTGTGACTGAGTGAGTACTGAGTTATTGTACATAAGAACATGTTTATAAAAAAATTCCGAAATTGCAGCTGGGTTGCCGGTAACTTACCGTAGATTTAAATTTATGTTTTTTTTTACTGGCAACATTTTGTTCAAAGTTAAATGAACATTTAACATTTACAAGTCTTTGTCTTTAATGAGTAAAACTAAAAAAAAACAGCATCAAGCAAAACATTCTGGGAAACAAATTCTGAAGCAAAAAACAGGAAAAGGTTGATGATGATTTCTGGTTACTAGAATGCTTTGCATGAGGCTGTTATAATTTTCGTTGCTTTAGGACAGGAGTGGGGAACCCTGGGTCCTGGAGGGCACTGTCCTGCAGAGTTTAGTTCCAACCCTAATTAAACACACCTGAATTTCATTTTCAAGTAATCCTGTGTTTAATTAGGGTTGGAACTAAACTCTGCAGGACAGTGGCCCTCCAGGACCAGGGTTCCCCACCCCTGCTTTAGGATATTAATAATTTCCCGAACACAGTGAATATTTACCCTTGACAACAGATGGAGCCAAAACTCACTTTATGGGCTTATTTATTATAAATTTTGCGTGCAGTGCATTATTTCACGTTTACGTCCGTGTATATATAGTGCAACATAAAAAATAAGATTGTGAGATTAACATCTTACACCCCAGTTTTTTTACAAAAAATTACAAATGCTTGCATAAAATGCTTGCATAAAATATGTACGTTGTTTGGACATAGATAAATTATGCTGAGTAAACATAATTTTAATATGTTCAAGTTGTCTGTTAGTTTTTTTAAATGTAAAACTTAAATTAAATATTTCTGTAAATGTTTAATATTGTAAGTATGTAATTTACTTTTTTATTTTAATTTAAGGGGAATTTTGCACTTTCAAAATTTATCAGTTAGCAATTACAATGTGATTTTGTAAATAGGTCTGGAAGCAGCAAATGCAAATTTTTCTGCTTGGTCGAGCCATTCGTGCATAGCCTTTCGTACATGAAATCATATAGAACATATTTGGATAACACTCCTACGTCTCTTTTAATTTAAATAATGTACACAGCAAAATCTCCAGAGTTAAATCAGCTGGGTGTACACATTGTCCCAATCTTACAGCAAATCTAAAGCAGAGTTAAAAGCTGCAATCTGTATCTTTATCCCCTCTTTCACATTTTCTGTTTAAAACCTAAAATTGCATATATAATAATAATAATAATAATAATCTTTTATTAAGGGCACTCTCTCTTGGTCCATAAAACAACAACAACAAATATACAGACATAGACACATACAGTTACACTTACTCATGTACATATAAACTAAAACGCCAATGATTCCACATCCTTGAAAAAAACCTAACTGAACTCTGTGCCAGGTCGTCAATAATAAAATGATACTGCTAGAAGAGTCCAATAATCTACATATACATTTATGCATAAGATTTCGTATTACAGCAGCACAGGTTGGCACACCAGCACTGACAAACATTTGACTTGCACTGTTCCATCGTGGAACCTTCATCAGTAAATGCATTCCATCATTATATGCAACATTTAGCCTCCGCATGCTTCTTTTCGTGTAATGTCGCCACAAATGGGCAGTATACATAGGGGTACAATACACTCTAAAAAGTGTGGTCTTCACAGATATACAGCATATACATCTTACCTGTAGAATTATTTTCTTAACTTAGGTTTAGATGTTGGCTTTGTTTTAGTTAAAACCACCATTATGGTAATCAGTGTTTGTTTTAGTTGGACTTGACTCTTGAATGTTAGGTCATTATTTTTTTCTAACTGCTATAATCTTGTGTGTTTAAACATGTTTACATGCTCCTTTATGACTTTCTGATCTAGAAATGATTTTGAAATAGAACAAAAATTATCATTTCAAATACAATATGCTTGCTCCTTCTGATGCTTAGCAGGCGTGATTCCTACAAACTGTATGGAGAGTATGGAGATTTATCAAAGATCAACTATTTCATTGCTAAAAACAATGTTATTTAGTGTATTTGGTATAATACAATGTGTTTGACTCCAAACACACAAGCCGTTTCTGGTCTGTTTTTAGGGGTTGTTGCGGATATGTGCCAGCGCCGATCCAGCACCGCCTGATCATCAGTATCGGCTCAGATTCATATTGCAGATCTGGACCAAATCAGTGTCAGACACAGCTAATGTCTTTCGGTTACCTATGGGAAAAGTGGTCTGGTAAACGATACGCAGATGTAATTGCTATCTGGGTAAGGCCTTCCTTCGAAAATGGCTTTGCAAACAGTCTAATGGGGCATACACATCAAACGCGAATTAAACGATTAGATTACATCCAAAGTCAATAACGACGCAAAAGATGCGAACTCGCACAGGGCGATGCAAGTGACGCAAATGGGGCAGCGTGTTTGGCGCAAAAACATGCACTATTATCCTCGAATGCATCCTTCCACATGTTGAAAATATTCAACCCCAGTGAAAAATGTACATGACACAAAGTTAATCCCAGAGTAATCTAGAGCGAGAAACGCAATGCTACGCATTTGGTGTATGTAGCATAAGACCGAAAAGGTAATATAGCGCCACATGGACATAATGTAAACAGTTACAGCAAGAACATGTACATTATCACTCTGAAGACTGTACCTTTCATGTTTCTGTCTACATGGTCATTAAATTCATTGTTAAAGAAAAATGTAAAGTAAAATTTTATAGCAACTATTGTAAAGTTCATTTTTCTAGTCAACTATTTTAGCAATGCAGAAATGGCAACAAACTTGTAGGAGTACAAAAATTTATTTTATTACATATTCAGGAACAAACAGTGTTGCAATTTAAAATGCAATGTGAAATGTCAATGTGTTAATTTCAATGCTCATTTCAATATCAAAAAGTCAATCTAAAGCAAATAAAGTAATTCATCGAAAGAGGAAAAACAGTTAGTACATAATGAAACCCTGGAAACCCCCCATTGTGCTTAGTGTGTCTTTCTTTTAAGCACTACACTTTGGCAAAGATTTGTTAATGCCCCGCACACAGTCACCATATCGTCCAGCATGTCCACCTGAGTAAATGGAATTACAGATGTTAAAATTCCAAATTTCTTCCATCGACCAATGACTCTTTCCACGTGTATTCTCACGTTTGACAGCTTTCTTGGTGTGTCAACTTCATGACCAGAGATCTGATTCTTGCCTTTTGTGAAGTGTGGGATACGAAGGGTGGCTCCGTATGCTGCTAAGTCCTCCCTAATCAAAAACCCTCGATCAGCCAAAATTTCATCTTTCGGCTCCAGCAGCTCAAAGAATCCTGATTTTAACGTTAGTTCTTTGTCAGAAACGTGGCCACCCCAACCTGGTGACAAAAATGAAATTGCTCCTCCTGGTGTTATCCCAACTAAGTATTTAACTGTATTGTGATGTTTATAATTCGACCACGTCTGTGCTCGAGCAGTAAGATTATTAGGTCTATCTATAAAAATCTCTGTGCACTCAATTATACACCGACATTGGCTATATTTCCTTTTAAAACATGTTGGCATTTTCCTTTGAACAGCCTTCCTGGTTGGCCATATGATGAATGGTTTTAATGTCTGTGCCATTACAGGAAGCCAGTTTTTTAAAATTCTGGAAATGGCAGTATCTGGTACATTAAACCTGTAGCTGATGTCTTTATTGCTTAATCCTAAGCGCAGTTTCATTAACACAACTAAAAGGTGATCTTCCAAGCTCAAATTTCCATGCACAACTGCTACGCTGTCTTTCAATTTTGACAGCAACCACTCAAAAGCTATAGTGGTCAGACCAGTGAAAAAAAGGAACTGTTGAGCTTTGTTTACAATCGAGCTGAAAGAAAACATCCTGCTGCCCAGCTCCTCCTTCAGCTGCTCGTTCTCCTCTTTGAGTGTGTTGCATTGTGTGCGTAAGTTGTTACACTCTGTTACAAGCTCTTCATTCTGGACTTTGAGTTTATTGTAGACGGCTACAGGGATCAGGATCATGTCATTTTCTTCATCTGAGAGACACAGAGAACAGCTTTTACGAGAAGAATACTTTATAACTTTGCCAAAAGTATTCACCATACTACATAATTCATACAATTTAGACACAGTCTGTTGCATTCTTGTACAAATCTTAATGCTGCAGCATTTAAAAGGTACAATTTGTAAGATTTAGCAGTAAAATATCCAAAAACCACTAGGCCTGTGTTATAGATCTTGTTTACTAACAAGTAGTTTTCAATTACTTACATTATAAGAAAATTGCCATTCTAAACAGTTACACGGGCAGTGCAGTCACCCGTCAACGGTGTTAATATCCACATTACCCTTTATAACCACCTTTACAGACGTAGAAACCACATGACAACAGTGTCCTGGACAAATGCGGAAGTATCCGTTATTGTATAGCGTCTGTCGGGCTACTCACTTGTTTATGGTAATCTGAACACTTAATTCAGTACTGTATTAACACACCATCATATTGGACTAATACTGTAACATCTATGACTAATAATTTAGTTTTTAACATTACATTAAACCATACATAATGAAATAAAACAATATCATCAAACGCAACATTTATAAACTTGATTACTTTACCTCATTCGTTAACATGATTTCTTGTTCCTGTCTGATTGATGGCAATTAGCGGTTAAGTTAAAGACAACAAATCCCATCATTGCACGCTTCTTCAGAGCGTCAATAATCTACGTCATTGTTATTGTTTAGATCGTGCGCCCTCAAGCGGCAGATTATACAAATTTTATCTTTAACAGAATAGCAACCGTTTGGAAAGGGCCCTTCTCTATTATATATATATAGTGAGGAAAATAAGTATTTGAACATCCTGCCATTTTGCAAGTTATCCCACTTAGAAATCATGGAGGGGTTTGAAATTGTCATCGTAGGTGCATGTCCACTGTGAGAGACATAATCTAAAAAAAAAAATATCCAGAAATCACAAAAATGATTTGTTTAACTATTTATTTGTATGATACAGCTGCAAATAAATATTTGAACACCTGTCTATCAGCTAGAATTCTGACCCCTAAAGAACTGTTAGTCTGCCTTTAAAATGTCCACCTCCACTCCATTTATTATCCTAAATTAGATGTACTGTTTGAGGTCGTTAGCTGCATAAAGACACCTGTCCACCCCCCATACAATCAGTAAGAATCCAACTACTAACATGGCCAAGACCCAAGAGCTGTCCAAAGACACTAGAGACAAAATTGTACACCTCCACAAGGCTGGAAAGGGCTACCAGGAAATTGCCAAGCAGCTTGGTGAAAAAAGGTCCACTGTTGGAGCAATCATTAGAAAATGGAAGAAGCTAAACATGACTGTCAATCTCCCTCGGACTGGGGCTCCATGCAAGATCTCACCTCATGGGCTCTCAATGATCCTAGGAAAGGTGAGAAATCAGCCCAGAACTACACGGGAGGAGCTGGAACCACCGTTTCCAAAGTTACTGTTGGTAATACACCAAGACGTCATGGTTTGAAATCATGCATGGCACGGAAGGTTCCCCTGCTTAAACCAGCACATGTCCAGGCCCGTCTTAACTTTGCCAATGAGCATTTGGATGATCCAGAGGAGTCATAGGAGAAAGTCATGTGGTCAGATGAGACCAAAATAGAACTTTTTGGTCATAATTCCACTAAACGTGTTTGGAGGAAGAAGAATGATGAGTACCATCACAAGAACACCATCCCTACTGTGAAGCATGGGGGTGATAGCGTCAAGGGTGTTTGGGGGTGTTTTTCTGCACATGGAACAGGGCGACTGCACTTTATTAAGAGGAGGATGACCGGGGCAATGTATTGCGAGATTTTGGGGAACAACCTCCTTCCCTCAGTTAGAGCATTGAAGATGGGTCGAGGCTGGGTCTTCCAACATGACAATGACCCGAAGCACACAGCCAGGATAATGAAGAAATTACTTGGCAATAATGCAATCTTAAATTACTCTTGTGATTACGCAAGCAATTTACATTGGTTATTATGGAGCTATGTGTGACCCTCAATTATCACAAAAAGGGGATCTCAGATGTGTGACACTCTTACCTGTACAAGGCTCCTCTTTACAGACTATAGGTTTGGAGTCTGTTGTTGGCTCCATGGTGAAGGACTCCTGAGGCACAGTAAGAGAGCCTGATGTGTCAGCCTGAGAGGACATGCTGAAAGATTCACCTATCTTTATCTTCTTATTGTACCTATAACTAAAACAAACATCCAAGAAATTATACTTAAGATATAATAACACAATTTGGTAAGATGATAGCAAATCAAGGTAGAAGGTTACCTTTCCCTTTTTCTTGGAAGTTCCATACAATGGCTTTCATAAGAGAACAATGAAGGAACAAAGTCTGGACTTTTTGGATCCATGGACGCCTCCCCTGTAAGACATCCCCAGTCATTACATTTCTACACCATTATGTGAATTCAAGGTTTATGTTTGTGCTAGTGAGGATGATAAAAATCCAAATATACACCGATTTAATAATTATATCGGCGTAAATTTGGAATTTTGTATTATCTGCATCGACTGATAAATCTTTCCAATCGGCCAGTAAATTTCTCTATTACTTAAATTATAAAAGACACTCAGTGTCACTCAATGTAAAGCCAAAGTCAACCAATGGTGAGGCTTAATGACAAAGACAAGGCGTTACAGGGACGCAGGAAGTATGGCAAGGGAGACGTAGCGTTTCGTTCCCTTTTCAGGAAACAACAGTTACATAAGATTAAGCATGTAAAGCAAACAGTTTAGCATGTGTGGTATTATCCTACACTACACGGGAAATAATATGGATTTTTCCCCAGAAAACTTCTTGCACAAAATAGATTCAAGCACTTTCAATGACCACTATCTTTGTATGTTTATTTTAAAAAAAACTTTTCAGGGCCTTGAATTTAACCCCCAGATTCACAAAGTTTCAAGGATTTCAAAGACCCGTGGGAACCCTGTATAATATACATGTTTCGCTTTTTGAATGGAATTAGTTAAATAAATCTATTTGATGATACCTGCATGCATATTAATATGTTTATTTTAGTGTTTATTTAGCATGTTTTAGTGTTTTGTTTTGGTACCGAGAACCGTACATTTTACTGGTTTGGTTTGTTTACATGTTATTTCTGGTAATACAGCTAACGTTATGAAATAGCCTACCGAGAAAGTCAGCTTCGTGGGTACAGATGCTATTAATTGATCATTCTTAACTACATCGATTTTGCCTTTGTCTATGATAAATAGAGGGAAAAAATCTTACCCGATATGAAATGAGCACTGCAGACACGAGAATTTCGGATGTTTACTTCACTCCAGTCTGTCCGTTTAAGGGCTTGCAACCATAAAAGCCGACGTTTATTATCAAATGGTGTCCTCGACGACGGTATTCTATAAAAATGAAGCCCATCTTTTTGGCCATTTCTATTACGACACCCAACAGCACAACACGACATTTTTAGAGGGTTATCTTGCACGTTTGTTGTTGTTGTTCCTCCTCCTCCTTTTTCTTCTTCTTCTTCTTCTTCTTCTTCTATGGATTTGTTGGCGGGTCGCACACCAACTTTTGGTGCATACCGCCACCACCTGTTCTGGAGTGTGAAGTGATTCAGTCTAGTCGTATGTTAAAAGATGTCTATATTCTATTCATAAAACAACAAAAAAGGAAAGAAAGAAAAAATAATAAATACAAATAATGCCATGAATACACAGAGGACAATAATGCAAATTAAAAAGAGATGTTTTTCGTTGCTTTGAATAATTTTCCGAACACAGTTAACAGATTGGTCTCTACATTTAATTTACCCTTTACAACAGATGGCGCCAAAACTCACTTTATGGGCTTATGTTATGTATTATAAAGTGTGTGTGCAGTGCAATTACATTTACGTAGGCGTATAGTGCAAAATAATAATAATAATAAGATTGTGAGATTACCTTTCCCGCAGTTTTTGTTTTCATTGTCGCCTGAATTTGGCATAACCGGTTTTAAATGCTTGCTAACCTGATTTTTTTAATTGCAAATTTACAAAATTTTGATTAAAGTTAAATATTTCAGTTAAAGGTCACGTTTGTTTCTGATCGCATTTTTCAAACTTCAATTGGTGTGTTAGGTTGCTGTTAGAGCATTAATAATACCTGTAAAATTATAAAGCTCAAAATTCACTTCCAGGGGATATATTTTCTTTTCTTGCTTTTTAAAGCCTACAGAACGGCTGGTTTGGAATACAGCCCTCTACTTCCTGGTTAAATGATGTCGAAATAAGAGTTTTTGACCAAGTTCCACCCACAGAAATACGTCAGTCGGCAGCTAAGCTCAAACGGCTCTGCCAGAGTCGTATAATAACAGAGTTACGAAACGCTTTGATCTCGCCGCCGCGCGGTCACGTGATTCAGGTAACCTTCTACAGTTCCAAACCAAGCAGGGCTGTCAATCTGTTTGCATAGGTTTTCAGCTATTTTAGGTAAATATTAGCTTGTAATGGGAATTGATCACTATACTTACTGTGTTTATAACGTTTTTTTTTACTAGGGAGTGATGGAAATACAGTAAATCAGTTAATAAAGATAAACAGTTAATTGTGACCCAAATATAACTGTGGTTATCTATACCAACTACAGCAACACAATTTATCTTTTATTTTTGTACCAAAATATGGCTATATAAATGGCTATCAATCTGCTAAAAACATAATTCCTACACTTTTACTATATTAAAATCACAAAAAAGATCGCCAACGCGGTTATTTGTAACAGTGAAGCATAACAGAAACACACTAAATTCATAGAATTTAAATGTTAATATAATCATACATGATTTTCGAGGATACATCACTCGTTTTACTTACCAAACACAATGAAACACATAGCAGCATTGTGAAGCAGTGTGACTTTCTTATAAGGCATTTAGCTTGTCGCTGTTGCCCCCTAGTGTTACTCGTAATTTATAAAAAAAGATAAGTATAAAGTAGATGGCCACCAGTAATAAAATATTAAACCATTAAATCTATATTATTCACACATTATACACAACTCATTAAAATATAAAAATTTTACTAGTTATTATTAACGAAAATCATTACCTACAGCAGAGTTCATAAAATATCACTGTTGACTATATTAATGAAATGTCCGAAAATGTAAAGAGAAACGGTAATTTCATCGATTTACCAGCAGGTGCCATTGAAATGAATGGGCTTCAGTGCTGCGTTTGGAACTATGCGTCACTACCGGTCACTACATGAAACGCTGTTACTTCTGCATTCCATTCTTACAACGGACGTCTATGTGAGTGTCGTAACTCTATTATTATACGACTCTGGGCTCTGCTAAGCAAAGCTGCTTTCAAATCACAACCATAGACTGTAAAAAAGATAGACGTAGTGTCCGTGACGTCACCTATACGTTTTTGAAGATAGTTTTTGAAGCTTAAAGTAGGCGGTGCCTGCCAAAAACACTTTTTGTACCAGGTTGTAAACATATTATTTTCTACTGTAAAGTTGGCCATTTTAACATGGAGGTCTATGGGAATTGACTCTTTTGGGCCTGCCTCAGTCAATGAATTGCAGTTTAAATCACTTTCAAATTGGCTTCCTCAGAGAGATCGGAAAGTTGCCCCTCAATCTCAACCAGAGGCGTCATGCCCATTTAAAATCAAAGAAGCGTCCATTAATCTGTTTAATATGCACAATATTATCAATTCTGTGCTGCATCCTTGTCACTTTTCAGAGAATTTTGCCGTTTTGATAGTGTTTTGATCGTGTACATTACTTTATTCTGGCGGCAGGCGCTGCAGTCAGCACAGTCGTAGACGTCATCAGCGTCTGAGCGCGCTCACAAGCTTTGCTGCTGCTGCTGAGGAATTAAAACGTGTAAGAAACGCTCACCAAACCCCAGTATGGTAATGTGCAGTTAACCTCCTCTGTGTAGAAAATGTATGGTTTAAAATGTGACCGTCTCGACGTTATATTAGTAGAGATTTCTAGATTCATCTTCTTGGTAAAACGCCAAAGTTCGCGTTTCTTACATGCGCGGAATCACGCATGCTCATATGAGGTAAAATTTAATGCAAAAATCCGATCCTCTAATAATATAATCTACTTATTTTTCAAAATCATTATTGAACATTTAAATCAATCACGTGGTTATAGCTTATGTCATTTTCGTTGTAAGTTGTATACTTTATGGATTTAAATTTACATTCATTCCATATATAATGCAGTTGTTGTGCAAAATGCATTAATGACACAATTAAACAAGTCATTAAACAAAACGTTAATAAACAAAACATGCCGTTTCAGATGTAAATATGATGCCAATATGTCATTATTTTTCTGTATGTGTTTATATTATAGTGCACTTGCCACAGCTAATATGGCAACGCTGTAGAAATACGATCCAGTGGCCAGTGTGCAGTCTATGTATTATTATGTCTATGGGGCCCAGGTGCTTACACCAGCCAGACAGCTGAGGCATAGTGTGACTTCAGTCAATCGGAGAACAGCGGGCAAGATCACGGTTCCCAGAGGCACTGAGCCATTGGGAGGAAAGCAGGACAAACAGGAAAAGCTGTGTAATAAACGTTTTTGTTTTTATCTCTCTTTCCACACACAGACATACAAGAGCATCATCTGTTTTCCTCTAATGATAAACTCTCAGGAGAGGAAGATGAGTGTGATGACCCTGTTTAAAGTGGAAGATGCCTGCAGTGCAGTGCATGCTGGGAGTCTGTGATCGGCTCAGTGTGGCGTGTCTTTGGTGCCAAGGAGAATTTAACAGCAGGACATCAGGCTGAAAGAGCACACTTACACATAAGTGATGAGATGCTCAAAGGAATGGTTGCCCCCCAAAATGATAATTCAGTCTCTTGTCATTTCTACAGAAGAAAGTCACAGACTTGGAGAGACATAAGGCTCAGTAAATTATGACTGTGTGATTGTGAACTATATGCTTTTAATATTATGATGGGTAACATTTTTAAAGACTATAAATGTTGTTATGCCGCTGTCACACTAGACTTTCAGCATTCAAAATTTCTATACAGACCTCTGCTTATATTGGCAGTAACTGGATAGGATATCAGGTGCTTAAGTGTTGATGTTTTATTCAAACATCGTGGATTTATGGTGACAATGAACACTAACATCTTAAACATTACACTTTACGTAACCACTTTACCACCACTTTATTGTTTACTTGAACTACACCACAAAATTGTTTATATTGCATATAGGTTCTCTTGTGTTGTAAATGTTTATTTTTAATTTTTACTATTCTGTATTCAGTATTTTACTTAGTCTGTCCTCTGCTGAATATTTTATATGCTATTGTCCTCATCATTTATTTATTGTTTGTTGCACTTCTACCCCATCTTATGAGGAAAAACAAAATAAGAAGTGTATTGTACCAAGTAATATGACAATAAAAATCTTGAACCTTGCATAAATGGAATAAAAAGTCCATGGCATTACTTTGGTGCTTTTAAATAATTGCTATGTTAGAATAATTAACTTTGTTAACTAAATTATGTGTAATAATCTGATTCACTTTGATGTAAACTAAATCATTTGTCAGTGAATGCGTAACAGTGTCCGTCTGGCGAGTATATTTTTGGACTGAGTCTTAAGACAGCTTTTGCGTGTGTGTTTGCAGTGTTTGAAATAAAAATCCCATGAGAAGTTAAGAAGGATTTATCACTTTGTGTTTGTTGGACTATTTTTGAGTAGCATGTAGTATAACACATGTCTAATATTTATCATTAGGATTCAAATCACCCTATATGAGCGAAAGTGACGCGATTGTCAAGTATATATTAGCCAACGACTGCCCTAGTGATGATTGACTTAGAAAATAGATGAGCAAATCTATAGTGATGTCATCAATCTTGTGTGCTTTAACACACTGATGTCATTGTGTAAGACTCATCACAGTCTGTGAATCATTACAAGCTGTAGTGACTCAACCACGACACATGACAAATTGATGACTTTTCCTTGATAATACATTAGTTTCCCAGACAGGGCTTAAACAGGGTCCCAGCCTAAAATGCACGTTTGATGCATTTTGATGCACGTTTTCTCTCAAGATGCACACCAGTAATATTTTTGCAAGGTATGTTTAAAAAAACTATTTTAATCTCCTAATATAACTAAGGCCTAGTCCTGGATTAATCTAAACTCTGGGAAATTGCATCAATACTAAACCAAAATAAACACTGAAATGTTACAAAACAAAGCAGCTGACATAATTTCAAATGTTCAGATTTTCACAGTCTCTTACTGAGTGAAAGAGGTTATTGAGATGTGTCCTGTAGATTGTAATGTTGTAAAATGTTATTATTGTAGTAAATAATTAAAATGTGACATTATAGTGTAATATTGGATACAGACATGTGGTTGAACAGAAAGCCTGTGATTTTTACATGCAGATACGTCAGTGCATGTGTGATGATATCAGAGATTTGAACAGTAACTTTATTTTTTATTGAATAACGATATCAGATACAAAAAACACATTTAGTTCAATGTCACATGAAGAAGAGGCATTTGTCACATTTGTTACCAGAGAAGAAAGAAAGAGAAAGAAAAACTGTATAGTTACTGTATAATTTGAAATCATTTATGAAATGTGACAGATTTGGTTTACAAAGGGCCCATTTTGTGAGATATGAACACCTGACCTGCACCATCACTGCCACTGACGTCACAGTCTCAAAAATGAAAGAGCTGCATTATTAACTATACTGCTTTTTCACATTTGTAAAATCAAAAACAAAACGCAGTTTCTGAACACAGTTTTAAGATTCCTGTATTCAAATATCTCATAATAGTTTTGCCATAATGCATGGAACCATGATCCTGAGAGAAAGGGAAAGACAAAGTCTGTATGCATTTTAAAAAGCCACAGCTTTGATGAATGGGGTAGTGAAAGTCCCGCCTTCTAGTAAAAAGAGTCAATCACCAATCGTTTTCCGAGTGACGATTCCTTGGGGGATGGGCTTAGTACAGAAGCGCTTGCCGACCTTTGCGCATGGGCAGTAGCTGGTATAATATAGGAAAATGTGTTTTTAACGCAATTTGAGCTTAAAAAGCAAAACGGATGAAACAGTCAGGTTTATTTATTGGTGAAAAATATGTTCTTTAATCGTGGCCACCGAATTTAGAGACAGTATAGTATTCCCCCTTTCAAATCAATTTTACTTGGTCTGGTACTGAAAATAGATTTGTAAATATGGACTTGATTTAACATCACTGACCAGCGAGAATAACATGAATGAAATATAAGCAGAGAGAGAGAGAGAGAGAGAGAGAGAGAGAGAGAGAGAGAGAGAGAGAGAGAGAGAGAGAGAGAGAGAGAGAGAGAGAGAGAAGCGGAGCGTAAATTCCCGGGCGAATCATTCGTGTTCGTCTCGCGCACACACGCACGCACGTTTCTTTATGACGTCACGAGCGTGCTGTCGTCGCGCGTCCTCTGCTCGGACCTTTTCGGGTCCTGTCTGTTTTAAATCGCTCGTTCTGTTTCTCGGCTGGTCGATATGAGCTACGATCCTTCATGAAGCTCACGGATGAGAGACGCCGTTCATGACGCGATCTCCGGTAATCCCGTCAAACGCGACGCTTCCGGCGGGACTGTGATGTGATCCCCGTCAGTCTGCTGCTTCACGCGCATCTCTACCGGACACATGATGGATGATTCGGGAATAATCAGACGCAGGCGTTTGCAGGTCAGATCCCTTTACTTGTCAGTACTATAGTAATATTATACATCTCTAGATATACTGTGGACATCTGTCATTGTGATACTATTGTGTTATTTACAGTAACTTGAATGACCAGGCAAATACCATGGTGTTCACATTTGTAGTACCATATGGTATTTACCTGGATAAGACACCCCGGAATTACAATGTACAGTAAATATCTGAATGTAATCATTCAGAAAATAATAGCGCCATCATTCCGATGCTACAAATAAAAACCGCGATATTATCATATGAGGCAAATAATGATGAAGATTTTAATGTTGTGTGTAGATGTTTAATTGTGTTCATGTGTTTTGTTCTGGTGTACTGTGACACTGTGTGTGATCATACTAGACACACGCACGCACACACGCACACACGCACACAGTGGAGGTTATACCGTTAACAATCACTGCCATATGGTCCAACGTTCAGTCCCTGGGGTCAAAGGTGGGGTCTCCCATCATGCAGTAGGGTACTGCATGCATATTAGTAGCTGACTGTTGTCTTGCTTTTGTGAGTCGATGGTTTTAATTGCACTGCTGTATACATGTGGCTCTTATATGTCTCACACACAATCAATAAACAACAGCTTGACCGGAGTGTGTGCTTGGATTTGTCATGTTAAACAAGCACACTAGCAGAACCTTAAACGTGAAAGATGACAGACAAGTTGAGCTTTAAAGGACTTAAAATTGCAGTGACATTAGAATGCTTTAAGTCACATTAAGCAAACCTGGGGTTTAACTAAAACCTGTTAACAGATTGACTGGGATTATTTGGGGTTTTTATTTACGGAGAGAATCTGGTGCAGCAGCGGAGATCATTAGCGAAAATAGTTGGGGAGAAAATGCAAAATATGCCGTCAGACGTCACAGGCTGTTTTGATGATGGGTGCAGAAGATCTCTTAATGTAATGATGCTGAGATTCTGAGGTTGGCACAGTAAATGAGGGATCTGCACCAAACAGTGGGCATGATGCCCAGCCACTGCCATTTCACTAAACCTCAGACTAATGTTTCAGACCAGCTGAGGATTAACAGCCATCTGATGATGGAGTTACTCTTACAGCGTCATATAAAACTCAGAATTAATGTTTTTTATATGATATTGTTTCCTAGTAATTTGAAATTATTTATAACACGTCACTTTAATCTACAGATGATTGCTTGTACTTAAAGGGGGGGGGGGCTTAATGCTATTTCATACCTTCTGACTTATTAACACAGTTAAAGAGTTAATCATCATGCTAAACAAATGCAAAGTGTCAAAAAAGCAGTTAAGCGTGTGATGGAGTATTTCTGGACCAAACTCACGCCTCCTTTTTTTGAACATGGGTACCCATTACATATCAGTGACCCCATATTCCTTTTATGGGCACTTCCCCCGGAAATGCAGGCCCACACATCAATCACAGTGAGATTGAGGACGTTCATTAGCATTGTTTCTTCAAGTAAAAGTCACAGGCATTACTGCATGCGACAGCTTTGTTTTATATCAACAATCAACAATGGCACAAAAGAAGTGTGTTTTTGGATGTAAGTAGAAGAAAGTCTTGTTTGCTTTCCAAGTAATCCAGCCTAATGGAAACATTTGTTTATCCGGGGCAGCAGACGAGTTTTGCGTGTGTTTGTTTAATGCTGGATTTCATTGAAATGGTGCAGTCCCAACAGGGTCATGAGTCGCAGGCGGTAAGTAAAACTGCATCAAATGTCTGTGTTTTTTTGGTACTTAGCGCGTAAGTGCATATAATGTAAACAACATTAACATATAGTGAATCATAAGTTAACCAGAGATAGTTGCATAATGTTTTGTGTGTGTTGCTTACTCGTGACACGCTCCTTCCGCTGGACACCTCTGGGATCTTGTGCTTTTCCGGAAACAATCGCTAGAGCTAATCTGTCTTTTTTAAAGACTCTTCGGAGATATAAAGGATGCAGTACTACTCTATAGATACTCAAAATTAACATGTGATGACGTGTTATGTGAGCTTTAAGATCAGAATTTTTAGTTTTTAAGTATAGACTTATATTAATACACAACGCAAGCCACATCAGAAGCCTGGAATATCACAGAGTTTTATGGGTGGACTCTCTTGGTTTGGACCAGTAGGCAATAAGCCCCCAGCGTCTTCATGACATGCTATAAAAACCTCTCTGAGCATTAATTGAACATCTGGCAATGTTATTTGAACCAAGAATACTTTATAGAACTGTTTAAGAATTAATTTTCTTTTAAATAAAAGATGCTGTTTTTAATATATAAGGTGAATACGCAGTGAGAGAGAAAGAGACACACATGCAGGGAGAGAGAGTGAGTGAGCCTGTAGTAACTAATGGGCCATTACATGAGCTGAAAGTGCTCGGCCTGCCGGGTCTCTGCTCGCAGTGAGAGAGCTCCATATGTCCACGTCAGTTTGCCGGGCTTCTCTTCTCCTCTGGGTTTCTGGGAAGCTTTTACGGCATTTGGGAAGGAAAAACTCAATTACAGTCTAAAATGAAAGATGTGAGTCACAGTGGAACAAACACGGCGATCTTTCTTCCAGAGAAAAACAAGTGCTGAGCGATCACATGTTCTTCTGCTTCACATGAACTCGGGCGTCATGAGCGTGGTTCATTTATGAAGTTAACTCATAAATTCATAATGATGAACCTAAATAAAGCATTGTTATGTGATGTTGTGGTATAATTGTAAACACTACTTTAATCTGCTAAATAAATAAGTTTGATTGTATAATGTGTGACACTAATAAGAAAACAAACTGGAAATTTCATCAGTACTGAGTTTGACACAGAATGATAATTAACATTAAACCTGAAGTGTAGGCTGCAAACCGAACTAAAGCGGTTTTTAATGTGTGTTAAAACATGTTTGATGTTGATATAACACGGGTAGACCGGGTCAGACATGATGACATCATTCTATACAGTACTGCTGTCGCTGTCCATGGTGCTGAAGTTATTCTTGACATTCTCAACGCTTCTTGAGTTTCATTTCTCTTCTTTACATTAAGGATTTTCAAACTTTATGATGCCAAAAACCCCCAAATATGATGAAATCTCTGGGAAATATAACAATTTACATATTTTTACGTATAACGGAATATTATTGGCTAAAGCCGGATGTATAAACCTGAAGACAAACCTTTTTAATTTAATTTGTATTGCAGCAACTTTGACAATAAATCTCATTTTATAGCAGTTTTACAAGAAATTCTGCCTTTTGATAAATGGGGACCCGAGTTTGAAAACCACTGCTTTACATCACGATGCACAACTAACTAGTGTATGTTAGGACAATCTTTTATGCGAGTATATTAAAGGATATTATAAGATGATTATTTACATTGTAAAAAAACCCAACTTAAATGTTTTCCTAACAAACATAATAAAGTAACTTAAAGATTTCAAGTCATCAATTAATTGTTTTGTGTATACGGCCTTTGCTAACAAACTTTTTTGTTGACTTTTAAAGGAATATTCAATTTTCTTAAAAGAAAAATCCAGATAATTTACTCACCACCATGTCATCCAAAATGTTGATGTCTTTCTTTGTTCAGTCGAGAAGAAGTTATGTTTTTTGAGGAAAACATTGCAGGATTTTTCTCATTTTAATGGACTTTAATAGAGCCCAACATTTAATACTTAACCCAACACATAACAGTTTTTTTCAACGGAGTTTCAAAGGACTCTAAACGATCCCAAACGAGGCATAAGGGTCTTATCTAGCAAAACGATTGTCATTTTTGACAAGAAAAATAAAAAATATGCACTTTTGAACCACAACTTTTTGTCTAGGTCCAGTCCAGCGTGACCTAACGTAAATGCGTAGTGATGTAGGGAGGTCACGTGTTATAAAACCCACATTTGCGGACCATTGTAAACAATAAACTGACACAAAGACATTAATTAGTATCATTCCACATACAACAACGTAGGAAGGAACGGTTCTCTTTCAACACATTTGTAAACACTGGGGCGGAGTTTCGCGTTCATCTTCTGTGACCTCTTGACATCATGACGTATTGCGTGGGGTCACGCTGACACATCACGACCGGTTTTAGACGAAAAGTTGTGGTTTAAAAGAGCATATTTTTGATTTTTCTTGTCAAAAATGACAATCGTTTCGCTAGATAAGACCCTTATGCCTCATGTGGGATCGTTTATAGTCCTTTGAAACTCTGTTGAAAAAAATTTTTAAGTCTTGAGTTAAGTATTAAATGTTGGGCTCTATTAAAGACCATTAAAATGAGAAAAATCCTGCAACGTTTCCTCAACAAACATAATTTCTTCTCGATTGAACAAAGAAAGACATCAATATTTTGGATGACATGGTGGTGGGTAAATTATCTGGACTTTTCTTTTATGAAAATGGACTAATCCTTTAAATACTCAAGCGTTTTATCAAACTGAGTAATCTGAACAAATTTATTTAATAGTAAACAAGGGAAAGTTCCCATCATGCACTGCATCATGTTCAATTCAGTGGTTAATATTATTAAAAAGGATTTCTGTTTTAGTGTTTGCGGGCTTTATATGCTGTTTTTATCGTTGTAAGTGATGTGCTTTATGTTGTATTTAGTGTGACTTATTTAATGCATGATGTTGCATAAGAAAAAGTGTGTTTTTATAACATATATAAAACAATTTAGGAAAGTCGTATAAACACCTTGGGTCTCATTTATAAAACTGTGCACTGTAAAAAAGCTTAAGCTGGCACAACAACAAAAAATGTTGTAGTAGTACTAATTTCCCCAAGCTTTTTCTTGTTTAAGTAACATGACTCAATTTATTAGTGTCCCATATCTTCCAACGTCAAGACAATAAGAAAAAATGTGTTTAACCAACTTAAAATAATTAGTCAACGAGCTAATTTCTGAGTTTACTCAAGGTACTTATGTCTATCCAACTCAAAAGATAATGGGTCTCATTTATAAAGCGTGCATATGCACAAAACAGGGCTGGAAAAGTGCGTAAGCCAGTTCCCACGCAAAGGTTGTGATCTATAAAAAACTAATTTGATGGGAGAATGGGCTTGCAGTAAGGATCCTAAATTATTACAAACCATATTTGTATTTGTTATGCACTGTTATACATTTTACATTATTTTACCTTTATTCTTCCTTATTTAATGATTTTAAATCAATCTCAGTTTCAGTTTATGTGATTTTATTGATTTATAATACATGTTAATTTAATTTGAAATACTGAAGCCAGTTGTACAGACACACTTTGATGCATGCTGTAATCCTCAGGGGGTTGTGACTTCTTAGGTTATTATATAAAGTATATTGACCTGTAGGGTCATTCAGAGAGAGTTTTACCTGCAGTCGATACAGCAAGAGAGAGATAGAGAAAAAGAGAGAGAGAAAGAGAAAGACTAAGTCGCAGCATTTAAATGTCTCTGAGAAAGATTAATTCAGTGTGAGACCACCATTACACAACATTTCAAACTTGTCAGCGTCAGCAACAGCCAATCACATTGAGAGACCCAACAGCCAATCACAGTGTTGTCATGGAAACACTTCTTTAATGAATGAGCAATAATATTCAGTTTTTCATTAGTAATCAATGCAAAGGTATTAATTAATATTTATTTGCAAAATATTGGAAGTGTTTTGATATGATGATGATATGAAGTTAATTTTGATTTCATTGTTAGCCTGTTGAATACATTTTGTGCATTGCTTTTGCGTATTGTGCGGATGTCAAACATCGAAATGATCTTATTTGATTTATTAAGCTGTTTAAAAGATTTTTTTGTAATGGGAATGTGGTTTGTGAAGCATGTTTTCTGTGTAAATGCTAATATATGAAGGGACATTTCTAATTTCACAGCTGAGAACACACACTGTTAGGTGGATGTGTAGGATGAACCCAAATGCAGACAACAAGGGGTTAACTCAGGATATTTAATGAATAAAACAGAAAACAAAACCCACGAGGGGGCAAAACAATATAAACCAGATACAAAAACAGAGGAGTGAACACTAAACTGGACAAGATACAAGACTACACACTATAACACTAAACAATAAACTAGACAGAACACTAAATATACAATAAACTTGACTTAGACTTGACTTAGACTTGACTTTAACTAGACAGTGTACTCACAGGAATGAAACACAATGCACAAGCACAGGACAATGAATACAAGAGGATTAAATAGGGTAACAAATCAAGAGGGGAACAGGTGCTATAAATCAAACAATAATGGGATAATTAATGAGGAAACAAGGGGGCGGGATCAAGAGACGAGACTGAGAGCACATGGCTAGGAATAAACAAAGCCAGTGCTCTCACACAAAACATGGGTCTGTCATGGTTCTGCCACAAGACTAGATTAAACAAAGGACAAAATGGCAGAACCATGACAGAATCCCCCCCTTAAGGAGCGGCTTCCAGACGCTCCCCAGGGGAACACTAAACACGAGACATGACAGACTGACAGATAGACAGACACCAAGAAAACATGACAAACAATATCAAAGGCAGACAAGATAACAATACAAAGGGGTTGGGGTGACATAATAAAAACAACAAACAAGGGAGGGGGGGCGGAGGCAAAACAGAGTCCACAAAAGGAAGTCCAGGTAGGGTGGAGATGGGTGGGCAAGGGGTCTTGGGTTCAGGGGTAGTAGAGGGCTTGGGACGAGGAGTCCGGGCAGGCTTGGCGGGGTTCTTGGAGACAGCAGGCTTGGTAGGGGAAGCAGACTTGGTAGGGGGTACAAACGGAGGCAAGGCAGGGTTCCAGGGCATGGTAGGGGTAGACAAGGGAGCCGACGGGGGCGAGCCAGGACTCACTGGGTAGGGGAGAGAGTTCAGGGAGGACATGGAGACAGTGGCAGGGGAGGAAGCAACAGAAGGAGCCGGTGAGACAGGGGGCGCTGTGGCTGGCAGCGGAGACAAGACAGGAACAGAGACAGGGGGCGCTGCGACCGGCAGCGGAGACGAGACAGGAACAGTGACAGGGGGCGCTGTGACCGGCAGCGGAGACAAGACAGGAACAGTGACAGGGGGCGCTGCGTCCGGCAGCGGAGACGAGACAGTGACAGGGGGCGCTGCGTCCGGCAGCGGAGACGAGACAGTGACAGGGGGCGCTGCGTCCGGCAGCGGAGACGAGACAGTGACAGGGGGCGCTGCGTCCGGCAGCGGAGACGAGACAGTGGGCGCTGCGTCCGGCAGCGGAGACGAGACAGAGTCCGAGACAGGGGGCGCTGCGTCCGGCAGCGGAGACGAGACAGAGTCCGAGACAGGGGGCGCTGCGTCCGGCAGCGGAGACGAGACAGAGTCCGAGACAGGGGGCGCTGCGTCCGGCAGCGGAGACAAAACAGAGACCGTGACAGGGGGCACAGCGGGTGGCTGCGCAGACGGCAGGGGCTGCAGCGGTGGCTGCGCAGGCTGAGGCTGAGGGTCCACAACCCCTCTCCTCCTCCTCTTCTTGCGCGGGCGTGGTGCGGTGAACGGAGCAGGTGGGATGAGCGCCGTGGTGGGAGTAGCAAGATCTGTGGAGGACCCCTCAGACGCCGACTCCCACGAGATCCTCCTCTCGCGCTTCCCTCGAAGGTCGGCAGGCTGGACAGAGCTTACGGGGACCGGAGTGGTGAGCGCCGGGTCCTCCCGCGTCACCACTCCGATGACAAGACCCTCCGGGATAGGGGACAAAGGAGGTGGGGGTACGACCTTGACTGAGGCCCTGGGCTCCGGCCGGTTACTAATATACCGCACCATGTCCTCGAAGCCCAGGTACCTCATCATCCTCCGCTCCTTGGGTTTGAGGGGCTCCTTGAGGCAACTACAAAAAATAGTCATAAGTTCTGCCTCATTGAAACCGGAGCCCCTCGCTGCATCCAGAAAATCGCTGGCAAAGGTCCAAACATCGGCCTCCTTCTGGCGGAGGCCGAACAAAATGTGCGCCTGATGCGCACGCTGGGCCTTGTCCATGCTGTCTGCTGGGTTCATAACTGGCTTGTGCATTCTGTTAGGTGGATGTGTAGGATGAACCCAAATGCAGACAACAAGGGGTTAACTCAGGATATTTAATGAATAAAACAGAAAACAAAACCCACGAGGGGGCAAAACAATATAAACCAGATACAAAAACAGAGGAGTGAACACTAAACTGGACAAGATACAAGACTACACACTATAACACTAAACAATAAACTAGACAGTAGGGATGGCTGACGCGAAACAGTCGTTCCGAAGCTTTGCGAGATCCCGAAGCGCAGATGTGTCGAAACACTGATCCGAAGCGTGATTCAAAACACCCATGTCACGTGACTATGACCAAACGAAGCCTCGAAGTGTTTCACTAAGTGTTTCATCAGGTGTGGTCTGCCGAATCAGCGTTTGATTGGCACGGTCGGGAACAGACAACACAATCGCACATCTGTATAAAAGTGAAATAAACGCATATTGACCTTGTGGGTTTTTGTGAGAGGAGTTTTTCAAAGGCTGGAGAAATTATCTGTAAAAAAAGAAGTAGGCTAAGTCCTTCCACACACAGCAGATATTTATATGTGACATGGTGGCTTGATATATTTTATTAATTTCTTATTGTTTATGTGGTATTTATCTCTATTCAATTTATTTATTAAATAGACCAGCTTATAGTTATTGACAATGATGAGCCTAAAAGCTCATGTAGTTGTCAAACAGATGTTAAAACAACAACAAAAAATATGTAACTTAATTGTGATGACGGTAATAACAATGCGTTTTCCGGGGTTCGATCCAGCGGGCTTTTGCATGCGAGTCGAAGACACTATCCACTCTCCCACCTGATCACTCGTATAAATCAAACAACATGTGGGATACAATTTGTCAGCGCTCGTCTAAAACCTTGTCAAGGCTGCTCTATGGCAATACGTGCAAATGACCACTAGGTGTCACTGTGGAGGCGGTTTCGATTCATGTTTCGAAGCCTCGACACAATTGATTCAACTGTTTCAGTGTTTCACGAAGCCTCGCTCTGCCCATCACTACTAGACAGAACACTAAATATACAATAAACTTGACTTAGACTTGACTTGACTTAGACTTGACTTTAACTAGACAGTGTACTCACAGGAATGAAACACAATGCACAAGCACAGGACAATGAATACAAGAGGATTAAATAGGGTAACAAATCAAGAGGGGAACAGGTGCTATAAATCAAACAATAATGGGATAATTAATGAGGAAACAAGGGGGCGGGATCAAGAGACGAGACTGAGAGCACATGGCTAGGAATAAACAAAGCCAGTGCTCTCACACAAAACATGGGTCTGTCATGGTTCTGCCACAAGACTAGATTAAACAAAGGACAAAATGGCAGAACCATGACACACACGTGCTGACATTCCTATTGATTGTCAATGTTCAATCACTGCTAATGATGTTTGCTGATTTAATACCACCATTTAATATTTTTAATACCACATAAACTATTTGGATTTGTGTGTTGTTTGCTTTGGCTTCTTTTAAAACTATTAGTGTTAGTGGAGAATAATCTATAACCCATCACTGGTCTTATCGTTTAATGGACCAAGAGTCCCAACACAGCTGTTTTGATATTGAGTGTAACAGCATGATTGTGTGATATTGATTTATGATATCTTTCAGTCAGCAGGTTCATGTCTCTTATTTTTGCCAAGACACTATTGTGTCTATTGAGAGAGAGAGAGAGACAGACAGAGAGTGAAAAGACAATTGAGAGATTATTATGTGCTCAGGCATGCATTCAATCACATCACACGCACACAAAGGGGAGATAAACACACACACAGCACTTATGTGATTAATGTGTGTGTTGTCCTTTTTAAAGTTTGTTTAGTGAACTAGTGGGCTATTTCCAACTAGTGCTGGACAATAAATCTGCTTGCTATGCTTCTCAATGAATTATGGTGAATTGCCGCTGCATCCAAAAGCCAGAGGGCGCTCTCGTGCAGAAACTCAATATGCGTTGCAGAAGCAATACCATTTATACCTGCAACTCTAGGAAATGCCTATAATCATATTTATATCACCGTTTATCAAAAGTTTCCCGAAGTTATAAGATGGTAACGAATATTTATAATGATTATGTTTGACGAATGCTGTTTTTTCAAATTCATGTTATAAACTACTCAAACTAACAGTTATTTCAGATCGATAAGGACTTACTGATCAAAAGCTGTAGTATATGAAATAGCGGTGAATAATATCGGCTGTGCGATTCAGAATAGTTATCAACCACATATTATCAGTTTATATCGGCATTTATCAGTGCACCCCTAGTATGAATCGCAATAAATCTGCTCAGCCCTATTTCCAACACAGTATTTGTGTATGACCTGTTAAATATTTTCAACTTGCGTGAAGACGCGTTTGTGTTTTTGTATCAATCGCGCCACACAATTTATGCGTTTGGATCGCCATGCGTGAGTTTGGGTCTATTCCCGTCTTTGCATTGACTTTGTATGTAATCTACTGACTAATCAAATCGCTGAATTCGCGTTTGGTGTATACACCCCTTAATGCTGCGTACACACCAAACGCGAAGCATCACGTTCCTCGCTCTAGATTACTCACGGGATGTAACTTTGTGTCATGCTAATTTTTCACTTGAGATTTTCAACTTGCGCAAAGATGTGTTTGAGGCAAATAGTGTGGGGTTTTTTTGCGACAATTGTGCCACTTAATTCGCATCATTCACATCATCTCGCACGAGTTCGCATTTATTCTCGTCTATGCATTGACTTTGCAATGTACTTGTGCGTAATCATTGAATTCGTGTTTGGTGTCTACGCCCAATAACAGGCCCTGATATTTACAGGATTCTTTATACATTCATATACGTTTGATATTTTATAGTATAGTATAATTTAGGCATTTGTATGACTTCCTGTGGCTCCGTTGGTAGAGAACTTGCAAAATAAGCACAAAAGCTCATGGGTTCGATCCTGTAAAAATGTCTATTTTGTAATGCACTGTAAGGATAAAAGTGTTTGCCAAATGTATACATGTCAGTGTGTTTATTTTAAACGGTTGTCTGATTTGAGTTTTTTCTCTGTTTTTATCTGTCTGTGTCTGGACATCTTTGGGCTTGAAGGATCTTCCTCTGCCGCGCAAGAACAGCAGGTAAGTTTAGACAGATAAGATTACACTGTCTGTCTTTTGTAAGCAGTGTCGCATTTTGTTGTCTCTGAATGTGGTGTCAGTACTTTTCTGAAAGATAAATTCATTGCATATCGTTGGTGTGATCTGTCTGTCTCTGTGCATTTCTCTAAAGCTTCACTCACTTGAATATTTTCATCTCATGTTAGTTTAGTTGTCTCAGACACTGTGAACTCCTTGAGAAACACATCACAAGCATATTTGTATACACAGACTCGACACACAGACACATAATAATAAATCTTTGGAGTGGGTGTATTGCACCTGCTCCCCCTTTTTTAACTCAGTCTTGGTATCATCCGATGCCTTTGGGATTTTAGCCACAATTCCCTCTCTTCTCTGTTTTTCCAGTACAGACAGACGGTCTAACTGTTCTCATACACATACACACACACATATCTCGCTGGTTATTTTGGAGAAATTTCTTCAATGATTCAGCAGTTTTATTTTGTGCGTTGTTTAAGATGTTTCGTCGCACCAAAAGGTAAAAGCATCTTTTGTCATAATGCGATTTACAGATTTTGATGAGGTCATCGTTTACCTGCAGTTGTTGAATCATGAGCAGAGTGAAAATGTTGAGATGCAAAGACATTATTTTTTATTGTTTTATTTTAGGATGGGATTAAAAATACTTTTTTACTGCTGTTATATAGCATTGTGTTTTTGTTTTATGTTGTTTATATTAATAAATGTTGAAAAGTGTTTGACAGAATTAACATCATCTTGTTAAACAACATCTGTTTAAGCCACATGTTGTTTGACAAAATCATCTGTTTGTCTTTAGTGCATCTGGTGTGTCTTGTGTTATAGTCACAAAATCATGATGGATATTTGATTGTTTTAATTACATTACCTGTTGACACAGGTTAGTCTCTGACTGCTGTAAATATTCAGTACATCTATCAGTCTTTCTTTTATATCTTGATGTCTTATGTAAATTATTTAAAATGATCAACTGGTATGTGGTGTGTCAAATCCATTTGTTTATGATAGGTAGATTATGTTTTCTTTAAGAGGGGCGGTGTCTCAGTCAGAACAGATGATCATCCCTTATGACCTGTTTCTACCTCTGTGTGTGTGTGTGTGCACATTGTAAAATGGGTTAAATAGAGCTGAGATACATTCATTCATTCATTTGTTTGTTTCTTCATTCATTCATATGTTCATTCATTTGTTTATGTGCTTGTTTGTTTGTTTGTTTACTCATTAATTCAAATAGTTTGTTTATTCAGTTAATTTTTTTGTTCATTCATTTGTTTATTTGTTTGTTCATTCAGTCGTTTGTTTGTTTGTTCATACATTTGTTTGTTTGTTAATAAGGTAATTTATTTCTACCTCTGTGTGTGTGTGTGTGTGTGTGTGTGTGTGTGTGTGTGTGTGTGCGTGCGTGCTGTGCACATTGTAAAATGGTTCATATTCATTAATATGTTCATTCATTCATTTGTTTATGTGTTTGTCTGTTTGTTCATTCAGTCGACTTGTTTGTCTGTTTGTTCATTCAGTCGACTTGTTTGTCTGTTTGTTTGTTCATTCAGTCGTTTGTCTGTTTGTTCATTCAGTCGTTTGTCTGTATGTTCATTCAGTCGTTTGTCTGTTTGTTCATTCAGTCATTTGTCTGTTTGTTCATTCAGTCGTTTGTCTGTATGTTCATTCAGTTGTTTGTCTGTTTGTTTTTTTTGTTTGTTTGTTCATACATTTGTTTGTTTGTTTGTTCAGTAATTTATTTCTACCTCTGTGTGTGTGTGTGTGTGTGTGTGTGTGTGTGTGTGTGTGTGTGTGTGTGTGTGTGTGTGTGTGTGTGTGTGTGTGTGTGTGTGTGTGTGTGTGTGTGCGTGCTGTGCACATTGTAAAATGGTTCATATTCATTAATATGTTCATTCATTCATTTGTTTATGTGTTTGTCTGTATGTTCATTAAGTCGTTTGTCTGTATGTTCATTCAGTCATTTGTCTGTTTGTTCATTTAGTCGTTTGTCTGTTTGTTTATTCAGTCGTTTGTCTGTATGTTCATTCAGTCGTTTGTCTGTACGTTCATTCAGTCGTTTGTCTGTTTGTTTGTTTGTTTGTTTGTTCATACATTTGTTTGTTTGTTTGTTTGTTCAGTAATTTATTTATATCTGTGTGTGTGTGTGTGTGTGTGTGTGTGTGTGTGTGTGTGTGTGTGTGTGTGTTTGTGCGTGCTGTGCACATTGTAAAATGGTTCATATTTATTAATATGTTCATTCATTCATTTGTTTATGTGTTTGACTGTTTGTTCATTCAGTCATTTGTCTGTTTGTTCATTCAGTCATTTGTCTGTTTGTTCATTCAGTCGTTTGTCTGTATGTTCAATCAGTCGTTTGTCTGTATGTTCAATCAGTCGTTTGTCTGTATGTTCAATCAGTCGTTTGTCTGTATGTTCAATCAGTCATTTGTCTGTTTGTTCATTCAGTTGTTTGTCTGTATGTTAATTCAGTCATTTGTCTGTTTGTTTGTTTGTTTCTTTGTTCATACATTTGTTTGTTTGTTGGTTCAGTAATTTATTTCTACCTCTGTGTGTGTGTGTGTGTGTGTGTGTGTGTGCGTGCGTGTGTGTGTGTGTGTGTGTGCGTGCTGTGCACATTGTAAAATGGTTCATATTCATTATGTTCATTCATTCATTTGTTTATGTGTTTGTTCATTCAGTCATTTGTCTGTTTGTTCATTCAGTCGTCTCGTTTGTCTGTTTGTTCATTCAGTCGTTTGTCTGTTTGTTCATTCAGTCGTTTGTCTGTTTGTTCATTCAGTCGACTTGTTTGTCTGTTTGTTCATTCAGTCGTTTGTCTGTATGCTCATTCAGTCGTTTGTCTGTTTGTTCATTCAGTCGTTTGTCTGTTTGTTCTTTCAGTCGTTTGTCTGTTTGTTCATTCAGTCGTTTGTTTGTTTGGTCATATATTCAGTTGTTTGTTTGTTTTGTTTATTCAGTCGTTTATTGTTTTTTAGTTCATTCAGTCGTTTGTTTGTTCGTTCATACAGTCGTTTGTTTGTTCGTTCATACAGTCGTTTGTTTGTTCGTCCATACAGTCGTTTAATTGGTCGTTCATACGGTCGTTCATATGATTGTTCATACGGTCGTTCATACAGCCGTTCATACGGTCGTTCATACAGTCGTTTATATCGGTGTTCTTTTGTTCGTTTATTTGTTTGCTCACTCTGTAATTTATTTGTTTGCTTATTCTGTCATTTATTTGTTAGTTTAATCTTTTAATTTTTGGGTGAGTTCTCTCATTCATTCTGTCGTTTGTTTGGTCGTTCATACGGTTGTTTGTTTGGTTGTTCATAGAGTCGTTCATATTGTCGTTCATTCATTCGTTTATTTTGTCGTTCATTCATTCATTTATTTGTTCGTTCATTATGTTGCTTATTTGTTTGCTCATTTTGTCATTTATTTGTTAGTTTAATTTGTTTATTTACTTCTTGGTTGAGCTCTCTCTCTCACTGATACACACAAACACAGACGCACACAGTAATAGCTCTCAGACTATCAAGAGTATCAAATATCTCTTTTACTCTCTCTTGTGTTACACTGATGAGTGTTTTAATTGAATTAACTTTGTAAATGTTGTTCTATTCTCTGTGTGTGTGTGTTTGTGTGCATGTGCATGTGTGTAGTTGCCGTAGTAACAGGAAGAGTCTGATACTGACCTCCACCTCCCCGACTCTGCCTCGCCCACATTCACCGTTACCGGGACACATTGGTAAGTGGACACACCCGCATGATTTATTTCAGTGGAGGAAATATCTGATAACTGATGTGTTTGTGTACTTCATGTGACAAAGCTTTAATATTTGGATGTTTTGAATTTTGTGTTTGTGAGTTTGTTGGTTTATATTTTAAAGGGACAGTTCACCCAAAAATGAAAAACTTCACCCTCTTTTTGTTTGATCCCACACAATTTATTTTAGGTGTTGAGTTTTGGGTTTTCTGGTGCTATAGGAGTGGATGGTGACCGTTTCTTTAAGCTTCAAAAGGACCCAAAAGTGTTAAATTCCACTCGACTCATGCCCAAAAGGGTTACTAAAATGTAATCCATTTGTTAGTCATTCAGTTTCAGGATGGTTACCTTTAAATAAAGTGTAACAACTGGAACAACATTGATATCCACAACAAGAAAGTAGAGGAGTAAATGTCTTCAACACACTTAAAATATATGACATGTTGAGTTTAGTTATTTATTAAACACTTTTAGATCCTTTTGAAGCTTAAATATTTTATTTTTATTTTGAGAGTGGATGGTGACCAAAGCAGAAAACCCAAAACAACACAAAAAATCTGTGTTTGATTCCTGAAAAAAAAAATGAAAAACTGGGAATCAAATGACATGAGGGGGAAAACCTAAAAGTAAGTTTTTGTTTTGCAATGAACTATTCATTTACAGTCAGTGTCTTCTGTCCACACAGGCAGTAGTCCTCTAGACAGCCCTCGCAATTTCTCTCCCAGCACACCTGCACATTTCTCCTTTGCTTCCTCGAGGAGGTAAAAACACAAACACACACACGCACCTCTTTAAATGTATAGTGTTTGTGTAAATTATTAAACACATTTATGGAGCATTCACCCTCTGTCTGTGTGTGTCCGTGTAGAGATGGACGTCGATGGTCACTGGCATCTCTTCCTTCTTCTGGCTATGGCACCAACACACCCAGTTCAACGGTATTTTAATATCACATTCAAACACACTCCCAATTTTCACAAGAAATACACAAAACACATTCACACACACATACAACCCCAAAACAGAAAAAGTTGGGACACAGTAGAAATTGTGAGTTAAAAAAGAATGGAATAATTTACAAATCTCATAAACTTATATTTTATTCATAGTAGAATATAGATAACATATCAAATGTTGAAAGTAAGATATTTTGAAATGTCATGCCAAATATTGGCTCATTTTGGATTTCATGAGAGCTACACATTCCAAAAAAAGTTGGGACAGGTAGCAATAAGAGGCCAGAAAAGTTAAATGTACATACAAGGAACAACTGGAGGAGGACCAATGTTTAGGAATAGGAATGTTGTCCTATTCTTGTCTAATACAGACTTCTAGTTGCTCAACTGTCTTAGGTCTTCTTTGTCGCATCTTCCTCTTTATGATGCACCAAATCTTTTCTATGGGTGAAAGATCTGGACTAGCAGGCTGGCCATTTCAGTACTCAGATCCTTCTTCTATGCAGTCTTGATGTTGTAATTGATGCAGTATGTGATCTGGCATTGTCATGTTGGAAAAAGCAAGGTCTTCCCTGAAAGAGACGACGTCTGAATGGGATCATATGTATCTAGAACTTGGATAAACCTTTCAGCATTGATGGTGCCTTTCCAGATGTGTAAGCTGCCCATGCCACACACGCTCATGCAACCCCAAACCATCAGAGATGCAGGCTTCTGAAAAGAGCGCTAATAACAACTTGGGTTGTCATTGTCCTCTTTAGTCTGGATGAAATGGCATCCCAGTTTTTCAAAAAGAACTTCAAATTTGGATTCGTTGGACCACAGAACAGTTTTCCACTTTGCCAAAGTCCATTTTAAATGAGCCTTGCCAAGGGAAAACGCCTGTGCTTCTGGATCATGTTTAGATATGGCTTCTTTTTTGACCTATAGAGTTTTAGCTGGCAACAGCGAATGACACGGTGGATTGTGTTCACTGACAATGTTTTCTGGAAGTATTCCAGAGCCGATGTTGTGATTTCCATTACAGTAGCATTCCTGTATGTGATGCAGTGCCATCTAAGAGCCCGAAGATCACGGGCATCAAGTATGGTTTTCCGGTCCTGACCCTTACGCACAGAGATTGTTCCCGATTCTCTGAATCTTTGAATGGTATTATGCATTGTAGATGATGATAACTTCAATCTCATTGCAATTTTTCTCTTAGAAACTCAGAAAACTATTTTTCGCTGCAGCATTGGGGGAATTGGTGATTCTCTGCCCATCTTGACCTCTTAGAGACACTGCCACTCTGAGAGGCTCTTTTTATACCCAATCATGTTGCCAATTGACCTAATAAGTTGCAAATTGGTCTTTCAACTGTTCCTTATATGTACATTTACATTTTCTGGCCTCTTATTGCTACCTGTCCCAACTTTTTTTGGAATGTGTAGCTCTCATGAAATCCAAAATGAGCCAATATTTGGCATGAGATTTCAAAATATCTTACTTTCAACATTTGATATGTTATCTATATTCTACTGTGAATAAAATATAAGTTTATGAGATTTGTAAATTATTCCATTCCTTTTTTACTTACAATTTCTACAGTGTCCCAACTTTTTCTGTTTTGGGGTTGTACATCTAATGACTGAAAACATAAGATCGTATCTGATCACCTTTCTTACTGGATATGTGTCATGGTAGCCCCTCCTAGCATCCCTCTCTCTTTCTCTGGCTGTAGTCTTCCAGTTCCTCACAGGAGCGTTTGCATCAGTTACCGTCTCAGCCCACCATGGATGAGCTTCATTTCCTCTCTAAACACTTTGGCAGTACAGAGAGCATCACTGATGATGATGGAGGACGTTGTTCTCCCCACATAAGACCACGCTCACGCAGTCTGAGGTACACAAACACACACACACATATACACACTTTGTGTTTGGTTAACACACACTCACTCTCTCTTTCTCTCTTCTGATGTGTGCAGTCCTGGTCGCTCTCACTCCTGCTATGACAATGAGATTGTCATGATGAATCATGTTTACAGGGAACGTTTCCCTAAGGTAAAACACACACCACTGACTGTAATCTTTACCTGTCTGTCACAACTGTGTATCACATCTCAGATTCTGAGCACACAAACACTGATACTGATCAAATAAAACGTCACATCTATGTAAAATCTCAGTTATTTCTCCTACACAGCAGTAAAATTTAAAGTTATTTGCCAAGAGAACAAAGTCTGCGGTCAAATATGATCTTAAAAGTTTTTACTTGAGTTCTGCTGATCACTTTCATTTTTAGTATGTCAACAACCGGGTGTGTTTACAGTATAGCTGTTTCCATTACCCCTCAAATTGCGCATATTGAAATAGCAAATGGAAATGCGCTCAATGGAAACACAGCAATTTTCCCTAAACTCCCATATATCACAAAAAGTTTTTACCCTCCTGAGTTATTTTTGCAAAACTACATTTACAGGTCACTTGACGTGTGTAAAAGTCACATGATCATCAATATTGCACAGTATGTTTGATTGGACGACAAGACAGAGAAGTATGTTCGACTACATGTGGCGTCACAAGAACCGTCAAGCGCATGACATCGAAATATTGCTGTGGCGCCATGTTTTTTTAAATGACTTTTGAATAGCTTTTAGTCACAAACCATTGGTTAATGGAAACGCCGTCATTTCTCCATAGTTTTTGTCGACATTTAAAAAACTTTTTAAAGTTTTGAGCAAATCTTTAATGGAAACGCAGCTTATGTTTTCAAAGTAATTTTAAGAGAAACATGAGAGACAAAGTACTCGTAACTCCATTACGTCTCCTGAACTATAAAAGAGCAACAACATCTGATCAATGATGCATTATTTGAAACTCTTGTCTAACATTTCCAGTCTAAGAGCAAACCATATTGATCTTTACTTAGACTGGATGTTACTGCGCGTGTGTTTCTCACACATTTATATTGGCATAACAATATCAGATTTAACTGAGGACAGCTCCCATACAGCAAACAAATATTTTTTTAATATAATTTTTAATATATTTCTAATTATACAAAAATGGCCAAAAATATATTTGCAGAATTTTTTTTCTTTGGAATATGTTTACAAAAATGTATTTTTCAGCAAAATATTTTTTGTATATTTTGAAATATTTAAAAAATATATACTTTGCCCTCCATACATTTCAAACCAAGGAAATATATGAAGAGTTTCATTGCTAAAGGAGATAAATCCGTTTTTAACATTTTTGTCAAAACATGTTTATTATTATGTTATCATGTTATTATTTTGTTTTATGGTGCTACTTGGCTGTATTTTTTAAGTTATGAAGGTTTAAATCAAAACAAACCAACTGCAATTGAATTGATATAAATTGGAATGCACAAACAAAAAACGAGATTTCTGAACAATTAAAAAAACTGATTTATCTCGTTTTGCAACAAACTCTTCATAATCACATCACATTGGAAGAAAAACTTTATGTACAAACCTGTAAACATAACAGATTTGAACAGATTAAATTGAAATATATTTTGAACAAAATAAACTTTATAAACAAGCTTGTATTTAGCATATAATAATATTTAGTAAAAAAAGAAATGTATTTTTTGCTCCTGAAATACATTTTGAAATTTATGTTAATATATAAGGGTTAAAACTAGATATATTTTCAAATTCAAAAATATATTTAATAAAGTTTTACTTTATACAACATTTATTTAGCATATATTTAAAATGTATCTTTGGCTCAATAAATTAAATTTTTTGCTTTATGGGCTATAATTCTTTTCAGTGTAAAAACAAATAACAGTTAGGGCGGTTTCAGATTTGTTGCGATTGCCTGGTCCGAACCCGGGTTCGATTGCTCCCCCCTCCCCATGCCCCCCATGGACTGTGTTCACATATTATTTTTGCATCCGAACTGCGGTACGCTTGCATCATCAAGCTGCAGCCGGCGCGTTCTTATGTTGCTTGGCAACCGCTGTAAACGAGAAGACGACAAGCGTGATTGACGAACCTTAAGCAGAGAGATGATTTCTGAATGCCTCCGCAAAAATTGACGTCGACGGACAGCCCGTTGTCATCGAAACGACTTTAGTATGTTTGGGGCAGACAGACGCAAGTGCGTTTCTGTATTATTTCTTTGAAAACAAAACCCAAGGTTTAAAAAATAAGAACAAAAGTCAAGCAAGCATTCTATGCATTTTGTTGTTAAGGAAAGTGCACACACACAAACACACACGTCTGTTCTGGTGGGACATTCCATATATTACGTAATTAACAGCGTTTCACTTCCGCGATTTGGTACGATTGCGCTCACATCAGCAGCGAACCGATCTGGAGTTCACATGAACCGGACCCCAGACCACCCTTTTTAAGCGGACTCGAGTACGTTTCGCGGGTGCGCACCCGAGTTCGGAAGACAGCGTTCACATCATCCAAATGTACCGAACTCTGATGTCAATCGAACCTGGGTGCGCACCAAAAGTGCTAATGTGAAAACGCCCTCAGTTCTAGTCCTTGATTCTGATTGGTCAATAGCTTTGGTTTATTTATGATAAAACACATCTCAGAGTATCACTACACAGCACTCATATCAATGTAAACACATTTGAAACAATCTGTTACGGTTCACAGTCGGTCAAGGACTATTTCTTCCAGCAAAAGGAAGACTTTCAAGGGGGTCGCACACCGAACGCACAGCTCAGCGCCGCGCCATTCTAAAAAATTGAACACATTGTTTTCTATGGTGCCTGTCCGTGGCGCCCAGTTTTGACTCAGGAAGTTGCTCAAATCCCTGTCGCGCAACAGAGCACCACTCATATAGTTTAACATTAAATAACATCATATTTGTCCTAAATCATTAACATTTTGACATTTTGAAGTAGACGCTATCTGACTAAGCTCGCTCTATTTATTGTGCACTTCCGGTTTATGATACCTCGGAGTTGTCCTAGACGCGACTCGACGCGGCGCTGAGCTGCGCATCCGGTGTGCGACCCCCTTTAGTTGTGTTTGATAAATATATTTTTGCTTTAATATAGTAACCGTTTTATGAAAGCAATAAGGTACTCAAGGCTGTGCTGTATCATGAATAAGTTACAACTTGTACCCTATTGTTTACGTAAAGTATATTTAGATGACGTCATCAATTTGACATTATTCAGGATAAAGATTATAAATGTTTATACAATGTGTTTGTGTTCTGTAATGTTAGGAGTTAGCATATATAGTTGAGCTTATATCTACTGTACATTTGATCTCAGTGCTTTTGAATCTTTGGTAAGGTTAGCATTTATTTTAAGGACATTTCTCCGTCTCTGTTTGTGTCAGGCCACGGCGCAGATGGAGGGCAGGTTGTGTGATTTCATTCAGTCTTATGCTCCTGAAAACACCCTGCCATTGGCTGATGGGGTCCTGAGCTTCATCCATCATCAGATCGTCGAGCTGTCCAGAGACTGCCTGACCAAATCCGGTGAAGGTCTCATCACCTCCGTCTACTTCTTTGAACTGCAGGAGAATCTGGAGAAACTTCTGGACGATGTGAGTTCAGCACAGATGTTAAACCTAACAGAGATCCAGTTTGAAATTCAAAAGAAATATTGTAGTAATAAAATTTTGCTTAAAGATAATAATGTTTGTTTATTCATATTTGTTTGCTTTGTGACGTCAGGCATACGAGCGCTCAGAGAGCTCTGAGTTGACTTTTGTCACAGAGTTGGTGAAGAAACTTCTCTTCATCATCGCTCGACCTGCTCGACTTCTGGAGTGTTTGGTAAGAAAATTTTAGTTTTTCTCTGGAAAACGAATTGTTTATGCATCAATTCTTCACTCCTCACATAACAACTAAAACATCCTGAACCATTTCCAAACTAATTTATTGCCCTACTTGCCAACTTGAGAATTACTGCAAAAGCAGAAACGAGCAAGAGATGTTTTAACCCGCGACCGCATTTGCATTTAGATTGGATGTGATATGTTTCTGAATTATTGACCGTTCATGTCTCGCTGGTTTAAAAACCCAGACAGTAAATAACAAATCTTTCATTCTTTCTCCAGGATTATAGCAAATGAACAGTCAATTATCACTGTTAAATTGGACTTTCACAAGTAACTTTCTAGCAGAGGTTGGATGTTCATGTTGTTCAATAAAGGCAAATGTTAAATTTAAAGAATTTTTTTTTTCTAGAGATTTTACTGCAGTTGTACTTCATTTATATCTCTGCATAACATCATTAATGTCCTCAGTTTAAATGTCTGTCAATTTTAGTTAAATGAGGCCCCTTTTTATGAAAAAATCTTTCCTACAACATACCAGCAGGTCTAGCTTTACTCTCACTCATAAATCCAGTTTCACGCTGCTATCTTCTTATGTATTATATGTAGATGTGAACTTCATTCATCATGTTTGGAGAACAGGTGTTTGATGATATGCATGTAATGTCAATGATGTGTTATTGTGTGCAGGAGTTTAATCCTGAAGAGTTTTATCATCTGCTGGAGGCGGCTGAAGATCAAGCTAAAGAAGGACATCTGATGAAGACCGACATCCCACGATACATCATCAGTCAGCTGGGTCTGACCCGAGATCCTCTTCAGGGTGAGATAAACACACACACACACACACGACTTCTCATCTGATAAGAGAGAAAACCTGTCGTGATGTTGAACTGTCTGTAATCTGTCTGTGTGCAGAAATGGTCAGTCGTGGACAATATGAGAGCGAGGGAGCCCTCACATCCGAGACCAGCGATTCACAAGAGGTGAACAAACACAAACATTATGAAATCTGAAGTGATGATTATTAAAGCGCATGTTGGATTTTAGATCTGCAGAGTTCATAACAGGAGGAGGATCGTCATGCAAATGAGTTATGGGATTTTATTTTTGTTTCAGGGAAAAATGAAACCAATGAAACCTCCTGGAGAGGCAGATTTCCAAACCATCAAACTGATCAGCAATGGAGCCTACGGGTAAAAAAACAAACACACAAAAAGCAAACACACACATGAACAAACACAAACAAACACAATAGTACAAACATGCATAAACAAACAGGCGGGCACACACAGAAGTACAAAAATGCACAAACAAACAAACAAACAAACAAACACACATGCAAGGCAAGGCAAGTTTATTTGTAAGGCATTGTAAACATTTCATTCAAAGAGGTCATTCAAAATGCTTTACACAGAAATGAGAAAACATAAATCAGTCCCTTCAGAAAAACGTGATTATGCGATCGCATGATTCAGTGCATGATCAGCCAAAGTCTGCATATTTATGCAGCGGCAGCATTTTTTAAAATTATGCCGCACTTTCGCCGCATAAATTGCAGATTTCCTTGCGCAAATTATGTGACGCTTGCATGATTTCATAATCCCCGCATTTTCGTAACAAAAAGTCACATATATCTTAGCAGAAAGCTGAAACATGTTGCATTTACTTCACACAAGCGCAGCCATATCCCCTGTTGCCATGGGAACGTTATGAAGTGATGTAATTACAAAATGTGAACATCAACGTAAAGCTGCAAAAGCTGCAAATAGTTTTTGCAAGTTCTCGCAGTCTTTGCAAGTTCTCGCAGTCTTTGCAAGTTCTCGCAGTCTTTGCAAGTTTTCGCAGTCTTTGCAAGTTCTCGCAGTTTTTGCAAGTTCTCGCAGTCTTTGCAAATTCTCGCAGTCTTTGCAAGTTCTCGCAGTTTTTGCAAGTTCTCGCAGTTTTTGCAAGTTCTCGCAGTCTCTGCAAGTTCTCGCAGTCTCTGCAAGTTCTCGCAGTTTTTGCAAGTTCTCGCAGTTTTTGCAAGTTCTCGCAGTCTCTGCAAGTTCTCGCAGTCTCTGCAAGTTCTCGCAGTCTTTGCAAGTTCTCGCAGTCTTTGCAAGTTCTCGCAGTTTTTGCAAGTTCTCGCAGTCTTTGCAAATTCTCGCAGTCTTTGCAAGTTCTCTCAGTTTTTGCAAGTTCTCTCAGTTTTTGCAAGTTCTCGCAGTCTTTGCAAGTTCTCGCAGTCTTTGCAAGTTCTCGCAGTCTTTGCAAGTTCTCGCAATCTTTGCAAGTTCTCGCAGTTTTTGCAAGTTCTCGCAGTTTTTGCAAGTTCTCGCAGTCTTTGCAAGTTCTCGCAGTTTTTTTAAATTCTCGCAGTCTTTGCAAGTTCTCGCAGTCTTTGCAAGTTCTCGCAGTCTTTGCAAGTTCTCGCAGTTTTTGCAAGTTCTCGCAGTTTTTGCAAGTTCTCGCAGTCTTTGCAAGTTCTCGCAGTTTTTGCAAGTTCTCGCAATCTTTGCAAATTCACGCAATTTCATCGCATAAAATTGCATAAATATCCTGCATATTCCATCACATTTTTGAAGAAAACTTGCCACAAGATCAAGGATTTTTCCCCGCAACAATCACAAAAAAACTCAGCGTTTTTCTGGTAGGACTGATAAATGATACATGAGAATTTAAAATAATTTTATAAAAACAGTTTAAAGTGTAAAAGTATAAAATGGAAATAAAAGTGACTGGAGTTAGATTTTTAGGACCCTTGTTAAAGCCAACTAAATTTAAATGCTATACATTTACAGGCGATCTACAGCTTGTGTAGTGCCATTTTTTTCAAGGATTACTCCACTTTTATAAAAAATTTGATAATTTCCTCACCCCCCATGTCATCTAAGATGTTTATGTTTAATGTTTTTAAAGGAAAATAGATTTTTCTAATTTAATTAGACCTCAACAGTTTACAGGTTCAGTGCAGCTTCAAAGGACTATTTTCACCAAAAATAAATAAAAAAGTAACTTTTTAACCACAAATTCTTGTCTTGCACTAGCCGTGTGACACGGACCTGCTGGTATCAAACCATTTTAAACAATGAACTGACACAAATACATTAATAAGCATCATTCCATATACAACATCTGAACTTTCCTCTTTCTCCACACTTGTAAACACTGGAGCGGTAGTTTCTCATACATTATGCATGACCTTTCCACATGATTAATACGTAACATCACACGGCTAGTGCATGACGAGATGTTGTGGTTTAAAAGTTCGTGTTTATTTTTTGCAAAAATGCTGATGGTTTCACTACACAAACAAACATTAACATAGACACACAAGCCCATGCAGACAAACAATCACTCAAACAAACACACCCATACAACACACCCCAGTATAAACAAACACACACATGCACAGTTGAGTTCTGACAGAAAGTGTGTTGTTTGTTGTTCAGTGCGGTGTATTTGGTTCGTCATCTGGAGACTCAACAACGCTTCGCCATGAAGAAAATCAACAAACAGAATCTGATCCTGAGGAACCAAATCCAGCAGGCGTTTGTGGAGCGAGATATCCTGACCTTCGCTGAGAACCCGTTTGTGGTCAGCATGTTCTGCTCATTTGAGACCAGACGACATCTCTGTATGGTGATGGAGTATGTGGAGGGTAAGACCAACAACACACACACACAATTATTCATTATTCTTTCTTATTATTTATGTTTGCTTTACAAAGACTCAAGACGAGACACATTTGAGATGGTCTTTTTTAGCAGAACCATCTGAGAAGAAAAGTTGTCATTTGGTCTAACACCTTTATCTGTTTATCTTCTGTTGTGATTCAGGAGGAGACTGTGCGACGCTGCTGAAGAACATCGGTGCTCTGCCCGTGGAGATGGCACGCATGTATTTCGCTGAGACCGTCCTTGCGCTCGAGTACATTCATAACTACGGCATTGTGCATCGAGATCTCAAACCTGACAAGTAAGACATGACAGAAAGAGTCGTGCATAAGACTCATAACATTTAGTTTGAGTACAGTGTAATATTTTAAATGACTTTTGATGGCTGTTTGTATATCATTTACTAACTGAGCGTTGATATTGATTTAATATATAATTAATTAGTGTGCCATCTGGTGATGAGCAGCTTCTATAAGCTTAAAAAATGTCATTTGGACGGATTATGATCTGTTATATAATAAAGTCTGTGTCAGATGTGTGTGTGTTATTATTGCAGTCAATGTTTGGCTGCACTTGAATTTGTTGCTCATAAATTGATCTAAAGGTTAACATGACGGTAATGATGCTATTCCATTATTCTAATAACAATAATAATAAATGAGCATCATATATCTCTCTCCTGCAGTTTGTTGATCACATCAATGGGTCACATTAAACTCACTGATTTCGGTTTATCTAAAATGGGTCTAATGAGTCTCACCACAAACCTGTATGAGGGACACATCGAGAAGGACACCAGGGAGTTCCTTGATAAACAGGTATAAGGACATCCTTGTGTTTGATCTGCACCAATGACACTGTTAAATAATAGATTGACTGACTGATTTGTGACCTCAGGTTTGTGGGACGCCAGAGTACATCGCCCCCGAGGTGATTCTGCGTCAGGGATACGGGAAACCGGTGGACTGGTGGGCTATGGGCATCATCCTCTACGAGTTTCTGGTGGGCTGCGTGCCGTTCTTTGGCGACACACCTGAAGAACTATTTGGTCAGGTCATCTCGGGTAAGTTCATCCAAACATGACAATAAAAACACACCAAACACAACTATGAAAAATTAATACAGAGTCTCTAATGGTGTGTTCACACCAGACACGAAAGAAGCATTAAGCGAGAGTGATTTACATGTTGAGTCGTGATAGACATCCTGCAGCGCAAATGAGGCGGCGCAAATGACGTGCCGCGAATTGAGTGTTTTGGGCATTTGATGAGCGTAACACATGAATCACACAAGTTAAAAAATGTGAACTGTGGCGGATATTCGCACCACGTTAACCAATCAGGAGCTTGCTGTAATCGTGAAGTGATTACGACGTAGCGAGCTAAGGCAGAAATACAAAACAACAATGAAGGAAAAAATTATTGTCGCTGTATGATTCATCTTTATACTTTTATAAAAAACAGGAATTAAAAGGATCTTGCTTTAAAGAGAGTGAGGAGGTCTGACAATCTTGTAAGTTATAAAAAACGCTCTTTACTCTTTACTCATTACTCAATATTGAGACTACAAGCTAGAGGTCTACACGGGTCCAAAAATTCCTACCCGAACCCGATCAGACCCGTAAATGTGCTACACTGAACCGACCCGGACCCGTCTGTTGTTTTGAAAGCTGGACCCGGAACCGACCCGGACCCGTCTATTATTTAAAAGCTGGACCCGGATCCGACGCGGACCCGTCTATTATTTAAAAGCTGGACCCGAACCCGTCCGGGAAGAAACAGACCCGACCGGCAAATATTCTTTAGCTAAATGTTATTAATAAGTCAATAAACAAGTAGCGAAAATTAAACTTTTTGTCTTACCCATAACGTTAGAAGTTAGTCTTCTCCCTCCTTGTACCTGACTGTGTGTGATGCACAATCCTTATTTCCAAGAAAGTTCCATCCATGTTATTCTTCTCTTGACGATTGAAATGTTTAATGCTTATTCCAGCTTTAAAAGTCCACTTTGTTGTGTATCGGGTCAACTTGCTTAATAATGTTTGCCCATTTGGATTATAATAACGATTGCTCGTTCGGTGTCATAGCTGCTTTCGTTAGCTTTACTTTGCTATCATCTCTGTGCTCTTTGAGCAGAGTCGCGAAAACTTTAGATATAATACCAAGACGGTCAATTTATAATATTATTATAAAAATTATAGAAGTCACGTCAGTGCAAAATGCGCGGTACGGCGGAATAGGTCCCGCCTTCTAAATAAAAGAGCCAATTGTCAAAGGTAAAGTCATTGCGTCTCACTGCAGAAGCTCCTGACTGGTAGCCAGAGAAACATTACAAGAGCGCATGCGCGTTAGCTGCCTGGTTGGAGCAACCAAATATAAACTTTTTAACGCAATTTTAGCGTCATAGAAAAAATGTATGCGACAGTTAATCTAAGTTTTTGTTGCTGGATAAATATTTTATTTAAATGTGAGTGTGTGTTCTCCGAGTCCGATCGACCTCGGGTATTACCCACAATGTTAAACAGACCCGGACCCGAAGTAATAGATTGAGACCCGACCCGGACCCGGCTGATCATTTAAAATATAGACCCGAACCCGTACGGTTCCCGGGTCGGGTCCCGGGTCTTCGGGTCTCGGGTCTTCCGTGTAGACCTCTACTACAAGCTAGCTAAAGCCAGCAAATTGAGCGTATTGACATCTGAATTTCACGCCCACTTGTTGCCAATTACAAGCATGAATGTCGCGAATTTTATGCATGAATGACGCAAATATCATGCACGAGTGACACGAATTTCATGCACGAATGTCGAGAATTTTATGCGCGAATGACTCGAATTTCATGTGCGAATGACGCAAATTTCATGCACAAATGACGCAAAATTGTTATGCACTAATGTTGCAAATTTCATGCACGAATGACGCAAATATAATGCGACACGCATTTCATGCGCGAATGTCGAGAATTTTATACGCGAATGCGTGAATTTCTTGTGCGAATGTTGCAAATTTTATGTGTGAATAACGCGAATGTCATTCACAAATGTCGCAAAATTTCATGCATGAATGATGCAAATATCATGCACGAGTGACAAGAATTTCATGTGCGAATGTCGAGAATTTTATGCGTGAATAACGCGAATTTCATGCACCAATGTCGTGAAATTTATGCGGAAATGATGCGAATTTCATGCACTAATGTCTAAAATTTTATACATGAATGACGCACATTTCATACACAAATGTTGAGAAATGTATGTGCGAATGTCACAGATTTCATGCATTAATGTCGCAAATTTTATGCGCGAATGACACGAATGTCATGCAAAAATGTCGCAAAATTTCATGCACGAATGACGCAAATATCATGCACGAGTGACACGAATTTCATGTGCGAATGTCGAGACTTTTATGCGTGAATGACACGAATTTCATGCACTAATGTCGCGAAATTTATGCATGAATGATGCAAATTTCATACACAAATGTTGAGAAATTTATGTGCGAATGTCACAGATATCATGCATTAATGTCGCAAATTTTATACACGAATGACGCAAATTTCATGCACAAATGTTGAGAAATTTCTTGCACGAATGACGCAGATATCATGCACAAGTGACACTAATTTCATCCGTGAATGTCGAGAATTTTATACGCAAATGACGCAAATTTCATGCACGAATGACGCAAATATCATGCACAAGTGACACGAATTTCATGCGTGAATGTCGAGAATTTTATACGCAAATGACCGAATTTCATGCACGAATGTCGCAAATTTTATGCGCGAATGACACGAATTTCATGCACTAATGTCGTAAATTTTATACGCGAATGACACAAATTTTATGCACAAATGGTGAGAAATGTATGCGCGAATGATGCAAATTTCATGCACGAATGTCGTGAATTTTATACGTGAATGACGTAAATATTATGCACGAATGTCGCAAATTTTATGCACAAATGACATGAATTTCATGTGCAAATGATGCGTATTTCACGCACATTAAGCAAGTTAACTCAAAATGTTCAAGCGTTCAACTACACAGGAATAGCGCAATTCATTCACTTCATATATGTCTGGTGTGAATGCACAGTTAGACATCTTTAATAATAAGGGATGCACCGATATATTCACCTATAATCGGTATCGCCAGATAAAAACATACCCCCACACTATCATTAATTTGATATCCTTTCATTTAATGCAATTATGCTTCTCCTGTAAAATGTTTTTTAACATTTAGTTACTGTGATAACATAAAATTTTGTGTGTGGTTGTATGTGTAGATGAGATTGTGTGGCCGGGGGACGATGATGCTCTTCCTGCTGATGCGCAGCACCTGATCTCATCTCTCCTGCAGACCAATCCACTGCTCAGACTCGGCACAGGTGACATCACACACTGTGGTCATGTGACCCATCCGTACTAAATTCATGAGCGCAGATTGAAGTAGTGTTTTTGCAGTGTGTTAAGTTGTGTTTTTATGTGCAGGCGGAGCGTTTGAAGTAAAACAGCACTCGTTCTTCTGTGATCTGGACTGGAGCGGTCTCCTTCGACAGAAAGCCGAGTTTATTCCTCACCTGGACTCGGAGGAAGACACCAGTTACTTTGACAGTGAGTGACAGACCGTGCGTGTGCGTATGTGTGTATGTATATGTGTGTGTGTGTGTGTGTGTGTATTAGCGTGTGACACATCTCTCTCTTTCAGCGCGATCGGAGCGATATCATCACGTTCAAACGTATGACGAGGACGACACGAATGAAGATGAGCCTGTAGAAATTCACCGTTTCTCCTCCTGTTCTCCACGCTTTAGCAAGGTAACACATCTACCTTCTTCTTCTGTTTGCTGTCAATGTTCCTCTCAAATCAGATTGCTTTTTAGTTTTATTCTAAGATTTACACCCCTAGTGAAGTCAAAGTGTGATTATGGGTAATGAAGTTTGTGTTTGTATCACAGGTCTACAGTAGTATGGAGCATCTATCCCAGCTCGAGCCCAAACCTGTGGTGATCCGTAGAGAACCCAAAGCTCATAGAGAAGATCGAGGGAAAAGAGAGAGTTTGGGCAGTGTGACCCTGAGAGATAAGAGCTGGAGGACCGGATCTCCTGAGATGTGAGTGAGAGAAATGTATTGTAGTATTTAGTCTTTAGCATACCCTTACGAAAAATAAGTTTATTGAAGTGTGCTATAAGTATTCTTCTTTTAAACTTAAAATAAGAAAGTATACTTTCAGTTTACTTTTTATGTACTTCTCTAAAATGTACTTTAGGTACTTCTCAGAAATATACTTAAATTGTACTAAAGTATACTTGACTTATACTGACCGAAATGTCTAAGTATATTTGGCCTATACTTGTTTACTGACATATACTTAAAAGTATAAAGTAAAAATGCAACAACGAAAGCTACATCAAGAAAGCTGAAAAAAGCCAAATGAATAGCCCTGGTGAAAAATAAATATACTTTATTGTATTTCAAGTTTATTTAACTTTGCAATAGTACATTACAAATATACTTAGAAAGAAATGTACCATATTTGAATATATTGAAAGTATGCTTACAACATATTTGCTTACAATTAAACTTTTAACATATTTCAAAATAATTATAATTTAGTATATTTTCTAAAAGTATACTTTAACAAATATACTTGGAGTTAAAGTTCTGTGCAATTTTTAAAGTATACTAATTTGAACTTATTTTAAAGTTTATTTTAGGTATACTTTATCTGTTAAAGTTATCATTATAATAATGCACTGACAGCATATTTATAAAATACCTTATTAAGCATCCTTTAGAAACAGTATATTTTAAGTAAATTTTGAAAGGATATGTAGTGTACAAATGTATATTAACTTTATGGAGAATCTTTAGTGTTAGTAAACTAGTAAGTTATTAATTTTGTGCTGCAGGTATACTTGCAAGTATTCTTTTACTATACTTTTAGTTAACTAGTGTACTCATACTGAAAGTGTACATGCAAGTGTTCTGTTAGTGTACTCTTAGTAAACTAGTAAGTTACTAATTGTCTGCTGCAGGTATACTTGCAAGTTTTCTTTTACTATACTTTTAGTTAACTAGTAGTTTATTACTCAACTTTACTTTAAGTGAACTTAACATCATACTATAAATATAAATATATTGCACTTAAAATACAATACAATGTTCCTGTGTATTAATTTTTTTACTTGTACCTTTTAATTGTACTTTCAATTTGAAGCTAAATCTTTCGTATGCTATCAGTGATCTAATCAAGCAAAAATAATAAATACAAAAATTATATATATATAATGGGACACTACAGTGGGACACTGTAGAAATTGTGAGTAAAAAAGGAATGGAATAATTTACAAATCTCATAAACTTATATTTTATTCACAATAGAATATAGACTATCTCTGCCCATCTTGAATTCTGAGAGACACTGGCACACTTTTTATACCCAATCATGTTGCCAATTAAGTTGCAAATTGGTCCTTAGGTGTTCTTTATATGTACATTTAACTTTTATACTCTTATATACTCTGTCCCAACTTTTTGGGAATGTGTAGCTCTCATAAAATCCAAATTGAGCCAATATTTGGCATGACATTTCAAAATGTCTCACTTTCAACATTTGATATGTTATCTATATTCTATTGTGAATAAAATATAAGTTTATGAGATTTGTAAATTATTCCATTCCTTTTTTACTCACAATTTCTACAGTGTCCCAACTTTTTCTGATTTGAGGTTGTATATATATATATCTATATATATGGCTGAACCCCCTGAATATTAACTTTCATTCTGGACTCCATTTCCCATAATCCCGCATGCCTGGACTGATTAGTCTGCCACCTGAAACTCATTGGACAGCCTATATAAACTCTCTGGAAACATTCAGTCAGTGCAAAGTCTTGATTTGTACCGGCTGTCATTGCTGAGCGGTTTGCCTGCCTGCTTATCTATCTGTATTTATTAATCTTGATCTGTTTTACCTGGTTTATGAGTACTGTATGTTTGTTGCCTGCCCTGACCCTTTTGCCTGTTTCATGACTACGAGATTTGCCTGCCTTACATTGCTGTGTTTGCTGTTGTTTGACCTTGCCTGTTGGAATGTGAGTGTGTTTAATAAAAACCTGCAGATGGATCCTCAGTGTCAAAGTGCTTTGTTACACAAGCAGTATACAATAAGTAACCTACTAGTTTACTAAGAGTACACTAACAGAACACTTGCATGTACACTTTCAGTATATGACTAGTAAACTACTAGTTAACTGAAAGTATATTAAAAGAACACTTGGAAGTATACCTGCAGCACACAATAAGTAACCTACTAGTTTACTAAGAGTACACTAACAGAACATTTGCATTTACACTTTCAGTATATGACTAGTAAACTACTAGTTAACTGAAAGTATATTAAAAGAACACTTGGAAGTATACCTGCAGCACACAATAAGTAACCTACTAGTTTACTAAGAGTACACTAACAGAACATTTGCATTTACACTTTCAGTATATGACTAGTAAACTACTAGTTAACTGAAAGTATATTAAAAGAACACTTGGAAGTATACCTGCAGCACACAATAAGTAACCTACTAGTTTACTAAGAGTACACTAACAGAACATTTGCATTTACACTTTCAGTATATGACTAGTAAACTACTAGTTAACTGAAAGTATATTAAAAGAACACTTGGAAGTATACCTGCAGCACACAATAAGTAACCTACTAGTTTACTAAGAGTACACTAACAGAACATTTGCATGCACACTTGAAGTATAAGTCTAGAAAACTACTAGTATACTCATGAGTTCACTTGCAGTACAAATGAAGAACTAATTGTGCACTAGTTGTACACTTAAAGTTGACTACTCTTACACTTATAGTACACTTAAAAGTATACTTCTATATACTAAAAGTGGGCCAATTTAGTCCCAAGCGGTATTCAAGCAGTACACTTACAAGTATACTACTAGAACATAAATGTTAGTACACTTACTACATAAAGTATACTAAAAACTATACTCCAACATTACTTAAGTATACTTAATAAAATGAACTTGAAGTATACTTCTTTTTCGTAAGGGTACGCATACAGTGTGGGGGTGCAACGGTTCAAATTACTCACAGTTCAGTGTGTGATGACGGTGCAAGTGACTCGTCATATTAGATGTATTGCCTTGTGCATATGGCAATCACTCTGTACAAATTTTACACACAGTGACAGTTTTGTCCACATTTTTTGACCAACGCTGCTGTAGCATATTGGAAACCCAAAATGTTCCCAAACAGTAGACTTAAATGAAGCTGGCAGTAGCTCTGTAAGCTAATTTTCTCCTTCACTTGCCATGCTGAATGATCCTGCAACACACACCAACACGTGAGGAGAAACTGTGAGGTTAGCAACAGATTTGCATACTACGAGTTGATTGGACGGGTACTCTCACGTAAACACGAACAGATTGTATTCAAAACCTTGCATTACCGGTATGCTTTGTTTTATTCACCAAATTATATTAGAGATTCATGGTCTAATCAAACGCGGTGCATGTCTGTGCCGAACCGTGGGAGGATAACGGCACGGTTCAATTCTTTACCGAAAACCGTTACACCCCAGTACAGTGCGTATAATGCAAATTTCGTCATCATAATAGTACGCGTGCACTGTTCAGGAGTGGGATTGGGTGGAATTTTCTGGAAACTTTCCATTGAAACTTAACCTGGTAAATTCAGGAAATATTCCAAATTGGAAACTTAACAGAAATTTATGGGAATTATTTGGAAATGTAGGAAAATGTATATAAACTATAGCAGACATGCATGCAAGGTAATATACATTTTGCAGAACCCTTATACTTGCTCATGCTCATCAAGCATTGATTTATTTAATCAAAAATCACGTGACTGAGGAATGTGCACGGTGGAAATTTATTGTGTTGTTTTACACAAAATTATGCTGCAAGATTTTTTTTAACTACAGTTAAGTCCCCTGTTGTAGGCAACTCTCTTTTTCAAATTCCTGTTTTTACCCATTAATTCCCATATATTCCTGTTAATTTCCTTATATTCCTGTTTATTCCCATATATTCCTGTTAATTCCCATATATTCCTGTTAATTCCCATATATTCCTGTTAATTCCCATATATTCCCATTCATTCCCATGGAAAGTTTCCAGCCTTGAAAATTCCCAGAATTTTGCAACTCTATACAGGACTATGTAGGCCAGAAGAAGTATTGCATTTTGTCTCAATGCGCATACATTGAACTTATGTGTACCCGTATGAGTCAAGTAAACAACGGTTTGCAAGGCTGTGCATTCGATTGTGTGCGTACACTCGCATACACATAAAAAACAACAACTATACTCCAGGCTTTAGTTTATTTTATTGAAATTAGTTAAGGCAGTCACAAACTTGATTATTTTATTTTGTTCCCTGAGGTATTTGTAATATTACTAAAGTTTTTTGCTTCTTCGTAGGAAGCGTTTGTCTTGTTCTGAATCGTCCTTCACCGAATCAGACTCCAGTCCTCCTGGTGCTCGCCGGCGTTTCTCAGCTCTGGTGGACACACACCGCTTTGTTTCTCCTCTAGAGGGCGACAGTGAGATGATCGCTCGACAGCCGATGGTTAAATCCAGAGGTTCATCACTGGAGGGAGCCAGCGTGACCGTCGGCTCTGGACTGCCTGAGTCCACATCTACTCCATTAGTAACACATCCTGCAGGTGAGGATGTACACAATAACTTGGTATTTTGTCTTTTTAATTTTGATAATTTTTAGTTTAGTCTTATTTGTATGCATCTATGTACAAATAATGTCAGTCAAGCACAGAAACCAAAGAACAAACAGTGTGTTCGGTAGTTTGTGGTCAATCTACAGTCTCACATTCATCATCTGCTTCTCTCAGACAAACTTCTGCGGCCGGCTGATGTTATCACGGCAACGGCACCGCTTCACGTGCCCGAATCGTTCGGTCCTCGAGTCGGAACTGAGGTTATCTTACGAAGAGCTCGACATCATCAGCTCCCGACTGACGCCGAGAAACATGCACCCACTCGCTCCGGGGCCAAGGTCATTAAATCAGCATCTGCCACGGCTCTGTCTGTCATTATACCTGCAGGTGAGATTTCAGTTTTACATGTGCAAGAAAAAATACAATTTTTTTTATTTTTTTTTTATTTATTACAGGGACAGTGCATATTAATACATTTAAGCCAATATGCCAGAGTTAGCCAAATGGCTATATTTATGAATGTGAGCTGAAAGTGAGCTTCATTCATAAATCAGAATTTTGAAAAAACTTTTATAAAATCATTCTTATTTAAATTTTGAATTCTTATGCACATTTATGAGTGAAAGTGAAGTGAAAGTAAAGTAAAATGAAAGTGAAAGTAAAGTGAAATGAAAGTGAAAGTAAAGCAAAATTAAAGCGATATGAAGGTGAAGTGAAATTAAAGTGAAATAAAAGTGAATTAGGGTGAAAGTGAAAGTGAAGTGAATGTAAAGTAACAGTAAAGTGAAAGTGAAGGTAATGTGAAAGTAACAGGAAAATGAAAGTAAAAGTGAAATGTTTAAATTATTTTTCATTTGTAACGCCTCTGTGAATGTATAAGTGTGTTTTTTTTTTGCCAGTAGGTGAATAAATAAACCTTCACTTTCTTATCCTTAGTCGAACCGCATGGCACGTCTCCATTGGCCAGTCCCATGTCTCCTCGCTCCATCTCATCCAATCCTTCGTCTCGTGATTCATCTCCGAGTCGCGACTACTCGCCAACGGTCAGCGCCCTGAGATCACCGATCACCATCCAGCGTTCGGGGAAGAAGTATGGCTTCACGCTGCGTGCCATCAGAGTCTACATGGGTGACACCAACGTGTACAGCGTCCACCACATGGTCTGGGTACGGATGCTTTATCATCCCAATCAAACCTTATGTTCAGTGTTTTGTATGTGATGACTGACATTGCTTTGTACCAATGACAGCATGTGGAGAGTGGTGGCCCTGCTGAGGAGGCGGGACTTTGTGCCGGTGACCTCATTACCCATGTGAATGGAGAGTCTGTGCATGGATTGGTCCACACAGAGGTGGTTGAGCTCATTCTCAAGGTATGGACATCAGTGATTGTCCTATCATACTTTGTAACTTTCTTAAAGTGACAGTAACCTCGAATTTGGTACTTTGATTTCAGAGTGGCAGCAAGGTAATGGTGACCACGACTCCGTTTGAAAACACATCTATAAAGATAGGCCCAGCTCGAAAGCTCAGCTACAAAGCCAAGATGGCAAGACGTGTCAAGAAGTCCCCTAAAGATGGACAGGAGAGGTCAGGAAAATCAATAAACAAAACGTTCATAGATGCACAATGATTTTCCTACTGTGCTCAATCTCTGTCTCTCTCTCTCTCTGCAGTAAGAAGCAAAGCTCTCTGCTTCGTAAGATCACTAAACAGTCCAACTTGCTCCACACCAGTCGCAGTTTGTCATCTCTGAATCGCTCGCTGTCATCTGGAGACAGTCTGCCTGGATCACCGACACACAACCTATCTGCACGCTCACCCACACAGACATACCGCTCACTTCCAGACTCCGCCTACCTCGGTCAGAGCTCCTCCCACTTTTTATTATTAATTATAAATGCTTAGATAAGGTATCTTATTGGTTAAATGTGTGGTGTCCACGTTCCCACAGTCTTAATGAAGCATTAATGAGTTTAATTATTATGTGTGCTGTCCCGTTCTGTCTTTACCAGGCACTTCATCTCAGAGCAGTTCTCCAGCGTCCAGCACGCCAAACTCTCCCGCCACGTCTCAACACATGCGGCCGAGTTCGTTGTATGGCCTGTCTCCTAAACTCCACCGGCAGTATCGCTCCGCCCGCTGCAAATCTGCCGGAAACATTCCTCTGTCCCCTCTGGCTCACACTCCGTCCCCCACTTCCTCTTCCCCTCCACCCATTGCCGGACACACTGTCGGCAGCTCCAACACCACCCAGGCGTTCCCCGGCAAGCTCCACGCCTCTCCTCCGATTACACGGCCACGGCCAAAGAGTGCGGAACCGCCCCGATCTCCTCTCCTTCAGCGGGTTCAGTCTGCAGAGAAACTCGGACCGCCCGCTCCATCATCATCCTCGTCTTCCATGGGCTCGGAGCGGAAGGGCGGACTTTGCGTGTCTATGCGGAAACACGGTCTGGATGTCGTGCACGCGGAATACCGCCGGGATTCGTTTCACTGCGAGCATGCCTTGCAGAGTCTGGTGGAGATTGAGGGAGAGAATACACCCGGGAACCCGCCCTCTCCACCCCATCAGACACCTGCTTGCATACCCGGCACGGACACGATGCATAAGACGAGCCAGCTCACGAAGCAAGATGTAAAAACTGTACTTACAACAACCACTGATACCGGGAATGTTAAAGCAAACCTGTCAGACCCTGTCAAGTCCACTGGGAAGGAGAAAGGGGTCACTAAGTCTGAAAACACAGTTGTTATCAATTCTGGAGGAAAAGAAGCAAGCAGGGATGTAGGTAAGAGTCAGTCAGTCGGTATGGATACGTCTGGCAAGACCACAGACCGGACACCAATGTGTCAGACCACCGGAGGACAGGAAACCAAACCTAAAAGCCTTCAAACCGAAGATCCTAAAAGCTCGGAGAGAAGCAAAGATGCAGGAAAAACCTCTTTATTGCAAACAACTTCTCCAGAGGCCGGCAAGTCATTTAAAGTCCCTCAAAAGGCAGAGGTGAACGTCACAGGTCCTGCTTCAGTCACACCTAAAGTTTTAGGACCACAGGTCTTAGAGGCGGGGTTTGCTCAATCTAAATCTACCGAACCAAGAGTTCAAACTCCAACCAAATGCCCTCAGGATGAAAGGCGTCAGGAGACTCCTGCTTCTCCATCTCCAACTGCCCGCTCGCCTTCCGCAAGCAAATCAAGAGCCGGGTCTCCAGGCGAAAGGTCTAGCTTTGTGACGCAGCTCACCAGCGTGGCTAAAACTGTATTGGGACCCATGAAGTTGGGTTCTCAGGATAGCGGGAAAGGAAAGGACGGTGGCTCCAAATCCAGCGAGGACAAGCGAGCGGCCACTTTGGGAAAGTCCGAAGCCTCGTCCGGTAGTCGGCGCGGGTTGACGGGAACCTGGCCCGGCCCTGGATCCTCAAAAGCAGAAAAATCATCTAAGAGCTCTTCAAAGCATTTGTAAGATTTCAAACGGGACCCATTCTCTGTATTTCTTGAAAAGCAGACCGTTCAAAAGACGCAACAGCCATCAAACCAAGTGAAAATTTGCATGTGCAACATGCAAAAGAAAAAAGGTGCTTCAAAATGACTGTTGTCAGATGTGTTTGTGCAATGGCTTATGAATCTATGCATCATCGTATATGGATGTAGAACAAACATGTATGTCTCTCTTGCATGTTACGTGAATATTGTGAAAAGAAGAGTCAAAAAATACGATGAAGACCTAATGCTAGTGAATACTGCACATTCAATCTGTAGAGGACTCATATCAGTCTGTCAGATTTAGAAGTGAGACGTAGTTCAAATGTTTACGTTATCATCTCGCTTCAACATTAACACTAACCTTATACCACTAACGGAAAGCTTAACCTGAGATCTGTAAATGTTTAAACTGCGAAAGAGAAAAAGCTTTTAAAACCTGAGATGAGTTTTAGCAAAAGAGAGACAGGTGCTCGTACCTGCTGTTCTTGTAATATTTGCACTGAAGAGATCCTGCAAAAATTGATGTGAAATCAAATGCACATCTCTTATTGTGCACAGTTTATTGTTTTTAGTCTTTATATTTTCCCTTTTGTATGTGTTTTTGCTGATGTTACTAGAAAGTTTATCCAATAATTGTTATTTCTGCACTGTTTTGACCTTTAAATAAGTTTGCAAAATTTTGGGAATTTTCAAGGCTGGAAACTTTCCATTGGAATTAATGGTAATATATGGGAATTAACGGGAATAAATGGGAATAAATTGGGAATTTAAAAAAAAAATGCAGAGTTGCCTATAACAGGGAACTTAAATGTAGTTAAAAAAAATCTTGCAGCTTAATTTAGTTTAATACAATAAGATTTAATGCAATTTATATACACTCACCTAAAGGATTATTAGGAACAACAAACTAATACCGTGTTTGACCCCCTTTCACCTTCAGAACTGCCTTAATTCTATGTGGCATTGATTCAACAAGGTGCTGAAAGCATTCTTTAGAAATGTTGGCCCATATTGATAGGATAGCATCTTGCAGTTGATAAAGATTTGTGGAATGCACATCCAGGGCACAAAGCTCCCATTCCACCACATCCCAAAGATGCTCTATTGGGTTGAGATCTGGTGACTGTGGGGGGCATTTTAGTACAGTGAACTCATTATCATGTTCAAGAAACCATTTATCCAGTCTTCAACTGTCCAATTTTGGTGAGCTTGTGCAAATTGTAGCTTTTTTCCCTATTTGCAGTAGAGATGAGTGGTACCCGGTGGGGTCTTCTGCTGTTGTAGCCCATCTGCCTCAGGGTTGTGCGTGTTGTGGTTTCACAAATGCTTTGCTGCATACCTCGGTTGTAACGAGTGGTTATTTCAGTCAAAGTTGCTCTTCTATCAGTTTAAATCAGTCGCCCATTCTCCTCTGACCTCTAGCATCAACAAACCATTTTCGGCCACAGGACTGCCACATACTGGATGTTTTTTCCTTTTCACACCATTCTTTGTAAACCCTAGAAATGGTTGTGCGTGAAAATCCCTGTAACTGAGTAGATTATGAAATACTTAGACCGGCCCGTCTGGAACCAACAACCATGCCACGCTCAAAATTGCTTAAAATAACTTTTCAGGAGATTGTCTTGACCAGGACCACAACCCTAAATGCATTGAAGCAACTGCCATGTGATTGGTTGATTAGATAATTGCATTAATGAGAAATTGAACAGGTGTTCCTAATAATCCTTTAGGTGAGTGTATATATAATATATATACTTGATGAGTTTAAGTATCAGGATTTTTCAAAACAAAATTTACCTTGCATGCATGTCTGCTTATGATCAAATAAAATTTTTATTTATGTTTTTATATGATATAGTTTAAATAAATTCCCCTAAATTTCCAAACAATTTCCATAAATTACCATCCATTTTCAAGTTCAGAATTTGGAATATTGCAGATTAAGTTCACATGTAAATTTTTCGGAAACTTTCCGCCCCTTTGCAACCCTACCTTTAATCTTGCCAGTAGTTACAGTAATTTAACACAGATTCTTATTAAAAAAATACATTAACAAGATCATGTGGAAATTTATCTTCAAACTCCACATCCCTTTGAAATGTTTGTCTTGGATAGATGAAAGGTTTATATATTTACAAAGAGCGTCATAAGATAAATCCATAATGAAATCTTATGTGTAATTGTGATGTCATGATGATAGAGTTTATTATATGTCAGTAAATGCACTGTGGATTATAGACTTGAATTCTTACAGATCTGATTATATATGCATAAGAGTTTGTTTGAAGATTTGAGCTGGTAGATGATGTTTAAATGTTTGTTTTCGATTAAAAGGACCGGTATTATGCGAAATCCAATTTTACAAGGTGTTTGGACATAAATGTGTGTTGGCAGTGTCTGGACACAACAACCCAACTGGTTTAATCTTCATTAAACCAGTCTCATTAGACATGCCGTTTGGTTCACTTGTTAATTTGATGTCACAGCGATATAGCCCCGCCCACAGCCACTGACTGATTGGTTATTTTTACCCAAAAGCTTTTCTAAATTTGTCTGTTAGCACATCTAATTTGCTAATCTATTTTTAACTGAATGCACTCACTGTCTGTTGGTTAGGGAGTGAGAAGCTGTAGCTCATTTGCATTTAAAGGTACAGAAAAGAAAACAGTGAATTTTTGGACATGCTATAACAAATAATCTGTGGGGTATTTTGAGCTGAGTCTTCACAGACACATTCTAGACACACTTGCTACTTATATTACATCTTGTAAAATGGGCATAATATGTGCCCTTTAAAACCATTTAGGGCTTTTCATTCACTTTTACTACATGATGATCTTAAATTCCCATTTTTGTAGCTTGAAACATCTGGTGGTTTGTTTCTGGTTTCACTTCACACGAGAAGCTGATCTGTATAGACGAATCACGAGACCACTCGCTCTCTTGTGTGTGCGATGATGTTTCTGGTGCCATTTACCACAGTGGTTCTAAATCACATCATATGTGAGTGTTTTTTGCCAATAAAGGACTTTACACTTTACCCAAAGTAACAAGACACTGACGGCCCTGGAATTTACACTAAATGAAAAAGTAACATGGTGTTATAGTTTTTTTTTTTTTTTTTTTTAGATGTGTAACATGATAATGCCATGTTTTTAGACATGCACTATAGTCTCATAGTGTTAAGAACATGGTGGATGACAATGAATTAACAATCTGATAGCATCATTCTAACACAACACCGTTTCGTAAGGTTAACTCTGTGTTTTTATATTTGGGTAGTGTGTATGTGACCTTTGACCTGTTTTTAGATTGATTTGTGCTGTTGTGTGTGTGTATGCGCGCGTGTGTAAAGATGTAATTTGATTAGATTGTGTAGACATAGTGTTACTCAAGCAATGATGTTAAAGATGCACTTTATTGATTTACCTCTTTATATTTATTTATTTATAACTTTTTTTGAAAGATTTTGTTTGTTTATTAAAAGGGGAAGATGTTTATTCCTCTTTAAAACTTTTCATGCTGCTCTGCATAAATCTTCCTTAATCTCAACACATTTTATTATGATTTTATACATTCATTTCTTATATCAGTGTTTATTATTTTTAAATGATTTTTCACCTCAGGCAATGTAGTAATAATCAATGCATTTAAAATAATGAATAAAGTGCAGTAATAGTAATAATAAAAGGCCTGAAATGAGTCAATAACTGCTTTTGTTTTAATTTTTTTGTGTGTGAGGCTGTAAATCAAATCGTTTTGGGGTTGCTTTAAGGTGCAGTGTGTAGATTTTTAGCAGCATCTAGTGGTAAGACACTGAATTGTAACCAATGGCTCAGTCCACAGCTCACGCCTCCTGTTCGTAAAGCTTGGGGTCAGGGCCGGAGTGGGACTCATTTTCAACCCTGGAGTTTTATGCCTTAGACCGGCCCACTTTAGTTCACGACTGACTATATTAAAATAATATCAATAAATTGTCAGTAGCCTATATAAGTCTGCAAAGGTGTACTGTTCTCTACAGCCTTACAATTTAAATATATAATTTCCAATTCAGTGCAGATACAGTAGTAAACAATTTTGGCCATAATTGTGTAGCCCTACCATAAAGTATTTTAATATTATTTAATAAAAAACTACTGAAAGGGAACAAATGTGTTTGCGTTTTCCCCTATCCCACACAGCATGGTGCAGATTTCTTTTAAAGGCACCTATTGTGCAAAATCCAAAATGTTTGGACATAATGTGTGTTGGCAGTGTGTGAACACAACCACTCTACGATGAAAACAAAATCCACATGCTCCTTGTTTTTTAATTCTCAAAAAACCAAAGCAGTCTCATTAGACATGCCGATTTGATTCTCTTATCAGTGTGAGGTCACATTGACAAAGCCACGCCCACTAACAGTCCTGCATTACCATAGTTTCCACCCTCAGTGAGTTGTACTCTGTCCATTAGATACTATTGTCTCAGACTGTATTAATCAGATCTATTTGAACTGAAAGCGCTCACTGTCTGTAAGGGAGTGATGAGCTGTAGCTCATTTGCATTCAAAGGTACAGACATTAAAACAGTGCGTTTTTACCCCGACCCAAATGGGGCACTTTGGACATGTTATAATAAATGATCTGTGGTTATTTTCAGCTGAAACTTCACAGATACATTCTTGACACACGTAAGACTTACATTATGTCTTGTGATAAGGTCATAATAGGTGCCCTTTAAACATATAGCTTGTAAAATTAATGTATACAATGTTAACTACATATCGTCTGCCAAACGTCAAGCACAGACTGGAAGTTTACTTTAGTTTAATTTAGGTCACACTGCCAATGATATAAAATATGGAGGTAGTCCCCGTGACGTCACCCGTAGGTTTGTAAAGTCTGTCCTTATCACAGCCACATGCCTAAGAATTTTTTATATACTAAGAGCAACTCTTTGCCTAAAAATTCAGGCCCTGAAAGGTTTTCCTCAAAAAAACTTAATTTCTTTTTGACTGAACAAAGAAAGACATAAACATCTTGAATGGCATGGGGTGAGTAAATTATCAGTTTTTTATGTAAGTGGAATTTTCCTTGGTTGCTTCTTGGTCAAAGAGCGAGAAGCAGAGACAAGAGAAGATGAAAGAGATTTGTGTTGAACACTGAGAGATTCAAGAGTGAAATGAATGATATAATGAAAGAGAAAGAGAGAATAGAAAGAAAATAATAACTAGAAGAGTTTGAGGAGAGAACAGTCTACTGCATAGTCTGCTCATGAACGCACCAACATGGAAAGCAAATGGTGGCGATGTCTTTTATTTTTTTCTGGAATAGTGGTGGTTAAATAGCAGTCTACAGGACAGTGACACTCACAAGTTTCCCGGTTTTCATCAAAAATATCTGAAAATGTGTACTGAAGACGATCAAAGACTTGGTAAGTGATTTATGATAAAGTTTTCATTCTGGAGTGAACGATCCCTTTAAGTCATGTGACTGGCAGAACCTGTTTGTTCACTTTTTACCTCTGTATTGTTCCACACCCAAACTCAGGTCTCTTCCTGCTCTTGTGAAGGATATAATCAAAGAATCATCTAAGCACGAAGAAACCTTAACATACAGGTATTTACATAAAGACTCTTCATTTGTGTATTTGTAATTATGTGTCTGTAAATATTAGAAGCACCACTAAATAATGAGTTTAGTTATAAATGTAATAAATGTCTGAATGAACTGCAGCAATGTCAGATAGTTTCACTTTCATCTTCTGTTACCGAATCGACTTATAATCAAATCTTTGTGTTAAAAATTAGTTCAGTGTTCAGAAGAAAAGTTGTGTGATTTGTTATGATTATTTTTTATCATACAAGTGTAGCACAAAGTTTATAAACACGATGCATTAAAGTGCCCATCTTATGACTGCTTTTCCACAAGTTATATAGGTGAATGAGTTCCATAAAGCATGTTTCAAAAGTTGTTTGCTCGAAATAGCTTGTAGGAAAAGATTGTTACCCATCTCTAGTAGCCTCTGTTTCAGGGCAGTTCAGATTGTGCCGTTTTGAGCTAGTCATTACATATTTATGAGCTGCTGCTCCTTTGATCACGCCCCAATACTAACGTCATGTGCCCGTGCGCATGCTCAGTGGTCTCGTGAGCAGTACAGACCATACTGTGTTATTATTTTATATATGATTATTATTAACGGTTTATGTTGCCAACAGACAAATCATTCAGAAAAGTATCACTAATAAGTACACTACAGGAGAAGAAACTCATGACACACAATGATTCCAGAGTAAATTGTGATGTTACGTTAGCAGTCACAACAATAAACTCGTTTTCCCTGGACAATGCTAACATATTCCAGTTATAAAACATTTTAGAACGCATTATTTTCGCAAATTACAGAAATTAAGACCCGGCGGGGGATGTATACTGCTTGTGGACCGCGTGCTAATTGCTAGAAGCTAGCGGGAGGTCGGGACCGTTTATATATCTATGCGGACCGTAAAGTTATTAGAGGCTCGCCTCGTCAGAAAAGCCGGGGCGTACGGTCTCGGTTAGTTTGGCAAAAAGCTTTTAGCTCTAGCATCATAAATGTAGTATTTTGTGACAGAAGATGACAACATGCAAAATACAACGTGACTTCTTACCTTTTATGATGAAACAACGCGATCGCGAATCGAATCCAGTCTGTTTCAGATGTGTGAATGATCCATGAAAGTCCAATAAAATACATCCAATGACCATTTTTGTCCACAAATGCTTATAATCCGTGAAATATAGATACATAGTCTGTTGTTTACATCAGATTTTGCATGAAGGTCTTATCGCCTACAATCTGAGGACTGTTTGCGTCGTAACACACTGTATATAAGATTACTCCGGGTTCCAATAATCACGCGTTAAAACTTTGTTTTTAAAAGTAGGTGGGAGTATAATCCATAATATCCAAATAGCGCTGTTATTTCCGTGAGACATGATAACAGCACAGAGGGTCTCATTCAAGTGACTGCTCTATGCTCTCTAGCTACCTGGTGGGTGGAGACCTGCGAGTGGGGTGGTGGGCGGGAAAATTCAAACTGAATGTGACGAAACGGTTTGTTACGTCACAACGGAGCTGAGTTTTAACTGGCGCAATCTGAGACTCAAGGCAGAGGACATTCAGAAACCTGTATCTCACTCAAAACAGCGTGGATGGATTTTTTTCCAAGTTTGTATGCGTGTGGGAACATCAGAGACACAAAATAACACCCCAAAACCCAGAAAAAGTGAGTTTTTCATAATACGGGCACTTTAAGAGTTACTGAACAAATTCAGCTTGTAGAGAACTTACAATAACAATTATGTACATAAATCATAATGCACTAAATCATTTATTGTCTTATTGTTTATCCAAATGGCTCATACAATTAGTCTATTAGATGAGTGGATCTCAGTCCTGTTTCTGTTGATCCACTGATCCCAACTCGAAGGCTCCGGCCTCTTAAGTCTCCATACTAAGTCTGATTGCATCACATATGTGTGACTGAAGGCTAGTAATTGACTGCCACAAGGATGACAAATGTTGTAGGCTGAAGTTAACAAGACGCAGTTTCCCTCAACAGAAAGCCCATATATTTTTTCCATACATTTTTGGATTATCGCAAAAAATAAACTCTGTGTTTAATAAAAGTTTATGACACTTACACGTTTTATCCAACAAGTTGACAGATGAACACAACTTTAATGAATTTTGAAGTCTAAATTTGTTTTTGTTTTTATTTCTAGTAAATGCATTTAGAAGTATTAATCTCTCTTTATTTATCTCATTGCATTTTTACTCTTTCCCTGCTGTTAATAAAACCTCTTAAAAGTCCTCTTGAGGCCCCCTTGGTTGAGAAACACTGGCATAGGAGGTTATTTTGGACACAGCCCATTCTGTACAGTGTTGTTTTGTGTTTTTAATGTAGTACTTACCACCAGAAAGCAAATATATTTATGCTTTTGTCAATCTAAATAAGACTGAAAGAGTACATCTAGGAATATTATCGTTCATTATAACATGCAATGACAATATAGAGGCAGAAACCATTTTAAATATTTAATGTGGGGTTAATTAATAATGGTAAACTAATTAGTCCAACAATTAGCCTCTTTATGACATTGTCTAATTTTGCTCTTTATTTTATTAGCAGATGATACAATGAATAAGAATGACCAGAGTATTGTGACTGGCTAAGATCATAAACATTTTTGAGGGGTTTTCTCTGGCATGATCATCTGAAAATTACTTACAGAGCCTGATATCATGTCCACCACTACCAGCAAAGGTGAGATACACAGATAATGTTGTTTTCTATTGGTATATTTTATGTGTTATGAATCTCAGAGTTTATTATAAGTGTAATGCTTTTGTTTACTGCAGAGTCTGTTATTCACAATCCTGCTCGCAGGAGAAGACACAGCAAAGAAATCACACCTCCTGACAGTAAGTCTTTACGTAGAGAAACATTTTACAGATGATGTGTGTTGTGTCAGTGTGTTATATTGTGGATTGAACATTTTTAATGTGTGATTCTTTTTATAGTGAGGATTATTCTGCTTGGTAAAGATGTGTCAACAAGCAGTCGAGTGGGAAACTTCATGTTGGGAAGATCAGCGTTTGATAGTGAAGCTCCTCCAGATGATCATCAGATTGAGAGAGTCAGAGGAAAAGACATGATGATCATCAACTGTCCTCATCTGCTCCAGCTGAACCTCTCATATCATCAGATCATACAGACAGTGAGAGAGTGTGTAGATCTGTCTCATCCAGGACCTCATGTCATCCTTATCATCTTTAAACATGATGATTGTTCAAGAGAAGATCAAGAGCGTCTGGAGATCATCCTCAACTCTTTCTCTGATAGTGTTTATCAACACACTCTGGTGCTCACAACACACGACTCACACAGTGAGGAACAGACTGATGTCAATGACATTATAAAGGAAATTATAAAAAAATGTCTTAATAAACATTACAGACTTGAGAGGAACAGCTCTCCTGGTGAACTTAAAAAGAAATGTGAAGACATTGTCAGATTGAATGATGGCCGTTATCTGATTTGTGATGAATTTATAGATTCACAGAGTTTCATAGTGAAGCAGCAGACAGATGAAAGAGGTGAGTGTGAACATATTTTGTGATAAAAATACACACAAAGATTTAGAAGCTAACTTTATTTCTTCTTCACAAACAGTTTTAGAGGATGTAAAGCTGAACTTGGTTCTGTGTGGAAGTGACAGAAGATTAAAAAGCTCCATATTAAAGCTGATGATGAAGGAGAGCAGCAGAAGATCAGTGATGAGATCAGACTTTATGAGGAGAGAGATGAAGGTGTGTGGACGTCTGATCAATCTGATGGAGCTTCCAGATTTGAGTCGACTTTCAGAAGACAAAGTCATGCGTCAGACTTTCAGCTGTTTGTCTCTTTGTGATCCTGGAGTTCATGTATTTCTCATCATTGTTCCTGATGGTCCACTGACTGATGGAGACAAAGAAGAAATGCAGGCGATTCACAGAATATTTGACTCTGGGAAACACTTTGTTGTGATTTTTACATCAGAGTTCACTGTTGACAGAAGTGTAGCAGATACTCAAACATTCAGCACAGAAACTCAGAGTCTGATCAGTCTTTGTGGAGGAAGACACAGAGTGTTGAAATTGAAGGAAGATGAAAAATCCAGACAGATCCCTGATCTTCTGGATTATATTGAAGACATAAAAACTGAACCTTACTCATTTCAGATGTATGTCAGAGCTCAGGAGAAGAGATGGAGACATGAAATAGAAGAGAAATATAAAGAAAACCTTAAAAGACTGGAAAACAAAATCAAGCAGTTACAGCAGAAGATTCAGTCATATGGTGAGTGTTTGCAACACATAGTCTCTGCCAATCTCAAGTTAATCTTGAGTATCTACACATAAAAGGTATAAAAGTTGTCACTGGGGCAGTTCCTTACACCTTTGTACCTAAAATGTGCATATTGGCACGGTACCTTAAAGGTACATATCAAGTCCTAAATGGTACATAAAAATCAGACTATTTCCATGCTTGAGTGCTACACAGATCAGCCATAACATTATGACCACCTGCCTAATATTGTGTAGGACTGATTTTGCAACCAAAACAGCCCTGACCTGTCGAGGCATGGACTCCACTAGACCTTTTGTTCAGAACCAGCATTCACTTTTCCCGCAATTTCAGCTACAATAGCTCGTTTGCTGGATCATACCACACAGGTCAGCCTTCACTCCCCACATGCATCAATGAGTCTTTGTCTCCCATGAGCCTGTCATCGGTTCACCGCTTTTCCCTCCTGGGTTGACTTTGATAAGAACTGACCACTGCCGACCAGGAACACCCCAAAAGAGCTGCAGTTTTAGATATGCTCTGACCCAGTCGTCTAGCCATCACAATTTGGCCCTTGTCAAAGTCACTCAGATCCTTTCACTTGCCCATTTGTCCTGCTTCTAACACATCAACTACACTTGTCCTCACAGTTGATGTGTTAGAAGCAGGAAAAATGGCCCGTGTGGTCCAACCCAACAGACAAGCTACTGTAGCTGAAATTGCTGAAAAAGTGAATGCTGGATCTGATAGAAAGGCAGAGTATTTTTGTGCGTAGTGGAAGGGGCCCTAGCCTCCGTTATTGTGCATAAGACCTGTCTCAATATGCACACAGGCTGCCATCAAGAGGCTATATAGGCAGGTTCCACAATTCTGGCTGAGGATACCAAACCATTCCTCTCTCTTGAGAGGTCAGATCGGGGAACCACAGTTGGTTCAGCTAACAGCAGCATTATTGCCATGTTGAAGTCAAGTTTTATGCCTATAAATGCGATCCGCGGTGTGAACTCTAAGCTCTCCAAATGCTGGAGAAGTTCACACAATTTTTTTGCTCCGATTAAGCTAGTATCAGCCAATCATTGAGGTAATTGAGAACACACACAGAAAGTTATGGATGTAAAACCCTGAGTTGCTTTGCGCTGTGGGAGCCGTCTCTATCACGCTCTTCTATAACAGAGTAGCACTTTGGTTCGGAAGATCTAAGTGCAAAGTATGAAGAATGCAGCTGATCGGAGGGGTTTGCAAGTAAACTGCAGTGAGTAGCCATTTTGAATTATATTTAAAATCTATCCCTGTATGTCAAGGATGGATTGCCAGATATAAAGTTTGGAGGAAAGTGTCGACAGTGTTGTGGATGGCAAGCAGAGTGTATGTTTATTAAGGAAGAAATTTGAGGTAAAAATGTCGCAGGGAGTTTGGGTGCAGGATTGCACAGGTGGTACACTTTTTGTACAGCTCTTTTGGGGACTAAAACATACCGGAGCTTTGAGGGCGGTCCGGCTGAGGCGGGACCAGAGCCTTGCTTTCTCCTCTGTGACACATCAGGTAGGCGGCGTTGGTATGGGGTCCAGCATGATTTAGGTGCGGGACCCTGATGCCTCTGTGGAACGGCATATCTGGTTGGGCATTGACGTTTGACATCAGGTTCAGTCTGGGTTTGCTGTAGCTGGGCTGGAGGCTGTGCAGGCTTCAGGCGCTGCGGTTATGGTGCTGGGGCAACCGGCAAAAAAGCTGCTCTCTTAGGCAGAAAGTGGCACATAGCCTGCAACAACTTCTGAGCTTCTGTGAAGCGCTTAGTGAACCTTTCCACAGGGCACTAAACAAGTCGTTCGAGGACACAGGAGAGTCAAAGAAAGCCACACAATTGGTGTCCTTGATCTCTGAGAGGTTTAGCCATAGATGTCCCTCCAGGACAACAAGACTAGCCATGGCACGGCCAACAGCTTGTGTGGCAATTTTGGTGGCATGCAACGGCACGTCCATTGCGTTGAATAGGTCTTTAAACATGGCCTGCCGGACTCACCCATATCTCAGAGGAGCTTGGCCTGGTACACTTGTAGCACCGCCATCATGTTGATGCTGCATGGCTGTCTGAAGTGTAGTTTTTAAAACATTGTTGGGTCAAATATAAACATTTTCTGGGTTAATTTCAACCTAGCTGCTGGGTTCGTCCCTTTTTGACGCAACGTTTTTGGAGTGTAGTGTTGAACTGATCCGAGCCTTGTTTATAAAAGATTTGTCACCGAACTGCCGGGAAAAAAACAAACACAGTTGCACAACTTTGTTGCTGCCCTAAACTGCATTCACTGTTACATTAACACAATTGGGAAGCTGAACAAAGGTTATATTTAAATACCTTAAAAACAAATACAGCATTTATAAAAGTATCCCCCAAAAAACTTTCAGGTGCTGAAGGTGAAGCAGAAGATCTGGAGTTTTTGAGAATCGTGTTGATCGGCAGAACAGGAAGTGGAAAGAGCGCAACAGGAAACACGATACTGGGACAAAATCAGTTTTTAAGCAAATTAAGCTCAGATTCAGTGACAACTGTTTGTGAGAAGAGAGTTTGTGAGATTGGTGGTCATTCAGTAGCTGTTGTTGATACTCCAGGTCTGTTTGAAGCGACAATGTCAAATGAAAAAATACAAGAAGAAATTGTGAAATGTGTCTCAATGGCAGCACCTGGACCTCACGCCTTCATCATTGTGTTGAGTTTGGGTAGATTCACTCGAGAGGAATCAGACACAATAGATCTGATGAAAAAGATCTTCGGTCCAAATGCGGCACAGTTTAGTCTTGTTCTGTTCACAAGAAGAGATGATCTCGAGGATGAATCCATAGAAGATTATGTGAAGAGCAGTAAATCTGGAGAACTGAAGAAACTGATCAGAGACTGTGGAAACAGATACCTGGCCTTTAATAACAGAGAAAAACAAGACAGAACTCAAGTCACTAAACTGATAAATATGATAGAAGAGATGAAAACAACAAACCATGGCAAATATTTCACTAACAGCATGTTTGAAGAAGCAGAGATGAGCATTAAAAAGAGAATGGAGGAAATTCTGAAAGAGAAAGAGAGAGAAATTCAAGCAGAAAAAGATGAAATAAAAGCCAAATATAAGATTGAAATGGAGAACATAACAAAGAGATTAGAAAAAGAGAAGCAGATAGTGGAAGAAGAAAGACTGAAGATGGAGAAAAAGTTCAGAGAAAAAGAAGAAATTCTAAGAAAAGAGTTTGAGGAGAAAGAGAAAACAGCACAGCAGAAAAGAGATGAAGAGAAGCAGAAACGATTAGAAGAGGAAAAACAACAAAGAGATAAATATCATCAGAAGATAGAAAAGATGAAGAGAGAGATTGAACAACAGAGGTTACAATATGAAACGAGAGAGAAAGAGAGAGAAGAGAAATACAGCCAAGATCAAGAGAAGATGAAATATGAACACAAACAAATAATAGCAGAATTACAAAAGAAACAAGAGGAGGAGATTAAAAAGAGAGATTTAGATGAACAGAAGAGAAGTGAACAAGAAGAGAGAGAGAGAAAAGAATGGGTGAGAAAAATAAGAGAAGCTGAAAATGACAGAAAAGAGACTCAAGAGGAAATTAAACGACAACAGAGAGAATGGGAGGAGGAGAAGAAACGACAGACGAGAAAACGAGAAGAAGAGGAAAGAAAGAGAAAAGAAACACACGAGGAGCAATTGAGAGAAAAACGAGAAGAACTGGAGAAAATGAGAAAGAAATTTGAGAAAGAGAGAGAAGAAGAGAGACAAAAGATAGAAGAAGAGAGACAGAAACGAGAGAGAGAACAGAAAGAGAAAGAAAATGAACAGATAAAAAATGAAATGATGAAACATTATGAGAAAATGGATCAAGACAGAAAACAGGAGTGGGAGAGAAGAAAACAAGAGGATGATAAGAGAAGAGAAGAGGAGAGAAAGAGATGGAGGGAAATAAATGAGGCTATTAAAATGGAAAAAGAAGAAGAGATCAGAATAAGAGAAATAGAGGCGAAAAAACAAAAAGACATTAATCAGGAACATGAACGGAAAATAAAAGAGATAAAGCAGAAACATGAATATGAAGCCAGAAAACATGCAGAAGAATTTAATGAATTCAAAGAGAGAAAAGAGGAACAAGTTAAAGAGCTTAAAGAAATGCTGGAGGAACGAGAAAAACAACAAGAATTACTAGAAAAACTTAATCAACACTTAAAAGCACAGAAAGATGAAGAAATAAGACAGCTACAAACAGAACTTTATATGCTAAAAAATAAAGCAGAATGTGTCATACAGTGATATAAGTAGAGACTTCAAATTAATTAACTATTTGCATTGTATAAATATTTCACTGTTTTTGGACTGCTGAAACCATCACACACTGGTGAAAATCCAAAGTCAGAAGCAACTACAATGTCATAAAGACACCAGTTCCTACACTTGTGCTCTTTAGTCTACTTTAGGGGTCTATGCACAAAGGCAAAAAAATATTATTTCTGATTGTCGTATTAAATTAAACACAATTTAACTTATATAGCACTTTTCTTTTGTTCAAAAGCAGCTTTACATTAAGGAAAACAAGAGAAAACAGAAAATTCAGAAGGCAACAACAGTAGCAGAGCGGCTTACACAGATTACACAGTATTAGTAAGCGTAGTAATAATGTAATGTATAGAAGAGGGTTCTAAGTTAAGACAATGTCAGCTGACTCCATAGGGGTTGAAAAAAACTAGGAGAAAAAAACACTAATTTTATTAGGGGTAATAACGTCTTATGGAGAAAAAAAACCCATTGTGAGAGATCCAGACATAGCTGATTCTGCAGTGGACATAATATTGTAATATATAGTATAAGATTTTATGGGGAATAAAAGTTTTTTAAAAAGTTTTTAAAAGGTGGTTGCTGGGCAGACTTAGAGGATCCAGTAGTAAAAGGTACTATATATTAAATACTACACTTAGGTGGGTGACTCAAGTCACAATTTTCAAGACTTGTGACTTGATTAAAGTATGAAAATGACTTGACTTTGACTTGAAAACAAGTTCCTTGAGACTTGACTTGACGTGGAAGACTCTGCAATGAATTGAACTTATAATAGTGATGTAGTACTCGAGTCCAGTCTAATGATCAGTGGGGGCTGGTGTTAAAAAATGTGAGGGGGGGGGGGGGGCGCATACAAACTAGAAATTAAACTTTGACTGTGGTAATGCAGCTCTGTAAATAGCCGTTTATCAGGTGATAAATATCATTACTGCTTAGCTAAAATGCTGAAAATGTTACTGTTGAAGTCAACTAAAGCATGAAATAAATTTACTATGAATGTGTAAATCTGAGTATAATGTGGGTTTATTATAAGTAACTAACTAATCATGGTAATCATTCACATACACTCACATTCTGGTTTCCATGTTTTGTGGGGACATTCCATAGACGTAATGCATTTTATACCACACAAACTGTATATTCTATTCCCCTAACCTACCCCATTCCCTAACCCCAACCATCACATAAACACTTCTACTACTTCACATTTTCAAGAAACATCATTTTGTTTGATTTATAAGCTTGCTTCCTCATAGGGTCACAAAAATACTGGTATTACTATCTTTGTTGGGACAATTGGTGATAATTACCAGGTACACACACACACACACACACACACACACACACACACACACACACACACACACACACACACACACACACACACACACACACACACACACACACACACACACACACACACACACACACACACACACACACACACACACACACACACACTGCTTGTTAGAATATTATTCTCTCTCTTCCCTCTCACCTGTTTATCATTGCAATCTGCGCTGATTTGCTTTGACACCTGTTTCCACTCTAGCCTGGCTCCACCCTCCTACGCGCTTCCCCTTAACTCTTTCGCCGCCAGCATTTTTTTTAAAGTTGCCAGCCAGCGCCAGCATTTTTCATGATTTTCACAAAAGTTTAATACCTTCCAGAAAATGTTCTTCTTAAAATATATAAACATACAATATACCAAATGAAAGAACAGACCCTCTGCTTTCAAACAAAAAAAACCCGTTTCATCCTACCTTCAGTAGTTCTTTTGTAATCAGCTCTTGAATATGGGTAGGTTTCTGCAAAAACAAAGCAGAGATAGTTCCATTTTTGTGACAGACTTTTCATAGAGATCCCATTCAGAGCAATCTTTAAAACAGACACGGACATGCAGCCGCTTGCCATAGGGCAGGGGTTCCCAAACTTTTTTTCCTGCGCACCCCCTTCTATGTCCCAACCGGGTTGGCGCACCCCCAATCCCCATTTAAAAAAAAAATCCAAAAAAGCTTTATTTTCTCACCATAAATACTCATGTTTAATCATGCGCAAATAACCAAGGGCCGGTTGCACTAGCCGGACGTTAAGAAGTTGGGTGTAATATTCCTACGTCGGGCTTAGCTACGTCCAACATTGTGAAAAATATTTACGCCTATTGCACCATCTGAAACTACGCTCAGCGTAGATGATGCGCGCCCCCGTGTATGCGTTTAACCACTGTGATATTTAGACGCCATTCGAGTTTACTATGGTAAAAAACGTACACTTACTGCTGTCAGCTAATAGATGACATATGAGAGTTTCCTCATGTTTACCAGTGTGTCACGTGCAGACCCATCAAACACATTAACGAAAGCCTTTACTGTTCGCACAAAGGTGTATAATAGTTTGCAGATTCATTATAACAGCTCAAGTTTCAAACAAAATTAAATGAAAGCTTTTAATAAGTTCTCTACAGTAATTATTTATGTATTTTATTATATAATTCATTGGCGGTCTCTTTACCATGTGTTACGGCCGTGTTTTGTATTTATTATTATTATTTGTGTGGTATGTTGTATTGATTTGGTTTGTCCTTTTACCGAGGAGAAGCTCCGCCCTCGTGCACCTGCGGCTCATGATGAAGTTTGGGGTGGAGATAGAAGGAGAGGGTGAATGCGTGAGAAGGCTGAGTTCCCTATGCTGTTTCCATCTGAACTCCAGTCACCCGGTCGCCACTGCCACTGTCTTTAGCTCTACGTGAGCGTGGCGCACACTTGAGGGGAAGCTTTATTTGTCCCGCTGCTTTGAAAAGAGCTCCGTGTGCGTCCTGAGATTTCGCTGATGCTGAGAAACTGTGTATTTATTTAATTTTTTGGCTGTTCTATGTTTTTGGTTTTTGTTAAACTGTTTGTGAAAGTCTTTTCGTCCACAACCCTTATAAGTAGTTGCCCGTGGCACGTGAGTGAAACGGCATTTAATAAATATTTGAATGGTGCTTTGACTCGCGTGTCCTTTTTTATGTTGCGTGAACCCCACTACCCTTACGAGCAATTTTGAGGGGTTCGTAACATAAATTGGGGGCTCGTCCGGGATCCTTGTTGTAAGCATTGTTTCCCGAGAGTTTAATCAGCTGCCGGTAATTAACGTGATTTGTTTGGTGTGGAGCAAATCTGGTCTGTCCTACACATTTTCCGGTAAGTCAGAGTAAGCCAACAGGACTGTGCTTAGCGCCAGCTCTGGCTACGGTTTACTGTTTGTTATTTTTTTTATTATTTTAGTTTGTTTTGTTTGGAGGTACTCCGGGGGGGAGAGCAATCTCTTAATCGGTACCCTCTGAAGACTAGCTGTAGGATGTAGTTAGACTTCTGGTTAGGTAGGTAGGTCCGGAGTGTGTGGATTTTCCTTATTTGTCTCCTCACCGTTCGAGTAAATATGGCAACTTTTGATTTGAACCAATTCATAGATCAGCCTAGTGTTGAGGGGTTAGGGGCATGTCGGAAAAACGATTTATTTCTGATAGCTCAACACTATGAGATTTCTGTTACTAAAACACAGCGTAAAGCGAAGATAAAATCTAGTATTATGTCTGCATTGGTTCATAAAGGGGTTTTTCCTCAAGAGGCTGTTCCTGTGGAAGCAGCTGGTCCTGCGAGATCTGCTACAGAAAGTCCTTCACGAGTACTGATCGGTGATCAATCTACTCCAGTTGCTGATGGTATAGAGATAGTTCCACCGTTTTCAATGCCTAAATTCGAACCGAGTTCTCTTTCTACAGAGGCTTCGCCTGGAGTTGTTTCAGATTTACGTTTAAAAGTTCGTTTAGCTCGTCTGCAATTAGAGACTCAGGATCGTGCTCAGGCAAGACAAGATGATTTAAAACGTCAAATTGAAATGTATCGAATTGATGCTGATACGAAAGTGCGACTTCGGCAGGTGGAGTTGCAGGCTGCTCAAAGTCTCCCTAAGCAATCGATTCCTAAAACATCTATTAGTTTGCAAGATGGCTCTGACGCAGTGGCTGGTCCGTCAAATTCGAATAGTGTTTCTAATAATTCTGTTTCTTCAGGTAACGTATCCGACTCTGTTCAGTCGTCTCAACATTTTGACGTAGCTAAAAATATTGCAATAGTTCCGCCTTTTCGTGAGAAGGAAGTTGAAGCTTACTTTCAAGCGTTTGAACGTATTGCGAGTGCTCTGAAGTGGCCAACTGAAGTTTGGGCCTTGATGTTACAGTGTAAATTAACAGGTAAGGCACAAGATGTGTGTGCGTCCCTTTCTTTGGAAGAGAGCGTCCAGTACGATGCGGTGAAAAATGCGATTTTGAGAGGTTATGAATTGGTTCCCGAGCATTACCGACAACGCTTTCGTACTACGAAAAAATCCGCGTCTCAAACGTATGTCTGTAGTTTGCTCGTGAGAAAGGAATGTTGTTTGATCGCTGGATAAAAGCGTGTAAGGTTACGGATTATACCTCTCTGCGAGAGCTGATATTAATTGAGGAATTTAAGAACTGTGTCCCAGAGCGTACTGCTTTGTATTTAAATGAACAAAAAGTCAGTACGGTGCAGCAAGCTGCTGTATTAGCAGACGAATATGCGCTGATGCACAAAACTGTGTTTGTTAAGCGTTCTAATGATTTTGGGGGTTCAGCACCACATGAGAGCGTATCTGATGTTAAAAGCAAGTGGGTTCCTAGCAGTCCGACTACAAAGTCACGTAAAGAATGCAGTTATTGTCACAAGCTGGGACATTTGATGGCCGATTGTCACAGTTTAAAACGAAAAAACGAGCGGCAGGATTCAATGCCTGTTCAACCCCGTGGTACAGTTCTGGTGAAAACTGTCTCTTCGTCCTGCGCTACTTCTACCCCTGATCCCTGTTTTCAGCCTTTTGTGTTTGACGGATTTGTGTCTTTGGATGGTGTCGAAAGCCGTAAACCAGTGCGAATTCTGCGTGACACTGGGGGATCCCAGTCCTTTATACTGTCAAACATTTTAGATTTTTCTGGAGGTTCTGCGTGTGAAACTAGCACGATTGTGCAGGGCATCGAGATGGGGTTTGTAACTGTTCCTCTCCATCGTATATGGGTGACTTCTGAATTGGCGTCTGGGTGCTTTGAAGTTGCGGTCCGCCCATCGCTACCTGTGAAGGGTATTGATTTTATAATGGGTAATGATATTGCGGGTGGTAAGGTTATGCCGATGGTAAAGGTAACTGATGCTCCGTGCGGAGATATGCAGTCTGATGCGCTCACTGAAATGTTACCTGATGTATTTTCAATAAGTGCTGTTACGACCCGAGCACAAGCAAAACGTGATGTTCAGGAAAGCACTAACCTTTGTGACTCTGTTTTTTCAGATATTCTCGGAAATGAAACATTCCCAGAAGTTTTACCGGCACCTAAAATGCCGCAAAGTTCACCTGTTCCTCTTGATTTCGTAACGGATGCGTCAGTTTCACACAAAGCCCTGATGGATGCGCAGAAAATTGATCCGACTTTACAAAAATGTCGTGCGAGCGCTGACGAGATACTGTCACCGGGTAAGCAACACTTTTATTGGCGCGACGCAGTACTAATGCGCAAATGGAGCAGTACGCCGAGTGCTGAGCAGACAGATGATTGGAATGTAGTGCATCAAATTGTGCTTCCCTCGCAATTCCGACAACAGGTATTGAACTTAGCTCACGATCATCCCTGGTCTGGCCACCTCGGAATTAATAAAACCTATAATCGAGTGCTCCAGCATTTTTTCTGGCCAGGTTTAAAATCTGATGTTATTAAGTATTGCAAAACATGCCATATCTGCCAGGTAGGAGGAAAACCTAATCAGGTAGTGCCGCCTGCTCCTCTTTGTCCTATCCCTGCTGTAGGAGAGCCATTTGAGCGCGTTTTGGTGGATTGTGTGGGACCACTTCCACGCGCTAGGTCTGGATGTCAATATTTATTGACAATCATGTGCGTGGCTACTCGGTTCCCAGAAGCGATTCCTTTAAGAAGCATAAATGCTAGGTCTGTGACAAAAGCCCTTACAAAGTTTTTTACGACTTTTGGTCTCCCAAAAACTGTTCAAACAGATCGGGGGTCGAATTTTTTATCTCGCGTATTCCGTAATGTGTTGAAAGCTCTAGGAGTGTCTCACGTGGTTTCGAGTGCCTATCACCCTGAATCGCAGGGCGCATTAGAACGTTGGCATCAGACATTAAAATCAAGTCTGCGTAAGTACTGCTTAGAGACTGGAAATGATTGGGAAGAGGGGGTTCCCTTTGTTTTATTTGCGGTGCGCGAGGCGCGACAAGACTCATTGGGTTTTAGCCCTTCTGAACTAGTCTTTGGGCATAATGTCCGTGGGCCTTTGAAAATGTTAAAGGAAGAGTTTCTGTGTACAGGTCTTTCCGAGAAGACGAATATACTTGATCTTGTGTCCCGCACCCGTGAGCGTCTACATACGGCTTGTAATGCTGCTAAAGAAGCTCTTGCCCGGTCGCAAAAGAAAATGAAGCGCTGTTTCGATCGGAAGGCAGTTGCGCGTAATTTTCAACCGGGAGAGAAAGTTTTAGTATTGATTCCTACTCCTGGGTCTGCTTTTGCAGCGCGGTTCTCTGGCCCTTACGTCATTAAAAGCAAGGTAAACGACACGGATTATGTTATCCATACTCCTGAACGGAGGAGGAAAACTCGGTTATGTCACATCAATATGTTAAAACCATATTTATGCCGTCCTGATGTTAAAGATGAGACCGCTGTTCTTAATGGGAGTGTTGATGTTTCCGGATTTGAACCGGTGACTGAGTCAAAGGAGAGCGTTTCGTTGCTGACGTTTACTCTGCCTACAGATGAGGTAGATGATGGATTGGAGGTATCCATGGAGGTTGTCAGGGGTGGTAGTTTGAAAAACTCGGAAGTTTTGTCAAATATTCACTCTCAGTTGTCCTATTTGTCTGATGAACAACAGCAGGACATTAAAAAGTTGTTGGATAGTTTTCCGAACTTATTCTGTGATGTTCCTCCAGGTACTAATGTCCTTGCGCATGATATAAATGTCGGTAATGCCATACCCATTAAACAACATGCATATCGTTGTCCTGTCAGTAAACGGGAAGAAATGAAACGCGAGGTAATGTATCTCTTGCAAAATGGCTTTGCTGTTGCGAGTACAAGCCCTTGGAGCTCGCCGTGTCTTTTGGTGCCAAAATCTGATGGATCTGTTCGTTTTTGCACTGATTTTCGAAGAGTTAACTCTGTTACTGTCCCTGATGCTTTCCCACTTCCGCGTATCGATGATTGTATTGATAATCTTGGGGTGGCGACGTATATTACAAAATTAGACCTATTAAAAGGTTATTGGCAAGTGCCTCTAACTGAGCGCGCCTCTGAGATCTCCGCGTTCGTCACCCCAGATTCTTTTTTACAGTATACACGGATGGCCTTCGGCCTTCGAAACGCGCCGGCGACGTTCCAGCGTTTGATGTCTATCGTGTTGGGCGATGTTCCTAACTGTAACGTCTATTTGGATGACGTAGTCATTTATTCGTCTAGTTGGGCTGACCACTTGTCACTTCTGCGCGATGTCTTTCATCGTCTATCTGTTGCGTCTCTCACTTTAAATCTTAAAAAGTGTGAATTCGCTAAAGCGTCGGTCACGTACCTTGGAAAGCAGGTAGGAAATGGGCAAGTGCGGCCGTTAGATGTAAAAGTGACTGCTGTTCTTGAGTATCCGATACCCACTACGAGGCGAGAACTGCGTAGATTCCTCGGAATGGTTGGATATTACCGGTGCTTCTGCAAAAATTTCTCGAGTGTTGTTGCTCCGTTAACTCGATTGTGTAGCCCTAAAGTTGATTTCATTTGGACTAATGACTGTCATCAGGCATTTCTGTCTGCAAAATCTCTCCTTTGTAGTGCTCCTGTCCTCTCGGCTCCGGATGTGTGTCGGGCGTTCCAGCTGGAGGTGGATGCCAGTGCTGTCGGAGCGGGAGCTGTCCTTTTACAGGAGGGTGCTGACGGAATAGCTCATCCTGTATCCTACTTTTCTTCCAAGTTTAATCGTCATCAACTTAATTACTCCACAATTGAGAAGGAGACTTTAGCTCTCTTATTGGCATTACAACATTTCAATGTTTATGTGGGGGCCAGTAGGTACCCAGTTATGATTTATACGGATCATAATCCTTTAGTCTTTCTCAGTAAAATGTATAATCACAATCAACGTTTGATGAGATGGGCACTAATGGTGCAGCCGTATAACTTAGAGATCCGCCATAAAAAGGGATCTGAAAACGTGGTGGCCGATGCTTTGTCCCGGGGTTAATTCAGAGTGTGTCAGAAACCGCCTTATTTTTCCTTAACTCTAAAAGGAGTTGGAGGAAAAATTTGGTCCGTTTCTGTTTTTTAGGGGGGAAGTGTTACGGCCGTGTTTTGTATTTATTATTATTATTTGTGTGGTATGTTGTATTGATTTGGTTTATCCTTTTACCGAGGAGAAGCTCCGCCCTCGTGCACCTGCGGCTCATGATGAAGTTTGGGGTGGAGATAGAAGGAGAGGGTGAATGCGTGAGAAGGCTGAGTTCCCTATGCTGTTTCCATCTGAACTCCAGTCACCCGGTCGCCACTGCCACTGTCTTTAGCTCTACGTGAGCGTGGCGCACACTTGAGGGGAAGCTTTATTTGTCCCGCTGCTTTGAAAAGAGCTCCGTGTGCGTCCTGAGATTTCGCTGATGCTGAGAAACTGTGTATTTATTTAATTTTTTGGCTGTTCTATGTTTTTGGTTTTTGTTAAACTGTTTGTGAAAGTCTTTTCGTCCACAACCCTTATTTGCCCGTGGCACGTGAGTGAAACGGCATTTAATAAATATTTGAATGGTGCTTTGACTCGCGTGTCCTTTTTTATGTTGCGTGAACCCCACTACCCTTACGAGCAATTTTGAGGGGTTCGTAACACATGCATGAAAACACATTGCTCGCGTATCCTGTGCCCATGTCTCGTCACCAGGGCCGGCCCGAGGCATAAGCGAACCAAGCGGCTGCTTAGGGCCCCGCTGGCCACCAGGGGGCCCCCGCCCCAATCGTTTTTTTATTTTTATTTTTTTATACAATTAAATAACTTAAACAGGTAATATAAATGGATGAATGAATGAATACGAATTTATAAATGAATAATTAAAGACAAGAAAATTTTGATTTGCAGAAAACTATGTGTCTGCAGTGCTAGCGTTTTAGTCAGGCGCAACATAGACACCTGCGCGTCGGCGCGCAAGTGCACAACGTCGTCACTCACTGTAAACAATGATGAGCCATTTGACATGTAAAAAAAAGGATATATCCCTCTGGGGCCGAAAAGAGAACAAAGAAAAGGACCGAGGATGAGAAAAAAGAGCAAGACAAAGGTATGTTTGCATGATTATATACAGTATGTTTAATTTGTGTTAGTGGTGTGACAGATCGATGTTAATCTGTGACCGTGATCAACCCACGGTTCGGCTCGCATGCGCTTATATAGTGAAAGTTTATCATTTGCACGTGTTTCAAAGGCTTGCAAAAGTTAACATTTCAAGTGATTTTAAACAATTTATCCCGCAAAAAGGCGCTAAAGTGAGCAGTATTCTGCAAGCCCATGCGGTTTAAATTGTCCAGCCCAGCTCCCTTCAGAGATCAGAACACTAACACTTGATGTTTAAACTTTAGAGAGAGTTCCGCTATTTTGTGTCATACTGTAGTCCATTAACATATATTTGAGGAATAGAGCACTGAAAAGAACATAACGTTTTTATGCTCCACCGTCTGTATTTCCGTCTGTGTGAGCGCGCCGCGTATAAGTGCACTTAGTAGGGCACACATAAAATCTTTCTGTTCTTGACAGGGCACATACAAACAAAATGATCTCCACAGTACTCTTTTCCAATAAAAACAGTTGTTTATGTCTTTAGACGGTTTATGTATAGATTAGGCAGAAACCAGGTCTGTGCTTCTCTTAAAGAGACAGTAACCTTAATTAACCTACTTAAGTCTGTGTCATTAATGTTAATCAAACCTTCCAAGACAAAGAGAAAATCACTTCTGTAGCTCTAAAAAAGAATAATTATATTTAATTCATACAATAAAGTGTTATGATTCATTTGATTTGATTTCTGTACCTAATTCTAATTTTAGCCCTTACTTACTGGCAACTTTGTTCTTTTTATAAATGTTTGTAAGTAATTTCTTCATTTTTTTATTAGTTTTTCCAACCCCTTATTCTGCTGATCCGAAAATGATCAGATCTGTGCCTCAAAAACCATAATGTGATCCGAACCGTGAGTTTTGTGATCCATCACACCCCTAGCTAGCATTGCTGTATGTGTTGAAGTGAACGTTCCAACATCGGTAACGTTCCAGCTTCATAGGCAAAGCACATGCGCTCTCTGTCTAAGATCTTTGGTAAGAGATGGTATTGGACTTTATGAGAATATATACCAATACCATGTTGGGTAGGGAGATTTCTGTGATGAAAATGGACTTCAATCTTATTTATATGGTGGGTAGTGATGTAACAGTGCTATCCTATATTTATTTATTTATTGCTTGTTGTGTAAGTAATGAAAAATAAGCAAAATAAACTCATTCTGCTCGATCCACTATGCACTTATCCAATGCTATTTTTTTCAGGAACACTGTTGAAGTACTTTGTAGCACAACCAACTCCACCCGCCCCTGATGTTTCATCAAGTGTCAGTGTCTCCACAGCTGATGATGCAGCAGATGAGGTTTTTCTTGTTGGCCAATGTTAACATTCCATAGCCTGTTAATATGACATGACACATTGAAGAATAAAGTATTTTATTTAAGTATAGATTTTTTTCATTATTTAAATTATTATTCATTTATAATGTAACATTAGAGCGTGACATTTGTGTCCGCGTGGTGGGAGGGGGGCCCCCAAACACATTCTGCTTAGGGCCCCCAAGAGGCTCAGGCCGGCACTGCTCGTCACATTTCATTATTTCTATTTTTGCCATAAAAAAGTCTCTCTCTCTTGGTCCCTCTCCTCCTTCGTGACTAACAACTTTATCATAAGACGTCCCACATGACAGTTTCCCTGATTTCAGTCAGTTAAGCATATTTATAATATATATGGAATGAATGAAACGAGTTGGCACGCATATAGCGGCTGCAGTGCATAACAGAAGAGCAGTGCGTAGAAAAAGACAGAAGCTGTCTTCTACGTTTCTATCAAAAACTAATAAATTATAGTTTTTTATTTAAAATAAAAGCGATTACAAAGGAAATGTTTACTGTTCATTTTTTTATTTATTTATTGTATGGAAAAATCCCACTTAAAGAAACAGACCGCCATTACATTTTTCCTCTCGCGCACCCCCTGGTGGCAGCTCGCGTACCCCTGGGGGTGCGGGTACCACACTTTGGGAATCCCTGCCATAGGGCAATACTTCCGGTTTTAAAAAGTTGCAGCCACCTATAGTGGATAATAGCCGTATTCCGGAAAGCCGGAAATACTCGTCATTGGCAGGGAAGCATTTCTCTTGATTAACGAGATATCTCGTCAATGGCGGCGAAAGAGTTAATTTTCACTTTGCTTCAGTACTACATCTGGGACTGCTGTTTAGAGTTTCGTTTTCTTCTGCAAAAATCTGCAGGACCAATCAGCGAACAGATGGGGGTGGCTAAGAACGATAACGTTGAGGTCGTGCGTCAGTTTGAGTTGTAGTTCAGTAATGGCAGCAGAGAAAGACGTGAGAAAAGCTATTCAGTCCGTTGTTGCAAAACTGCCGAATATACACAAGTTAAAGCCGGAGCAAGATCAATATTTGCTAAGTTTTGTTGGTCTGATCATTCGGACTTGTTGTTTCCGGCCGTTTCGGTGCATGATATACGTCACGACCACACATTAGCAATCGCCTATGGCAGATCCTGAGTGACTCTGGGCAGATGCAATAGTTTAAAACTTCAACAGAGGACCCTCCTTAACGGAAGTAACGCTTTGCAATGGAGCGTGGCCAGACTCTCTGTACAAATGAAATGAATGTACAAGAGTCTGGTTGGACCAGGCTATTTCCACTCTGCCCTTAGCGTTTATCTGGTGGCTGTTCTGGCCGTCTCTTTGTCGGATTATTACATTGCTAATGTCTCCTGTGTATTCTACAGCTACAAACGTATCTAGTCAGCAAAGTACTCACCAGATCTTGTCTTGTCTTGTCCTGTCCAGTCTTGCCCCCTCACTGTAATAGTCGTGTCCCGCTTTGATTATGAGGGTTACCCTGCATGCCTGAGTTATCTTCCTCTGCGCTTCAAGCCAGCTTCTAGGGAGTTTCTGTTTGTTTTTTTCCCCAGAACGGGGCGCGTTTCAATAAGGAGGTTCAACCAACTCTGAGTTAAAACTTAAACTCTGAGTTGACTTAATCTGAGATAGGAAACTGAGTTTTCGTTTACAGAACAGCTGATCTGAGTTAGTTCAATCGACTCTGAGTAGCGTGTGCACAACCACAATAAAAAGCCATCATCAATGGAGCTCAGATATTACGATTTACCATGGCAACAGCATGTGACAAAGAGGTCTTAATCATTTTTTCTACTAAAACTGAAAGTGTTACTGGAAGTGTACAGTAACTACAAGCATATATTTTAAAGAAAAGAGTTGTTTTTGTAAATTGCTAGTAAATGCATACATTTAATTTTTCATCATAGTTAAAATATCAGAAGTAAATAAACTAAGGACTGTACGTTATTATATTCATTTACATGCAGATGCAATCTCATGGACAAAAAGATGACAGCAGCTCAGCTAAAAATTAAATTAGGCATAATACTTTGTAATATAAGGCTACAAACATTACAAATGTTTGTCATGAATAAAACAGAACTACGACAAAGCGGGATTCGAACTCAGATCGCTGACAGTACATCTGCCCTAACTACTGCATACAGCACTATACCCACTAGACCAGCGATAATGACGAGTGATTCAAAACAAATTATGGAATGATATTCCGGACAATATTAAAAAGGAATTGCAAATTGTATTTGCAATTGCGTTTCCTACTTGTGGGTGTAAAAACTGTGACTTAATTCAAACGCAAATGCAAACTGTTTGCATTTCCGTTTACGCGAACGTACAATATATGCCAAATTTCAAATGTAAAATCAAAGTCCATTTGCAATTGAATTTCCAATGTCTTTCGAGTTATGACCCTGCCATATTTCAATCTCAATTGCAATTCATAATTTGCTATTTCACTTCCTCTAGCGTCGCAAACTGATCTTGCCAAAACTCAAATGAAATCGCAATCCTCTTTGCATTTGCGTTTCCAATGCCTGTACTTAAACTTGTCAATCACAGTGTTGGGGTGGGGTTATATTATAGGGCGTGTTTGGAAGCAACGTCACACAGTCGACCACGCCTCACTGCACTTAAATTGCCACAAGGGGGAGCACAAGAAAACCTATGATAACGCAGAAAAAAATTGTATACATTAAATTATATATTACCTCAGTTATATTGCAGCAATTATTAACCAGATAAACACAAAAGTGTGAGTTTTATGAATTAAATGAACGCATCTTCATTAATTGATTATTGACCTTCAATTGATTTTGTCAGTAATAATATGGCAGAATGTTTTGACAATATCTCATGTCAAACGCTATAAGTGTATTATTAGAAGTGTATCATAAGTGCATTATTTTAAACACTTCCCAGGTGAAAAAAAATTATATTAAAAATATACTTTAAAAAAGTGTACTAAGTATATTTTCTAGATTTTGTACTATTTTCGTCAAATCCAAGTATAGTTAAGTGTACTCAATTATGTATTAACTTCAACTTAACACCTATTTGATTACACTTCAAGTGTAAATAGTATGCTAAAATGGAACAACTTTTTTTAAACTTCAAGTGCACTAAAATACACTCCTGAAAATCAAGATTCATGAGTAATTAAGCACACTTACAGTACAATTGCATTGTATTGCCATTTTAATGGAAATACACTTAAAAAGCCATTGCAGCACAAATTATAGTTGCGTTTAAGTACATTTTGTGCATACTGCTATCATACTTATAATTAGTATAAACTATGTTAATTTAGTATGCTTCTGTAATATTTCAAGTGCTCTACAAATGCACTTCCTAACTATTTTTAGTGCTTTTAAAGTGTCCCACTATGACAATAATAATGTTTTTAAAGTGAAGTTCAATTACAACCTAAATATCATAAAGACGTACTTTCAGTGCAATATTATTATAGTGTATTTTTATATTTTAAGTATATTTAATTTGTACTTTTATCCCCATTTTGTTATACTTAAGCATGAATATTGCAATTACACTACAAGTGTATTATATAAAAATTCAGTTCAAATGCACACAAACAGATTACAAACTGCATTTCAAAAAAGGATCTTTATTATTGACACAAAAGTAACACACAAAACAGATATTGGCAAAATGGGAACCTTAAACAGTCGACTTTCTTTGAAATGCCGGGAAGAGAACAATTGCGAACAACTTGTACTATTTGCACATCTAGCTCTGATTTGAACTACTGGAGGCCTTGTAACTGGCATTGTTGCACTTCCTCCGTAGAAGGTCCCGGATCTCTGCCACCTCGATGTTGGGAAATCACTCCCTCACTGCATCTGTAAAACAGGAAAGAGACATTTCAATTTTATTTATATAGCGCTTTTCACAATTTGTAGTTGTTTCAAAGCAGCTTTACATTAAAAGAAGCAGGGGAAACATAGAAAAATCAACAGACAATATAAGTAGCAAAATACAGCGGCTATGAATAAACTTTACAAGCGAGCAAATTAATAATGTCTCGTATAAAAGAGGGTGCTAAGTTAAGCCAATGTTGGTTGACTCCCCGAGGTTGAAAAACCCCTAGGAGAAAAACCTCAGGGAGGAACAAAAAGTCCTAGGAGGAAAAGATATACACATATATATATGGGATGTAAACGGATAAGGAGATTTAGCGGGTTCCGTCGGTAGTCAGGCATCGGCTGGGCATCACGTTGAAGGGCAGCCAGTAGATCAGTGGTGTGTTGACCTCCACGGCAGCCGGAACTGGTCCGTTTGTCTCAATGTCCTCGGGTTTGAGGACGAGACAGGGAGAGAGAAACAAAATCCTATTAGTGTAGGGGCCATTCACATGTAATGCAAGTGTTACACAGTGTTGTGTTTTAATATATGCTCGGTTCCAGACAGGCTAGCTATTGCGGCATTAGTAAATTACCTAGACAAGTTATGTGAATGCTTTGTTCTGTACAAGCTAACTTTTGCGAGATAAGTATAATATACTAGTCAAAATATGTGAATGCTTTGTTAAAGAAAAAATTCTTAAAGAATAATTCCGGTATTAAACACTTTGAGTCTCATTTCTGGTTTGTTTTGGATGAACTACAGTGTTGGTCACTGAAATTTTGACAATGGGTCATGTCTTGACTTTTTGACTTGTTTAGAAGCGTCTCTTGACTGCTTCAGAATGGAGGTCAAGGGCCATGCACAAGCATGTCATTAAAACAACACTTAACGTTCATTTTTAAAACCGAGTGGTTTGTGGTTTTCGTTGATGATTAAAAACAAGTAGTGTAGCAAAATACAGTTTCTGTCGTGTTTTATTTGGCATTTTGTAAAGTTCCATTGACTTCTCTTGGAAATGAGACTCAAAGTGTTAAATGGCAGAATTATCCTTTAATGCAGTGGTTCTCAATCCTGTTCCTGGGGACCCCCTGCTCTGCACATTTTGTATGTATTCCTTATCTAACACACCTGACTCTAATCATCAGCTCATTAGATGAGAGCTCCATGAACTAAGCAAAGTGTGTCAGGTTAGAGAGACATACAAAATGTGCAGAGCAGTGGGTCCCCAGGAACAAGATTGAGAACCACTGCTTTAATGGACCATTTCACCCGTAGAAACATTAATCTTTATTGAAAGTGTCTCATATTTGTAGTGGAAATGTAACATACATTTCGAATTTGGTGCCTATTTGACTGAAAAAGGGGTGTTTGTAGTCTCACCCCCTCAACAAAGATATTGGACTTCCTTCTTTCAATGATGCAAAATGATGATTTTTACATCATTGAAAGAAGAAAGTGCAACACTGAAATCTGTATTTCTCCTGTCTCAGGAAATGATGCACGAACATTCAAAAACATGACTGGGGTTCTAAAGATACTAGGCTTAAAGGAATAGTCTACTCATTTTCAATATTAAAATATGTTATTATCTTAACTAAGAATTGTTGATACATCCCTCTATCATCTGTGTGCGTGCGCTGCGACGCTTCGATAGCATTTAGCTTAGCCCCATTCATTCAATGGTACCACTCAGAGATAAAGTTAGAAGTGACCAGACACATCAACGTTTTTCCTATTTAAGATGAGTAGTTATTTTGGTGGTACAAAATAAAACGTAGCGCTTTTCTAAGCGGATTTAAAAGAGGAACTATATTTTATGGCATAATAGCACTTTTGGGAGTACTTCAACTCGCCTGAAAAATCCGCTCCCCTTCTTCCTCTCATAATGGGAGAGGGAGGGTGTTACTGCGCCGAGTCGAAGTACTCACAAAAGTGCTGTTCCGCCATACAATATAGTTCCTCTTTTAAATCTGCTTAGAAAAGCGCTACGTTTTATTTTGTACCACCAAACTTGCTCGTATAACTACTTGTCTTAAATAGGAAAAACGTTGATGTGTTTGGTCACTTCTAACTTTATCTCTAAATGGTACCATTAAATGAATGGGGCTAAGCTAAATGCTATCGAAGTGTCGCAGCGCGCTCCAGCGCTTACGTGCACGCACACAGATGATAGAGGGATGTATCAACAATTCTTAGTTAAGGTAATAACATATTTTAATATTGAAAATGAGTAGACTATTCCTTTAATACAAATGGGTGAAGTGTCCCTTTAGATTTAAAGTGATTGACTGTGTCTGATTCACAGACATCAGTTGGCAAATCATTTCAGAGCTTAGACACTTTTGATATTCTAGGAATAATTAAGAGACCAGAATTTTGCGACCGCAGTGTACGTGTTGGATTGTATTCTGATATTAATTCTCTAAGATACGAAGGTGCTGGGCCATTTAAGGTTTTATAGGTGATTAATAGTATTTTTAATTGTATGCGATATTTGACTGGTAGCCAGAATGACATGGGCATGAATTAAAACAAGATTAATGATTAAACTTACATCATTTTAACACAGAAACCTCTTCAGCATCAGCAAGGTCGACCACATGGTACATGACCTCTGTAAACACAAACATGAATAGACATCATATTAAAAAAGAAGGCAATCATACAACTTTAAAATATATTTTGACTCCAAGCTTCTTTACAACAGCATCTAACGTTAGTTTATCTTAAACTTAACGTGAAGCTGGCTTAAGTTGGTTACTAAACAGAATAAAGCTATTAAAACAGGCTTGCAAAATAAGCAGCATCTATCAGAACTACAGCAATGAGCTTTTAAACAACAAGAGATCGTCTATATCGTTTAAAATAGCAGAAAGAGCCATTTGCTACAGTTAGCTGAACATCTCCAACACAAGTAATCTTGCAGTTTTATTTAAGTTTTAAACATCGAATTGATTCGTTTATCAGGCATTTTGCATGTAACTTTGCTCACTGAAAAACCGCATGTTGAACTTACTAACGTTAAGTTACTGTGTACCGTCACAGTGATGTTTCCTGTGTGTGCTTTAAATTAAAACACTTCTCGCATAAAGACAAAAATAATCACAGTGAAGAACAAAATAGGAACAAATACGGAACAGATCTGCGCGATGTAGAGGAATGAAAGTCAAACTTACCTCAGCCGTACTGTTTAGCATGAAAACGAAAACCGAGTCACTCAGTAGCGGTTTGAATAATGCCGTTGATCCTGATTGGTGGGAATGAATGGGTGGGTGCAGGTGCATTCTGGGAATTGAAGTCTTTTGCCCTGGCGTTCACATGCTGCAGATGTAAATTTGACTACGAGTTCCAAGATGCATTGGATGTTTCAAATGTTTTTTTTTTCTTCATTATTTTGGATCCTCTGCTTGCACCTTATGTACTTTTTATAATCTGCGTTTTCACACGGATTTGTTCTTTATACTTTATCAATAATAAAAATATAAAATATTTTTATAAAATGTATAACGTTTACAAAACATGTTTAGTTGACAAACATGTTGACAGTTATTTTCAGTGATGCTCAGATTTTCTTAAATAAAAAAAACTTTATCAATTAAATCACATTAGCATAATAATACATGTATTTAGTAAACGCACTTGTAGATATATAATGTTTTTATCCAGTTTTTATGTTATGTGTGCTGCCTCGAACCTCCCACCCAGCTTTGAAAACAGAGACAGCACCTCTGTCATTAACCCTTCACACCTCACAACCAGCACTCCTCACATCCAGCTTTGAGGATTCCTGGAAACTTCCACCAGTTCCTATACACAAGGTTTCTGGATGTTTCACGAGTTTACTTCTGAGTACGTTTCCAAGCACTCTGCCTCATTTATCTGGCAAACCTAAAGTTTAGCAGGGATTTCCCATCCGTATTTGTCCGGATACAGCTCTTTTGATGCAGTGTATACATTTTATTATTCTAACGTATTTTATGAAAGTACTCTGATATGCAACTAAAAATACACTTATTTTAGAGTGTACCGTATAAAGTGTACAGAAGTCACACTTCTAATGAAGTGAGATCATAGTACACTTTAAAAAAGTAAATTAACAATTAATTTCCAAAAAATATACTTCCCATAAGTATATTGAATTGTCACTCTAAGTATGTCAAATTTAATACACTTAAAAAAAATAAACTTCTATACAATTTAAAATACATTGACAACAAAGTACACTTTCAAAAAGTACATTTAAAAAATAAATTAATTACTGGTAAATTAGTATACTTATTTTTCTGGACTCTTAAGTTGAACTTAATTACATCTTTTTTTGAAGTATACTTTCAAAAAGTACAATTAAAAGATAATTGAATTTCTGGTAAATTAGTATACTTATTTTTGGACTCTTAAGTTGAACTTAATTACATCTTTTTTGAAGTATACTTTCAAAAAGTACACTTAAAAGATAATTGAATTACTGGTAAATTAGTATACTTATTTTTTTGACTCTTAAGTTGAACTTAATTACATCTTTTTTGAAGTATACTTTCCAAAAGTACATTTTAAAAATAATTGAATTACTGGTAAATTAGTATACTTATTTTTTGGACTGTTAAGTTGAACTTAATTACATCTTTTTGGAAGTATACTTTTAAAAAGTACATATTAAATACTCTTTAAATTAAGTACAACAAGAAGAAGCATACTTGTTTTATACTTCATGTACTTCAATCATATTTCTAATACACTAAAGTATACTACTTTTTTACCTGGGTTGTGTTTTATTAGAAAAGGTATTATTTTATAAATAAGTCAATGAAGTATGCTAAATGATATTTCGATCAGAAAAATAATATATGAACATTTAGCTGACTTATTGACTAAATGTATTATAAAATTAATGCAGTCTATTATGTATCAAAATATCATATAACCTAAATTTCTTCAAAAGGTTAACAAATATTTTGTAACCTTGGTATTTTTAGTAAAGCAATATAAAAATGTTAATCTGTCTGACAAAACAAAGAGTGGTCGGTGGCTCAACGGAGTCAGCAACGAGTGACAGCGAGTCGGAAGACGAGCGGTCCCAAAGTTCCCCTTACGAAAATTAACCATGGTTTAATTGTGGTAAAAGTGTAGTAACCATGGTTTTTGGTGTATTAATTACTATCAGCAAAACCATGGTTTAACTATGATTTTTGAAAACCATGGCTGTCAAAACCATGTTTTTTTAAATGTAGTAAAACCATGGTTAATTTTCGTAAGGGTCAGGTTCAGCATGAGATGTTTCTCGTCATTAATCGTCGTGGGGAAACAAAAGCTGCAAATGCGATCTTTCTGGAGAGGGTGAGAGAAATGTATGTAGACTGATGCTCTAGAACAGGGATTCCCAAAGTGTGGTACCCGCACCCCCAGGGGTACGCGAGCTGCCACCAGGGGGTGCGCGAGAGGAAAAATGTAATGGCGGTCTGTTTCTTTAAGTGGGATTTTTCCATACAATAAAAAAAAAAAATGAACAGTAAACATTTCCTTTGTAATCGCTTTTATTTTAAATAAAAAACTATAATTTATTAGTTTTTGATAGAAACGTAGAAGACAGCTGCTGTCTTTTTCTACGCACTGCTCTTCTGTTATGTACTGCAGCCGCTATATGCGTGCCAACTCGTTTCATTCATTCCATATATATTATAAATATGCTTAACTGACTGAAATCAGGGAAACTGTAATGTGGGACGTCTTATGATAAAGTTGTTAGTCACGAAGGAGGAGAGGGACCAAGAGAGAGAGACTTTTTTATGGCAAAAATAGAAATAATGAAATGTGACGAGACATGGGCACAGGATACGCGAGCAATGTGTTTTCATGCATGGTAAAGAGACCGCCAATGAATTATATAATAAAATACATAAATACTTACTGTAGAGAACTTATTAAAAGCTTTCATTTAATTTTGTTTGAAACTTGAGCTGTTATAATGAATCTGCAAACTATTATACACCTTTTGTGCGAACAGTAAAGGCTTTCGTTAATGTGTTTGATGGGTCTGCACGTGACACACTGGTAAACATGAGGAAACTCTCATATGTCATCTATTAGCTGACAGCAGTAAGTGTACGTTTTTTACCATAGTAAACTCGAATGGCGTCTAAATATCACAGTGGTTAAACGCATACACGGGGGCGCGCATCATCTACGCTGAGCGTAGTTTCAGATGGTGCAATAGGCGTAAATATTTTTCACAATGTTGGACGTAGCTAAGCCCGACGTAGGAATATTACACCCAACTTCTTAACGTCCGGCTAGTGCAACCGGCCCTTGGTTATTTGCGCACGATTAAACATGAGTATTTATGGTTTGTAAACCGCAGTAAAGATAGCTTACCAGTTTCACAATCAGACTTCTTTTAGGCTGTGAATCTGCGGCGCGCTGTTTTTTTCATGTGAAAAACATCCTATTCTATTCATTCTGATTTGTGAATTTATGGGATACCGGTCCCAACGACAAATATACGCGTTTTGTTTTATTTTTTTCCCTCTTTTACGTATAACCGCGTATTAACCGCGTATAACTCCCGAAAACGAACACCCACGAAACTGAAAGTACCGTCATTTTGTCCAGCTTGATTTGTGAATTTTTTCACAGTATAGTTTTTTACTGTCAAGTCACGTTTAGCCGTTTCAATGCGGAAGATAGAAAATAGACGTTTTTTTACAATTAATGGCTATTTTCAAAGAAAACGCAGGCAGAAATTATATCAATTTACTTGTTGTAGGCTGAGCCTGATTTGTGAAAACCTTCACAAACTAATTTACTCGCTATCTAACAGCTGAATTATTAGTTTGTTCTATAATGTGCTTAATTCCGCCAGTCAAATTGCGCTTTAAATATTATATTGGATCTGTGAAACATTTCACAGATCTAAAACACTCCAGAACTATTTGTGAAAACTGTATACTCCAGAACAATGTTGATCTTTGCCTTTAAATGAACACGAGAGGCCTGCGATTCATAAAAATGAACTCCCACACCATCAAAATGGACTTAAAATATTATATTGGATCTGTGAAACTTTTCACAGATCTAAAACACTCCAGAACTATTTGTGAAAACTGTATACTCCAGAACAATGTTGATCTTTGCCTTTAAATAAACACGAGAGGCCTGCGATTCTGCTTAGTCACATAGCCTTTGGCCAGTACAAAATTAAAGACATCTACTGGAAGTAATTACCATGACGTATTGTTTTCTCAAGTTGTTCTTATAGTTGTAAATAAGTGGAAGTTGCTTTTCTGTTAAGATTGAACTTTTTAAAAAACCCACTATTATTCTCTTAAATTGTTCTTATGTTTGTAAATGAGTGGAAATTACTTTTCTGTTGAGATTGAACTTGAAAAAAAACACTGTTATTCTCTCAAGTTGTTCTTATAGTTGTAAATAAGTGGAAGTTGCTTTTCTGTTAAGATTGAACTTTTAAAAAAAAACACTGTTATTCTCTTAAATTGTTCTTATGTTTGTAAATTTGTGGAAATTACTTTTCTGTTGAGATTGAACTTGAAAAAAATACACTGTTATTCTCTCAAGTTGTTCTTATATTTGTAAATAAGTGGAAGTTACTTTTCATTTGAGATTGAACTTTACCTCAAACATCATACATCTGTTCTGACAAATGTATCATACAGTGTTTGGAGAATGTTTAATTTTGTAAATAGGGACAACAACCCATCCTTTCTTATAATTAGGATATACAGTTCAGAGTTGCACAACCCTTGGTTTAAGTAAGTATCAAAGAGACCTTGAATTCATACATACAACATTTGAGTAACTGTGTGTGTTTTCAACTTCAGTTCCTAAGGAGCAAAATGCAGGTCATAGACAATTCTAGCAGTCAAATGAAAAAAAATAGTTGTTATAGAGAGTAGAGGCTAATTTATGTGTGCTGTTATACAGGCAGCAATAAGGCGGCCAAACAGGCCAGAGTTGCCATGGCATCTTGCCATGGCCTATTGTGTTCATTTAAAGGCAAGTATCTTCATTTTTGTGGAGTATAAAGTTTTCACAAATAGTACTGAAGTGTTTTAGATCTGTGAAATGTTTCACAGATCCAAAATAATATTTTAAGTCCATTTTGATGGTGTGAGAGTTCATTTTTATGAATCGCAGGCCTCTCGTGTTCATTTAAAGGCAAAGATCAACATTGTTCTGTAGTATACAGTTTTTCCAAATAGTACTGAAGTGTTTTAGATCTGTGAAAGTTTCACAGATCCAATATAATATTTTAAGTCCATTTTGATGGTGTGGGAGTTCATTTTTATGAATCGCAGGCCTCTCGTGTTCATTTAAAGGCAAAGATCAACATTGTTCTGTAGTATACAGTTTTCACAAATAGTACTGAAGTGTTTTAGATCTGTGAAATGTTTCACAGATCCAAAATAATATTTTAAGTCCATTTTGATGGTGTGAGAGTTCATTTTTATGAATCGCAGGCCTCTCGTGTTCATTTAAAGGCAAAGATCAACATTGTTCTGTAGTATACAGTTTTCCCAAATAGTACTGAAGTGTTTTAGATCTGTGAAAAGTTTCACAGATCCAATATAATATTTTAAGTCCATTTTGATGGTGTGGGAGTTCATTTTTATGAATCGCAGGCCTCTCGTGTTCATTTAAAGGCAAAGATCAACATTGTTCTGTAGTATACAGTTTTCACAAATAGTACTGAAGTGTTTTAGATCTGTGAAAAGTTTCACAGATCCAATATAATATTTTAAGTCCATTTTGATGGTGTGGGAGTTCATTTTTATGAATCGCAGGCCTCTCGTGTTCATTTTAAGGCAAAGATCAACATTGTTCTGTAGTATACAGTTTTCACAAATAGTACTGAAGTGTTTTAGATCTGTGAAATGTTTCACAGATCCAAAATAATATTTTAAGTCCATTTTGATGGTGTGAGAGTTCATTTTTATGAATCGCAGGCCTCTCGTGTTCATTTAAAGGCAAAGATCAACATTGTTCTGTAGTATACAGTTTTCCCAAATAGTACTGAAGTGTTTTAGATCTGTGAAAGTTTCACAGATCCAATATAATATTTTAAGTCCATTTTGATGGTGTGGGAGTTCATTTTTATGAATCGCAGGCCTCTCGTGTTCATTTAAAGGCAAAGATCAACATTGTTCTGTAGTATACAGTTTTCACAAATAGTACTGAAGTGTTTTAGATCTGTGAAAGTTTCACAGATCCAATATAATATTTTAAGTCCATTTTGATGGTGTGGGAGTTCATTTTTATGAATCGCAGGCCTCTCGTGTTCATTTAAAGGCAAAGATCAACATTGTTCTGTAGTATACAGTTTTCACAAATAGTACTGAAGTGTTTTAGATCTGTGAAAAGTTTCACAGATCCAATATAATATTTTAAGTCCATTTTGATGGTGTGGGAGTTCATTTTTATGAATCGCAGGCCTCTCGTGTTCATTTTAAGGCAAAGATCAACATTGTTCTGTAGTATACAGTTTTCACAAATAGTACTGAAGTGTTTTAGATCTGTGAAATGTTTCACAGATCCAAAATAATATTTTAAGTCCATTTTGATGGTGTGAGAGTTCATTTTTATGAATCGCAGGCCTCTCGTGTTCATTTAAAGGCAAAGATCAACATTGTTCTGTAGTATACAGTTTTCCCAAATAGTACTGAAGTGTTTTAGATCTGTGAAAGTTTCACAGATCCAATATAATATTTTAAGTCCATTTTGATGGTGTGGGAGTTCATTTTTATGAATCGCAGGCCTCTCGTGTTCATTTAAAGGCAAAGATCAACATTGTTCTGTAGTATACAGTTTTCACAAATAGTACTGAAGTGTTTTAGATCTGTGAAAGTTTCACAGATCCAATATAATATTTTAAGTCCATTTTGATGGTGTGGGAGTTCATTTTTATGAATCGCAGGCCTCTCGTGTTCATTTAAAGGCAAAGATCAACATTGTTCTGTAGTATACAGTTTTCACAAATAGTACTGAAGTGTTTTAGATCTGTGAAAGTTTCACAGATCCAATATAATATTTTAAGTCCATTTTGATGGTGTGGGAGTTCATTTTTATGAATCGCAGGCCTCTCGTGTTCATTTTAAGGCAAAGATCAACATTGTTCTGTAGTATACAGTTTTCACAAATAGTACTGAAGTGTTTTAGATCTGTGAAATGTTTCACAGATCCAAAATAATATTTTAAGTCCATTTTGATGGTGTGAGAGTTCATTTTTATGAATCGCAGGCCTCTCGTGTTCATTTAAAGGCAAAGATCAACATTGTTCTGTAGTATACAGTTTTCCCAAATAGTACTGAAGTGTTTTAGATCTGTGAAAGTTTCACAGATCCAATATAATATTTTAAGTCCATTTTGATGGTGTGGGAGTTCATTTTTATGAATCGCAGGCCTCTCGTGTTCATTTAAAGGCAAAGATCAACATTGTTCTGTAGTATACAGTTTTCACAAATAGTACTGAAGTGTTTTAGATCTGTGAAAGTTTCCCAGATCCAATATAATATTTTAAGTCCATTTTGATGGTGTGGGAGTTCATTTTTATGAATCGCAGGCCTCTCGTGTTCATTTAAAGGCAAAGATCAACATTGTTCTGTAGTATACAGTTTTCACAAATAGTACTGAAGTGTTTTAGATCTGTGAAAAGTTTCACAGATCCAATATAATATTTTAAGTCCATTTTGATGGTGTGGGAGTTCATTTTTATGAATCGCAGGCCTCTCGTGTTCATTTTAAGGCAAAGATCAACATTGTTCTGTAGTATACAGTTTTCACAAATAGTACTGAAGTGTTTTAGATCTGTGAAAAGTTTCACAGATCCAATATAATATTTTAAGTCCATTTTGATGGTGTGGGAGTTCATTTTTATGAATCGCAGGCCTCTCGTGTTCATTTAAAGGCAAAGATCAACATTGTTCTGTAGTATACAGTTTTCCCAAATAGTACTGAAGTGTTTTAGATCTGTGAAAGTTTCACAGATCCAATATAATATTTTAAGTCCATTTTGATGGTGTGGGAGTTCATTTTTATGAATCGCAGGCCTCTCGTGTTCATTTAAAGGCAAAGATCAACATTGTTCTGTAGTATACAGTTTTCACAAATAGTACTGAAGTGTTTTAGATCTGTGAAAGTTTCACAGATCCAATATAATATTTTAAGTCCATTTTGATGGTGTGGGAGTTCATTTTTATGAATCGCAGGCCTCTCGTGTTCATTTAAAGGCAAAGATCAACATTGTTCTGTAGTATACAGTTTTCACAAATAGTACTGAAGTGTTTTAGATCTGTGAAAAGTTTCACAGATCCAATATAATATTTTAAGTCCATTTTGATGGTGTGGGAGTTCATTTTTATGAATCGCAGGCCTCTCGTGTTCATTTAAAGGCAAAGATCAACATTGTTCTGTAGTATACAGTTTTCACAAATAGTACTGAAGTGTTTTAGATCTGTGAAAGTTTCACAGATCCAATATAATATTTTAAGTCCATTTTGATGGTGTGGGAGTTCATTTTTATGAATCGCAGGCCTCTCGTGTTCATTTAAAGGCAAAGATCAACATTGTTCTGTAGTATACAGTTTTCACAAATAGTACTGAAGTGTTTTAGATCTGTGAAAGTTTCACAGATCCAATATAATATTTTAAGTCCATTTTGATGGTGTGGGAGTTCATTTTTATGAATCGCAGGCCTCTCGTGTTCATTTTAAGGCAAAGATCAACATTGTTCTGTAGTATACAGTTTTCACAAATAGTACTGAAGTGTTTTAGATCTGTGAAATGTTTCACAGATCCAAAATAATATTTTAAGTCCATTTTGATGGTGTGAGAGTTCATTTTTATGAATCGCAGGCCTCTCGTGTTCATTTAAAGGCAAAGATCAACATTGTTCTGTAGTATACAGTTTTCACAAATAGTACTGAAGTGTTTTAGATCTGTGAAAGTTTCACAGATCCAAATAATATTTTAAGTCCATTTTGATGGTGTGAGAGTTCATTTTTATGAATCGCAGGCCTCTCGTGTTCATTTAAAGGCAAAGATCAACATTGTTCTGTAGTATACAGTTTTCCCAAATAGTACTGAAGTGTTTTAGATCTGTGAAAGTTTCACAGATCCAATATAATATTTTAAGTCCATTTTGATGGTGTGGGAGTTCATTTTTATGAATCGCAGGCCTCTCGTGTTCATTTAAAGGCAAAGATCAACATTGTTCTGTAGTATACAGTTTTCACAAATAGTACTGAAGTGTTTTAGATCTGTGAAAGTTTCACAGATCCAATATAATATTTTAAGTCCATTTTGATGGTGTGGGAGTTCATTTTTATGAATCGCAGGCCTCTCGTGTTCATTTAAAGGCAAAGATCAACATTGTTCTGTAGTATACAGTTTTCACAAATAGTACTGAAGTGTTTTAGATCTGTGAAAGTTTCACAGATCCAATATAATATTTTAAGTCCATTTTGATGGTGTGGGAGTTCATTTTTATGAATCGCAGGCCTCTCGTGTTCATTTTAAGGCAAAGATCAACATTGTTCTGTAGTATACAGTTTTCACAAATAGTACTGAAGTGTTTTAGATCTGTGAAATGTTTCACAGATCCAAATAATATTTTAAGTCCATTTTGATGGTGTGAGAGTTCATTTTTATGAATCGCAGGCCTCTCGTGTTCATTTAAAGGCAAAGATCAACATTGTTCTGTAGTATACAGTTTTCCCAAATAGTACTGAAGTGTTTTAGATCTGTGAAAGTTTCACAGATCCAATATAATATTTTAAGTCCATTTTGATGGTGTGGGAGTTCATTTTTATGAATCGCAGGCCTCTCGTGTTCATTTAAAGGCAAAGATCAACATTGTTCTGTAGTATACAGTTTTCACAAATAGTACTGAAGTGTTTTAGATCTGTGAAAGTTTCACAGATCCAATATAATATTTTAAGTCCATTTTGATGGTGTGGGAGTTCATTTTTATGAATCGCAGGCCTCTCGTGTTCATTTAAAGGCAAAGATCAACATTGTTCTGTAGTATACAGTTTTCACAAATAGTACTGAAGTGTTTTAGATCTGTGAAAGTTTCACAGATCCAATATAATATTTTAAGTCCATTTTGATGGTGTGGGAGTTCATTTTTATGAATCGCAGGCCTCTCGTGTTCATTTTAAGGCAAAGATCAACATTGTTCTGTAGTATACAGTTTTCACAAATAGTACTGAAGTGTTTTAGATCTGTGAAAGTTTCACAGATCCAATATAATATTTTAAGTCCATTTTGATGGTGTGGGAGTTCATTTTTATGAATCGCAGGCCTCTCGTGTTCATTTAAAGGCAAAGATCAACATTGTTCTGTAGTATACAGTTTTCACAAATAGTACTGAAGTGTTTTAGATCTGTGAAAGTTTCACAGATCCAATATAATATTTTAAGTCCATTTTGATGGTGTGGGAGTTCATTTTTATGAATCGCAGGCCTCTCGTGTTCATTTAAAGGCAAAGATCAACATTGTTCTGTAGTATACAGTTTTCACAAATAGTACTGAAGTGTTTTAGATCTGTGAAAGTTTCACAGATCCAATATAATATTTTAAGTCCATTTTGATGGTGTGGGAGTTCATTTTTATGAATCGCAGGCCTCTCGTGTTCATTTAAAGGCAAAGATCAACATTGTTCTGTAGTATACAGTTTTCACAAATAGTACTGAAGTGTTTTAGATCTGTGAAAGTTTCACAGATCCAATATAATATTTTAAGTCCATTTTGATGGTGTGGGAGTTCATTTTTATGAATCGCAGGCCTCTCGTGTTCATTTAAAGGCAAAGATCAACATTGTTCTGTAGTATACAGTTTTCACAAATAGTACTGAAGTGTTTTAGATCTGTGAAAGTTTCACAGATCCAATATAATATTTTAAGTCCATTTTGATGGTGTGGGAGTTCATTTTTATGAATCGCAGGCCTCTCGTGTTCATTTAAAGGCAAAGATCAACATTGTTCTGTAGTATACAGTTTTCACAAATAGTACTGAAGTGTTTTAGATCTGTGAAAGTTTCACAGATCCAATATAATATTTTAAGTCCATTTTGATGGTGTGGGAGTTCATTTTTATGAATCGCAGGCCTCTCGTGTTCATTTAAAGGCAAAGATCAACATTGTTCTGTAGTATACAGTTTTCCCAAATAGTACTGAAGTGTTTTAGATCTGTGAAAGTTTCACAGATCCAATATAATATTTTAAGTCCATTTTGATGGTGTGGGAGTTCATTTTTATGAATCGCAGGCCTCTCGTGTTCATTTAAAGGCAAAGATCAACATTGTTCTGTAGTATACAGTTTTCACAAATAGTACTGAAGTGTTTTAGATCTGTGAAAGTTTCACAGATCCAATATAATATTTTAAGTCCATTTTGATGGTGTGGGAGTTCATTTTTATGAATCGCAGGCCTCTCGTGTTCATTTAAAGGCAAAGATCAACATTGTTCTGTAGTATACAGTTTTCACAAATAGTACTGAAGTGTTTTAGATCTGTGAAAGTTTCACAGATCCAATATAATATTTTAAGTCCATTTTGATGGTGTGGGAGTTCATTTTTATGAATCGCAGGCCTCTCGTGTTCATTTAAAGGCAAAGATCAACATTGTTCTGTAGTATACAGTTTTCACAAATAGTACTGAAGTGTTTTAGATCTGTGAAAGTTTCACAGATCCAATATAATATTTTAAGTCCATTTTGATGGTGTGGGAGTTCATTTTTATGAATCGCAGGCCTCTCGTGTTCATTTAAGGCAAAGATCAACATTGTTCTGTAGTATACAGTTTTCACAAATAGTACTGAAGTGTTTTAGATCTGTGAAATGTTTCACAGATCCAATATAATATTTTAAGTCCATTTTGATGGTGTGAGAGTTCATTTTTATGAATCGCAGGCCTCTCGTGTTCATTTAAAGGCAAAGATCAACATTGTTCTGTAGTATACAGTTTTCCCAAATAGTACTGAAGTGTTTTAGATCTGTGAAAGTTTCACAGATCCAATATAATATTTTAAGTCCATTTTGATGGTGTGGGAGTTCATTTTTATGAATCGCAGGCCTCTCGTGTTCATTTAAAGGCAAAGATCAACATTGTTCTGTAGTATACAGTTTTCACAAATAGTACTGAAGTGTTTTAGATCTGTGAAAGTTTCACAGATCCAATATAATATTTTAAGTCCATTTTGATGGTGTGGGAGTTCATTTTTATGAATCGCAGGCCTCTCGTGTTCATTTAAAGGCAAAGATCAACATTGTTCTGTAGTATACAGTTTTCACAAATAGTACTGAAGTGTTTTAGATCTGTGAAAGTTTCACAGATCCAATATAATATTTTAAGTCCATTTTGATGGTGTGGGAGTTCATTTTTATGAATCGCAGGCCTCTCGTGTTCATTTTAAGGCAAAGATCAACATTGTTCTGTAGTATACAGTTTTCACAAATAGTACTGAAGTGTTTTAGATCTGTGAAATTTTCACAGATCCAATATAATATTTTAAGTCCATTTTGATGGTGTGAGAGTTCATTTTTATGAATCGCAGGCCTCTCGTGTTCATTTAAAGGCAAAGATCAACATTGTTCTGTAGTATACAGTTTTCCCAAATAGTACTGAAGTGTTTTAGATCTGTGAAAGTTTCACAGATCCAATATAATATTTTAAGTCCATTTTGATGGTGTGGGAGTTCATTTTTATGAATCGCAGGCCTCTCGTGTTCATTTAAAGGCAAAGATCAACATTGTTCTGTAGTATACAGTTTTCACAAATAGTACTGAAGTGTTTTAGATCTGTGAAATGTTTCACAGATCCAAAATAATATTTTAAGTCCATTTTGATGGTGTGAGAGTTCATTTTTATGAATCGCAGGCCTCTCGTGTTCATTTAAAGGCAAAGATCAACATTGTTCTGTAGTATACAGTTTTCCCAAATAGTACTGAAGTGTTTTAGATCTGTGAAAAGTTTCACAGATCCAATATAATATTTTAAGTCCATTTTGATGGTGTGGGAGTTCATTTTTATGAATCGCAGGCCTCTCGTGTTCATTTAAAGGCAAAGATCAACATTGTTCTGTAGTATACAGTTTTCCCAAATAGTACTGAAGTGTTTTAGATCTGTGAAAGTTTCACAGATCCAATATAATATTTTAAGTCCATTTTGATGGTGTGGGAGTTCATTTTTATGAATCGCAGGCCTCTCGTGTTCATTTAAAGGCAAAGATCAACATTGTTCTGTAGTATACAGTTTTCACAAATAGTACTGAAGTGTTTTAGATCTGTGAAAGTTTCACAGATCCAATATAATATTTTAAGTCCATTTTGATGGTGTGGGAGTTCATTTTTATGAATCGCAGGCCTCTCGTGTTCATTTAAAGGCAAAGATCAACATTGTTCTGTAGTATACAGTTTTCACAAATAGTACTGAAGTGTTTTAGATCTGTGAAAAGTTTCACAGATCCAATATAATATTTTAAGTCCATTTTGATGGTGTGGGAGTTCATTTTTATGAATCGCAGGCCTCTCGTGTTCATTTTAAGGCAAAGATCAACATTGTTCTGTAGTATACAGTTTTCACAAATAGTACTGAAGTGTTTTAGATCTGTGAAATGTTTCACAGATCCAAAATAATATTTTAAGTCCATTTTGATGGTGTGAGAGTTCATTTTTATGAATCGCAGGCCTCTCGTGTTCATTTAAAGGCAAAGATCAACATTGTTCTGTAGTATACAGTTTTCCCAAATAGTACTGAAGTGTTTTAGATCTGTGAAAAGTTTCACAGATCCAATATAATATTTTAAGTCCATTTTGATGGTGTGGGAGTTCATTTTTATGAATCGCAGGCCTCTCGTGTTCATTTAAAGGCAAAGATCAACATTGTTCTGTAGTATACAGTTTTCCCAAATAGTACTGAAGTGTTTTAGATCTGTGAAAGTTTCACAGATCCAATATAATATTTTAAGTCCATTTTGATGGTGTGGGAGTTCATTTTTATGAATCGCAGGCCTCTCGTGTTCATTTAAAGGCAAAGATCAACATTGTTCTGTAGTATACAGTTTTCACAAATAGTACTGAAGTGTTTTAGATCTGTGAAAGTTTCACAGATCCAATATAATATTTTAAGTCCATTTTGATGGTGTGGGAGTTCATTTTTATGAATCGCAGGCCTCTCGTGTTCATTTAAAGGCAAAGATCAACATTGTTCTGTAGTATACAGTTTTCACAAATAGTACTGAAGTGTTTTAGATCTGTGAAAAGTTTCACAGATCCAATATAATATTTTAAGTCCATTTTGATGGTGTGGGAGTTCATTTTTATGAATCGCAGGCCTCTCGTGTTCATTTTAAGGCAAAGATCAACATTGTTCTGTAGTATACAGTTTTCACAAATAGTACTGAAGTGTTTTAGATCTGTGAAATGTTTCACAGATCCAAAATAATATTTTAAGTCCATTTTGATGGTGTGAGAGTTCATTTTTATGAATCGCAGGCCTCTCGTGTTCATTTAAAGGCAAAGATCAACATTGTTCTGTAGTATACAGTTTTCCCAAATAGTACTGAAGTGTTTTAGATCTGTGAAAAGTTTCACAGATCCAATATAATATTTTAAGTCCATTTTGATGGTGTGGGAGTTCATTTTTATGAATCGCAGGCCTCTCGTGTTCATTTAAAGGCAAAGATCAACATTGTTCTGTAGTATACAGTTTTCACAAATAGTACTGGAGTGTTTTAGATCTGTGAAATGTTTCACAGATCCAATATAATATTTAAAGCGCAATTTGACTGGCGGAATTAAGCACATTATAGAACAAACTAATAATTCAGCTGTTAGATAGCGAGTAAATTAGTTTGTGAAGGTTTTCACAAATCAGGCTCAGCCTACAACAAGTAAATTGATATAATTTCTGCCTGCGTTTTCTTTGAAAATAGCCATTAATTGTAAAAAAACGTCTATTTTCTATCTTCCGCATTGAAACGGCTTAACGTGACTTGACAGTAAAAAACTATACTGTGAAAAAATTCACAAATCAAGCTGGACAAAATGACGGTACTTTCAGTTTCGTGGGTGTTCGTTTTCGGGAGTTATACGCGGTTAAAACGCGGTTATACGTAAAAGAGGGAAAAAAATAAAACAAAACGCGTATATTTGTCGTTGGGACCGGTATCCCATAAATTCACAAATCAGAATGAATAGAATAGGATGTTTTTCACATGAAAAAAACAGCGCGCCGCAGATTCACAGCCTAAAAGAAGTCTGATTGTGAAACTGGTAAGCTATCTTTACTGCGGTGAGAAACCCCCCCCCCCCGAAGCTTTTTTGGATTTTTTTTAAATGGGGATTGGGGGTGCGCCAACCCGGTTGGGACATAGAAGGGGGTGCGCAGGAAAAAAAGTTTGGGAACCCCTGCTCTAGAACCCTGAAGAAAGAATATTTATTGAAAGAGAACCAAGAAGCTGGTGTTTTTCGTTCTCAGTTAAAACGCATTAAGCCAGTCATCCCCGTCCTTCCATAACCAATCAATATTAAAATAAAATGTTATTAGCATGAATTAAAGTAATGAACCCACATTTACTTGATACTTCACTAGCTCATATCACATCTGATTAACACAGAATGAGCTCTTTTTTTTATTAAAATGCTTTAAAAATGGCATCTTTCTTTACTAGCAAGTTAATGCAAGTTTATGCAAGTTAATAAACAGTGCTTAAGCTTATTTGATTAATTGCTGAAATATAACTGAGGTAATATATAATTTAATGTATAAAATATTTTCTGCGTTATTATTTTAGCTTTTCTTGTGCTCCCCCTTGTGGCCGTTTAAGTGCAGTGACGTCGCTTCCAAACACGCCCTATAATATAACCCCACCCCCAACACTGTGATTGACAAGTTTAAGTACAGGCATTGGAAACGCAAATGCAAAGAGGATTGCAATTTCATTTAAATTTTGGCAAGATCAGTACGCGACGCTAGAGGAAGTGAAATAGCAAATTATGAATTGCAATTGAGATTGAAATATGGCAGGGTCATAACTCGAAAGACATTGGAAATTCAATTGCAAATGGGCTTTGATTTTACATTTGAAATTTGGCATATATTGTACGTTCGCGTAAACGGAAATGCAAACAGTTTGCATTTGCGTTTGAATTAAGTCACAGTTTTTACACCCACAAGTAGGAAACGCAATTGCAAATACAATTTGCAATTCCTTTTTAATATTGTCCGGAATATCATTCCATAACAAATGTCAAGCCAACTGTTTAGATGTAAGAGCACCACAAAAGAAGTTAGTCTTAATATTAGTGACGTAAGTTTATGTATTTCTAAAATGACTGCAAAAAAAAAAAAAAAAATTCAGCTCACATAAATGCAAGTGGATATGACAAAAATCCACTCGGGGTCTCAAAATCCTCTTGCAACATGTACATTTCTACAAATGAATGCAGCATCATCATCTACAGGATCCTCTGTAAAAGCACTTTAAATTTTAGTCACTTAGACGTCTCTGCACCTAAGTATATCATTTTAGCTTTACAAGTCATTTCAATATACTGTTTAATTTTTTTTGTTTAAATTTAAGTGTAATTTATAAAATATAAAGCACTAAGGTAAAATGATTTGCACTGGCAATTTGATTATAAATTAAAGACAGCTAAAAACATATTTTACAGTCTACATAATAGAAATGTGCGCAATGAATGAATGTACTAAAGCAACTAAAAAGATTAAACACCTCTACTACTTTAAAAAAGGGGAGGAGACCACAAGAAACTCAGAGTTTACAGGATAAAACCTGCTCCTGACCAGGTTAGGTTCACAGAGTAAGTTACCCCGGAAACAGACTCTGAGTATAAGTTACCTCTCCTTCTGAAACAGGCTTGACTTACCCCGCTGTCTCAGGTTTAACCTACCTCCCTTTTTGAAACGGAAAACTCAGAGTTTCCCTTATTTCAGGGTTAACAAACTCAAGAGTTTGCACTTAACCACCTTTCTGAAACGGGCGCCTGGTGCTCGCCGGCGTTTCTCAGCTCTGGTGGACACGCACCGCTTTTGTTTCTCCTTTAGAGGGTGACAGTGAGATGACCGCTCGACAGCCGATGGTTAAATCCAGAGATTCATCACTGGAGAGAGCCAGCGTGAACGTCAGCTCTGGACTGCCTGAGTCCACATCTACTCCATCAGTAACAACCTGCAGGTGACATTTATCATACTTTACATAGGAGCACAATCCCCTTTTATTTAGCTTGTCAGCTGAACACACAAACTTGGTCTTTTATCTTTTAAGTTTGATATTTTTTAGTTTAGTTTTATTTGCATGGAGCTATGTAATAAATATGGACAGTCAACCACAAAAACCAAAGACCAAACAGTGTGTTCGGTAGTTTGTGGACAATCTAATGTCTCACATTCTGAATTGCTTGCTGTCATCTGGAGACAGTCTGCCTGGATCACCGACACACAACTTATCTGCACGCTCACCCACACAGACATACCGCTCACTTCCAGACTCTGCCTACCTCGGTCAGAGCTCCTCCACTTTTTATTATTAATTATAAATATTTATATAAGGCATCTTAATGAAGCATTAATGAGTTTAATTATTATGTGCGCTGTCCCGTTCTGACCCGTTCTGTCTTCACCTCTTAGGCACTTAATCTCAGAGCAGTTCTACAGCGTCCAGCACGCCGAACTCTCCCGCCACATCTCAACACATGCGTTCGTTGTACGGCCTGTCTCCTAAACTCCACCAGCAGTATCGCTCTGCCCGCTGCAGATCTGCCAGAAACATTCCTCTGTCCCCGCTAGCTCACACTCCGTCCCCCACTTCCTCTTCCCCTCCACCCATTGCCGGACACACTGTCGGGAGCTCAAACACCACCCAGGCGTTCCCCGGCAAGCTCCACGCCTCTCCTCCGATTACGCGGCCACGGCCGAAAAGAGCGGAACCGCCCCAATCTCCTTCAACGGGTTCAGTCTGCAGAAAAACTTGGATCCCGCACCATCATCATCCTCGTCTTGGGCTCGGACAGGAAGGGCGGACTCTGGGTGTCCATGCGGAAACACGGTCTGGATGTCGTGCACGCTGAATACCGCCGAGATTAGTTTCACTGCAAGCATGCTTTGCAGAGTCTGGTGGAGATTGAGGGAGAGAATACACCCGGGAACCCGCCCTCTCCACCCCATCAGACCCCAAAACTGAACCTACAACAACCACTGATACTGTGAATGTTAAAACAAACTTGTCAGACGCTGTCAAGTCCACTGGGAAGGAGAAAGGTGTCGCTAAGTCTGAAAACACAGTCGTTATCAATTCTGGAGGAAAAGAAGCAGGCAGGGATGTAGGACAGAGTCAGTCAGTCGGTATGGATACGTCTGGCAAGACCACAGACCGGACACCGATATATCAGACCACTGGAAGACAGGAAACCAAACCTAAAAGCCTTCAAACAGAAGATCCTAAAAGCTCGGAGAGAAGCAAAGATGCAGAACCTCTTTATTGCAAACAACTTCTCCAGAGACCGGCAAGCCATTTAAACTCTCTCAAAAGGCAGAGGTGAACGTCACAGGTCCTGCTTCAGTCGCACCTAAAGTTTTAGGACCACAGGTGTTAGAAGCGGGGTTTGCTCAATCTAAATCCACTGAACCAAGAGTTCAAACTCCAACCAAATATATATATATATATATATATATATATATATATATATATATATATACAATATATACACTTGATGATCGTAAGAATCAGGATTCTTCTTCTGCATGCATGTCTAGTTATGACCAAATTACATGTTTATTCATGTTTTTATATGATATAAATTTCCAATAATTCCCATAAATTTCCATCAATGTTCAAGTTCAGAATTTGGAATATCTCCAAAATTCCCCAGATTAGGTTCACATGTAAATTTTTCGGAAATTTTCTAGAAACTTTCTGCCACTTTGCAACAATAACTTTAATCTTGCCAGTAATTACAGGAATTTAACACAGATTCTTATAAAATATAGATTTAGAAGATCATGTGGAAATTTATCTTCGACCTCCACATCCCTCTGAAATGTTCGTCTTGGATAGATGAAAGGTTTATATATTTACAAAGAGCGTCATAAGATAAATCCAAAATGAAATCTTATGTGTAATTGTGATGTCATGATGATAGAGTTTATTATATGTCAGTAAATGCACTGTGGATTATAGACTTGAATTCTTACAGATCTGATAGTATATGCATAAGAGTTTGTTTGAAGATTTGAGGTGGTAGATGATGTTTAAATGTATGTATTCGATTTAAAGGGCCCATATTTAGCAAAATCCAATTTTACAAGGTGTTTGGACATAAATGTGTGTTGGCAGTGTCTGGACACAAAAACCCAACATTAATCCTCATTAAACCAAAGCAGTCGCATTAGACATGCAATTTGATTCACTTGTTAATGTGATGTCACACCCATATAGCCCCGCCCACAGCCACTGACTGACTGGTTATTTTTACCCAAAAGCTTTTCTAAATTTGTCTGTTAGCATATCTAATTTGCTAATCTATTTTTAACTGAATGCACTCACTGTCTGTTGATAAGGGAGTGAGGAGCTGTAGCTCATTTGCATTTAAAGGTACAGACAAGAAAACAGTGAATTTTTGGATATGTTTTAGCAAATAATCTGTGGGGTATTTTGAGCTGAGTCTTCACAGACACATTCTAGACACACTTGCGACTTATATGACATCTTGTAAAATGGGTATAATATGTGCCCTTTAAAACCATTTAGGGCTTTTAATTCACTTTTATTACATTACGATCTTCAATTCCCGTTTTTTGTAGCTTGAAACATCTGGTGGTTTGTTTCTGGTTTCACTTCACACAAGAAGCTGATCTGTATGAACAAATCACGAGACCACTCGCTCTCTTGTTTGCGCGATGATGTTTCTGGTGCCATTTCCTGCAGTGGTCCTTCCAAATCCCTGATCATCTGTGTGTCACTGAGTGTTTTTTGCCAATAAAGGACTTAACACTTTACCCAAAGTAACAAGACACTGACTTGATAATGTCTACTATGATAATGGCATGTTTTTGGACATGCACTATAGTCTCATAGTGTTAAGAACATGGTGGATGACAATGAATTAACAATCCGATAGCATCATTGTAACACAACACTGTTTCGTGGTTAACTCTGTGTTTTTATATTTGGGTAGTGTGTATGTGACCATTGACCTGTTTTCAGATTGATTTGTGCTGTTGTGTGTGTGTGTGTATGCGCGCGTGTGTAAAGATGTAATTTGTTTAGATTGTGTAGACATAGTGTTACTCAAGCAATGATGTTAAAGATGCACTTTATTGATTTACCTCTTTATATTTATTTATTTAGAGCTTTTTTTGAAATATTTTGTTTGTTTATTAAAACTTCTCATGCTGCTCTGCATAAATCTTCCTTAATCTTAACACATTTTATTATGATTTTATACATTCATTTCTTATATCAGTGTTTATTATTTTTAAATGATTTCTCACCTCAGGCAATGTAGTAATAATCAATGCATTTAAAACAATGAATAAAGTGCAGTAATAGTAATAATAAAAGGCCTGAAATGAGTCAATAAATGCTTTTGTGTTGATTTATTTTTGTGTGTGAGGCTGTAAATCGAATCGTTCAAAGGTGCACTGTGTAGATTTTTAGCAGCATCTAGCATTGAGATTATAAATTGCAAACAACAGCTCAGCCTACAGCTCACCCCTCCCTTTCGAAATGCATAAAAGCTAGAATATCCGCCACAGGACAAACATATCATTGTTTGAGACAACATCCTCGCAATTACCAAGGTGGAGAAATTAATTCATCATACTACTGAAACTGTTCTAAATTTTCTATGTGAGTAGTTTAGGAAACTTTTATTTGAGACTTTTATTATATGCCGCTAGATGTCGTAGTTCCGCTATTGCAGTTTATTTTAGTTTCACTTTCAAAGACGCTAGCTCCGACATTTTCTTTGGGTGATAATGTGCGTGAAAAAAGTTTAAGTTCTCTTAAAACAATAACGATACTTAAATGTAATGCTGTACTTTAAGTCATCCGTTTCTACTACTAATATACATGTTGGTTATGTTATGACTTAAAAGGCAAGTTATATGTATTGTGGTTTAAACTTTTATGTTATGTTACCAATTCCAATCCACACGTGTATCGTGTTTATTTTTATTTCAGGAAAACCACATAAATAACTTGTGGCCAATTTGGTTCAGTTGTATGCTGCTATGAATATTAATGCTACATAAAGAGTTGAACTGTTGCCTGTCTCCTGTCACGCTTCTTACCGTAGCCCCCTAATGGATTAGCATTGACCTACTACCTAAAACAATCACAAACGTCAGTTACAGAAACTGTAAATACAATCTAAATGAATTTAATGACAGCTACTGTAAGTGTGATGGAAAATAAAGCATCACTGCATTGTATCTTATTGTTTTTTCAGCAGGGTGTAGATCATTAAACCGTTTTTGCAAAAAATGTCAACTGTGCATACTCCCAGCAAAAAATTGTTGGTTCCTAAAACGTTACAATAACATTTCCATAATGTTAGTTTTTGGTTCCCATAACATTATTTTTTAAGGTTTGTTTTTGGTTAGCCAGGAAAGTTTTGTTTACAGAAATAGAATGTTATTTTAAGGTTAGTTTAGCGTTCCCCTAAATTAAATCAACCTAAAAATAACTTCCCCCTAACGTTATTCTAACGTTACAGTAACTTACACAAACTAACTTTATGGAAACGTTATTGTAACGTTACGGGAACGTTTTTAGAACCAAAAACTAACTTTATGAAAACGTTTTGGGAACCAAAACTTGTTAGCTGGGTAGCAGTCGCTGTAGTTTCTTTCATTTTAATCCATTTTTTAATGTTCATGGTGAAATTAGTAAATGTAATCAAAACCTTGAAATTATAAAATGTTTCATAGCCTTCGTGATTGCTCAGTGCAAGAAATTTTACATAATGTTATAGGTTGGGGCTCAGTCAAGCGAACAATTAAAATTCGTTCTTGCCTCACAGACTGTCCTTAACTAAAATATTGCTATTTTAGCTTATTATCACGTCTAGGAAGACAATACACTATTTGATTTTTAAATAGCACATTTTATCATTAAAATCCCATTCAACATGGTTATCTGAGGAAGCGAGATGCCGAGTGCCGTCGCCCCCTCACACCCCCTCCCGGCGCTTGTCTATCTGCTATTCCCGTTATGTGTTTGCGCTTCATTTAGCGGAAGAATTCGTCTCGGGTTTTGTGTTAAGCATGCTGCGCTCCTAAAACGTATTCATATCCATTTCAAAAGCATGGTAAGTATTGTTTTAATACAATCCTTTAAATACTACAATGATTTCCCTTGTTTCCGCTGTTTGATGGTTTTGATTTTAGGCTACTTTCATTTTCTCATGTAATTTAGTGGCAAATGTTAATCTTGTAATGTTTACACAAGAAAATTAACTGAGGAAACGAGACACTCACCTATACGCATAAAGTTAAGTTGATTTAAATCGGTAATTATTTTAATGCATTTAAGCCGTGTGTACTATGGAAAAATATAATTTGATCCTTGGATCATTTCCTGTGTTGGTGAGAGCGTGGCACAACCTAACGCATTTTTGTTCAATCATTTAAAAACATGATAGTTCATTATATTTTTACACAAACAACAAACATCGCTGCTACAAAAGAACACGTCAAACTTATTGTTTCTATAATGAATGTTCCCATACAATTGCATAGAGTGCAAAAGGTAAAACTTGCTCGAGGTGCGGTTCATTGTAACAGAGAGAGATGTACTATGTGTATGCTGATGTGCCAGCCCACTTGTCCTCACCCTCGATCAGACGGTTATAGTATGATAAGTAAGTCCAGAATACAATTTACACGACATTTAAAGCTCAAAGTTTTTGATTTATTCTAAATCCACTTTTCAGTCAGGTCACAGCAATGCTTGTGTTTTATTATTTGTATTTGTTTCTGACATGGTGTTATATATTTCTTTTGAATGTTATAAGTTGCACCGACAGCTAGATAAAACTAAAAGTGTGTTTGTGCTCATTTCAAGCTGCAAAGCAACAAAATGTGATTATTTTTAAGGGGGGATTATTTTCTATTTTCACTATACAGAGCGAATTATTACCAAATGTCCACTAGACGTCGCTACTACCCCATCAACAACTTGAATACCAACAGATAAATGTTACGTTATATATAAACATTAATGTCATATGTGTGTTTAAAATATTATGAAGGGGGATTAGGGCCAAGCTAAAATTAAAATATAAAACCATCTCGAGATTAAAGTCATTAAAATGCGAGAATAAAGTCGTTATTTAACGAGAAAAAAGTCAGAATAAATATCATTTTGAGAATAAAGTCGTTATTTAACGAGAATAAAGTCGTTATTTAACAAGAATAAATGCGTTTTTTAATGAGTACAAAGTCGTTATTTAACGAGAATAAAGTTGTTATTTAAAGAGAATAAAGTCAATTCAGTTTAGGCCTATTCTTTACGTTGTTTACTGTATTAGGACAATGATATAAATACACTAAATTCACTACACGCTATAATATATTATTAATAAGTATGTACGGTCACGCAAGAAAAGCCCAGAATGTGCTCGTTTTTATTAAAGGAAACAAACGTGCACTTTAGCAGTTTGTGTTCTTATTCTGTGATCTTCGCTTGCCTGTACACAGAATGTTTTATTAATAAAATGTTTGCTGAATATTACTGTGAATTCAATGTTGTCTTTTAGGGTTATAATTGGGTCTGCACTTAGTAAAGATTTTGCTTTCATGAGAACACGCCTAAAATGAAACGTAGCCTACCCTGCATTATCTCAATTAGGGCGTAGGTTTGATTCTGGCATTGGTGGGGACATAAATAAAATGGTTGCATTGCAAAAACTGTTTATCACCGTTTACTTGACATAAACAACAGACAACTCATTATGCACTTTACTCAGTGACATCTGACTCGCCACCCCCGGTGCCATCCCAAATTTAATGTACTATAATAAACAATTTGTTATGTCGTAGAGCCTAATAAACAGTAACTGTTTAAGTCTTTGTAAAAAAAAAAAAGAAAATTACATTGTAACATATATGAATCCATATTTACTTTATAACATTGAAGAATATGCAATTAATATTTAATTCTTGATTTAATTTTGCAAAAAAATCCCATGAAGTAGGTATGTATATCATGCTGTTTCCTGAACAACTTTTATTAACGTTTATGTAGCTCACATTAAATCTTCTTTTCATTAACAGACATTTAATCAGTTGAAAAAAAAAGTTTAAGTTTAAAATGCAACCTTACATTATTTCTACATCTGTGCAAGTAATGACCACAGTGCAGTAATGTAAACTATTCAGCAATCATGACATGAATTCATGTTTTTACCATGTTGGGGTTATTTTCTGTCATTGATTATGGACCCCTAAATAACCTTGCTACCCCATTTATAAAAGGTTGACACAAGTTTGCCTCAGGTTAACATGGGATTGTCGTATTGGTGAAAACACTGTCCTTGAATGTGACACAACTTGTTCCGTATTTTGTGCATGAAACAATTACAGTGGGTATAATAATACTTTCTTCCTCACTTACCTGTAGCCTGAATAATTACATGTGTCTTGTTGAGTGAACAAGTGATTGGAAAAGATTTCTAATCTCATTTAAATGATTCCTGAAAAAAATATAATAAGTAAAAAATAGAAAACACAAGAATAAGACGGACATCAGTGGTTATATATAAATACAGATTAATTGTTTGGTCGAGATTATTGCTAGGGACAATTCAGTCTTCCCTGAATATTAGTAGGGACATGTCCCTAGCATCCCACCCTAAATCTACGCCCATGAGTTAGTTCGCAAAGTCGCAGAGACTTTCAATCAGTGGTGTAGTGGTACATGGAGAAGTGGGTACTCTTACTTTATGTCCCCATGTTTTTAAAGTAGAAGTGGGTATACTCCATGCCATCAAATAAAGAAGTGGGTACTCCGTATACCTGCGTATACCCTGCACTACACCACTGCTTTCAATTCCCCCTTCCGCCATACGATTAATATCCCTTATCACCTGTGTACTTTCATTTACAGTAGGTGCGCCTCCATGTGCGTAACTTCCCTTACGAAAAATAACAATGGTTTAACTACAGTAAAAAAAAACATGATAACTGTAGTAAAACCGTGGTAACCACAAAATAACCATGGTTTTGACAATAGTTAAATCATGATTAGTGTAGTAAAACCATGGTTCCTATACTTTAACCACATTAAAAATTTTCGTAAGGGTTTACCCTACCCAATTAACAAAACCCTTTTTGGTAACACTTTATTTCGATAGTCCACTTTAGACATTTTACTAATTATAAGTAACTTTGCAACTACTTATCAACTACTTATCAACTACCAATCTTTAGAGAATTAGTAAACTGTCTGCTTAATATCTACTAACACTTGATTGCAATGATATCTCAACAGACATTCAACTGTCTAGAAATATATTTGCATGTGCATGTCAACTTATTCCACTAACCCAAACCTCTTCCCTAACCCTAACCATTACAGTCTACTAATACTCTAATGACAGTTAGTTGACGTATAGTTGCAAAATATTGAAAGTTAGTTGACATGTAGTTGCAAAGTTATTTATAGTAAGTAGAATGTCTAAAGTGGACTATCAAAATAAAGTGTAACCCCCTTTTTTCATTACGATATCCTGTTCATTGCATGCCTGTTTTATTAAGGTGTGCACCGAATTTTCTTCATTCACATTATCTCCCCCCATATTGCCTTTTATATGAGGAAGATTAAAATTGCCTTTCTGAGTGCATCTCCTTCATATCTTTATTAAGACATGTATGTAAGTATGTAATTTGGTATCTGCTTTGCAGATCTGCAACTGCGACTTTATTCTCGTTAAATAACGACTTTATTTAGTTAAATAACGACTTTATTCTTGGTAAATAACGACTTTATTCTTGTTAATTCACGACTTTATTCTTGTTAAATAACGACTTTATTCTCATTAAATAACAACTTTATTCTCGTTAAATAACAACTTTATTCCCGTTAAATAACGACTTTATGCTCGTTAAATAATGGCTTTATTCTCAAAATTATATTTATTCTGACTTTTTTCTCGTTAAATAATGACTTTATTCTCGCATTTTTTTTATTTTAGCTTGGCCCTAATCCTCCTTCGTAATACGTATAAATATATATATTTTTTTGATATATTTCAAAATATACAAAATGACCATTTTTACAAAAAAATTTTTTCACCAATATAATTTTTTATTGTATATTTTGAAATATATACAATAGTTTAAAGCATTTAAATTTACGTTGCATTGGAAGGATACAAACAAACCTGTAGCCCTAAACTGTTGGGATTCTGTCTGTGTGTGTTGATTTAGGGGCTGTCCACACGGAGACGCGTATCACCGTATACGTATAAATTTGTTATCGTATTGGCGTTTCATCCACACGGATCCGGCGTTTTGGGAGACTGAATCCGCTATTTTTTGAAACCGGGTCCTAAAGTGGATAAATCTGAAACCGACACCCGTGTCATCACATCACGTTTCGGGAGCGTCACACGTAACAGCAACAACGATAACGGCAGACTACGTGATTGTGTTCGTGCTACAGAAGCTACTAAAGCCTACTAGCTTTATTACAGCAAAATCTATTGCTTCTATACAATTGTGGTGACCAACAAGCGATAATGGACAACACCATACGTTGGTTATGCACATGCTCAAAGTCTTCTTCTCCGTGTATAGTGTATATCTGTGGCAGAATTACAGCGCCCCATACTGGTCTGGCATGTATACTACACCGCTTTCAGTCGGTTTCAGTGGTTTCGTGTTTACGGATTATTTTTTAGAGCAAGGGAAAAAAATTATCGGATAGGGAATGCACCGGCTTCGTGTGGACATAGCCTTATTTTGCTTATTGTTACCCGTGTTCATTGTTTATTGTATCATACCTGTCCTGCCTTGTTATGTCTAAAGTATTATTTCTAGGGGCAGTTTCGCCGACAGGGATTAGACTAGTCATAGACTAAAATCAATGTAAGAGGTGTTCAAACTAAAAAACAACTTGCACTGACATATCTTAAAATAGATCCGTACCTTTGTTTTGCCTCAAAATGCACACAAGTAATGTTTTTTGTAAGGCATGTTTAATAAAACAAGTTATATTTCATAATTAAACTAAGGCCTAGTCCTGGTTTTATTGTTCTGGTTCTCTCATTCGTCTAGATTGTATATATATTCACTTCCTGTTCATACCCTTGTCACGGTCCTTTGGCTGCACTGCAGCTTTTCAGAGCGCCCTTCACAATCTAGGCTACACTTCCTAATTCGTCCCACCCAGAGCAGAGACTACATTACAAGTGAAAAGCGCATGCGTCACTTTTCTGTTGTCAATCAGTGTCAACGTGGTCTGGAGAGATGTGTGTTTGTGTGTGAAACGCGCAACCATAGCTGCTCGGTTAAAATGAAAATACAATGAACACTTAATATGCTTTCCTTGTTTTAGACTCTGAGTAGTAAAAGAACAAGGTCAGAATCAGAGGACTCGCTGCCTGACATCCCACCAAGCCAGAATGACAGCTACAGGTCAGACGCAAGCTTCTTTTTTAGATATGTTACGAAATGTCAATGAATTTGAACGACGCGCACAGGAGTTTTACTACCCGCAAAATGGAAAACAATGACAAAATAAAGTGATGACTTTTTCAAATGGCCAGTATTTTGTTATTCTTAAATCTATATAGACATGGTCTTCGTGTCATTTTAAAGGTTTTTTCAAGCTCTTTCTCTATCTGAACAACTAGTTTTAGCATTTAACCATGTTGAAAATTTTACTCACATAGGGTATCTACATTTTGCACATCTTATTTATGTTCAATAGCTCTTTCTACAGTAGCTCTTTCTAAGGGTATTTTTTCAAAGTCCTTTTGCACATTTTATTTATGTTCAGTAGCTATTTCTAAATCCACAAACTTATAAAAGGTTTTAATATTTTTACAAGGTTGTCTGTTGACTGCCGAATATAAAACCTTTCAATATAGGAGGAGTCGAGTCAGAAAAAAATAGCAGAGTACGGGCACCTCTTTTGGGCCACTTATCATGCTGTATACATAAATTCTACATTGCATAAACATTGGGTATAAATAGTCTGTATTCCTTAAATATAAAAACATACTTACAGGCTGTGAGCCAGAAGCGCCTGGCTGTACTTGCAAAATTGGAATTGCCCAACTTTTTTAGAAAATGCCTTTCTGCAAGGCCGACCTTCAGTATTGCCATATGATAATTATTGTATTTGTACCAAGTTTGACCTCTGCATGGTGTATGATCAACAATAAAAAAATCCCATAATGTACAATAATTTTGTGACACTTCAAATGGTTGTTGCAAACTAGTATGTATATAGCTGTGTTAAAATTAACCTCACATAAGTTTGTGCTACCCTTAACGCTACTTGTCTTTCAGGTAGGTGGTAATTTGTGTAAAACATATTTTTATAGAGTTGAATGGCCAATCTTTCTTAAATGTGTTGAGAAAAATCAGACTGGAATGTGATTGCATAGGATACCAGACCGGAGAGATAAAATCTTGTAACTCATCTCATTTCTGACAAGTGTTTGCACAATCTAAAGACAAAATGTGCCTTTTTTAAGTGGTGGAGTGTGATGCTGAAACAATGCAATCACAATTTACATGTGTGTGCTGTTAAAAACCTTTTTGTTTTATTTTCAGTGCAGAACGGCCGTCATAGTCCACTTATTGATCGTCCCAACAGTAAGTCTGATTGGTTAAAGTTGGAGTACTTAATTCAATGGCCTCATCTCCACATGGTGGTTATCAGAAAACAATGCACAGTCACTGTAAAAATGAGAGATTATTAGAAATTAATCAAAAGATTTTTTAAAACAAATAGTTTGTCTTATAGCTAAATAATCTGTTTACGTCAGAACATAAATAGCTCATGAGTAGCATAGACATTATGACTAAAATATATACATTTACTGAAAAGGTAACATGTTGTATAATCCAGAGGTTTCCATGCAAATTAAATTTTTAATTGTGTTTCAGTGAGTGAAATGAGTGAATTGGGTGAATTGAGGATTGTTCTGCTGGGGAAGAATCTATCAGAAAACATCAGAGTGAGAAACTTTGTCCTGGGTACAGATGCGATGGAGACTGAAGATTATTTACAGAATCACAGTGTGAGAATCAGTGGAATGGTGGAGAACAGACAAATCGCATTCATCAACTGTCATCTGCTCCAGCCAAACCTCTTACACAATCAGATCACAGAGAGAGTAAAAAAGTGTGTAAAAGAATCTGATCCAGGACCTCATGTGTTCATACTCGTACTACAGCAGCGTGACTTCAGTGAGGAGGACAAAGGCAGAGTAAAGTATATGCTGAAACAATTCAGTGATCAGGCAATAAAACGCAGCATTGTGCTGACTACTGATAAAGACACACACAGATCCAAACACAGAACTGTCAGAAACAATGCATTGAATCAGTTAATAAATGAGTGTGGAGGAGGACATCTTCACTTTAATGAAAGACAAGAAAATTGGTGCTCTGAGATGTTGAAAATGGTAGATGAGATACTCAAGAAAGAACCTGAAGAATATCTCAATTGTGACATCTATGTAGATGCAGAAGCTGAAGGATCATCTGTTGATCCAAAGCCAACTTTACATGAAGATTCAGTGAGATCAGATGAGGACAAATCAGATCACGGTGTGGGAAACCCAACGAGAGCCATAAAAAGAATAAAGATGGCAGAAGGTTTATTTTTTACTTTATATACATAAAGTATTGAAGATTGTGTTTGAATTAATATGAATACGAGTATAAATAAAATTCTTTAGCAGTTTTATTCATATACAATGTTTTAGTTTAAAAAACATCTTAATGAACCTCCCAGTGCCCTAATGGCATGGCGAATGTTTCTGCATGTTAATTTTTTTCCAGCACTTTATTAATACTACATTAAGCAACTTTATCTGACTCATTTGTTAAAAGATATATTATTTAAATCGATTATTATCTCTCATTAAAAATTAAAAGTTCTGTTTAACTCTTTGCTTAAAATGAACTTGTTCATTCAGATTTCTATGTACTTGGCTTTTGCCAGAGCTAATTGAGTAAATACCCAATAACATCAATATTTTCATACAGCAATTGTTTTTCCAATATATTTTTCAGCATCAGAAACAGGAAAATCAAATCTGAACGTAGTGTTGTGTGGAGCTGATGCAGGACTGAAGGTCGCAGTCTCCAAACTTCTACGGGGAAAAAAAACATCACATCAGAAAGAATACAGCTCAGAATGTGTGAAGAAAGAAGAGAAGATACATGGACATCAGATCTCTGTTGTTGAACTTCCATCATTGACTCGACTCTCAGAAGATGAAGCGAGGTATCAAACTCTCAGGTGTGTGTCTCTCTGTGATCCTGGAGTTCATGTGTTTCTCCTCATTGTTCCTGTTGGTCCATTGACTGATGAAGACAAAGAAGAAACTGAGAAGATCCAGAAGATGTTTTACTCCAGTGAGCATTTCAGGGTGATTTTCACAACTGATGGCACTGTTGACAAACGTCTGACAGATTTTGTACAATCCTATTCTGATTGTAAGAGTCTGATCAATCTCTGTGGAGGACGTTACAGGGTGTTGGGACTGAAAGAATATGAAAAATTTAAACAGACATCAATGGATTATATAAAAGACATAAAGACTGAACCCTATTCACTTCTGATGTATGTAAAATCTCAAAAGAAGAGTGTGAGAGATGAAATTGAAGCGAAATATAAAGAACAACTGAGTGAAATGGAGAGAAAAAACAAAGAGTTACAGCTAAAGATCAACTCGTGTGGTAAGTTTTTAACACTTTAATATAATGCCGTAATAAAGTTGAACAAAATTATATGATTTGTCTCATACCATTTTCTTGAATTGGAGACTAGTCATTTTAAACTATCCAGTCAACACTTTGATCTCTCAGTGAAGTCACCATGAGCTCACAAGATCCTCAAAATGTTGTCACAATGTGTGCATCACAGTGAGCTAATATTGTAACCACACAGCGCACTCAAGGTGTGCTCATATATTAATGTCACTGCACAATCACTGTCAGCTCATACACATAAAGCACATGGGATGAAAAGTACCAGATGTCGCTCAGAGAACTAATATTCTAGCGTTTGCTAATTGGAAACATGTCACACAGACGTTGCAAATTGCAAATAATATACGGACAATAAAAAAAGTGAAAGAGACATGACTGTCTCTGCATTTAACCCCTCCACTGAGTAGTGAGGCCATCCACTGCAAGTCATGAACACACACAAACACACATGGCAACTATCACTGCAACACCCCAACAATCAATCTCTTCCTGCCAGCTGTGGGAATTGAACCACTAACCTTTGGCTTACACACGTAAGTCTGACTCTCTAACCACTAGACCACAATGCTCGACAAAGCAAATCTCCAAATCTCTGTGTGAGCTTTCTAAAACCTTTATTTAGGCTTCTTGATGCCATAACATTGTTGTTGACATTTTATATGGTATATACATTACACACCATGTATATGGCTGTATAAAATGCTGTGTAGAAAGTGTCCTTAATTTGATCCTATGATCATTCCAATAATATTTCTTAGAAATTATAGGTTAGAAGGGCGACATTCTACTCTTGGGCCAACATTTTCCAGACATGTGTGATGTACTGCTATAACAGAATGAGTGTGCCGTTCCCCTAAAATTATGACCATAGTATGAGCACACAGTGAGTGTGGCATGACATCACATTGACAATAGCTCATGATGTGAGGTCATGACACACTTACTGTGAACTCATACTATGGTCACCATGTGAGGTTATGGTACACTCAAAGTGTGCTCATCATGGTCACTCAATGTGCACTCATACCATGAACTCAACATTCTGAATTCACAATGAGCTCAAATATAGTTCACACTGTGATTGTCATGGTATGAGAATGGTGTGACGTCACTGTGATCTCGTGTGATCTCACGTGTTGACTGGGTAGTCATCTATCAAAGTTTTATTTTCACAGTAAGATTAATACTGAAGCCTTCTGGGGTATTTAAGTGTTTGTGATACTTGAGAGAATCTGCATGTTTAGATGTACATGTATTCATCTATTCCATATGACTTATAATGTATTATCATTATATAAGAAACAATATTTACAGTGATCTGCCCTCCCTGTATTGCATACATTTACATTTTTTGTATGTATTTATCTTGATTTTCAGGTATTGAAGGAGAACAGGAAGATTTGAAGCATTTAAGGATGGTTTTGGTCGGGAAGACCGGTAATGGAAAGAGCGCAACAGGAAACACAATACTGGGAAGAAAACAGTTTCAGAGTAAATTATGGCCAAATTCAGTGACGACTGTTTGTGAGAAAGGAGTTTGTGAAGTTGATGGTCGATCAGTAGCTGTTGTTGATACTCCAGGTCTGTTTGACACAAAAACACGAAATGATCAAGTGTTGGAGGAAATCATGAAATGTGTTTCACTGTCAGCACCTGGACCTCACGCCTTCATCATTGTGTTGAGTTTGGGAAGACTGACCCAGGAAGAAACAGAGACTATAGATCTGATAAAGATGTTCTTTGGTCCTAAAGTTGCACAGTTCAGCATCATTCTGTTTACAGGAGGAGATAAACTTATGGATGAAACTATAGAAAATTATGTGAAGGTAATTGAATCTGAAGAACTGAAGAAACTGATCAGAGACTGTGGAGACAGATACCTGGCCTTTAATAATGAAACACAAGACAGAACTCAAGTGATGAAACTGATAAAGATGATAGAAGAGATGAAAACAAGAAATCGTGGCAGATATTTCACTAACAGCATGTTTGAAGAAGCAGAGATGAGCATTAAAAAGAGAACGGAGGAAATACTGAAAGAGAAAGAAAAAGAAATTCAAGCTCAAAAAGATGAATTAAAAGTCAAACATGAGATTGAAATGAAAAACATGATGAAGAGAATGGAGGAAGAGAAAAGAAAAGCAGACGAGGAAAGAGTGCAGATGGAAAATAAGTTTAAGGAGCAGGAGGAAACTCTGAGAAAAGAGTTTGAGGAAAAAGAGAAAACAGAACAACAGAAACAAGATGAGGAGAAACAGAAACGACTAGAAGACAAAAAACAACAAAGAGTTGAATATCATCAGATGATAGAAAAGATGAAGAGAGAGATTAAACAACAGATATCACAGTATGAAAAGAGAGAGAAAGAGAGAGAAGAGGAGGATAGAAAGAGAGAAGAGAAATATAGACAAGATCAAGAGAAGATGAAACATGAACACAAACAAATAATAGCAGAATTACAAAAGAAACAAGAAGAGGAGATTAAAAAGAGAAATTTAGATGAACAGAAGAGAAGTGAACAAGAAGAGAGAGAGAAACAAGAATGGGCGAGAAAAATAAGAGAAGCTGAAAATGACAGAAAAGAGTCTCGAGAAGACATTAAACGACAACAGAGAGAATGGGAGGATGACAAGAAACGACAGATGAGAGAAAGAGAAGAAGAAGAAAGAAAAAGGAGAGAGAAACATGAAGAACAACTGAGAGAAAAACAAGAAGAACTGGAGAAAATGAGAAAGAAACTTGAAAAAGAGAAAGAAGAAGAGAGACAAAAGAGAGAAGAGGAGACACAGAAACAGAGACAACAGAAAGAAAAGAAAGAGAAAGAATATGAAGAAAAGAAAAATGAAATGATGAAACATTATGAGAAACTAGAACAAAAAAGAAAAGATGAGTGGGAGAGAAAAAGACAAGAGGATGATGAGAGAAGAGAAGAGGAGAGAAAGAGATGGGACAAAAGAATTGAGGATATAAAAAGAGAAAAAGAAGACGAGATCAGAAGAAGAGAAAGAGAGAGAAAGGAAAAAGAAGAAAAAGAACGAGAAGAAATTAAGCAGGAACATGAACAGAGAATAAAAGAGATGAAGAAGAAACATGAAGATGACGCCAGAAAACATGCAGAAGAATTTAATGAGTTCAAAGAGAGGAAAGAGGAACATGTTAAAGAATTAAAAGAAATGCTGGAGGAACGAGAAAAACAACGAGAATTACTAGAAGAACTTTATCAACACTTTAAGGAACAGAAAGGTGAAGAAATAAGAAAACTACAAGAAAAACTTGAAAAACTGAAAAATAAATCAGAATCAGGTTGTGTCATTTTGTAAATGGGACAAGACACAATTATTCCGGTTATAATATGTGCAGTGCAGTACTGTACACATTAATCACATTATTGCAGTGGTTCTCCAATATTTTTGGCGTGCATCCCCTTGTCTAGGGAGCATCCCTTTGTGGCCCCACTCAAAGAATATTCATGACATAAAACAAACTCAAACTTGGAATTAAACAAAATGGGTTAATTGATACAATGCAGTGCTGTTGGTTAGTAGCCTTATTTTTTGAGGTTTAAATGCACAGTTTATAATAAACAAATGTATTTTTTAAGAGTAATCAAAGTGTGTCCGCCTGCCTGCCCCCCATTTTGAGAAACACTGCACTATACAGTATTTGCTTTAACTGCATGTGCCCTAAACATTTTCTGGGAACAGTTGTTATCAGATGGGTGTTTTGTATGTCTTATTTATAAAATAAAGACAGATATCCGAGACTACTGTGACTCTTCTTTTATTACGTGCTCTGTACACATCTTTACATGAGGTTACCCGGAAGTGCCATGCCTTTCCGGTCCCCACTACAACAAACATATAACAATTGTTCCTACTGTTACATCCTTTCTCTTTTTTTCTCTTCATTTTCTGTTGTAACCAAAGAACATTATATTTGTAACCAAAGAACATTATATGTTTTACTTATTACTTCTATGAGGTAATTTCTGTTATAACAAACAAACATTCAAGTAATATTTTTACATATTACTTCTGTGAGGTAATTTCATATTTCCTTTAGAAGAAACAAACATTTCCTTTAGATCAAAGAACTCTTTTTTCTTCTTTCTTTCTGTTTTTTTAACTTGTCATATAGTCATTTAAATATTGTGGTTTCCTTATTACACGTCCTGCGTTTGTGGCAACAGAAGCTGGGACGTCTGATTGTTGATTGTTCTGCTTTAAATTATCCACAGTGCTTGTAAGAGGTGATTGTGTATCTGCAGTTTCTGCCTGTTTTGTATTGTCTGAAACAACAGTCTCTGTTTTGGTGTATACCCCGGTGTTCATTCCATGATCCTTTCTGAGATGTCTCCTGTTCCTTCTTATGACCCCTAGAGTCGATGGGTTCAATCACAGTCCCCTTTCTCCAGATCCTATAAGGTCCAAATGGTTGTACTCTCACAGAGTCAGCTGGTTTTAACGTGTCCATGTCTTTGGCTGACCTGTTATAGTATGTTTGTTGTCGTTGTTGATTTGTTCTCAATTCTTTAATGGAATTCTGGATCTTTGGTTGCAGGAGACTGGTTTTTGTTGGTAGAAGTGTCTTGGTGCGACGGTTAAACAACCTCTGTGGTGGGCTGGTTGATAATCCATGTGTTGGAGTGTTTCTATGATCCAGGATTGCTAAATATGGATCCTGTCTTGACATTTGTGCTTTCAACATCAATCTCTTGGCAGTTTTGACAGCTGATTCTGCCTTGCCATTACTCTGAGGATAGCCAGGCGACGAGGTCTTGTGCAGGAATTCCCATTGATGACTAAACTTCTTGAACTCCTGTGACGAAAACTGTGGACCATTGTCAGAGATGACAATGTCTGGAATACCTTGACGGGCGAAGTGACCTTTCAGCTTTCTTATGACCGTAGTAGATTTTGTGTCTGTCAGATAATCAATTTCCCAAAAATTGGAATAGTAATCTACTGTAATTAGATAGTCCTTGTTGTCGAAAGTAAACAGGTCCGTGCCTACCTTGGCCCAAGGTCTATCTGGTATTTCATGTGGATGCAATGTCTCCTTTTGCTGATTGCAGTCAACTGCGCGATAACGCAGATGCGATTTGATCTGCTCGTTTATTCCTTGCCAGTACACACACGGGCCCTCCTAAGGCATCCTTCCACACCTAAATGAGAGGAGTGTATACGTCTTGTTTTTACCTTCCACAGTTGCTTAGGGATAACAGCTCGTTCGGCCCTGAAAACAATACCATCCTGGTAGCTCAGCTCTTCCTGAAACAGGTAATAATTACATATTTCCTGTGGTGTGTCAGCTTTGTTCCTCAGCCAACCTTGTAATATGGCTTTAATCAGTGTCTGCAAAGTGTCGTCCTCTTTTGTTGCGGACCGAATTAACTAAAGCCTGTCCACAGAGATTGGTAGGTGTTGTGTCATGTTTATAGTCTCCAACTCTTCCTCAACAGATCCTGTGGGCATGCTTTCAGGCAAATATGCTCTACTTAGTGTGTCTGCTAACCACATCTCTGGCCCTGGCACATACACAACATCCACATCATATTTTTGAAGTCTTACCATCATTCTTTGGAGTCATTTAGGTCGACTCAGCAGTGGCTTACGCAGGATGTTTTCTAAGGGTTTGTGATCACTTTGTGCTGCTACCTTCCGTCCATATGTATAATGGTGAAACTTTTCCATTCCAAAAAGTAGAGCTAATTACTCCTTTTCAATTTGTGCGTAGCCCCGCTCTGTGCATGTTAATGCTCTGCTGGTGAATGCCTCTGGCTTACCTCCTTGCATGAGTGCAGCACCAAGGCCTCCCTCTGAGGCATTACACTGGATGGTAAGTTCTTCATCAGGGTTGTAATACTTTAACACTGGAGCATTTGCAATTGTTTCTTTTATCTTACAGAAACCCTCTTTATGCTGCACGCCCCATCTCCATTTACAGTCTTTGCGGGTTAGCTCTCTCAGGGCCTCACATTGGTCAGAGAGGTGTGCACAAAACTTTGAGAGGTAATTTACCATCCCTAGTAGTCTCTGAACTCCTTTCACATCAGTTGGTTTCGGCATGTGTGTTATTGCTCGAACTTTGTCTGGGTCTATTTTCAATCCATCGGATGTAAGTAGGTGTCCAATGTATGAGACTTGTCTTTGTTTGTGTTTGAACTTGTCGGCATTTAGCTTGATACCTTTGTAAGGTAGGCACCACCCACTGGTCCAATGGCGGTCTCCAGAGGCGTGGCGGAGGATTCTTGTGCGGATTTGTTTGCTGGCAGTTTTATCAACAATTGTTCTGAATCTGAGTTGAGGGGGTGGGGGGTCCACACGGCACATCCTGTACGGAAATTGCCATCATGCCAATATCTGGATCCATCAATGTATACTGGCGTTTGATTATCAAATTGTGTATCATGAACTGGACTTTGTGTTTCATGTTTTGTTTGGCATGTGTGTGGATGGCCCTCCATCTCCCCCAAGAGATGTGGTAAAATTCTTGTGTTTACCATGGAAATGTTGCGAGCTTGGATGTCTGCCAACCATCGCGCCAGTCTTTGCGACGATACTCCTTTGATTCGGCCCTGCAACAGCATTTGCACTGGCGTGTGCATTGTGTGCACAACAACAGATTGAAAACCAACAATGGGTTCTGTTGTTGTTAACATCCAATGGACCGCAAGAACATGTTGTGTACATGGGTCGAATCCCTGTTCGACTGGAGATTTCTTACGGCTATAGTATGCAATCGGGCGCAACTTTCCTCCATGATCTTGCGCAAGCACTCCACTCAGAGTATTTTCATGTGCATCAACCTGTATATGAAACGGCTTTGATGGGTTGGGCAAACCCAGAGCGGGCGCGGCGCACAGGTGTTGTTTTAAATCTGTCAAAGCCTGTTCGTGTTCTTCTGCCCATTCGAGGACATCAGACGGTTTTGATTTTCCCTTTGAGAGGTCGTATAGCGGAGCAGCTATATTTGCAAAATCAGGGATGAAATCTCTTAAGTAATTTGCAGTACCCAAGACTTTCTGCAGAGAGTTCAGCGTGTGCGGACGAGGCAGTTCAGCGACGCATTTACGTCTGTCATCTGTCAATGCCTTGTGGCTTTGGGTGATCGTATAACCTAGGTATTGAACTTCTTTTTGTGCAATTTGGGCTTTTTCTTTGTTCAATTTAAAACCAGCTTTACCTAGTGTTAACAGTACTTCATCGACGAGTTGTAAGTGCTCATCGAATGAGTTTTCGGTTGCAATTAATATGTCATCGACATAGTGCATTACATTACCGGTTCCGATTACGGGTTTTAGCGCGTCCTCTAAGGCTCGATGAAAGATCGATGGTGAGTTGTGCAACCCCTGAGGTACGCGGCGCCAGGTATATTGTATTTGGTTTACCGTGAAGGCCAATTTCCATTGGTCTTCACGTCTGACCTTGATGGACCAGAAGCCATTCTTTATATCAAGTACAGTAAACCACGACGCTCTGTTAGAGATTTGTGTCAACAAGGTCGAGGGGTTTGCAACGATAGGTGTAGCTTTAGGTAAAACTTTGTTAAGACGTTGGTAGTCAATACAAAGACGCCATTTACCATTTGGTTTTGGAACGGGCAGACACGGAGAGTTTGTGGTCGAGCTACATCGTCTGACTATACCTCTGGTTTCAAGCTGCTGGACTACTTCATGCACTGCTGTTTCAGCCTCAGGTTTGATGCGGTATTGTCTTTGTGGGGGAGGTGGCTCTCCTTCAATACACACAACAAAGTCAATAAGGCCACAGTCATGTTCATGATCAGCCCAAACAGTGCTGTGTTTGTCAATCAACTGTTGAATGGGATCTGTAGTGGAAATGGACATAATTCTAACCACGTTGCGTGGTGGACATTTTTTCACCGTCTTGTTAGTTTGAATTTCAATCTGTTTTTCAAAACAATGAATGACAAATCCATGTTTTTTTATGATGTCCATTCCCAGTACAGTTCCTTCACTGTTGTTTGGCAAATACCAGAAAGGTTCTTCAATTATGGCTATGCCTAAATCGAGTCGAGCGGGTTTGGTTTGTGTTGCTATCATTAGCGTGTCACCGATGCCTTTAATGTGTATGGTTTCGTCTGTTAATGGCAATCGAATGTTTGTACATGAGCATGCTGCGCCGGTGTCAATAAGTACGTCAGCTAATTGGCCTCCTAAATTAGCTCTTATTTTGATTCGGTTGCCGCTCTTAACTATGCTTCCTATAGCAATGGAGGCCACGCACCCCTATGGGAAACTGTATTTGTCTGGCGCTGAACTCGCAACGATCGCTCCGTTCTGTGAATCATTTTGTTTTTTCAATGCGGCGAGGAGTGTGTTAACTAGCTACGCGGTTTTGTCAGAGGGATCGGTTTGGTTTTGCATTCGCTGTCTGTCCCCATGTCTTTTAAAGCAGTCTTTTGTGTAGTGATTGTTTTTTTTGCAAAAGTTACAAAATTTTTGTTGGGATTTCGGGTATGGTTTTTCTTTTCCCTGTCCTTCTGCTGTCCATTGTGCAGACGCAACGGCGCAAGTTTTATTTTTCCATCTATTTTCTATTTTTGTGCCCCAGTCTACTAGCGCTCTGAATGTGTTCTCTGCTGGGTCCACGCCATTTAACAGTGCTTTTTGGATCGGGAGGCCAGCGTGACTTTTTATCATTTGTAACAATACTTCACTATCACGACTCGCGTCTTCGAAACCAGAATGCTCTTTATATGTTACCCATACTCGCTCTGCATACGTTTCAAACATTTCGTTGGGTGCTTGTTTTATGTCTATAATTCTCTCCCAGTCTACGTAGGTTGGCCCTCTTAAGCTTATCATCGCCGCTTTTAACCATTCATAAATTGCATCATCGGTTTCGCCATTTTTCCTCTTTATTATGTCTCCGGATTTCATTTCAGCGGTCAATTTTGGTTTCATTTCCTCAGGAATGGTGAGGAGTGCTATTTGCCACACGTCTCGGACTTCTAGTCCGTACACCGTCGCTTGTAACATTAAAGTTTCCCAATACGGCTGAAACGGGCCTTTGCGAGGCATCATCCCTACGACCTGTTTGTGTCGTGAGCATTCTTCGCATGTTAATGGACGACTAATGGTTGTAATCTCGTCGTCTGTGTTTGTTATGGTTTTTAGTATGGCCACTTTGACTGAATCTTGCTGAACATCATTCGATTTCGCTCTCGTTCTCATTGGGCTAATTTGATTAGCACCCTCAGGCTCTTGCATTGGAGCTCGTCTACGAGCATATCTATGCGTTTTTGCCTCTAACGCGGCTATATCATCTTCATCGCTATCGCTTTTTGTTCCGGCGTCTAGCATCTCGTTTATGGCTGCTTGTTTAATGGCAGCTACAGGGACACCCGAATGATCGCAGCAATCTTCAAGCGCGGATATGTAATTGTTACCGTTTTTGAGTTTCTTTTGAAATTCGTCAATCTTTTTAGCCATCGTCTCGCTTTGTCTTGCCCAATTTTGTTTTTCATACGCAAACTAGTCGACCTGAGCTCGTAGCCTTTTTAGTTCGTCTGAACGTGAATTTTCAATCTCTTTTATGCTTGCGATTGTTCGCTCGGTTTTGGTTATGGTTTTCAAATCGTTGCGACGCAACAGGTAAACAATAGCGAGGGGAGTCTTTTTGTATTTTGATTTCGTTTCCAGTTTACGGCCCTCGACAGAATACCAGGATACGATTTCATTATTGCTCCATGTGAGAATTAGTCCCTTCTCTTTTAACAGAACAAGGGTGTTTTTCAGTTTTAGCGCGGCGGTTTCCATGATTTACTCCTCTACACTGCTTCTATAATGTCCCTGTGAGTCCATGTTTCCTCTAATTCTTGTACCCAACCGGATTTCTACGGTCTCCGGTCTAACAATGGGCGTACCGGCCCGTTCTACAAGAAATGGTGTCTAAATTTGGTGTGCAAAACTTTCCCTCAACACTTCTAATAGGCAAAAAGGAACGAACTTACCACAGCAGCTGTAGACAGTGGAGAAGGAGATCAAACCTCATATCTTCTGTGGGAATCCAGAACTGAATAGTCGCGTCGGAAAGACGTCACTCGCCTGTGCAGGTAGAGAGATCACGTCCGGGGTCACCAACTTGTAAGGTAGGCACCACCCACTGGTCCAATGGCGGTCTCCAGAGGCGTGGCGGAGGATTCTCGCGCGTTTCAGTCTTTCCTTTCACATTGGATAATAAGATATGGATTTATGCATTTCTTCATTTAGATTATTAATCTCTTATCTGACTCCAATTAAATAAGACATAATTAATATTTATGTGGATTATTATTTATTAATAGGCAAGGCAAGGCAAGGCAAGTTTATTTGTATAGCACATTTCATACACAGAGGTCATTCAAAGTGCTTTACACAGAAATGAGAAAACAATATATAAAAAAGAAAAAGAAAATGTAAAAATAAGATTTACATGATAAGATCACAATAAAGACAAAGATACATGAGAATTTAAAATAACAATTAAAGAAAATAAATGTGATTTTAATAAAACAGTTTAAAATGTTAAAAAGAATAAAACAGGAGTAAAAGTGACTTGAGTTAAAGGTGCAGTCAGTGTGAAGCAGCACAGTGCTCATTCAGTAAATGCAGAGTTAAACAGATGTGTTTTTAATCTAGATTTAAAAGTGTTTACTGTTGAAGCACATCTGATCTCTTCTGGAAGTTGATTCCAGCTAGAGGTGGCATAAAAGCTAAATGCTGACGCACCTTGTTTTGAGTGAACCCTTGGTATTTCTAACTGACCTGATCCTAATGATCTGAGTAATCTGTTAGGTTTATATTCAGTTAGCATATCTGTCATGTATTTGGGTCCTAAGCCATGAAGTGATTTATAAACGAGTAACAATACTTTAAAGTCTATTCTAAATGTAACAGGAAGCCAGTGTAAGGACCTGAGGACTGGAGTGATGTGCTCAGATTTTTTGGTTCTGGTCAGAATTCTGGCAGCAGCGTTCTGTATGAGCTGCAGCTGTCTAATGGTCTTTTTGGGGATCCCAGTAAGGAGTCCATTGCAGTAATCCACCCTGCTGGTGGTGAAAGCATGAACAAGTTTCTCTAAGTCCTGTCTTGAGACAAAACATCTAATTCTGGCAATATTTCTGAGATGGTAGTAAGCAGATTTGCTTATCGCTTTCACGTGACTACTGAAATTAAGGTCAGACTCTAAAATTACACCAAGATTTCTGACTTTATTTTGTGTCTTTAGACCCCTAGAGTCAAGGTATGTGTTAACTTTGAGAGTTTCATCTTTATTTCCAAATACAATGACTTCGGTTTTGTCTTTGTTTAACTGGAGGAAGTTTTGACGCATCCAACAGTTAATTTCATCAATACATTTACATAGAGAGTCAATGGGGCTGTAGTCATTGGGTGACAGGGCTAAGTATATCTGGGTGTCATCTGCATAGCTGTGTTAAGCAATTTGGTTCTTTTTCATTATTTGACCAAGTGGGAGCATATACAAATTATACAGAAGCGGTGCAAGAATTGAACCCTGTGGGACTCCACATGTTATGGATGTCCACTCAGATTTATGGTTACCTATGTTCACATAGTAACCTCTTCCTTGTAGGTATGTTTTAAACCATTTGAGAACCATCCCAGAGAGCCCTACCCAGTTTTCCAGTCTATGTAAGAGTATGGTGTGATCTACTGTGTCAAAGGCAGCACTAAGATCTAGTAGCACCAGCACTGATATTTTACCTGAATCAGAGTTTAAGCGAATATCATTTATTATCTTTATGAGCACTGTCTCTGTGCTGTGATGCTGACGGAAACCAGATTGAAAGTTGTCCAGATAGCCATTTGAGTTTAAGAATTTGTTCAGCTGATTGAAAACAACCTTTTCAACGATCTTGCTTATAAACGGAAGATTTGAGATAGGTCTGTAGTTGCTAAGTATGGTTTTGTCTAGGTTACTCTTTTTTAGGAGAGGCTTAACAACTGCTGTTTTTAATGACTCTGGAAAAGTGCCTGTGATCAGAGAGGTGTTTACTATTTTTAAGAGGTCAGTTTCTAAGCAGTTAAGCACCTTTTTGAGAAAAGATGTGGGGAGAGTGTCAAGGCTGCAAGTTGATGCTTTAAGATGTTGTACTGTTTCTTCCAAGGTTTTTATATCAATTATGTCAAATTCTGAGAGAATGACTAATTTCTGAGGTTGTTGCAATGATATCTGACTGACCACAGTACAATTTGAGGCCGTATTGATTGCCATTCTGATATTACTGATCTTCTCAGAGAAAAACTTAGCAAACTCATTGCATTTGTTGTCAGAGAGCATTTCACTAGGAACTTGATTTGGGGGGTTTGTTAGTCTCTCTACAGTAGCAAAAAGAGTGCGAGTGTGGTTTATGTTGTTATTTATAATATTGGAGAAGAAGGTCTGTCTAGCTGTGCCTAGTTCTACATTGAAAGCACGAAGACTGTCCTTATAGATGCTATAATGTACTTCAAGTTTTGTTTTCCGCCACATACGTTCAGCTTTTCTGCATGTTCTTTTCATGTGCTGTACTGCTGTTGTGTTTCTCCAGGGTGCTTTACGTCTGCCAGTGATCACCCTGACCTTTACTGGAGCTATATCATCAATAGCATCTTTAACTTTTATGTTAAAGTTTTCAAGGAGAACATCAACCGAGTCTGCGGATATGTTTGGCAACATTGACATAGCATTCATAAATACCTCACTGGTGTTCTCATTTATGAACCTTTTTTTGATATAGACAGATCTAGCATCAGTGGCAGGACAGATCAATAAATCAAAGTAAACACAGAAATGGTTAGATAGCGCTTCATCCTTGATTACAGTGGATGAAATGTTTAGACCCTTGCTAATGAGCAGATCAAGAGTGTGTCCCCGATTGTGTGTAGGACCTTGCACGTGCTGGGTCAGATCAAAAGTGTTTAAAACATTTAACAGTTCAATCGCAGTATTGTTTTCTGAATTGTCTATATGAATATTGAAATCTCCAGCAATAACAAAATAATCAAATTCAGAGGAAATTGTTGATAAAAGTTCCGTGAATTCATCAACAAATGCTGAGGTGTATTTGGGAGGTCTATAAATAATTGTAAACAGAATGCGTGGTGTACCTTTTAGAACAATACACAAATATTCAAAAGACTGGTAATCACCAAGTAACACTTGCTTGCATTGAAAGGCATCTTTGAATAAAGCAGCTATTCCTCCACCCCTTCTAACAGCTCTACAGACATTTATAAAGGTAAAGTTGGGTGGGGCTGATTCATTGAGGACTGTAGCACTGCAGCTGTCATCTAACCAAGTTTCATTTAGAAACATAAAGTCCAGGTTGTTAGTGGTGATAAGATCATTAACTAAAAAGGATTTGTTCTTTAGTGAACGGATGTTCAGAAGTGCTAACTTAACAGTAACTGGTTTTGGAACTGTATCAATCTCAGAATGACGTATAATAGGCAGTAGATTAGATAGAATTGCTGTGCGGCTGGAGACGGCCTTCATCTTTCTATCACATGTCAGGACAGAGATAGGGAAAGCTAAAGGGACATCGGGCGCCCGCTTGTTCTTAAAATATTTATGATTGTTACTGCTGACGTAGCGGGAACCCAACACACATCAGTTACCAGTGCTGTTTGCAGATGAGGGCTGGTGTGATCCCTAATGTGAGGCAGAGGTCGGAGTGCTCTCTGAGATGGAGGGGGAGGGCGGGCTGGGCCCGAAGGCTTTGGTGGTTGAGGAGCCCGCCGTTTCTTGGTTGATATTTGGGGACTCGCAGCAATAGAGTGGGAGAGCTTTGTTCCAGCAGATACCAGTTTCTCCATTTTCTCTGAAAAGCCCAGAAGTGGTGATGTTGGAGAGAGGGAGAGAGAGTGTGACGACATCAGCTGTGATTCTGGTGTTCCTGAAGGCTGGGAGGGAGTGTTATCATTCCTCTGGTCATTATCAACAGAAACGTCCTTGGGTGTTGATTCACAATCCAGCTGTAGCGAGGTCTGTGGGCAGGGCTCAGCCTGAGCTGTGTCTGTGAACAGTAGTTGTGACGGCAGAGTTTTATCCTTGTCATCTGAATGTCCATCCAGGTGCTGGTGTAAAATCCTGTGGTCATTTCCGCTGTTCAGTAGTGGACTGGCACACTCAGCTGATGGATGATGCATGGAGAAAAAGATATTGTCTTTAAGCAACCTAGCACCTAGTTTGTTTGGGTGGATACCATCTGTGTTAAAAAGTTGCCTTTGACTCCAGAAGATATTGAAATTGTCAATGTAATTCAGTCCTCTCATGGTGCAGGTTTTTTGCAGCCATGAATTTAAGCTTAGTAGACGAGAAAACATATTTGTTCCTCGGGCTGGAAGAGGTCCACTGATGAAAAATTGAACTTTCAGTCTTGTAAGTGTTTCAAAAAGTTCATTGAAATCCCCCTTAAGGAGCTCAGACTGCTCTTTTCGAATATCATTCTTTCCCACATGTATGACAATCCGACTGACAGACTTATGTTTCATCAAAATGTTGCAAAGTTCCTTGTTAACATCAGAAACCGTTGCCCGAGGAAAACAGTATGTACGGGTAGCCTTGCTTTCAAAGTTTCTGATAATATTGTCACCCACTATCAGCGTGTTTGGCTCGGCTGCTGTCTGAGCAGAGCGCCGCTGCCTATATGATGTTGAGCGTCTGTTAGCTCTGTAAGCTACTGGCTGACGTGATCTGTGTCCATTAACATTTGGGGATTCTTCACCCAAACTCATTAGTGCTTCAAATCTATTTTCAAGCCGTACAGGGGGTGGTAGAATACCAATATTGGCTACTCGAGTTGTACCCATATCTGGGGTAGATGATGCTAATGCAGCAATTTGTGACACTTGTGACAGTCTAATGTCTTGAGCACTTTTGGGTCTCGCACCCTGTTTATGCCATCGGTTTGTGTCCTCAATTTCTTTAGGTTTCTCTGAGCTCACTAGGACCTGTTTAAAAGCATTAGGTTCACAGGACTCACCAGCTTTATGTTGAGAAGGACCACGATGAAGCTCCGCTGTATGTTCTGGCAGGGTCGGCAGCGCCACAAGTAACTTTGTTTCGAGAACTGCAATCTTTTGTAAAAGTCTGTGGCAATTTGAGCAGCAGGTGGATTTAGATCCAGAAGAAGGCATTCTTTCTTCTTTTCTTCTGTTTGAGTGTGGGCAGCTGTGTTGTCCTGTTTTAGGATTGTCAGCTGCCGGCAATAGCAGACTGGTAGACCGCTTTGACAAATTCCCCAAGTTGTTGAATGTTCCAAATATCAATATAGTTCCAGGAATTTGTAGTTTTAGTGTGAGTGCCCAATTGTTTAGTTTGAGCACTGTGCTGAACTGCTGGTAGTTGAATCAAGAGATAAAAGCGAAAAAGCAAAAGCGCAAAGCACAGAGTGCAAGTAAAAGCGTCCGAACAGTAGCGAAGCAGGAAGTAGTATAATAGTTTCAAATAATAGTATAATTTGAAATGGATGTTTGTTTATTTATTCAGATAAAGCTCTGGTATTACACTTGTTCATTCGGTTCTCACAGTCGCACATGATCCTAGTATGGGCCTCATAATTAATATACTGGTCAACGGTCGTAAGCGAATCAGTGTTGGTCGCTGCCAGAGGTTGGACTATACGCTTTAGCGGCCGCTTTCTGCGTGCTCAACTTTAAACATACTTTATTTAGTCCCCTTAGAGGTGACACTTAATTATTACAATTATTATTTCTAATCAAGATTAATGAATAGAATAACATTGAAATAAACAGAGGTTGAGGTTAACAGAAATGTTACTCTAAACGGAAACACAGCCTCCACGCTTCTAAGTACACTTAAACTAACGCCAATTGCTATTCGTATCTCACAAATCCTCAGCTGATGTATTATTCACTATCTAACTGGGTTTGGGCCGATCCTAGCCTGATTTCAGTCCTTACGGTAACTACGGATACAACGATATTACTTGCAGTGTCAACATTTACCGAGCAACACAGAATAAATCAAACTTAACAATTTATTAACCAGGTAAGAAAATCACAATTCAAAGCCAATTCACAGTTCAAATAAAATGTAACACAAATACAAACCAATAGTATTTAAATCAAACAGGAAATATAAAAACCTTTCATACCTGGTAAAGACGACACACAGTAAATTGTGCGGGATATCTGGTTACAGATTCCCTGAAATGTTTGTCAGCTCTCCTTAAATACCCAGACGGAATAAACATTATGTATACATTATTTACCAATGGAAGTTTGCAGTGATTGGTTCTTACAGACCTGTGGGAGGCACCTCGTCCTGGATACATTTGTAGTGGGGTGTAAGCTCTATAAGGGTGTAACTCTATTAAACCTGTTTAATTGATATGGGAAGGAGACCTGTGTACCAGTCGCGATGAAACCTTTTAATTAAATGAAACATGAATAACAATGAAAGGAGGGGTAGAAGGGTCAGACATCTGTCTGCAGGTCTATCATTTGTATGGAGATATGATGTTTGACAATCAAGGGTATCTATCTGTCTGCAGATCAACCATTTGTATGGAGATGTGATGTTTGACAATGAAGGGTAGCTCTCCGGGGAGTCTACTGTATTCAAGACAAAGTTCTGATTCTCGAGAGAAGTGTTTTGGGGGTCTTGGTCTCCTGCCGTGAGTCCTGGAGGAAAACTTGTTGTTTTGCAAAAAGTTCTCTTTTGATGTCCTTGCTGCCTCGGGCACCTACAGGGCACACACACTGCACTCTCGGGCATCCATGCTGTGTTCCCAGGAAGGGCTGACCTTTTGGTCAGGATCAATCAAAATTCTTACACCTTTTTCTCTGCACCTTGCTAAAAATGTGTTCAGCTTTTCATCATGATCTCTCTCAGCTAATTCTTGTGTCTGTCCTTGTCCTGTAATGAGCACATCGTCAGCAGGCCTTCTAATGCAAATGTGAGCTTCCTTTGAAAGATTTCAGGGGCCAGACTTATGCGCATCGGCATACGTAGCCATCGATATCTTCCGAATGGAGACGCAAATGTGGTTAGATAACTTGATTCTTCCTCCAGCTTGGCGTGCCAGAATCCACTTTTAACGTCGAACACTAAACACTTTTGCTTTAGACAGTTCAGGGAGTATGTCGTCTATAGTGGGTAGTGGGAAATGACTGCGCTTCAAAGCCCTGTTTAAGGGTCGCGGATCTATACATACTTTGAGTCTGCCGTTGGGCTTCTGTACCACCATATTACTGATCCAATCCGTACTCCTCTCTACTGGTGCAATGATTCCTCTCTCCTGAAGATCTTGAAGCTCTTCCCTCAACGGTTTCATCATAGACACTGGAACCCGCCGTTTTGATAGCTGTACAGGTTTTACACTGTTATCAATCTCAAACTTGTATTCTCCCTCCAGACAGCCATCGCCTGTGAATACATCAGCATACTCTTTCTTTATCTGCTGTAGTGACCACTGACTCATCGTAGGTTTTTCTGTGCTGACTATGCTGTCAATTGCAAGAAGGTTTTTGTAATGCACTTTAATGAGCTTCATTGCTTCACTTGCTCTCTTTCCTATTATGGGAACAGTACAGTTGTCATCAACCACCTGGAATTCCAGCCTGTACAGTTTGTGGTTTCTCGGGTTTCTTATTTTCAATTTTCACTTTCCTAGTGGTCTCACTTTACGTTGGTTGTACATTACAAGTACAGACTTTGTATCCTCCAGTTTTATATCAGGGCTCAGCAGATTAATAGGAATCACATTACAAGTTGCTCCACAGTCGATTTTAAATTTCACAAGTTCATTTCCCATAAGCATCCCTGCGTATAGCTGTGCTTTCTTTTCCTTGTCTTTGGCATTTTTGTTTACTGTCTCTGGGTTTGATACACCAACAGTAAGAATGTCCTCATATTCATCACTGTCTTGTTGAGTCACATTATGTACTGATTTGTGGTTTCCATGTCTCAGCTGTGCTTTACATTTAACTGCAAAGTGATTTGCCTTTCCACACTTTTTACATTTTTTACCAAAAGCTGGGCATTTCTGTTTGCTCTTTTCATGCTCCTTACCACAAAATCTGCACGTGATCACAATGCCGGGTTGCTATCTTGACGTGCTCCATGTCTGATGGCATGCACCTCTTCTACCGCTGCACCTGCTATGGCTTTGCTGTTCTGTCGCGACAGCTCTGCTGCTCTGCATATATACATATGCACGTCTGTAGTGTTAAGTTCTCATGAAGTAGTCTCTCTTTTAGTCCTTCACTGTTAATTCCCCACACTCAGAGGCGTCATGCCCATTCAAACTGAGGGGGCAGCTGCCCCCTTGGTTTTTTTGAGCCAATGGATTTTGCATCCAACCTCAAAATCAAATAAGCGTCAATTAATCTGTTATTTGACTTTTAATCTGTTTAATATGCACAATATTATACATTCTGTGCTGCATCCTTGTCACTTTTCGGAGATTTTCGCCGTTTTGATAGTGTTCTGATCATGTTACATTACTTTTATTCTGGCGGCAGCTGGCGCTGCAGTCACAGCGCAGTCGCAGACGTCATCAGCGTCTGGCCGCGCTCACGAGCTCTCTGCTGTTGCTGGCTTGCTGCTGCATTTGGCTATCTGAGGAATTAAAACGTGTTAGAAACGCTCACAACATTTCCAAACCCCAGTACGGTAATGTGCAGTTAACCTTCTCTGTGTAGAACATGCCTGGTTTTAAATGTGTGTTGTGACCGTCTCAACGTTATATTAGTAGAGATTCATCTTCTTGGCACAACGCCAAAGTTCACCAGAGTTCACGCGGGCGCGGAATCTCACATGCTTACATGAGGTAAAATTTAATGCAAAAATTTAATCCGGTCCTCTAATAATTTTATCTAAACATATTTTTTAAAATCATTATTGAACATTAAACTCAATCACGTGGCTATAGCTTATGTCATTTTCGTTGTTTATATACTTCATGGATTTAAAATTACATTAATTTTATATGATAATGTAGTTGTTGTGCAAAATGCATTAATGACACAATTAAACAAGCCATTAAGACTTAAATAAATAAAACATGCCGTTTCAGATGTAAATATGATGCAAATGTGTCATTATTCCGATTGAATATTTGATATTAAAGTTAGTCATCAATCTTATTTTGGAGGTTTTTACATGAAAGCGGGGGTTTTCAGATTGTTAGAAATGTAAGTGCCATGGAAAAGACTTAAAAGCTCTATAATATTTCGTTTGATGTCTGTGTATGCACAAATTTCTGTGAGCTGTTGACACTGTGCCCCCTTAAAAAAAATTGGTGCATGACGCCCCTGCCCACACTATTCTGTCACGTATGAGTGAGTCTTTGATTCGTCTGTTCAGCTCCCTGACTTTTTGAGAAGAATCGATAGCGTTCAACTGTCTCGTTTATACTTGGATTACAGTGTTCATCAAACTTTGCAATAATATTCGTTACAGTGCGTGCATCCGCAGCTATATCACTCATCAGCGTTTCCAGCAGTTCCCGACCGCTCTCACCGATGAGGTAGTAAAACAATTTTACCTTCGTCTGTTCCTCCGCGTCCGACATAGTCAGCTCTAAATAGAGCTTAAACTGGTCCCTCCAGGATTTCCAGGACTTGGAAAGAATTTCGGCGTCAATGCACAACGGTGCTGGTGATTTTAATCCTTCCATTTTGCAGCTCTATTCACGTGCAGCTCTACTCACGTGCAGCTCTACTCACATGCAGCTCTCCGCTCTAATTCTAAACTAGTAAACTAACAGTCTAATGGCGCTTTTCCATTGCATAGTACCCCACGGTTTAGTTTAGTTTGGGTCGGGTCAGCTTACTTTTGGGAGCTTTTCCATTGGGTGCAGTACGTAGTACCCGATACTTTTTTTCGTACCACCTCGGTTGGGGTTCCAAGCGACCCGAGCTGATACCAAACGTGACGCGAAAACACTGTAGATCACTGATTGGTCTGAGAGAATCGTCACGTCATCGCTATAATGTAAATATTAGCTTTAGCTTACTGCTAGCTTGCGCTGTCTCAAGCAAACATGTTGTTATCTGTGTTCTGCTCTAAGTTTCCAAACACCCTTTTAGCGATGAAAAACATCCACAGGTTGAGAATCCGGGACACCATAACAGTTTTTTCCAGACTTGCAGTTTGTGGCGGCACATTCGCGACGTGCACGTCCGCATTATATATGCTTAAATGCAACTTGAATGATGCTCAGCGGAGCGCCGTCGACTGACGCCACGGGTCGGGTGTTTGAACAGAAACTGTCATGTGAGACAGAGGTAGTTATAAACGCGATGTGCAAACATCTATTTGTGGTGGCCAATTTTAATTTTGTGGCAGACTGAGAAATAAATAAATGAATGGGAATGTACAACAACGCTCTCACGTGTATGATGTCACAGCAGTATGCAGCGTAAATATAACGACACGCCTATAATCCCTCCCACTGCAAAGTGATACTAAACTCAATGGAAAAGCTAACCACGCCAAAGTGAGGTGAGCTGACCCGACCCAAACTAAACTAAACCGTGGGGTACTATGCAATGGAAAAGCGCCATAAAATTGCCCACGCTGCCACCATGTTTTATGTGTCTTATTTATAAAATAAAGACAGATATCCGAGACTACTGTGACTCTTCTTTTAATAGTCTTACGTGCTCTGTACACATCTTTACATGAGGTTACACGGAAGTGCCACACCTTTCCGGTCCCCACTACAACAAACATATAACAACTGTTCCTACTGTTACAATGGGCTCTGTCCGAAAGTTGTAATTTGCCGCCTTCTGAGGCAGCATTCCAAGGCATGAAGGCATGTCTGAATACAATGTTAGGTTTACTTCCTGACTCCTGAGATACCTCCATCGTCCTGTCCCACAATTCTATGTGTTGGCGTGTACGGGGAATGCGATTGGTTGAGCCTGGTTGAGTTAAAAATAATAATAAAATGCCAGCCAAGAAAGCGGCTGGAGCACAAATTTAGTAGAGCTGTGCCGATTAATCGTGTTAATGTGTGTTTTTTCAATGAATTAATTTGAATGAATTACGGTGAAATGGCGCCACATCCAAAAGCCAGGGAGCGCTCTCGTGTAGAAACGACATTTGTGCCACAGAAGTAGCATTACAAACATTATTCCAGGAAATGTCTATAGGGATATTTATATCGCTGTTCTTCAGATTGTTTCAGGTATTTTCATGATAATAAAAATATTTTGAATGATTGTGTTTGACGAGTTTTGCGTTTTTAAATGCACGTTATAAACGACTCAAACTCATAGTGATTTTAGATTGATAAGGACTGATTACAGAGCCGTACACACAAGCTGTGCATGAAACACAGAATCGGAGTCTTGCTATTCGTTATCGATTTTAGGCAGGTCTTTTTAATGGGAAACGCAATGTATCGGCACAGCCCTAAAATTTAGTGTAAATAAGGTTTTATTTTCACTTGTTTATACCTTTTAATTGTATTTGTAGCGATAAATTTGTATTATTTTGAAATATGGGATTAGTTAACACAAAGGCGCACTCTGTTTATATTTCAAACCAAATATCATTATGCTGCCTAGTAATTGTGTCCGAAAGCACTTCTCGCAGCTGCCTTCATGCCTCATGAGACAGCGAGGCAACAACTCAGCTGACTAAGCTTTCGGACACAGACATGTTTATTACCGTTTTGCTATGGTTTCCAGGTTGAATGAAAGTGTCCTGGAAACAGTGTGCACTGTGCAACGGGGTTTGAGATATGTTTTCTCTTGTTTGGTGGGTGTCAGAACTGCAGTCCAATCAGCAACAACATGTAAATAAACCACGGTACTAAAGATACAGCTCATATAATGGGTCCAAGTTGAAATGTTCTCTTTCATTCTGGATGGCAAGCAGTGGCTTTAACATTGAGTGTATTTTACATTATTAAACATGTATTTATAATGATTTCATCAAGCTCTGTCATCCGAACAGTGTGTTCATCGTTTCTGTTTAAAAAATGTTGTGCAATGTTTTGTCAGGGCTGAATGCAGCCCAGTAAAACATTTTTCTTTTTTTAAATGGTGATGAGTTGAAAAACCTGTTCTGATTATGCAAGAGTTGATGATATGAAGATCACTCTAGTGATTGTACATCACTGTAAAAAAATTTATGTAATTATGCCTACCTGACGCATTATTTTGCTCAGTTTTGCGTGACATTGTCACGTATTTCCACCATATTACGTGCCCCTGACACGACTTTCTTTTCCGTGACAGTTTCACATATTGGTTACTCAACTGTTTTTCCTATTTTTAAACAAGTGTCGCTTCGGTTTGGGGTTAGATTTGCTGTTTGCGTTAGGATGTCACTTAATGTATTGGTTTATACTATTTTTTCGTATGCTTTTTAAACCATCGTCGCCTGACGTTAGGGTTATGTTGGGTTTGGGTAAGGATGTCATTTTATGTAACAGAAAGTTGTTCTAACTCCAAACCGAAGCGACAATTGTAAGAAAATAGTAAAAACAGTTGAGTAACCAATACGTGAAACTGTCACGGAAAAGAAAGTCGTGTCAGGGGCAGGTAATATGGTGGAAATACGTGACAATGTCACGCAAAACTGAGCAAAATAATGCGTGACTATTTCACGTATTTTGTGAGATCATGTTGAATTATGCAGCTGGTTGCCAGTAACTTACTGTAGAAAATAAAGGCTGAAAATATTTTATGTTCATTTAACAGTTTGTTCATTGAACAAACTGTTGCCAGTAAATAACATAAATGTAAAATCTACAGTAAGTTACTGGCAGCTAGTTGCCAGTAATAACCAGAAATACTATAATTTCTACAGACATTTTTTACAGTGTGTGTTGTGCATGTCAACAAGAGAGGATATCAGCTTTAATTTAGTTTTTTTTAACAAATTTTTCACCACCTACTGGACAGGAGTGTGAAGCTCTGATATGGAAGTAAAGAGCTTTGTTGTGAACTAACCAATGACATTTGAGATTACATGTAAAATAACCAGTCCTGCCCCATGACTGCCAAAAAGAAATGCATTCGCACAAGCTAAAGCAGCAGGTGAGGGAGGATGCAGCGCGAGAGTGTGGGGCTAATTTTGAGCGTGCTGTAATACGCATGGGTATTAGTGATGGGTTCACTTTTTATTGTCAAAGATATGCTGTGATACACCCTGGGTTAAGGAGCGTTCCCTTTCAGTCGGTCACTACGACGTCACGTCGTGACCGACGAATTGGGAACTCGCTTAGAGGACCAATCTGCTTCGAATACTACTAAAACGCCAATGAACTTGGCATTGAGATATTTGCATAATGCTGGCGCCGCCCCGCCAGGTGCGTATATAAGCAGCAGGTGCAAATAGGGAAATTAGCTTTTTATCGCTTCGAAAGCCGGCAGTATCTGCTACTGAGAAGCTACTCTACTCTGGTGGGATTCGATTGCTGAAGTTGGTTGGACTAGCAGTACCACAGCGGACGCTTCGCTTAATTCCACGACTCTACATCTTTTATTGTTTTGAGTTTAGTGTGTGCGTTGCCTTCCTGTGCGCTCATCAACTAAGCATCTGAGTGAATTTCCCTAAAAGAGTGATACGAGAGAGCTTTGTGCCTTGTTAAAGGCAGCCACTCTCTCGTATATCCGGACATCAGCGTCCTTTTCAGGATGGCTTTTCGTCCGTGCGATCTTGGGTGCGGCAAATACATGGGTCCGAAGGACGGTCACGAGCGTTGTCTTTCGTGTTTGGGCATCGAGCACGCAGAGGCAGCGTTCGCTGGGGGTAAATGTTCTCACTGCGAGATCATGTCCCTTGTGGATTTGCGCAGACGGTTGTCTTTCCTCCGGGAAAAACGCAACCCTCGTCATGCGAGTGCTGAACGCCGCCACGGTGCGGCTGTGAAGCTCTCAAAGGACGACCTGCGCATCACTGTGCTGAGCCGAGCGGGGGATTCGTCCTCAGGCTCTCAGCCTCCTCATCCACAGCCGGTTGATGTGCCGATGGAGACTTCAGCGTCGTGTTCTACGATGTCTCTAGAATCCATCGTGCCGCCCTCCGGGTCCACCGACGCCGCAGCATCCGATGGTGGGCCTCCTCCCCCTGACGTGGACCCCGACGCCCTTCCTCCCTCTGGTCGGGTTGGGACGCCGGAGTTCGATCCAGAGATGGTGGCCGTGCTCGCTCGAGCGGCGGAGACCGTAGGGTTAGAGTGGGTTCCCCCCCCTCAGCCCGAACCGTCCCGCCTGGATGATTGGTTCTTTGGAGCTGCCCGGGTTTCACAACCCTCTCCACCGGTGCCTTTCTTCCCCGAGGTGCATGAGGAGCTGACTAGAACCTGGAAGTCGCCGTTTTCCATGAGATTACGGCCGTTTCAGCCCTCCCCCTCACCTCCCTCACCAGCGGAGCCGCTAAGGGTTACACGGGGATCCCTCCTGTGGAGCGCGCGGTCGCGATGCAGCTGTGTCCGGCTAACGCTCCCTCTTGGAAGGACCGCCCAACCCTCCCCTCTCGTGCCTGCAGACAGTCCTCCGGTTTAACGGGCGCTGCCCACCAGGCATGTGGAGAGGCGGCTTCAGCCCTGCACGCTATGGCGTTGCTGCAGGTTCACCAAGCGAAGGCCTTGAGGGATCTGCACGAGGGAGGACACGACTCGCCTGTCCTTTCGGAGCTCCGGGCTGCCACTGATCTGGCTCTTCGCGCTACGAAGGTGACAGCGCAGGCAATTGGTCGTGCCATGTCCACGATGGTGGTCCAGGAACGCCACTTATGGCTATGTCTGGCGGACATGTCGGATGCGGAGAAGAACAAGTTCTTGGACGCTCCAGTGTCCCAGGCTGGCCTCTTCGATGAGTCGGTGGAGTCTTTTGCCCAGCAGTTCTCCGCCGCCCAGAAGCAGACAGAGGCGATCGCTCAGATCATGCCCCGGCGCAAGCGACCTGCATCTCGCCCTCCAGCGCCGGCGGCCCCGTCTGCTCCTCGCCGAGGGCGCCCTGCGGCGGCTGCCTCCACCCCCCCCACTAGAACATCTTCCAGGCCTCGGAGGGGGAACAGCCGTCGACAGCCCGCCCCGCCCGCCCCACCCGCTTCCCGTGGTAAACGGAAATCGAAGCGGCCCTGAGACGGGCGACCTGGATTTGGATGGGATCACTCTACGGGAGACGGTGATGGCATCGCTCCCTCCACCGGTAGAGGGCCGGGTGGAGAATCTTTGGTTTCGTTTTGTTTCTGTTCCGCCGGCTTCTCAGCCGGCACCCACAAAACCACAAAAAGAGTGCATTCCTATTCCTTCTCCAGGTCTCCAGAGGATCGAGAGAGATGTGAGCGGGCATTTACATGCTCTTCCTCCCTCTCCTCTATCGCCAGCGGGTGTTCTGAGGAGTTCCAGCTCTCCGCTGAGGAGACGGGACCACCAGCACCCTCCTCGGAGTCTGTGCTCTCCGCTGAGGAGACCAGACGACCGTCACCCTCAGCGGGCTCAGGTCAGTGTCACACACACACATACTGTAGATACTTATGCTGTCCCAGCAGACGTACCGGCAGTACCACCTGTCCCGCTCAGCCGCCCCACCGCGGGTACCCCGACAGTGCCGTTAATTCCCCTCGTACGGTCCCTGGGGGCGTGGCTTCAGCTTCCCAGCCCGTCTCGTTAGGTTTTACGCACTGTTCGCCTCGGTTACGAAATTCAATTCATCCGGCACACACCCAAATTCTCGGGCATTCGTTTCACCACGGTGAAAGCGTCCGATGCACATGTACTGCGTGCAGAGGTCGAAGTCCTGCTGGCGAAGGACGCGATCGAGCCGGTCCCTCCAACCGAGATGAGGTCGGGCTTCTACAGCCCGTATTTTATAGTACCCAAAAAAGGCGGTGGGTTGCGACCGATCTTGGATTTGCGCGTTCTGAACAAATCTCTGCAGAAGAGGTCTTTCAGGATGATAACACCGAAGCAAATATTCAATTCAATTCGCCCCCAAGATTGGTTTGCGGCAATAGACCTGAAAGACGCGTACTTTCATGTGTCCATTCTCCCTCGTCACAGACCGTTTCTCCGGTTTGCATTCGAGGGACGGGCATACCAGTACAAAGTTTTACCGTTCGGGCTATCCCTCTCTCCCCGTGTGTTCACGAAAGTAGTGGAGGCGGCGTTAAAACCCCTCAGAGAGAGCGGCGTTCGCATATTGGCTTACCTCGACGATTGGCTTATAATAGCGCATTCTCGACGGACGCTGTGCGAGCACAGAGATTTAACGCTTCGGCATCTCGCCCGTTTGGGTCTTCGGGTCAACTGGGAAAAGAGCAAACTCTGCCCCACGCAGAGGATCTCTTTTCTCGGGATGGAACTGGACTCGATCGATTTATCGGCGCGTTTGACAGAAGAGCGCGTCCAGTCAATTCTGACTTGCCTCGGTTCATTCCGAGGGAAGAATGCGGTCCCGCTGAAACAATTTCAAAAGCTCCTGGGGCATATGGCAGCAGCAGCGGCCGTGACACCGCTCGGACTGCTCCATATGAGACCGCTTCAGCGTTGGCTTCACGATCGAGTCCCGAGGAGAGCGTGGCGCGCCGGCATCCATCGTGTAACCATTACACCTGCGTGTCGCCTAACATTCCCCCCGTGGTCGGACCCCGCGTTTCTCAGGTCCGGTGTGTCCATGAGACAGATCGCTCAGCATGCTGTTGTACACACAGATGCGTCCGACACGGGCTGGGGTGCCACGTACGACGAGCTTACAGCTTCAGGGGTGTGGACAGCACCCCAGTTGCATTGGCACATCAATTGCCGAGAGTTGTGGGCAGTATATCTGGGACTTGTACGCTTCGCTACGGAGCTGCGAGGGAAGGATGTACTAGTACGCACCGACAACACTGCGACCGTTGCGTATATCAACCGTCAAGGCGGTTTGCGCTCCCGTCACCTGTCGCATCTCGCTCGTCATCTCCTCCTTTGGAGTCAGAAGCATCTGAGGTCCCTTCGTGCCATTCACATTCCGGGCTCGCTCAATACGGCAGCGGACGCGCTTTCTCGAGCTGCGCGCCCCGGCGAATGGCGACTCCACCCCCAGACGGTCCAGCTAATTTGGAAGAAGTTCGGTCGTGCGCAGATAGACCTGTTTGCGTCGCCGGACGATACCCACTGTCGCCTATTTTACTCACTAACCGAGGGCAGCCTCGGCGTGGACGCATTGGCACACAGCTGGCCTCGGGGGATGCGCAAATACGCATTCCCCCCAGTGAGCTTAATCGCACAGACACTGTGCAAAGTCAGGCAGGACGAGGAGAGCCTTTTACTGATCGCCCCGTACTGGACGAGCAAGAATTGGTTTCCAGAGTTAATGCTCCTCGCGACAGCCCCTCCCTGGCGGATTCCCCTGAGGAAGGACCTTCTTTCTCAAGGAGGGGGCACATTATGGCACCCGCGCACCGACCTGTGGGATCTCCATGTGTGGTCGTTGAGCGCGCGCAAGGTTTAAGTGATTTACCGCAAGCGGTATCTAACACAATCGACGCGGCACGAGCTCCGTCCACAAGACGGGCTTACGCGTTTAAATGGAACCTTTTCGTCACCTGGTGCTCTTCGCAACGCGAGGACCCCAGAGAATGCCCTATTAACATTGTGCTTTTATATCTTCAACATAGGTTAGACGGTAGGCTGTCACCCTCCACCATTAAAGTTGATATCGCTGCTATTTCTGCTCATCACTCACTTATCAACGGCAGAACAGTTGGCCAGCATGATTTGGTTATTAGATTTTTAAGAGGCGTTCGTAGGCTAAACCCCTCGCGCCCTCCTTCTATTCCTCCCTGGGACCTGTCCATGGTGCTGAAAGCCCTTCAGGCCCCCCCGTTCGAGCCTTTGCAGTCTGCGAGTCTGAAGCTTTTATCAATGAAAGCTCTGACCCTGCTAGCATTGGCCTCAGTGAAGAGAGTAGGGGATTTACATGCATTCTCTGTTGACGACTCGTGCCTTCAGTTTGGTCCTGCTGCCTCAAGCGTAACATTGAGGCCCAGACCAGGCTACGTGCCCAAAGTTCCCACCACTCCTTTCAGAGACCAGGTGGTGAGCTTGCAAGCGCTGCCTCCGGAGGACGCAGACCCAACCATGGCTTTGTTGTGCCCCGTACGCGCACTGCGACTCTACGTGGATCGCACGCAAAGCCTCAGGACCTCAGACCAGCTCTTTGTTTGTTATGGTGGCCAGCAGAAAGGGAAAGCTGTCACTAAGCAGAGGATGTCTCATTGGATAGTTGATACTATCGCCCTGGCTTATAATCTTCAGGGTATTCCTTGCCCCTTTAATTTGAGAGCGCACTCCACACGGAGCGTTGCCTCATCTTGGGCTTAGCTCGTGGTTCCTCGCTAACAGACATCTGTAGAGCTGCTGGTTGGGCGACACCTAATACGTTCATTAGATTTTACAGTGTTCGTATCGAGCCTGTATCCTCTCGTGTTCTTTCCTCACCAGGGAGGGCACGGAGAGCAGACTCGCACGTCGGCTTGCAGCCTCCAACTGATGCTTCATAACTGTGTCAGTATGGAAGGCCTTCAGAGCAAAAATGCGTAATGGTTTGAATTGCTCTTCCTCCGCTGCCTTGGCAGCCTTTGTTGCGGAGCATTGGCTGTCAGCCTTTCACTAGCTGTATCCTCGCGAACCTACGTGTCTGGCTCGGGCTCCACATTGTGTCCCACCGGGTTCCTTTGTGAGTATTTTTCCGTGGGGTTAATCCTACCAGCCCACGTTTCCCTTAGCAGAGCACTGCTTTGCTTACACAGCCACGGCTGTCTTTATTCTTCAACTACGGTTGACTTTCGCCCACCATTAGCCCTTAAGACGGGTGGTGGCTTCCGCAGCGTTCCTATCCCGCTCAGGTAGGGCGCTTCCCAGTCGCTGGCACTTCTGTGGGGTTAAAGGAACATCTAGTGCCCGGCCTTCTGCCTTAAAACCTATCTCCTCCTTCTTAAGTGGAACCGGAGGGCTTTTACGCAGTCACTGGAAGAGGTCAGCCCCTAGTGGCGTTTTGGTAGGGATTCCCAATTCGTCGGTCACGACGTGACGTCGTAGTGACCGACTGAAAGGGAACGTCTCGGTTACGGATGTAACCCTCGTTCCCTGAAGGAGGGAACGGAGACGTCACGTCCCGTCGCCACAGGTGCTGCCACCTGCTGTTACGGCCGGTCACACTTTCCGGCTTTCTCAGCGAAAAAGAAGCTAATTTCCCTATTTGCACCTGCTGCTTATATACGCACCTGGCGGGGCGGCGCCAGCATTATGCAAATATCTCAATGCCAAGTTCATTGGCGTTTTAGTAGTATTTGAAGCAGATTGGTCCTCTAAGCGAGTTCCCAATTCGTCGGTACATCCGTAACCGAGACGTTTCACACTTGTATTTTTAAAGTGCAGTTATCTCCGAAACTAAAGGCGCTCTAAGCAAATCTCTCTGACGTCACTTCTTGTTGACGTTCTAAGTGTTGTCAAACAAAATGAAGTGTAGCTAACTCCTCCCCTACCCCCTTCCGTGCTTTCTGAAAGAGTCATGAACATGCCCAATCCCCACTTCCAAATCCTTCTTGGATGATGAAAGCACTGTGGACCCAATTATAGCACTTAAACATGGAAAAATTCTGATTTGCATGATACTTCTTTCATAAAGTGGTAGCAGACTATTTTAATTGAGTCAGTCTGACAAAGCTTTATTTGTCCAATCATGACAATCGGAGGGGTTACTTGACTGTAACCTTGTTCCCTGAAAAAGCGGAACGAGATGCTGCGCTGCTAAGCGCTATGGGGAAACGTCTTTATCGTTGACCAGCTGAATATAGTGTGCAAACACGTCAATGAAATTGACCCGGAGGTATATAGCCTCGGTTGATGACGACATCACAGCGCACCCGATGCGAGGCTATAAAATAGATGAGCAACAGCTGTGTCATCAGATCTTTTGTTTGAAGACCAGTCCTGGGACATCTACTGTACGGCAAGACAGCGCAGCATCTCGTTCCGCTTTTTCAGGGAACAAGGTTACAGTCAAGTAACCCCTCCGTTCCCTATCAAAAGCTTTACTCGATGCTGCGCTGCTAAGCGCTATGGGGAACGACAATACCCACGCTGCCGTGCTTGGAGATGTCTGGACCCCTTACGGATGTGTAAGTGTGTGCACAAGGACCGCAAAGAAATCTCAGACATAAACAACCAAGCTAAAAATAGTGGATGTGTGCGGAAAGGATGCTCCTGCCGCCTCACAAACATCTATAAGAAGGCACCCCTTCCTAATAAATAGCAGTGGGGAATACCCCTTTATGGAAAAATGGTTTAGACAGCAGCTTGAGATCATCTAAGGTCGCACCCCAGCCCGTCAGGGAGGCGTCTGTCATTAGCAGTTTGCGATGACAAGTCGCTCATAGCGTGGGACCCAAGGCAACAAACCGGGGTCTTATCCACATAGTTAGTGTATGAAGCCCGTGGCGCATCACTTTAATCAGCCTTTGAGGGTTGGCCCTTGGATGAAACCCTCCGGCTCTGAAACGGCGTCATATGCAACAGCCCCAAAGGAATCACCGTGGATGCTGATGCCATAAACCCTAATATCCTCTGATATTATTTCACAGTGAGATCCTGGCCTAGCCTGACTCTGCTCAGGGTATGCTGAATGGCCTCGATTCGTGCGGGAGACAAATGTGCCCGCATCGTAATCGAATCCCAGACTATCCCTAAATAAGTCATTCTCTGGGCATGAGAAAGAACGCTTTTCTTGGGGTTGAGTCTCAACCCTAGAAAAAGTAGATGTGCTAACACAATGTTTTTGTGTTGGAGCGCCACCTATCGCAATTTTGCTAGTATTAGCCAATCATCCATGTAATTTAAAATGCGGATGCCCCGGAGTCTCAATGGAGCCAGTGCTGCATCCATACATTTTGTGTGTGTGCGGGGTGATAAAGCTAGGCAGACTGTAAGAACCAGGAAGTATCTGCTGTAAAAGCCTGACCTTCTCTCTGGAAGGGGAACATGTTCTATGGCCCCTTTCATCAGTAGAGTTTGTATTTCTTGCAACAGTACATGCGTTCGTTCCGGTCTCACGGAAGTGAATATCACGCCATTGAAGTGCGGAGGACGACGAATAAATTGGATTATGTATCCTAAGTGTACTGTGCTTATTACCCAAGCAGAAACGGCTGGCAGGAGTTTCCACGCTGCCAGACTCTCTGATAATGGTATAATTTTATTATTTCCTCTTAGGGGAATGCTAAAAACCCTGCACGGGGGGCCTTTAACATTGAAGACAGAGGGCCTTTAACATTATGCTGGAAGACCACCTCGAGAAGCTCCTCGACCAACTTTCATCGCGCGAGAAACGCTCGGAGGCTGGTTTATGAAACTCCGCAGAACCGAGAGAGATATCATCAACGTCATTATTATAATTACCCCCACATAACCCGAAGAAACACCGGAGTGCGCTTCGGAATCACGCGAAGAAATATAACTTAATTTAAGGTTGCGGTCAGAAATAATCACGGCGAGCACGAATCATTTATATTGTGAATGATTCACAATGCTCGCACTCATCAGACTATACAAAGCCATGACCGCATGCTCCTCCCCCCAAACACACAAAACAGTTAAGTGTGTGTGTCGTCCTTCGCCATAAAGCGAAAACAAACACGACTTAGACTGCTCGTGACTCTTCTTACTCATATTTTCCTTTAACTTAAACTCCTTTAAAATTGGAAAGAGAGAAAGTCTGCACTCTATCTTGTTGGAATCTAACTCCTAACAAAGATCTCAAGTGAAGTTCAAAAGGTAAGAGAGAGATTTGCATTTCAGTGTAGCACACACTCATTCAGTAGTTGGTCTGAAAATAAAAAGACCTGATGACACAGCTGTTACTCATCTATTTTATAGCCTCGCATCGGGTGCGCTGTGATGTCGTCATCAACCGAGGCTATATACCTCCGGGTCAATTTCATTGACGTGTTTGCACACTATATTCAGCTGGTCAACGATAAAGACGTTTCCCCATAGCGCTTAGCAGCGCAGCATCGAGTAAAGCTTTTGATAGGGAACATGATATACTTAATCCAGAGTATAAGAATTGCACAGCAGGGCCTTGCACAGGGGGGTGGCCCGGTGGCTAGAGCCACTGCCCCTCTGCCCTAATCGGCTGAGGTGCCCCTCTCACCAAACGCCAACCCGGGTCAAAGTGTTCTGTTACCGCTCGTCTAAAGATCCACTGTTTCTGGTAATCCACTTCGTGATTTCCCGCCCGCTACGCAGCATCTCTCACAATCTGTGTCCACTCTTTGAAGTGCGGAGATGACAGTTTGTTGTATTGACAGGTAGATTCATTACATTACCTCAGTTGTTAAGCTGCTCAATTAGTAATTTGGTAGTTTGAAGCAGAGAGAGGTCGTGTACTATATTTATTTTTGCTTGGTTGTTTTCTCGTGATCACGACTTAATTTTCTCCTTATCTCGAGATAACAACAGTTGTATTATTGTAATGTGATTAAAGCTTACGTGTATTCAAAAAAAACATAATTTTTAGACAGCAAAAGCATATTTAGCTAAATCAGCATGAATGAACAAATGAGATTTTACTTGGATCAGGGTTTCGCTCTAGATTAAACAGATTTGACAATAATTGACCATTTGATAGTGGTGAATTTAGGGACCGTCTATAAAGTAACTCCATATATGTTTATACTTTAAACAGCATTTAAATGGAATAACTTAAAGTCAACAAACAGTCACAAAAACAACTGTAAAGTGTTCACGTGGTTGTCAACTATGCACAGTTTTTTAGATTTCTTATATTTATTCAAATAAACTGTTAAATACTATTGAAGATAGAAACGTGTACATTGTTACTTTAGAGATGGTCCCTAAATTCACGAACATCAAACATCCAACTTTATTTATTTATTAAGTCTATCGACACTTAGCTACGCGTAGTAATGGCGAAGACCCCAACTCATATATGCATCAGCAGTCCACTTCAAAATAAATGAAATATTATGGACAAGAAATTACATTATGGCATTTGGATTATCATGTCAGGATAACAAGAAAACAACTTTTGTTAAGTCGAGATCACGAGAAAACAAGCAACAAAAATAAAAATATGGAGCTCTCTCGTCTTTCGTATGTTTTTGAATTTCTGTGGGTAATGATTTGCTCTCGGTCTTCTAAAAGTGCTAACAACTTAGCAAGTAAACATTCTTAGAATTACAGTGATCTGTAATGAGATCTAATATAAATAACACCAAATTTGCTGTTGTTGGCACAAAAAACAATGTTTTCACAAAAAAGAAGACAGAGTTGAAAGGAAGGCTGCAAAAGCTGTTCAAAATTGCAAACATCGATTCAAAGCTTCAGCACGTAAATCATATAGAATATTAAGCAGTTTTGTCACACTTTAATTCTTGTTATTAAGTATATTTTCCATTATAATCACTTCTCTTATTTGATAGTAATCTATAACACATCATATTGTTAAATCCATATAAATTGTGCCCTCCCCAGTGCCCCCTTTTTGGTTTGGGCCACTGCCCCTCAAAATGTCTGTGCACGGCCCTGACCTGCACTGTCTATTAATAGGCTAAGTGTTGTATATATTGAGTTTGATAAAAGGGGTCATCAAATTACTTCATATATCAGTGCAAAAACATCAAGTGTTTTCGTGGTGTTTTGACAAACAGTGTCAGCTTTGTTTATGGCAAAGAAAGTTTGGGGTGGTTAGATTAATGAACTATAATGTGAAATTAATATTCATGTTTAATAAATCAAAGTATTGTGTTGTGTCACACATTATTAGTTCTTTGTCACATGTATAGTAGACCATTTTTTGTTGGTGGATAATGATTGCCCTTTTCACCAGCTACCACCACAAGTAAATTTCAGATCTATGGGAAACACTGATGTCAGCCTTATGAACATATAAAACATCATAAAAACTTTTTTGTGTCGTCAGAATGATCCACAACATAATCAGTTTATATGTGAAAAAATCCATGCATTTACTGTCACGACGCGGGAGTGGAGTGAGGACACAAACGCAGAGTTCGGACAAATAAATAACATTTAATAATAAAACTGGAACAAAACACGAGGAGTACAGGTGAGCAAACACAGGAACATCCAAAATGTGACACAGGGAACAGACAGGGTAGTAATGACAATGATCCGGCAATGAGTGTGACACAAACACTGGTATAAATACACAAAGACTAATGACACACATGTGGAATGAATGATGTGATAATGAACAAGTGTCCAGGTGATGACAATATAGAACAGACACAAAACATGACACGGATCACCGTGACATTTACAAACTTCTCACGAGTAGAGTGTTTGAAAAAATTATTCGGCAAACTACTTCCTATCATCGCTGCTTTTTGATGGTTTTGAGAACAATTACTCAAGAGTTGCCCTGTCATTTCACAGAATTATACAACGGAGAGCACTAGGGGTGTGCATTGGCACTGCCCTCACAATTCAATTCAATTACGATTCACCAGGTAACGATTCAATTCAATTCGATTCTACGATGCATTGCGATGCATCAGAATTCTACTGTACACAACAAGGCAAATTTTTAATAAGTCAAGTAGTAAACTCAAGTGCAACTATTCTCAACAAAAACGAAAGCTGACCAGGGCTCGCAAAATTTTAAAATCCCTGGTAGCCCTTCGGGCAGACACTCTTTAATTTTTGGTAGCCCAAAATGAATATAAGTAGCTAGAATAAAAAATACACTGTTTAATGTAGAATATTGATAAATCCTGGATTTCCATGTAAGCCAAATATTCCTGCCCATCCCAGCTAACAATTTGGTTCCCAAAATGTTCCCCTATTTTCCAAGGTTTTTGGTTAGCCAGGAATGTTTTCTTTAAGAAAATAAACATTCCCCTAATGTTATTTTTAGGTTATTTTAACGTTCCCCTAACGTTAGAATAATTTAATTGTTATATTACTGAAATATTATATGAATGTATTATAACACAGGTTATTTTTTATAAAAAAATACCTCAACACATCACACATTGTATTTAGATAACATGGTATTTTATCAAATATATAAACAACCAGTGACTTTAACACAATATAGAAGACTTAAAGCAGATATTTATTAAAAAGGAATAAACATAATTCCCTTTATGTTCCCCTAATGTTAGACTCTGAGGTAAAACGAAATGACAAACACACATTCTATTCGCTTTAGGTAAACATATCTTACCACTGCTGTTTAGTCACCTATCAGCTACATCAATAGGCTAGACGTAAATCACTCAAACATATTTTCCTTCTCACATATTTAAGTTACTAACTGAAGAAAGAAAACAAATACGATGAAACAATGTTAGTCTATGAGGTAAAAATGAAATGACGTTATTTTATTAAATGACTTGAGTTCGCGCAAGCAGGTGCTCGTGAAGGATCTAGCCGGTAGAAGCGCGTGCAGAGGGTCGCGCGCATATATCAGACGTGCACATTAGAGGATGAGTTTATTTATGCTTTCACTTCATTTCCTGACAGTTTCACTTGGTACGTGAGGATAATGACTGACAAGAGGACACCGAAATACATGCAATATGACCTAACTAAATCTGAGACAAAGCAAAAACATTAAAATATTATTTCCTCCCCAAGATAGCCCGACAGGCAGGGTGGAGATACATTTTGGTAGCCCGACAGGAATTCACAATAGAAACGCGACGTCGGGCTAGCGATTTTGCGAGCCCTGCCCGAGATGAGAATTGTACACACAGCGTAAGTCTTGTTCCCCATTAACTTCATAGAATCCGAAATGTGCCCATATGTCCACTTTCCATGAAAAAGGGTGCGCTTTTATTTACCCGTCTATCACGGTCATCTCCAGAAAATAAACAGTGACATAATCGATTATGGCATTTGCTGCATCGATGCTGAATCGTGCATGTGCGCATTGCGATGCATTGCCGAATCGATTATTGTTGACACCCCTAGAGAGCACGTCAAGCATAAAAGCCTTGTAGGTTTACTGAGGACCCCGCAGGTTCACGCCGTAGAATAGAGCCATGCGAATTGCAAAAGTGTAAACAAGGCTTCAACTGCACAAAGCTAAAGAGAAACCAGCAACTGTATGCTGATTCCACCACTTGCTGTGTCATGTGTGAAAGGGCCTTTAAAGGAAAACACCACCGTTTTTCTATATTTTACTATGTTCTTGCCTCAACTTAGATGAAAGAATGAATACATACCTTTCTTTTTTCAATGCGTGCACTTCATCTTTTTGTCATGAATGTGTTAGCATTTAGCCTAGCCCCATTTATTCCTTAGGATCCAGACAGGTGTAGCAAATGGCTCGGAGTCAGATTGGGGCCATTTGGCATCTGGATTTCAACAGCCCTAAAATTGTGATAATTAGATAACCCTGTCTCCTCTATCACCTATCAAGGCTGTAAAGTGGGCGACAATTAAAACAAATGCCGTCTTCAAAGGAAGTTCAAAGGAATCCACAGTCGCCAGAGACACAGCAGGGGGGGCACAGACTATATGTCTGTGATGAAACCACATTTAAAGATCACAATGAGCTGTTTAAATGTATATATATTTTATATCCCTTTACTGCATGATCGTGTATGTGTGATGTAACTGTGTGTTAACACTTTAGTTAGATTTTGTTCACTGTAGCATGGTTCATATCTTAGGTATGAAATTATTATTCAACGTGATCTTAAACCCATGCCTTGTCTAGTATCAAATTAATCTACTTTCTATTTCCTAATCATTGCTATGTATCATATTACCATAAGCCGCATCAATGTCATTTAATATCGATTTGAAGAGTTATGGAAACAAACTTTTATCATTATGCAATTACGCAAATGTGATGTCTGAAAGAACAAAGGCTTGTTTCCCGCGCGATCGAACACTTCCCACATTGGCCACTCACCTAAATGGGCTGGGCGCGTGAAAGGTCAAAACGGCCTATCGTCCAAGCTCAGTTGCTCAGTTGCTCAGCGCTCAGCGCTCAATCGCTCAATTCGTCAGCGCAGTTTGGAAACTCGCTGAGACTCACCCAGAGTCCCTCGGATTCATCATCTTTTCTCTGAGCCCTGTCCTACTCTTCGGGACAGTAATTTCCTGGCTTGCACTTTGCACTTCGAGTTCGGACAATTTACGCGGAACACTCCGCCATACGGAACAACCAAACGGACTTACGAGCACACCTGGATTTTCTCTCTCTCTCTCTCTCTCTGCTCGCACCCGCGCGCACCAGACACTTCGTATTACATCACAAAGAGCCAAATGCAAGTATTAACCTTGTTCTACTCGCTGATGTTTAAGCTTTACCCCTTATGAAAATTAAGGCGATCCTTAGAGATTTTCCGATGGTTTGTGCAGATGTTAAGCAATAGTGTTTTTGCCAATCTTTCACTCTCTCTCTAGCTTTTCAGTCTTTTCTTTCTCATCTATGTTTTATGTTATTGTATATGTGTATGTTTAGTTAGTCATTGTGTGTACTTCGTTTTGTAGTTAATAAACCGGTTTTGCATTTTCACAATTGAATTGTTTCTGTGTTCAATGCTCACGAAATTAAAGTCACTATTTCTGCCTTTTGATCCAGCTACACGCTGCGAGTAGCACTGTATATCAGTAAGAAGGTTAATTTTAAAGGCCATGAAATTAACATTTCTTAGACGTTAATATACGATTATGGATATATGTCTTCGGTGGACGAACATATTAATTAATCGTTATTATTAATTCTGCTACGCCAGGTAAAACCTGATAAACTTGTATAATTAATTACAGTTAGTTATACATAATATTCCCTTTTGAGCTAAGATCTAAGATTCCCTTGGGAATCCCCGTAGTATTACAGTCGGAGGTTTATAGTGTTTCAAACAACTTTATTCCCCTCCTCCCGCTGAATCGCTACATATTAATGGTGGAGAACGCGCGGGCAGATTTAAACATTATTTTCTGAGCAAGTTACAAATCAAATGTGTTTTTGCATTGTGTGAATGAAAAAGAACTATCAGCTATAACTGATTTCGTTCTTTATTTGTATGAATGAAAATGTATTTTCCTGTATCATTTTCAGGACGTAACAGACTCGCGCCCCTGTTATGTATAGCTAACTGCAGTCTTTAAGGTAACCGTATTAAAAACACTTTGATACGCTGCATTACTGTCTGATTCCGCCTAATAAAGAGTAGAATTCCTTTATTTAGAGCGAAGCGGTGGTCGAGTGAGTACTCCCATCTGATAAGGCCTTTTTGTTTAATCTCCAGGAAATTATTTGCAATTAGAGAAGCTGTCTATTGTATTTTTCCATTTTATTCACGTACGTGGATTTTTTAAATTGAAAGCACCGAGGGTAAGACTTCAATTTTTTTAAGGAGATGAAAACTTGATCAAGTATTTATAGTCACAACGTACGATAAAGCACGTTGGACTCTTTGTTTATTGCGTGTCCCGGTAACTAAGCCAAAATTAAAATAGGCAGCGCAAACATGAGCAAATTACATCCGTCGTCTTAGCAACGGAGCGGCCGCCGATGTAATTGTTGAATAGAAGCGAATCTTTGTCAGTTTAAAGCGTACTACCTAGTTCTAACACTAGATGTCAGTCTTGAGTGTCTAACACTTCTCCTTCTTCTCTACTTTATGCCTGACTTCCGCTTTCTTTGTTTGTTGGGCGAAATATCGCCATCTGGTGGGGAAAGTTCGTTTGGCCCTCTCATAAACTCTTTTGGGAAGTGTATGACAGGAGTCAAACTTGGAATTTTGGCCTTACTTCAATAACTTGGTTATTCTACTACTTTGTAGTTTTATTTCCTACGTATTGAATGTTATGGTCTTAAATTTATAAATAATAATTAATATTGCTGTGGCTTTATTAATTTATTGTTTCTTTATTTAATTTTTATTTTATTTTGATTTATTTTATTTTATTTCATTTTTGCTGTTCTCTCTCGCTCCTTACTTTCCTGTTCTCTTTTCTATTGTAGAGATTGTATTTTAATTAAGTTTAAATTTAAATTTAATGCAGTTTGATTTATTTTAAATTTTAATTGAATCAATTCTTTACTGTGAATAGAATTCAGCCCCATAAGTCCCATTCTCAGTGAATTCATTTATGTTTTAACTGGTGCAATAGGATAAGCCCCTGTGCATCTCTTTAAAGCTAACACTTGATAGATGAATCAGGACTTCGCCAGCGGTGAGTTCTACAAGAGACCGGTCCCGCGGAACTGACTCGAGTGTGTACAGTCGGGGTGCTGCGGTAGCTCCCTCCTTTAGCACCTTAGGCAGCAAGACACAGTGCGACCTCTGCCACCGGGCACTCCAATCGCTAACCGTGCCAGCTGACACACAAAGCCCTAGCGGCAGTGCCAGTTGGTGGGTGACACCTTTGAGTGCGGCCTGGCGGTGTGAAGGGCGTGATTGTTGAGCGGTCGAGGTGGGGAGGGCAGAAGGCCCGGCACTCTTGGCTGCGTGCTCAGGGAAGCGCCTTGTCTCTGTGTTCCACCCTGGGTTGTCTTAAATAGTCAACAGGTGTTAGTGTAAAAGAGATGCATTTTTCTCCCCTCTGTAGCCACTAGAGGCACCAGATCCCTCTCACGTTGGGTCTAGCCCAGCCACTCTAGCTAAGCCACTCCCCTAGCTCGCATGACTCCATAGTGCCCTCTCCCTGTAAGGCCCTGTCATCAAATCTAGGGTAGAGAACCTGCTAAGCTGAAACAGGAAACCCCTTTTCCACCTCCTATCCTCTTCATTTTCCCAGCCTTAGGACTTAGTCTGTTGGCTGTCTCAATTCCCATTTTCAGATTATTTTTAATTTTTTTTTTATTATTATTATTTTATTTGTTTTTTTTATTATTTATTTGTTTATTTTTCCTCTCTTTTCCGTTCCTATTTAATTTCCAGCAACCTACCCTCTCCTCATTCTTTATTTTATTTTGTTTTAGTTTATTTCTATCATTATAATTAATTAATTTTAATTATTTTGATTCACTTTATTTTGGGCTGAAAGAGCAAAACTGCACAAACCATTAGGAGAATTCATTAGTAATACGCTCGATTAACCAAATGTCCAAGGCGACCTATAGGTTTTAACAAAGCGACAAATTACTAGAATTTTTCCCTTATTTCCCCACACTGATTATCTGTGCCGCTGGAGAAAGGCCCTGATAATAAGCTCATAGCCCACACATATATATATATATATATACCTTTTTTTATTGCCGTAGCTCGTTGAACTGTGCGGACTCGCATTGGCTCTTTGTGTTTTCTCTTCTATCAGTGTGTCAACATGTCCAGATCACCAAGCCCTGTCAACCACTGGAACCAGCTAGAGGCCTGGCTCAGCGCTGTGACATCTGAACTCCTGCCCAACCTCGCCAATGAACTGCAACACTTGGAAAGAGAGCAACTCGACGGCACCCTGGACAAATTCATAGCCCACGACCCAACGAGGAGCTACAGTCACAAGGATATAGCCAAGATCACAGGTGCCATCGCTCACAACCTCATCATCCAGCTAAAACTGGGCGAAAGGAACGTCGCCCAACTGGAACAGGATGCAGCAGCTCTACAGCTCCAAGCGGCAGAGGCACGGAGGAATCAGGAGGACGCGCAGAATCGTCTAGATCAGCTGACACAGGGATTAGAGGATCAACACCCATCGACGGAGGAGGAACACTGGAGGCTAAAGGACGAGATTGGACAACTCCAAGAGGCCTTGTCAAAACTCCGCACAGACACAGAGCACAAGGAGCAACAGGAAAAGACAACCAGAGAAGAGCTGTCCGGAAAGCTCCAGCAGGCTGAACATCTTCTGGTGAGAGCAAAGGCAGAACTGAAGGAACGTGATGCCAAGCTGAAGGCCTGTGAGAATCACCTGCGAGCGTCTCGAGATGAAGGTCGAGCTCTGGCTCAGCAACGAGACCAGGCTAGGGACGACCTTGACTCTGCCCAAAGAGAACTCATTTATGCGTATAAACTGCAAGCTGAACAAGTAAGGGAAATAGCAACCTTTCCCTTTCATTCAACCAGTGAGCCTGCACCCTCCCACCAAAGCTTTTCTGTTGAAAAGGGGGGCGGGAGCCCACTGTTAAAGACATCAGCCAGCATCCCAGAACCTCTCACTACCACAGAGGGGTGGGAACAAACAAATTTCCCGAGGTCACCTGCAGACATGCCCGGCGTGGCACCCAAAGACCTCGACAAGCTGGCTAGAAATATCCCAACATTTACCCCAGACCCTGCAGGTGGCCATGATATCCACTCTTACCTGCAGGACATTGACTTTTATTTGCAAACACTGCCAAATGTAACCACAAGAGACAAACTGTATCTGCTACGGGTTACTTCCAGTCGTGAGGTGAGGAGTTTCCTTGACCGGCAGCCAGAAAACGTCAAGATGGATTACAAGCAGCTGCAAAAGGCTTTAATAGAAGAGTTTTCGGATCCAGAGTCAGAACATGGACTAGTTACAGCAATAGTTACTACAACAGACTCAGGCGAGCTTACTTTGGCTCACGGAATGAGCCAGGAATGGAGGAGGACTTTAACTTCAGGACCCTTTTCCTGCGAAATCTTCATTTCACAGTAAGCCAACACTTAGGGGTTATGGCCTGCCCTCGCACGATGACAACCAGGCAGCTGTGGGACTTGGCCCATAAAGCTTATGGTAAACAAAGAGCGGCCTCTGAAAAGACTGTTAAAAACCCTGTCATTCTCCCTGTCTCTGAACTGTACCCTGAACTACCACTGGAGGGCGCACGACCGCGCCACAGTGAAAGACCTTTCAACAGAGGGTCAAGAGACTTTACAGCCAGCCAGGAATGGTACGGCCATGAAGGGGCTCGTCCCAAGCACCAAATGGGACGCGCCGAGAGGTCATGGAGCCGGCCAAACTCATCAGACAACCAGAAGGGTGGCGGCTCGTGGGAACCTGGCCGACGACCTAGAGGTAACCGTCCTGCACCTGGCAGATCAAAAACGGGTAACAGTCCAAACAGTCAACAGAGAGATCAGTCTCGATACACACAGAGCAAGGCTAAGTCTGAACTACCCCAGAAACAGAGTGACACAGACACGTCTGAATCAGCAGAGATTCTGAGAATATTGAAGGAGTTAATCCAAAAGAGGCCCCACAAGCAGGACCACGAAGACAAACCCGACTCCTTATTCATTTCACAAACCAAAGACTTTGGCGTACAAACAATATCTCAGACACCAACCAACCAAAGCCTGCAAGTACCAGAGAGTGCTGTGTTAACTGTCTCCTTCCCTACAGAGTCACAGGAAACCAGTTTTAACTGCCTTCCCGTTAATACAACAGCCCCAGTACCAAGCCTCCTGGGAAACCTGATCGAAAGAGGAGAAGCCAAAAAGCTATATCTATCCATCACCTTGGAAAATGAGGTCGAACTAGAAGCCCTCGTCGACACCGGAGCTGACCTAACGCTGATGTCATCCCAGCTTTTCACCAGACTCCAGAACAGAGCTAAGGCCCAAAATTTGACCCTTAAACCCCAAAGGTGTATGCTGAATGTGCAGTCTTACAGCCAGACTGAAGTTCAACTGCAACAGGTGATTCCCATCCACCTGACAATCGGTCCTATGAGCATCATACACCCTGTGTACATCTCACCAATGGACTCATATCCTCTCCTCATTGGCAAAGACCTGCTAGACCGCTTTGAACCCTTAATGGACTTTAAACAGTTAAAAATTTGGGCTCAAGTGCGAGAACCTTTACCCTTTCAATCAGCCAGATCATCTGAGGTAAACTGCCAGGTCACACAGGTCATGGACGACCCCCCAGCCAGCCGCGGGAACTTCGTCTCAGACCTAAACTCCAAAAGTTCACCGCTCTGCACTCTGCACCCAGCCAAAGACTCAGAGCCATACCCAGGACTTGACGCACAAATTCAACAAAATGTAAAAGATGCAGATGCCATGCAGGATGATGCAGATCATCAGAAACTACAAGCCTTTAACATCGCTACCCAAGCTATGTTAAACCACCTCTCAGACCCCTCCACCTACCCTATCACAAACTCTGACATGTCTGCTGCTCCAACCCCCAAACGTCTCAACGATGTCAGGCACCTGCTGTGCATACAACACAACATCCTCTGGTATGTCCCTGATGACCGCACTACACCTGCGCTTGTGGTTCCTCAGGCCCATAGGGGGGTCCTACTGATGCATGCGCATGACACAGCATGTGCTGGACACCATCGCACAAAAGCCACGTATGAAACACTGAAACAGGTGGCATATTGGCCTGAAATGCAGCAGGATGTAGCACAATACATCAAGGGATGTCTGGTTTGCTGCCAGTTCCAACCGGCTAACCCAAACCATGGAGCACCACTGCAAAAAAGAGGTGTCAACTTCCCATTGTTAGACCTCCAGATAGACTGGGTTGGACCATTACCCAGGTCAACGAGGGGCAACAAACACTTTCTCACGGTCATCTGCCAATTCACAAAGTTGGTAGAATGCTTTCCAGCACCCAATGACACCACTCACCAGTATCTGGATGAACTTCATCTGGGAACGACCTTCGCTTTTCAAACGACCAAGATCTGGTACTGCAGTTTCGCCCCGCCAATTCAGACAGCTCACCAGCAGCTGTCAAAGAAATTTCTGCCACACTGGGCAGGACCTCATGAGATTGTGGACAAACTCTCTCCCGTCGCATACCGGATCAAGATGGGCAGGAGTCAGAAGGAACCAATTTTCAGAGGGGTCCACCGGAACCAAGTCAAGAGACACTCAACATTGTGGCATGACAGTAAAGGGGGGACTAGCACTAACCAGGCCAAACTCCCTCCACACTGCCTCATCACTAAAACTCTGCCACCTAGGGAACAGCCGCTAATGAAAAGAAAGAGAGCTGTCCTGACCAAACAAGGACCTGTAGCGCTCACCTATTGTTCTTTCTCTCTCTCTCTCTCTCTCACCAGGATGCTGCTGTGGATCACTGTCCTGTACATCAGCCTACAAGGGGGGTGGTCGCAACCTGAAATCGTGTCGCCGGGTCCAGCCTCAGGCATCGTCCTAAACGAGCAACCTGGACTCCTGATCACGAACTGCAGAACACATAGCCAAAAAGTCTATGTCCGACTCAACCCCAGTGATGTCTACAGAGCACACTACACAGCATCAGCACCAGAAACCAGTTGGGCAGGAGAACGATGGGCGCAGAACGCTATGTTTCACGCAGAGGCCGACATCAAACACATGCTGTACCAGCTTCAGAAGATGACTGTCACACAAGCAGATCTCAGCGGACAAACTAAGCGCACCAAGCGGTTCCTGGGGGCCCTACTCGGAGCCGCCGCAGCAGTCGGAACTTTGTTCAACATTGGAGTCACCAGTGTCAATGCAGTCAGCATAGCCACGGTGAGACGACATGTGAATGAGATCCAGGAGGAAATACCTCAACTGAGAGAACAACTGACAGCTCAGAGCAAATCACTGCAAACCATGGGAAAATCCTTAAAAGATACTGTCGTAATTCTCAACACACACAGTGTCGCACTGAAACAAACAGTGAACTCTTTGAAACAGATTTTCTCAGTACTGCAGGTGGATCATGCCTATTCTCAACTGGTCACAGCTCTGATGTCAGACATGCTGCGCGAGGTGAGCTCCTCTGTGGACAGTCTAGCCATGGGTAGAATTCCACCCTACCTGGTACCCCTAAGCCTGGTACAGACCATTTTATCCTCTGCCACTGCAGGGCCAACAAACACTCTGCAGGCGCATCTGGCCTACTCCCTAGGCAGCGCAATTCCCTTAAGCATAGCCCCTGAACAAGGCGAACTTGCTTTTCTGATAAACCTGCCAATCATTGAGTCACACAACATCTACAGACTCAAAGACATTGTCAATGTTGGCTTCTGGCAGGGAAACACCCACATCAGAATACGCACCCCCGACGTTGTGGCTTACCATGACAGCAATGAACAGCTGTACCTTGCACCAAACCTGCGCATGTGCAGCCTCACTAAAGACATTCATTATCTCTGCCCCAGCAAACCTTTCCTTCGGGACAACACTGACGGCATCTGTGGGCTGCGGCCCATGAAGATTGACTCTCGTTGTCCTGCCTCAGCTAAACCACGAGCCGAGGTCACTAACACCCAAGCAGAAATCGTAGGTGACCGATGGCTGGTCAACACCCCAGCCAGCACAGCCATTTTGACCTACGACCAACACGACACAGCCACCCGCATCAGTCTACCAAACCAGACGATGTGGATTCAAGTTCCAAAGGATGCGATTCTTCACATCGATGAACTCGCACTCTATCACCTTCCCAGTGAGGAGTACCACACCGAACTGGAAATTTCAACTTTCTTCAGGGACCACAACTTCACTTTAGACCCTGAACTGGAGATGAGGATTGCAGAAGGGGGGACCCAACTAATTGATGTCACGCCCATTGACACTGCCCTCCAGGCACTTGCTCGGATGCCAGCTATGCACAGCCTCCCTGTTGTTCGAGCCTGGACCGCCGCTGACACGGTACTGTGCCTCTCCACAGGAGTAGGATATGCCCTTACTCTTGGCCTCGCTTTCATCCTGTACCGAAGAGTCAGTGGGATGCAGGAAACAGTGAACAAGTGCACAGCTGCCCTCCCTCGAGCCTCAAGCGGAACCGTGGGAAGCAAGACACACAAGCCGAGCAAGAGCCCAACCTCATCGAAATCACCCCTCTGCAGGCATGCAGAAGCGCTGCAGAAAATTAAGATACACCTGCCATCCAGACCAAATGACCTGTCCAACCATCGCCTATTGAACCATCGCCCACCAAAGTCTCTCAAGACCCTGGTGGCCATGAAGGGGGGATATGTAGCAAATGGCTCGGAGTCAGATTGGGGCCATTTGGCATCTGGATTTCAACAGCCCTAAAATTGTGATAATTAGATAACCCTGTCTCCTCTATCACCTATCAAGGCTGTAAAGTGGGCGACAATTAAAACAAATGCCGTCTTCAAAGGAAGTTCAAAGGAATCCACAGTCGCCAGAGACACAGCAGGGGGGGCACAGACTATATGTCTGTGATGAAACCACATTTAAAGATCACAATGAGCTGTTTAAATGTATATATATTTTATATCCCTTTACTGCATGATCGTGTATGTGTGATGTAACTGTGTGTTAACACTTTAGTTAGATTTTGTTCACTGTAGCATGGTTCATATCTTAGGTATGAAATTATTATTCAACGTGATCTTAAACCCATGCCGTGTCTAGTATCAAATTAATCTACTTTCTATTTCCTAATCATTGCTATGTATCATATTACCATAAGCCGCATCAATGTCATTTAATATCGATTTGAAGAGTTATGGAAACAAACTTTTATCATTATGCAATTACGCAAATGTGATGTCTGAAAGAACAAAGGCTTGTTTCCCGCGCGATCGAACACTTCCCACATTGGCCACTCACCTAAATGGGCTGGGCCCATTTAGGTGAAAAACGGCCTATCGTCCAAAAGGTCAAAACGGCCTATCGTCCAAGCTCAGTTGCTCAGTTGCTCAGCGCTCAGCGCTCAATCGCTCAATTCGTCATCGCAGTTTGGAAACTCGCTGAGACTCACCCAGAGTCCCTCGGATTCATCATCTTTTCTCTGAGCCCTGTCCTACTCTTCGGGACAGTAATTTCCTGGCTTGCACTTTGCACTTCGAGTTCGGACAATTTACGCGGAACACTCCGCCATACGGAACAACCAAACGGACTTACGAGCACACCTGGATTTTCTCTCTCTCTCTCTCTCTCTCTGCTCGCACCCGCGCGCACCAGACACTTCGTATTACATCACAAAGAGCCAAATGCAAGTATTAACCTTGTTCTACTCGCTGATGTTTAAGCTTTACCCCTTATGAAAATTAAGGCGATCCTTAGAGATTTTCCGATGGTTTGTGCAGATGTTAAGCAATAGTGTTTTTGCCAATCTTTCACTCTCTCTCTAGCTTTTCAGTCTTTTCTTTCTCATCTATGTTTTATGTTATTGTATATGTGTATGTTTAGTTAGTCATTGTGTGTACTTCGTTTTGTAGTTAATAAACCGGTTTTGCATTTTCACAATTGAATTGTTTCTGTGTTCAATGCTCACGAAATTAAAGTCACTATTTCTGCCTTTTGATCCAGCTACACGCTGCGAGTAGCACTGTATATCAGTAAGAAGGTTAATTTTAAAGGCCATGAAATTAACATTTCTTAGACGTTAATATACGATTATGGATATATGTCTTCGGTGGACGAACATATTAATTAATCGTTATTATTAATTCTGCTACGCCAGGTAAAACCTGATAAACTTGTATAATTAATTACAGTTAGTTATACATAATATTCCCTTTTGAGCTAAGATCTAAGATTCCCTTGGGAATCCCCGTAGTATTACAGTCGGAGGTTTATAGTGTTTCAAATAACTTTATTCCCCTCCTCCCGCTGAATCGCTACACAGGGAAGAATTTAGAAGCCACCAAACACTTCCATGTTTTTTCCCCATTCGAAGACTGTTATATGAGTAGTTACATGAGTAAGTATGGTGGCACAAAATAAAACATGGTGATTTTTAAGTGGATAAAAAATGAGAACTATATTGTATGGCGGAAGAGCACTTAGTTTGCAGCACTTCAACCTCTGCCGCAGTAACATCATCACTCCTGTGAAGATGTTATGAGCGCTGAGGTAGAAATGCTGCAAACTAAGTGCTCTTCCTCCATGCAGTGAAAAAAGATAGTTATGTATTAATTTGTCTAAATTGAGGTAAGAACATAGTAAAATATAAAAAATTGTGGTTTTCCTTTAGGTCAAAAGTGTAGGCCTATTTGTCAGCGTTCCACACTCTGTCTCAGGCGTGCATTAAACTGCATGCCAACGTGAATTTGAATTTCCTTTCGCGACAGTTATAATAACACAAATCACATCACACCCAATAACTCAATCGCCCTTGCTTTTTTCCCACTCCAACATTTCAATTCTTCCTGCCCACTAAAAGCTGCACAGATATATTTGCTTACCTGAACTCTGGTGTCTGGTCTGAACTAGTTGATGCATGAATACAGCACCCTGACTGGTTGACTGGCTCAAAGTATTTTGTGTATTTTAAAAATACAAAAATACTCATCTTAAATGTATTTAAATACAAATTACATTTCATTTTTTCAAAGGCTTTAAAATACAAAATACAATTTTGTATTTCAAATACGTATTTTAAATACATGTATTTGAAATACTGCCCATCCCTGCACCCACATATAATGGTTCCAACGCCCATGCACAACCGCTACACTTGTAATTGTGTTTTTAAAAAAATTAATACTATGGTGCAAGTTCACGGACTTCACAGCGATGAATCAAAGCAAACATGCAAGGACATTTAATGAGTTTGGCTGTGGATGCTTTGGAAGTTCTTCATAAAACTGTTGAACAAAGATTAAATGATGATCAGAATTAGATTTTAGATTATTTAAAAACAACCACCCTGCAACGTTATGGGAATGTTATTTTATAGTCGCAAAAAATAAAACCTCAAAAGAATGTTCCCACAACGTTATTATTTGGTTCCCCCAAAATAACCAAAAACTAACGTTAGGGAAATGTTCTGTTTTTGCTGGGCTGGGCATGGCCTATTTGTATTTGGGGTTTAAACTACCTCAGATAATTTTCCTAACTCAGTTCAACTAATGTTAAGTGTTTTAAGAACCATTTCTGCACCATTCAATGCATTGGATGAAATTATCAGATTTATAACATAGCCTGTCAATCAAACTCGATGTATGTCTGATTTTAAAATCAGTAATTTGTAATTTTCTAGCATAAAATATATTTTTGTACAATTATGGTTTGGATAAAAATGTGTTTTCATCTCTGTCTATGTCAGTGTATAGCGGAAGTCGCGTGAGTCTTTACCGTTATGTGTTTGCGCTTTTAGCGGAAGAATTCGTGTCGGATTTGGTGTAAAGTAATACACTGATAAACTTTCTGCTGCGCTCCTAAAATGTATTCATATGCCCCAGCAAACAGGGGACGTCCTCCGGACGTTGCGAACGTCCTCTTAGGTCCGCATAAGGTCCGCATTGTAACGTTCGCTGGCGGACCTTCCGAGGACGTCCGCATAAGGTCCGCATTGTAACGTTCGCTGGCGGACCTTCCGGGGACGTCCGCATATGGTCCGCTAAATAACGTTCGCTGGCGGACCTTCCGGGGACGTCCGCATATGGTCCGTTAAATAACGTTCGCTGGCGGACCTTCCGAGGACGTTAGCATATGGTCCGCTAGACAACGTTCGCAGGCGGACCTTCCGGGGACGTGAAACCACTCAGTTTTAATATAAACCCATACTACACATTTAACCATAAGGCAGGGTTACCCTTTCATGCAGACATCAAAGTAAAAATGCTGTTTTTGCTATTACTTTACTAATGAAAATCGTAGTTTATAGTATCTAATATTATTTTATAATTATTATTATTATTTTCTTAATTTTTAAACTAGTATGCTAAAACATGGCCTTTATATCAACCCTTTACTGATTTTATTACATAGATCCCATTAAAGCAACTTACAATTTTACAATAATTTTACATTTAATGTGAATAAAAAGATCTGGCACCATGTCTTTTTTAGTTAATGATTTTCCATACTATTCCTAAGACATAACTATTGTCAATAAATCGAAATCACAATGCACATATTCATGTAATAGTTAAAGAATCCACCATTGTGAAGTTACACATCACCCAATTAAATATAAATGAAGTGCAAGTACTTAATGTTTATTCTGATTAATATGATACGGTGTTGTGTGGTTCAAGCGTTGTCTTTCTCATATATGAAGCACTGCATGATATATAATTGTCACACAGCAAAAATCTATACAAATACATTATATCAAGGAAAAACAAACTTGAATCTACAACTACAGCTCAAATGTAAAACTTTTATTATTGCAAAGGATTCAAATGCAAGCAAAGCAATGCAAACAGAAATGCAGAATGACATTCACTCAATCTGTTGCAAGCAATGACTTTCAAACAACAAGTGCTAAAGAGGCCAAACACGCGGAACACAAGTCCAACGCTGAAAATTCTGGAAAAGAACAATTGAAAAAAGATACAGGTAAGACATACATCCTCATATAAACTTGAACTATATCTCAAATTCTACACCCATCATTTAAAACTGTCAGAAAGTGTTGATTAGACTGCAAAATAAGGTGTACTTTGTAATTTCATAATTTTCCTTTTTTTCTATTATTTTTCTTTTTTCTATACGGTTTCTTACTAAAATGTCTTTAGTGTTGCCAGCTCTCGTGAGACAAAAAAGCAACCGCAGCTTCAAAAACAAGCCCAATATTATTATATTGTTTACTGTCAACAAATGAGCTCAAAACATTTTAACCTTCAACCCCTCTGAAATTACACATTTTTAAGTTTAGTATTAAATTGCAAAGATAACACTTTACAATAAGCTTGTATTTGTTAGCATTTGCCACCATGAACTAACAATAAACAATACTTCTACAATATTTATTAATCTTAGTTCATGTTAATTTCAGCATTTGGTAAACCATATTTCAAAGTTATATCTGTTACAGGTGTATTATATTTTGTTGTGGCATCTAGCAGTGAAATTGCGAATAGCAATCAACCTAAATTTCGAAGCGCAATGTGATTCTATGGTAGCTGCCACAGGACAAAAATGTCATTGTCACTCTGAAGCCCATGTTATAGTTGTGCGTAAGGTCTACACCGTAGGTTATCCATAGCCTGAGCGTAGCCTGATTTTTAACAGCGTGTCAGTTCTACGCGGACCACAAGCGCTGTTATTGGTTCACTAGAACCCCTCCCATCAGGTAAAAAACTGCGTCATAGCCATTTCCATTTGCGACGGTGAGAACAAAAATAGGCCAAGTTGAGGAATGACTTAACTCAAACTGCTGCAACGAGTCGCTGTTTATTTACTTCGATCACTGCTGGTCAGTGGCGCTCGTGACTCCTCATTCGAGGGGCGCTAATTCAAAATAAGTGTTCGGAGTATCATGTGTGTGGTCCCCTTTTCCAAAATATGTGTCCTGCGTGTCGAGAGATCCTATGTGCATCACATATTTTGTCAAAATAAGTGCCTGCTGCACATGCGTCAAAACCGTTTATGATAAGAGACGCTCACGTTCACAAAATACACACAAGACACTCCCTTAACACTAAACTCTGATTACACATGGGATTATGCGAGTATCTGGCAAAAGCGAGCGTCTCTTTTATCATAAACCCTTTAGATGCATCTGCAGCAGGCACTTACAGGATCTCTCATAGCGCAGAACACATATTTTGAAAAAAGGAACCACACACATGACAAGCTACATACATGTTGTGATGAACTTTGCATCGAGCGCCCTCAAAAAAAGAAGTCACCGGCCGGCACTGCTGCTGGTCTTCTCAAAACATACGCAACAATCTGCTGTTTCTTCATTTGTGAGTTAAACTGACCAAGCTGCTTCTGTGGTTACATGCGTGGATACTGCCTATCAGCGGTCTACATGTATGTTTGCTATATTGAGCCCTTGAGACAACGTATGGACGAAACACGCTCTGTAGAACAGTTTGTCCATTTAGGGCTACTGTAGAAACATGATGGTGACTTTCATGTATGCTGGCCCGCAGTGTATGGACATAAAAACGGCTCACTTAAATGTATGTCTTCATCTGTAAAAGATAAAAATCTCCATATCTCATTAAATGTGAATAAATATCAAGATCAAAATGCCGTGTTAATACTGCAAGAAAGAATTAAAACGTTTTAGGTTTTGGTGTATCAGATAAATTTGCTTACCTAAATCATTCAAGCCAGGAAGTAGGACACTTTTGGCGCTTTTCCATTGCATAGTATGACCCAGTTCAGCACAGCTCACTTTTGGGGAAGGGGTAATGGGTTTCGGATGCGAAGCCATGTGCAAAGTTACAAAAATGCAGAGCACACCACCGCGCCCATGTCTGGATGGCAGTTTTGTAACTTTGCGCATGGCTCCGCATTCAAAACGCACCAAAAGTATAGGCGTAAATGTTCTGTCAGCGGAGTACAGGTACTGATGACACGGGTGTTTGTATAGAACCTGTCATGTGAGAGAGGTAGTGGAAAATCTACTTGTGGCTGTCAATTTTGATTTTGTGGCTGCATTCCATTAATATGCTCTGTTGCTCCATGTTGTGTGTGTGTGTGTGTTTGTATCACATTTACGATGATGTTACGGCAGTAGAGAGGACGCAACTTTAACAATAAGGCTATAATCAGGGGTGCACATAACTTTTTTTGTCCTGGTTCTCAAAGAAGTACCTGGAGATGTTACTTGGTACTCACACTATTCATAGCACAGACATCCTACATGCTGACATCATCACTTTTCTCCTGACTACTCTCTTCGCCATATCGCTTTTGTTTAAACATGGTAGACAATGATGTACATAAAATAACCCTGGTTATTGTTTTTAACTTATCTAATCTTTATAAATAACTACTAGCCTAACTCATATAAATGTATACTTGTACTAGCAAGCTGTCTGAAGCATTGAGATGCAGATCACTGCTAACAACACACATTAATTATCTTACCACTGATGCACGAAGAAATCTTTTATGTCAAAGTAAATTAGCTAACTATGTAACAAAATTCCAGCAACGTTGGTACGCTAGAATTTTTTCTATTTGAGCATACGCACCAGTTATGTGCACCCCTGCCTATAATCTCACCCACTCTGAAGCGACACTAAACTGTACTGGAAAAGCAACGAAAGCGAGCTGAGCTGCATCGTGCCGAGCCAAGTTGTACCCTACATTGGAAAAGCGCCATATCATGACATCGGACCCTGGAACACAGAAAAGCATGAGACAGTAAAAAGCATCAGATGTTAGGTTGTGTTTGAATGCTTTCTATGAACAATTTCCCCCTGAACTATGCATGTAAATGAAATTAAACTACCTATTCTTTCTTTCCCCTTCTTAAACATCCTTTAAAACCATAGCCAAAAAACTCAAGATCTTAGCTTGTTATTAACAATATCCTTATTTGTTCCAACAAATATAACTATATAACTTGCTATACAAGTTAATTATACAAATATAACTCATTAATAATCTTATTAACAAATATTACCAAATTCAATTATTTTAGCCAGGAAAACTTAAATGTCACTACATTGAAATGTCATATATGGTTATAAAAGTATATATTTTGACTCACATCTCAATATGGTGGCCTGCAGGTCTTCATTCTTGATGGGATTCAGAAACTGTGAACTGTCTTCACAGACAAATAATACAAAGTCAGCCTAAGAGTGTGGAGTAAACAGCATCAAGCCTTTCTTTAATAAGGAACTCATCTACAAAAAACAAACAAATACTTGTTATACTTTTATGAATTGTCAAGTGGTACAACACACAGCAATTAAGATTAAGACAAACAAAAAAATCACTGATTTTATTAATTCCATTGTTGTGTCTAATATATAGAAACAACTTGTGTTGTAAAAGGAAAGATGACAGCCAGATGACGTCAAAGTATCGCGAGAGCGAGACGAAATTTGATTTCTTGAATCCTTCTCGCGGTACTCTGACGTCATCCGGCTGTCAGTCTTGCGGCGCCGTGACTGCGTGCGAGAACATTTTGAATTATCTGGCACGAGGCATCACACGTCAAACTTCAACTGACACAACGGTCTCGGTGAAGGGAATAAGCAAAAGCTCCTTTAAATTTCGTCATTTTTTATACACATCCCGTTTATTTTGTAGTTAATTGTTAGATAAGTAAGTAATTTCGTCAAGTTTTCGTTACAGAGTAAGATTTCGTTATCATCGTTACCATATACAGTATTTATGGTTCAAGAGCGCAGTTTGATAACTCATTCAAGGTTTGTAGCCATATTTAAGTTACTCGCTTACTTTGTTTAAATGTTAGAGTAAATGTATATGGTTTTAAAGTAGTATTAATATAAGTAACTGCGCCTCAATCCGAAGGCTAACCACTGGAAGTAGCATTTGTAGGCTGTATACCTTTTACGTCATCAAGACTGTCATATTTAAGAATATTAACAATTATAAAGTTAACTATTATTCTCAGTTAATCGTAAATTGTTGTAATATGCTTATGACTTGCGAATGTAACTTAATGTTTATTTAACTGAAATAAACCAGGCTTGATGACGTATGCAGCCTGCATATTCGACCTCCGGAGGATGTAGCCTTCCGTTTGAGAACAAGTTGAGCGTGCGCGAGATTCTGCCGAATTGATTCTTCAATAATGGCAAAGCAAAAAGTAACTGTCGTGATGATAACCCACATTTTAAGGTTTAAATTAAAACTCCTACCTTACCTTTCCAGGGGGTTCTGTTCCTGCAGTCTTCCAGCAATACTGGCGCGTATGACGATGCGGACACGAACTGCACAGTACAGTATACCGCCGCCTACTGTACTGTAGTAAAATAACGTGTAGGATTGAATACTGTGGCAAACGCATTAAAAAAAGCCATTTAATTCATTGTAAAAACAATGGGCATGCCAGTTTAAGTAACTTGTGGGCTAAATCACCAAAATAAGTTTGTAGATGTGGTTCAATTATTTTTAAAATGTGTAGCATAATGGACCAGCCTGAATGTATGTAGCCTATAAATATATTGTTTAGACTTTATTTTTAAACCTTTATTTGGTGGTATATGGTTAAACCTTTTTAATGGTAGCAATAGGCTTTATACCCAGCTGCACTACTTCCTGAACTTCAGCCAGCTCCTTGTTTCCTGTCTGCCATTATTGGACAAACTGATTAATCCAGGTGTGCCTGACCTCAGTAGTCACAACAACAATAATCAGACAGACCTGGATTTATCAGTTTGTGCAATAATGGCAGACAGGAAACAATGGGCTGGCTGAAGTTCAGGAAGTAGTGCAGCTGGGCATAAAGCCTATATATTAAATAAAAATCTTAAATTGAATCAAAACTCTTATAATAATACATAAAAGCTCTGGGAGGGTTGGGGGTACATCTGGGTAACATTTTAACATTTAATATATTTTGATGTGTGTGTATATATATTAACTTTCTTTATTTTGTTTTCTCAGCCTTTAAACATCTAAACATGTCCTCCAAAAAGGTAAGTTCAGCAGATCAGCTTATCTTATTCTGTAATATTGATACTGGTTTGAGAAAAACTAAGATTAAACAACGTACATGTTTCCAGGAAAAAGGGAAAAACACTGGAAAACAATTTCAGCCTAAGGTTTGAGATGGCTAACTGTGTACATTGCCTTTGTGTACTGCAAGCTGAACTTACAGATTTATATGGACTTTACTTACAGGTTTCCTGTGCTGTTTTGCTCCATTTTACAGAACAAAATAAGGCTGAGGTATCACCATCCTTGTGGTTAGAGTGAAAGAATGTGGTAAGATTTGGTTAATGTTTTATAAAATACAAATGATAAACATGAAGGTCAGCTACATATAAAAAATAATCAAACATGCTTGTTTCCATCTGAAGGGTATTGAGACCAAAATAAATAATGTGCCATTCTGGACAAACAGCTGTGGACAATATAAGCAGTCAGAGTAGCCCATTTTCTCACACAGGTAAAGTATGCAAAGTAATACCAAACTTCTTTTTAACCTTAACAAATACTGGCAATCCAAATATACAATGTTTATGTGAGGTACTGTGCAAATGTCTTAGGCCACCATGCTACCATTAGATTTGTTATTTTTGCAATTGTATAGTGATCATATATAATTATTTCTCAGTCTCTTTATTAGAATACAACCAGAAAATACAGGAAATGTGTATGTAGTATTAAAAACAATATACCGGTAAACATATAAGCTGAGGTGTCAAGTGTTTAGGGTAAACTCTCCTTCCACTTGAGCAATAGCAGGCAACTGCAGGATCTCTTAAACCTAAATGAAATTAAATCCTAATTTCTAATTCTAATCGAATGACTTCAGGACTTCAGTCTCCTCAAAAAAGCTCAAGATGTGTTTAGTGCCAAGAGAGGTCACACAAAATACTGACTGATGTCTGAAGAAGACATTTAGTTCTGAAAATGGATTTGTTTTTAATTTTGTGTACATTTTTCCTGTATTTACAGTTGGTATCTTAATAAAAAGAGTGAAAAATAAATATGGATGGACATTAAAACTTTGCTAAAACAACAAAGCTGGTGATGGTGTCCCAAGACTTTTGCACAGTAATGTATATTTACCAAGAGTTGTAATGATCAAAACAAATGCATGTCGTCTATTATTTTCTTTAAATGCACATTTATTCACAGTTCAGTAGGACAGTAAATTATCTGAAAGTGAAATCATTATTGAAGGTGATATCATTGTCACTGCATTCATTGTTACATGATTTTAAACAGTGGGAATCATTGTATAAGTTTCTTAATAATATCAAATACTACTTTTTTGTCTTGTTGTTTTTAGACCTGAGGATAAGATTTCCAGTTTGAAAGTGAAGAAAATGAATCATTATTAACAGCAATTAGGAGTTTTTCAGCTGAGAAGCCAGGTGAAACTATAAGTGAACTATGATTTACTTTCATATTATCATTCTTTTATAGATGAGGAGCAACCAGTAAGAAAAAGCAAAAAGATGTTTTGATGTTGCCTGAGGCACCTTATTGTGAGTACATTTTAATGCCATGTACCGTATTTGTAGTATAATGATGATTACTTGATTTATATTTATTAATTTAGCATATGCCTTGAGTGACTTACAAATGATAGAGCATTCAACATTTTACAACAGTTACTACAATACTTACATCATTAATTTTTAAATCTAATTAATTGTTTTTTATCACAAATGCAGCACATCAGTCAATTTCTTCCAATAATGAATCAAGGTACAGTATTTTGTTATTTTTTATCTTAAATTATTGATATTGATAGGCATTTTCTTCCACACAGACTTGTTCATTTATTTTACTGGTGTAGTTAGTAATGTTATTAATGTTTCAAAACTCATTCTTGAAAGAAATCCTGGAGTGGGGAATCATTCTGAAAGTAGACCAAATACAGGACAACACCACAGCAGTGGTTGGAAAAATGCAGCAGACAATGAGCAAACCAAGCTGACTTTCAAAAGATGGTATGTGCCATAACACATGCAACATTACTAGTCACTGCTGACGTTTTACCCATGTTTATTACGGATTGTTTTTGTTTGTAGATTCGTTATCTGTTTCTTCAAAGGGGAGGCAGTTTGGGAGATGGGAAATAGGAGGATGCTACAGCTACACAGGGCGAATTTCAGCAGCTCAGTTTCACACTTGCAACTAACAATGAATTATAGTAAGTCTGTGTGAATCCCAAACATTTCAAAATTATTTTTGTATATATATTGTATGTAAATTGTAATGTTGTAAATAAGAATGTACATTGTACATAAACATTAATAGCAATTAATAGTCTATTTTTAAAACAAAAATAATGTTTGATGCTTTGGATACATATAGTATCATATACTCTACATAGTATACTTCTAGATGCCTTTAACACAAAAACCTACAATAATATCAAAGATCAATGTATAAGCCAACTTACATTATTTTATGTCATAGTAAACTATTTTTATACTCTGTGTGACCTATGCTCTCTCTGAGATGTGTATGTTCATTTTGTAGCTGGTCAGGGTAGAAGCAAGCTACCATTAGATTAGTTGTTTTTGCAATTGTGTAGTGATCATATATAATTATTTCTCGGTGTCTTTATTAGAATACAACCAGCAAATACAGGAAATGTGTATGTGGTATTAAAAACAGTATAAAGTATAAGCTGAGGTGTCAAGTATTTAGGGTAAACTCCCCTTAAACTTGAGCAATAGCAGGCAACTGCAGGATCTCTTAAACCTAAATAAAATGAAATTCTAATTCTAATCATCAAATGACTTAAGGCTTTTTTGAGGAGAATGAAGTCCTGAAGATGTGTTTCGTGCCAAGAGAGGTCACACTAAATACTGACTGATGCCTGAAAAAGACATTTACTTCTGAAAATTGTTTTGTTTTTAATTGTGTGTAAATTTTTCCTGTATTTTCTGTTTGTATCTTAAAAAAAGAGTGAAAAATAAATATGGATGGACATTAAAACTTTGCTAAAACAACAAAGCTAATGATGGTGGCCTTAGACTTCTGCACAGTAATGTTTGTTACCCATATTATGTGTAAATGCAAATCAATATGAATATGAATTCTCCCAGTATGGTTTCCGCTGGTCAGGCTGGTGTAGCAGGATTGTTTTAGAGGGACTTTTGCACAGTACTGTATGTCCACATTTACCCACCTTTACTTTGAGTGAACTGTAACAGCAACAATAATGCCATAAGCATAAAATACTAGGTAAAAGTGAGTTGTGCATGCTTTCTAGTTTTAGCACAGAATTCTGTCTCCCTTATCTTTTAAATGTTTGCTACAGATATTTTGCAAGACATTTTAAACATATCGGGGCGGTTTCCCAGACAGGGAAATCTTAAATACATCAGTGCACTTTGTTTAACATCATAATGCACACAAGTAATGTTTTTAGTAAGGCATGTTTGTTAAAACTAGTTATATTTCATAATTAAACTGAGGCATAGTCCTGGTTTAAGCTAATCCTTGTCTGGGAAACCACCCCAATAAATAATAACTACTTATCTTTTAAATGTGTTCATTTCGTTGTTTTAGGTTAGAAGACAACGGAAATATTTGACATGGGAGTCCAGCAGACAGCCAGAGACACGCACACACACGGAGCTGAAGCGCGTTTGACTGACGCGTACGGGAGATCAGGCACGCGCACGGGAGCTCGCGCGCGCACGCACACACAAACACGGAGCACATGAAAATTACAACTGTTCAATTAAAATAAAAGAACTTTGTGGTAAACAATGTTTAGCGTGTCTGATTTCATTGGTTGTAATGAAATAAAACGATGTGCTGAGGACTTTAGGCGAACGTCCCCTAAAAGTCCCGAAAGTCCGCTGACCGTCCTGCAAACGTCCTTGTGAAAGTCCGGAGGACGTCTTCGCGGACGTCCGCTCGACGTAACAGGGGACCCTACACGATAACGTCCAGAGGACGTTCGCAGAGGACATTTAGGGGACGTCCAGGGGACCTTTTTTTGTTAGCTGGGGCATTGCAAAAGCACAGTAAGTATTTGTTTTAATACAATCATTTAAATACTATAATCATTTTCTTTATTTCCGCTGTAGACATTTGAGGGTTTTTATTTTACTTTCATTTTCTCATGTAGGACCAAATGTTAATGTTTACACGAGAAAACGAGACACTCACTATATAGTTCAGTTGAAAATGAGTCATCATTTTATTGCATTTTAGCCTCAGCGAGTTATTTTTATTTTGCCTCAGCGAGTCCGGAAAATATGATTTGATCCTTTGATCATTTCCTGTGTAGGAGAGAGCGGACACAACCTAACGCGGTTTGGTTCAATCATTAAAAGACATCGAGTTAATGATATTTTTACACTAACAACACATCTCTGCTACAAAGGAACACTTAAAACTTGTTTCTATTATCTATGCTTATACAATTACATCGAGAGTGACAGAAGTGCAAATGTTAAAACTTGCCCCAGGTGGGGTTCATTGTACCAGACAGTTTGTTCTAAATGTCTGTGTGGGTGATGCTGATGTGCCAGTACTGGTCCTCACCCTCGATCAGAAGGTTACAGAATTTCCACGACATCTATAGCTCAAAGTGTGTGATTTATTCTAGTAAAACCAATTTTCAGTCATTTACATTCATGCTTGTGTTGCACTGACAAAATAGATAAAACTAAAAGTGTGTTTGTGCTCATTGCAAGCTGCAAAGCAACAAAATGTGATTATCTCAAAGGGGGTGATTATTTTCTAATCTATACTCTGTACAGGGTGAATTATTCCCAAATGGCCACTAGACGTCGCTACTACCCCATCAACAACAGATTATGTGTTACGTTATAAACAAATATATAAAAACGTCATTCATTAATTACGTATGCATGTTTAAAAGATAGCGTGCTAATTAAACAACAACACATATACACTAAAATTGTGCTAAATAGCACTAAAAGTGGTTCACTGCCTCGTAATCATAGGGGGAACAATTTTAGTGCTGAACAGCACCTGGAGCTCGTGTAGTACCCGTGTAGACCATATATTGTGCTATTTCGAACCATGATTTGTGCTATAGTCATGCTTAAGCACCACTTATGGTTCTACAGGGGTGCTATAGGTGCTATCAGATATTGCAGAAAATATATAATATTTTTTATTTTTCTTAAATATATAATTTTAGATATATTTCTAAATATACAAAAATGGCCAAAAAATATTTGTACTGAAATATATTTTAAAACATGTTTACAAAAATGTATTTTTACCTATATTTTCTTTGTATATTTTGAAATATATTTTAAAGCATTTATATTCACGTCACATTGGAAGAAAAACTTTGTATGTAACAAACCTGTTAACATAACTGGTTTGAAAATATTAAATATATTTTCAACTGCAAAAATACTTATACTTATACATTTGACACTTTATTTTATACAAACTTTAATATTTGTCCTGGGGAAAAAATTCCCGCATGGGTTGTAAATATTAGTAATGTTTTTGTAAGCTTTATTTGTATTTAGCATATTTAAAACATTTTTTTTGCCAAAGAAATGTATTTTTTTGACATATGGGGATATCACGCTACAAATGGTTTCCCTATGATTTCGAGCTGTTAGTACTATTTAGCACCATTTTTTTTAAGAGTGTACAACAGGAATCAATATTATGTTACTACTATGGGCGACTGCTGCAATCATATAACTTCTAAGCCTTATGCCCATGTTTATCATTACACGTGAGTCGTGACCATAAATCAGTAGGCTACACATAAACATGATGCTCACAAATATTGATGTCATATGACTCTTCTAAAAAGCATATTATTTTGATTATTTGGGGTAATGCAAAATGTTTACACATTATAAAAAATGACACATTATTCTATGCCCCACCTTTCTGAAACGCTTTGAGTTTTAAAATTTCATCGTTCTGAAAAGCACAGTGTGCTTTGATTGGCCAGATGTCCAGTGCATTGTTATTGGCCGATTAACCCATGTGTCACGATGGCACACTGATGACACGATAACGGATCCAGATGCAGTTTAAAGAGTTTAATTACACTGGTAAGCAAACACAAAAAACACTCCGACAGAAGACATCGCAACAAACACAATGGACCGTAAACAAGGAGAGAACAGGAAGTAACTAAATACAAAACAATAACCAATAAATATACAGAAACAATAACGCCAAACAAGGGGGAGGAGTAAGGAACCATAGCAACTAATAACGGGGTGGAGACAAAATCAGACAAAGGGAAAAAACAGGCAAAACTAGATTCAAACATGACTCGATAAATAATACTAAAACACAACAGTATAATATAATACAACACAAAGACAAAGATCACGGGTATAATAATCAAACTTATCTAAAACATTGCAAAGAAACAACAAAACACACAGAATCCCAACACCATGCATGTGATGGAAAAATAATAAATTATTATACTGTGTTTTTACGCGTCGTGCTGTATACTGTACATAAACTCTACATTGCATAAACATTGCGTATAAATAGTCTGTATTCCCTAAATATAAAAACATACTTACAGGCTGTGAGTCAAAAGCGCCCGGCTGTACTTGCAAAGTTGGAACTGCCCAACTTTTTTAGAAAATGCGTTTGTGCAAGGCCGGCCTTCAGTATTGACATATGATAATTATTGTATTTGTACCAAGTTTGACTTTACTGGTGTATGATCAATAATAAAAAAATCCCATAATGTAGCCTACGATAATTTCCACATTTTTAGACACTTCAAATGTTGTTGCAAACTTATATGTAAAATAGCTGTGTTACAATTAACCTCACATTAGTTTGTGCTACGCTTACCGCTCTTTCAGTTATGTGGTAATTTGTGTAAAACATATTTTTGTAGATTGAATAGCCAATCTTTCTTAAATGCATGCGTGAAACAGAAAAGATGAGAAAAATCAGACTAGAATGTGATTGCATAGGAAACTGTTTAGATTAAATCTTGTAATCTCTCATCTGAGATCATTTCTGATAAGTGTTTACATGATCTAATAGTGGGATAAGACAAATTGTGCATTAAGCCGTGGAGTGTGTGATTCTGAAACAATGCAATCACAATTCACATGTGTGTGCTGTTAAAAACCTTTTTTTTATTTACAGTGCAGAAAGGTCGTAACAGTCCACCTTATGATCGACCCAACAGTAAGTCTGATTGGTTAAAGTTGCAGTACTTAATTCAATGGTGTCATCTCCACATAGTGGGTATCAGAAAACAATGCACGGTGGCAAGAAATTAGAGATTATTAGAAATCAATCAAAAGATTATTGAAACAATAGTTTATCTTATAGCTAAATGATCAATTTACTTCAGAACCTTAATAGCACATGTGTAGCAGGAGTATATACTTTATGACTAAAAAATATTGAACATTTATTGAAAAGATAACATTGTTTCAGTGCAAATAAATTTTTTATTTGTTTCAGTGAGTGAATTGAGTGCATTGAGGATTGTTCTTCTGGGGAAGAGTTTATCAGAAAACATCAGAGTGAGAAACTTTATCCTGAAGATAGATTTGATAGAGAACAAATATCCTTCAGATTATTTACAGACTCATAGTTTGAGAATCAGTGGAACGGTGGAGAACAGAAACATTGCATTCATCAACTGTCCTCACCTGCTCCAGCCGAACCTCTCAGACCATCAGATCAGAGAAAGAGTAGGAGACTGTGTGAATGTGTCTGCTCCAGGACCTCATGTGTTCATACTCGTACTGCAGCATCATGACTTCAGTGAGAAGGACAAAGTTAGAGTAAAGTATGTGCTGAACTGCTTCAGTGATCAGGCGATAAAACGCAGCATAGTGCTGACGACTGATGAAGACACACACAGATCCATACACAGTTCTGTGAGAAACAATGAATTAAATCAGTTAATAAATGAGTGTGGAGGAGGACATCTTCACTTCAATGAAAGACAAGAAGGATGGTGCTCTAGTATGTTGAGAAGGGTAGATGAGATACTCGAGAAGGAAAATGAAGAATATCTTGAATGTGACATCTTTGGAGATGCAAAAACTGAAGGATCATCTGTCGATCCAGAGCCAACTTTACATGAGGATTCATTGAGATTAGAGGACAAATCTGATTTCAAAGATGATGGAAAACCCAAAGAGAGGCACAAAAAGAATAAAGATGGAGGTGGTTTATTTTATTTTATTTAAGTATTGAAGATTGTGTTTGAATTAATATGACTATAAATACAATTCTATATCAGTTATATTCATATACAAATTGTTTGTTTTATTTGAGAAACATCTTAGAGACCAAAGAGTCGACTGTTAAAAATAAAGTTGATCTAGTAGCAATATAAAAACTGAAAACAATAAGCAGGTTGTTTAGTACATTTTTAATAACAATAAATAAAAATGTGAATGATTATTTTGTAATAGTTTAAGTGAAGACCCCCCCCAGTGGCCCAATGGCATGGCAAATATTTCTGCATGTTCAGTCTTTTCAACACTTTATTAATTCTACATTAAGTAATTTTATCTGACTCCAGTTGATAAAATATTTGCAATATTATTTGAATCGATTATTATCTCTATTAATCATTAAAAATTAGAAGTTCTGTTTAACACTTCGCTTAAATTAAACTTGTTCATTTGGATTCCAATCTACTTGGCTTTTCCCAGAGGTAATTGACGAAATTCCCCAAAAATTTGACTAAATTAGAATTTCCAACAAATTTCCAATATTATCTATAATGTATAAAATCAATATTGTCATAAAGCCATACAGTTTTAATAGTTTTTTCAATATGTTTTTCAGCATCAGAAACAGGAAAATCAAATCTGAATGTTGTGTTGTGTGGATCTGATGGAGGACTAAAGGTCACTGTCTCCAAACTTCTACGAGGAAAAAACCCATCAGAAACAGTTCAGAAGCAGAAACATCAGAAAGAGTTCAGTTCAGTGTATGTGAAGAAAGTAGAGAATATACATGGACATCAGATCTCTGTTGTTGTTCTTCCATCACTGACTCGACTCTCAGAAGATGAAGTGATGCGTCAAACTTTCCGCTGTGTGTCTCTCTGTGATCTTGGAGTTCATGTGTTTGTGCTCATTGTTCCTGCTGGTCCATTGACTGATAATGACAAAGAAGAAATGCAGATAATCCAGAAGATGTTTTACTCCAGTGAGCATTTCAGTGTGATTTTCACAACTGAAGTCACTGTCGAAAAACCTCTGACAGATTTTGTAGAATCATATTCTGATCATAAGAATCTGATCAATCTCTGTGGAGGACGCTACAGGGTGTTAGGACTAAAAGAATATGTAAAATTTAAACAAACATCACTAGAACTGCTGGATTATATAAAAGACATACAGACTGAACCCTATTCACTTCAGATGTATCAGAAATCTCAAGAGAAGAGAGTAAGAGATGAAACTGAAGAAAAATATAAAGAAGAACTGAGTGAAATGAAGAGGAAAAACAAAGAGTTACAGCTAAAGATCAAGTCGTATGGTAAGTTTTTAACACTTTAATGTAATGCCGTAATAATGTTGAACAAAATAATATTATTTTTCACATACCATTTTCTTGAATTGGAGACTAGTAATTTTTAAACTAGTCATCTATCAAAGTTTTATTTTCACAATAAGAATAATACTGAAGCCTTTTGAGGTATTTAATGGTGCTTTTCCATTGCATAGTACCCCACAGTCATGGGCGGAAATCCCGGGGGGGTCGGGGGGGACAGGACCCCCCCTATCTGAGGGTTGTCCCCCCTAAATTATCATTAGAATATGTGTATTGAAAATAATTTAATGATTTATAATACTTAAACTAGTTGTGTAAGAAGTGAAACAATACAAATGCAAACGGAGCAACAACAAAAAAACGTTTTAAATATTTGGATTCCCCCTCCCTTGCCTCACAGTGGTTTGGTCCACTGCCCACGCCCCTTTTACCTCACCACCACACATTCCGGTGGTAGAGAAGTGTACGGAGCCGACGCGTTAATAAGCTATATACAATACAACGTTTCCCATCACTTATCAGTTTATCCTCATATGTTTTAAAACTGGACTATTTTGACATATAAACATGAACATATTTCGTTTTCTGAGAACAGAAGCAGATAAACGATCAAGAAAACATTTTTATGCATTCATGCAGAGGTGAGGCAGAGCTGAAAGTAACAAATTACATTTACTCACCTTGCTGTAACTGAGTTTTTTGTGTACTTTTACTTTGAGTAGTTTTTAAAATCTGTACTTTACTTTTACTTAAGTATGTTTAAAGTATTGTTGGTTACTTCGCTACATGTTAAATCATATCCGTTACTGAGTAAAAATAAATAAAAAAGTAAGGTGATAAAGACGCGCCACGGTCGGATGATTGATTGATGGGCGGGGGAACGCGCAAAAAGAACCATGGAGAGGGACGAGACAGGCGCAGGCTAATGCAGACCCTCAATTCAATTCTTACGAAAGAAACCCCTGGCCATTGACGCAAAGCGATTGTTTCATTCAGGTAGGGTTCATGCTCTTGAGTACGGAGTTTGAGAATTGCCGACCGTGTTTAACCGCTAATTTGCACGATGCATTTTTAATACATGCGCATTATCTTCCGAGGTCTAGCAGCTTCGCGTCAAGTCAAACAACTTGAGAACGTCCTCGAGAATGCGCAGATCATTAGACATTGCAGAGAGAGAGAGAGCGCGAGAGAGATAGATTGAAAGACATCAGGTACACAGGTCTGGGAGCTAATAAACGTGTAAAGGATGTATAGTGTATAGCCATGGCACTCATCTCATTATATGTTCATTTATGTATATAGTTTAATAACAATGTATGTTACCAGCAATACATCAATTACAACCTTCATATAATGATTGTATTTACTAGCTGCTGACCTCATATTATTTTTGCTTCAAAAGTGCATAACTCACCTGTAAAAATCATTAAATAATTCCATAAATGTTTCTTAGTTATAAAAAGCTTTTTATTTTATTAACATTTGTTATTGCACTTTAATTGTAGAGATGTTTACAATTAAAAACATAGTTTGAGATGTATATATCCTTCCTTTGTGAACTATACTAGAAACCTCTCCCCGCTGTAAAAAAGTTACTCTTAAAATTAAAATGACTTTTTACTTGAGTAGATTTTTAGACCAGTAACTTTACTTTTACTTAAGTAAAATATTATTAAAGTAACTTTACTATTACTTAAGTAGAAAATTGTATTACTCTTTTCACCTCTGCATTCATATGTATTAAAATTAAATTTGCGTCCGTTCATAGAGAAAGAGAAACGTTTTCTATCTGTACCCATTTCCTTGCAAGTACAATTTTGCCTGTATTATTGGTGTCCCCTTCAAAAATTGTTCTTGAAAAATTTTATGTTTATTGTCCCCCCCAACATTTAGATGAGATTTTCGCCCCTGCCCACAGTTAAGGTCGGGTCACTTCAGGTCAGCTAACCTCCCTTTGGCTTGGTTAGCTTTTCCATCGAGTTTAGTAACACTTCGGAGTGGGAGGGATTATAGGCATGTCGCTCTATTTGCGCTACAAATTGCTGTGACATCATACAAGTGAGAGCATTATTTACATTCCCATGCATTCATTTATTTCTCAGTCAGCCACAAAATTCAAATTAACCACCAAAATATATGTTTGCACATCGCATTTATCACTATACCTTTGTCTCGCATTACAGTTTTTGTACAAACACCCGTGGCGTCAGTCGATGCGCTCCACTGAGCTTCATTTAAGTTGCAAAAATGACGTACATGCGGACCTGTGTGTCGCGAACAAACGGCAAGTATGCAAAATACTGGTATGGTGTTGTTCCTGATTCTCAACATTTTTATTTTTCACTGCTAAAGGGAGTTTGGGAACTTGCAGCAAAGCACAGATGACAACATGTTACCTTGAGACAGCACAAGTTAGCACAAAGCAGTTAAAGCTAATCTTTTACATCAGTGGTTTTCAAACTGGGGGCCGCGAGATGGTGCCGGGGGGCACCAGTTTTATGACATTTTATAAAATACATTCATTTATCATGAATTCTGTGTAATTAAACCTAAAAAGTAATAAGCCAACTAACCAACAGCACTACTAGGTATAATTTTATATGTTTTGTTTAATTAAAATATTACATTTTAAAGCTCCCGTTCTTTCCGTGGTTTTTAAGCTTTGATTGTGTTTATGGTGGGCAATTTAACATGTGTTCATGTTTCACGTGTAAAAAAACGTGTTATTTTTCAAACAATTTACTTTTCTGTATAGCGCTGTTTTCACTGTCCTGAAAACAGGCTGATGCCTTCCTTGTTCTATGAAGTCCCTCCTTCAGAAATACGTAACGAGTTTTGATTATGTAGTTTGTTTAGTGTGTTGTGATTCGATAGCAGCTTAGCTTAGCAGAGCCGTTTGAGCAAAAGCTGGAGACTGACGTATTCTTGTGGGCGGAGTTTAGTCAAAAAAACTGTTTTACCGACGTCATTAAAGCAGGAAATAGAGGGCTGTAGTCCAAACCGGCCGTTCGCTGTAGGCTTTGAAAGAGGAATTCTATTAAAGAAAATATATCGCCTGCCAGTGAACGTTGAGCTTTATCATTTAACAGGTAGGGGTGTGACGGTCATTATATAACCGTGAGACCGACTGTTATAGTTGAACACCGTCATTAGAACTCTATAACCGACAAAACCGTGTTATTAAAATATTAAAAAAATATATATCATAAAGAATGTTTAAATACTAATTAAAAACAATTGTCAACAGTCTGTGTTACACGCCCCACCATGTTATCACGTCACGCAATGAAAAATACAGAGCGGAGCAGACACTGACAAATGCGCTGACATACAGGAGAGACCAGGGCACTTTTTGGTTACTTTTGAGATTAAACATATTAAACAAAGTCTCACCTTTCAAATCATCTCTTCCTTCTAGTTAATTTATAGCATCAAATAAACATGAATGACCATAAGATGTTTTAACCGCGGAAAGGCTCCGCCCCGCTTTTCAAGTTCAAATCCTCCCATGTTAATCTACTAACTCTCCTGAAAGCACATTCACTGATAGTTGTCTTGCTGTTAGTTTTAAATAAACGTAGAGCAAGTAGCTAATCAGTGTCTAGTTTATTCAAATGCTGGTTTCACATCGCAAGCATGAGCCCTGAGCAGCGCGTATGCGGAGAGCTTTGCCGCGCGTGGCCATTGTGCTTTTACACCGGCTGCGTTTGCAGCGCATATGGCGCAGTTTAATAACAGTATAACAATCTCAAGTTCACATTACTTTATTTTACATGCATTTATGAGCAAAACCTCTTCAAGACGCTTTTAATCCACATTGTTTTCGTGCTGTTCTGGTCTGTGTAATGACAGATATAGACACAGTTATAGACATTAAAAGCCCATGCCACAAATCTGTTTCTCTGAAGATTATTAAAATAGATGATAGATAGAGGATTTCATTTATGCTGGGCAGAGAGTGACAGCGCAGTCTTCTGGCAACAGTGTGTTTTTTAAATATTTAATTGCTTTCTGTTAAATTTCTCAAAGTCATTGCTGTTTAAAACACACTTGGCATTACATTCATGATTTTATGGTAAAATGACACTTTCGCGTCAATCCACGAGCATTTAAACAAGCAAACCCCCCCCCCAGACGGTTATGTGACGAACCGTCACATTTGACTCACGTCATAACCGTCATCACCAATTCTGAAACCGGCACAGCCCTATTAACAGGTATTATTTATGCTATTATAGCAACATTACACACTAACTAGGGTTTAAAAAATGGGATCAGGAAGAACGTGACCTTTAAAACTGTTTTTGTCATGAATTTTCTTTCGGGGGGGCCGCGAAAAAATGCACTGTACACAAGGGGGGCCGCACGCTGAAAAAGTTTGGGAACCACTGTTTTACATTATAGCGATGACGCTGCTATTGACGATTTTCTCAGACCAATCAGTGATCTACAGTGTTTTCTCCTCTTCTTCTTCTTCTTTCGGTTTAATGGTGGGTTACACCTACAGGCGCATACCGCCACCCACATTTCAATATATTGCCAATGCAGGTCAAGGCGTCTCCAGGAAAAAATTTTTTTTGAAAAATATTCCCAAGTACTTAGAGGAAAAAAAATCATCAAAAACAGATATTCATATCCTCACATATAGCCCTGCACTCTTAAACACCTGATCAGTTCCCCTGGCCTTACTCCAGATCTCAGAACTGCAGCTAAACTAAAGCCTGAGCATCCTGCTCTTTGTAATTGATCTTTCCACTGCTCCCTGTGACTCTAGTATCTAGGACGAACAAGCAATACATGTGGCACCATCTTCTCTTGGTCTGGACACCACATGCAATATCCTGTTTCTACCAACCCTGCACTGGGTACTGTTCAGCAGTGTATGCCCAATTCTAAACCTGGCAATGACGACTTCATCCCTCCTGCATCCTCCCCTTTTTGCTTTTCTCTGTAGATGTTACACATGTGCCTCCCTTTGGAACTTGTGCTCCACTGGGTCTGACATTGCTTTGTAAGGGCTCTTCTAATAAAAGCTTAATATTGACCTGTGGATCTGGTCTCTCTAGAGCCTTTTGGGCTAGGCCATCCGCCTCTTCATTGCCCCATATGCCCACATGAGCTGGAATCCACAAGAAACACACAGAGCCACCTCCTTGCTCCAGTCTATATAGGCATAAATACACTTCATTTATTAGATCAATTCAACAGGATCTATAGGACTGGATACTACTCAACACTGCTGCAGAGTCAGCGCAAATTAGCACCTTCTCTTGCCCTGTCTCTTCAATCCACTTTAGTGTTTTTATGATGGCAATGATCTCAGACACCTCATCTGTCAGCCTCCAGGAGGCACTAACATCCATATCCTTCACCACCCTGGCAGCTGCAGCTTTCTCCGATACAGAATCATCTGATCCATCTGTATAAACCTGGACATGTCTTGCATATGTACTCAAAATACAGTGAGGAAAATAAGTATTTGAACACCCTGCTATATTGCAGGTTCTCCCATAATATTTGGTACAGTAGCATTTGTTTGAGGTCAAACGGTTCCTGTAGTTTTTCACCAGGTTTGCGCACACTGCATGAGGGATTTTGGCCCACTCCTCCACACAGATCTTCTATAGATCAGTCAGGTGTCTGGCCTGTCGCTGAGAAACACAGAGTTTGAGCTCCCTCCAAAGATCCTCTATTGGGTTTAGGGTCTGGAGACTGACTAGGCCACGCCAGAACCTTGATATGCTTCTTTTCAGAGCCACTCCTTGGTTATCCTGGCTGTGTGCTTCGGGTCATTGTCATGTTGAAAGACCCAGCCTCGACCCATCTTCAATGCTCTAACTGAGGAAAGGAGGTTGTTCCCCAAAATCTCGCAATACATAGCCCCGGTCGTTTTCTCCTTAATACAGTGCAGGCCCGGGGTGGGTAATCTGGAGAACAGGGAGAATTCCCGGTGGGCCGCTTCACTTTTGGGATGGTCGAGGTTTTTGTTTTTTACATTTGTCATGTTAGTGAGTTTATCTTCTCTTAAATAACACTACACTCCGCATTCTGACACCGCAGCGCACAGCCTCTTAATGGGTTGTACCATGTGAGGTAGTTCACCCCTCCCATAGAGTTGGTTCGGTCCATAGCGCATCTTTTCCAAAACGTTTCTTACCGTACCGTAATGGTACGAGTTTCAGGGAAGATGGTAGGGAGGAAGAGGCCAGGAGGGGCTGTAAAAGCCAGGTTGAACAAAAGAAATACATTGGAGGAGGATGCTGCCAAATGTGCCAAGCTTACCGATTTATTTTCAAGAGGACAAACACAAGTGGCGACAGGTAAAGAGAGATATGCCTAATAATGATTAGCATTAGCAACTTAATTATTCGGCTTAGATCGTTGTCTACCTATTCACAAGCAAAATATAAAATGTAATCAAAATATAAGCCTTTTGTGTATCACCCAATACATGGCGATTCATAGATTATATTATGCAGTTTAATATTGATAACAAAATTCAAACTTGATCTGTGTATGCAGTAAAATTTATTTTTATTATTATTTTATTTTAATTACTACTTATTTTTTGTAGTTAATAAGTATATTATTATTTAATTAATATTCAACCTTTACATTATTTGTTGAACCATGCACAAAAGTACGTGCTGAACTGTTGCTTCATTTATCCAATTTGGCAAAAGTGCTAATTTGGCGCCATGGAAAATTATTGAAAAAGTGGGCAGGTCTTGGGCCTGAAACTCCCAGGCTGAAAAGTGGCCCCACTCTGGCCCTGCCTCACCCTTCACCCAAATCCCTTGCCTTTCTTGGCCTCATACTCCCAGCATAGCTCTATCCCCTTTTTAGCAGGATTCCATTGATTGTGGCCTTCCAGATTTGACCAGAAAGCTGATAATAGTTTTTTTCTTCTTAATGCCAAGGGCATCTCTCCCAGCTCCACATGTAAACTCCCTATTGGGGAGGATTGAAGTGCTCCACAACAAAGCCTCAGCGCTCGTGACTGTATTCTCTCCAGCTTCATGAGTCGAGAGTCAGGCGCAGATCCATAGACAAAGCTACCGTAATCCATTGCTGAATGCAAGAGAGTATAATATCATGTCATTAAGGAGGATCGACTTGCCCCCCACTCTATCCCTGTCAGACATCTAATAACATTTAATACTCTCTTGCATTTTGTCTCCAATTTATCAATATGCACTTTCCATGTAAGCTTTCTGTCAAACCAAAGCCCCAGGTACCTGGAAACCTATACCCTAATGGCTCCCCATACATTTACAGTTTGACATTATCACCAACTGTCCTATTTGTAAATAATTCACAGTAGGTTTTTGCTACCAAGACTCTAAATCCCCAGTCCTCAGCCCATCCTACAACTGCCTCAGTTGCTTGTTGGATCTTATTGACCACAAAATTTGTGTTCTTTCCCGTACTCCACAATGCCCCATCATCTGCATACTGTATAATGAGACCTCTATGTCTGGGTTTACACTCTTAAATAGCTCATTTACCATGATGTTGAACAACACAGGGCTGATAACACTGATCTGGGGTGTGCCATTTTTCCCCTCAATCACAGTAGATATTTCTGCCCCCACCCTCACATGGATTGTACACCCAAATAGAAAGCTCAGTATCCAGTTAAAAAGCTTCCCTCCCACCCAAGCTTCTTTAGCTGCATTATGAGGCCCTCCTTCCATAGCAGGCCCGGATTGGCCATAGGGAGAACTGGGAGGATTCCCGGTGGGCCGGTCTGTTTTTTTTGTTACGAGGGCCGGTGTTGTCATGCCAACGGGATGAAGGTTGCTGTCCCTAGGCTGCCAGTACTCACTGCAGCCCCATTCACGTATTTGTGTGTGAGAGATGTCCCCGCCGCTTTATGCCAAAGTTGATTGTGTCCCGAGTCCCGACCACTTATTAGAAGAATTCTTGCATTAGAGTTCATTAACATCTAAAACGCATGGAAAACGCAGGATGTGCCGCTTTCTTCTGCTTTTCAAAGCGCTTACTTGTAAACACGAGTTTTGTTTCAGACGCGTCTATATTTGAGTGTGCTTGCCGGCCGCGCGTCTATATTTAAAATAAACTTGAGCGCGTCTTGATACGAACGGCTTATAAAAAGGGAAAGGATTTAGAAATCTTATTTTTTATCCAAGTTAGGTGTAACAATGAATCCTCTATGAATAGTCATTATTCATTGTTTATTGCAAGAGGAACAAAAATCTATTTGATGCAAAACTCATCAGTTTATTGGGAAAAAATTACGTTTTAAAAGTATGTTCCATGATGTTTTCTTTTTTAACACAATAGGCCTACCTTAGCCTACGTTATTTGGCAATAGACATGATCTAAGTACTAAAAAAATAAGATACAGATTTTTTCCATTTGTTTCCGATGCATACTTGATAAATCTTGCTTGTGTATTGTATATCAGGGGTTTGATAGCAAAATAGCACACATACAGGAGCTTGAGTGATCTTGAAGCATGCAGTAGAGCTGAAGGTTTGAAAATGGGGTCCTCAGGAATGCAGTTGACCCTGTAGTTGTCTGATTTTATTGCTTTTTATAAATATCTGACGGTGGTGACGAATATGTGGGACACATTTTGAGCAATCACAAAATAATAGTAAATATTGTTCAGAACTCACTGTTTGTAGTTTTTAATACATATTACAATGTACTCTTTAATGTGGTAAATATATTATTCAGTTCAATTATTACTTTTGGCTTTTTAAATCAAGTTAAAATGATTATCTCTTAACCGAGGACAGCTGATTTTGTAGGCAATGGGCCAGCATATAATCATTAAATTAATAAAAAATAAACCTATAAAAGAACTTTACATATGTGCAAAGGACCCCCTGATTATAACATTGATTCTTTTTCTTCATGAAAATGTTATTAATTTCCAACAGAATTAGCACTTTTCTTTGTGGGACATGTTTTTGCCAAAGTTTCAAGAAGAAGTAAGCGCAATAGGCCTATAGCTGGTTGCCTTTGAAGGATCTTTCCCTGGCTTGGCTATTGGTATAACCAGAGAATGCTTCCACACAGCTGGTACATTTCCTTCTGACCATATTCTATTGAATGTTTCCACTACCTTGTTAAGCACTACATCAGATACATGTTTCAACATTATGTAGCACACTTCAACCTGACCTGGTGCAGTATAAGAGGTTTTAATGAGGGCACTTTTAAGCTCAAATAATGAAATATCACTATCCATAACCCCGCCGCACTCTGTTTGCCTTTCACATAAATTTCCCCACTCTCTAAGGGTTTTTGTCTCCGTTCCATCCACTGTTCACCTAAATTGCTTGAGCTACACCTTGGCAAATGCTGTGTTCAACAGCTCTGCCTTATCCTTTGCAGAGTGGCCACACTATTTCCCTCGACCAAAACAGGAATTGATCTCCCCATCATCTTTTAAATCATACCCCACACCCACACCATCTATCTGAACATATGTTCCAAGTTCACAGTACTCCCTCCAACATTTCTTTTCAACATCCTTAATTATCTTTCTTGCGTTTGCCCTTGCACCCTGATATTGCACCACTTTCTCAGGGGTGAGCGTCCTTTGCAAAACCCTAAATGCTTTATAACGTGCTTGGATTGCCTCAGTACATTCCTTAGTCCACCATGGTAGTACCTTCCTCCTACCTCTCCCTCGGGATCTAGGAACGGCATCTAAAAACATATCAGACAGGCTCCTTGCCATATCATCGACGTCTCCTATAATCTGTACCTGACCCATTCTGGCTTCACAGACTTCATTAAACAATTCCCAATTTGCCTTTTTTCCCCACTCCCACTTCCCTGGACCCCAATTCACCTCTCTGCTTATCTTTTACAGCTATTTTGCAAATTAATGGAAAATGATCACTTCCTATGGTGGTATGCTCCAATATATCCCACTCACTTAACCCAGCTAGTGTACTGGACACACATGTGAGATCCGTTGCTGATAGTGCTCCAGTTCTAACATTCCCTCTAGTGCCTCGCCCATCATTTAGGCATATAAGTGACTATTCCTATTTGTGATATCACAACCCCACAGAGAGTTATGTGCTTTAAAATCCCCACACCACCCTTTTACCTTCTCTCTTTCCAGATATTCCACTTATAGCTCATTACAGGAATTGCAAAAGTTAACTTTTATAATACTATCCCCTCTTATCCACCACATTTCCACAGCCACACACCAGTGGCGGATGCAGAACGTGACATATGGGTGGGCATGGATTAAGTCGAGGTGGGCCTGAATCTATGGGTGTCACTTTTGAATATAAACGATAACAAATCTATAAAATTTATCAAAACTTCACGAATCACAAGCGTATTAGTGAGAACACTCATTTAACCCTCATAAGCCCCTATTTTCCTGTATACGTTAGAGTTCCCTGGGGGTAAAAATGACCCCAGAAATGAAAAGGGTGATTACAAAAAATTTATACATTTTTAATGATACAAATAATATATAACTTTTTTGGTTTACTTCCCATCTATACAATAATGCAGTGTTTTGGGAGATATTAAGTACTTTTGTAGCTGTTTACCACTCATTTCCTCAACTACACCATTAGCTTGCCTGTAAAATATCAAATTTTTATGAAAAATTCACATAAATTATGATCTAAATTTGATTTAAATTGTTTTTAAATATTGATCTAGATGTTATGTGTTGAATTCGACCATTTGGTGTTTATGGTTACGGTTTAGGAAATAAATCACTTCGACCAGCAGATGCCCATAGAGACCCATTCATTTTACTGGATGTGGCCAACTGTTCAACATCAGTATTTTTATGTTTATATAAACATTAGAAAGGACATTAAAAATAAAAAATATTTCAAATAGTATAATTTTTTGTAGTTTTTGATGCACACGCACACACACATGCACAAAGACACAGTAAAACTTACACACACATAAAGACACAGACACACACAAAAAGACAAAGGGCCCTATCTTGCACCCAGCGCAATTGACTTTGTCAGTGACGCATGTATCATTCGTATTTTGCGCCGGCGCACAGCGGGGTTTTTCCCTCCACAGATGCACGTCAGCAAACTAGGGAATGAACTTGCGCTCCCTGGGCGGTTCAGCGCAAAAAGGAGGCGTGTTGCGGCGCAAACCATCTCTTATGCTATTTTGCAGTTTCAAAAAACAATTGCGCTACTAACCAAAAAAAACTAGTCTAAAGTCAGTGGCGCGTTGCGCGTGGTTCATTATGCTATTTTAAGGGCGCATGCTTGACCATAATTTATAGCGTGCACAACGCGCACACACTTTGCTTATCTAATCTACACAGATGCAACAGTTATTTTTGCAAATCATAAATTGTTACACTTAAAAATATTAATACACGAGATAAGGGGAATCATAGTGGTGAGCATTGTGGTGATATTTTTTATTTATTCTCATGCAAATAACGATTAAAATATTTTCATAACTTTGTTGTGTGGCTGTATTACGTTTATTTTATGTAAATAATAATTAAAATGTTTTCATAAGAAACCTTAATGTATATGAACTTGATTTGTAAGAGTACTTTGGGGTTGGACCTTGCTTGCGTTTCTTGGGTCCGATTTCAAAGCCCCCAAACCCTTTCAGCGGTGAGGGTGGACGCAGCGATGTCCTCTGCTGGCGTCAAGTCCTGAGGCAGATCCACCTCCCGTTACACGGCGTGCCCGCCATGGAACTTGCGCCCTTGCGTTTAAAGGGAATGTTGGCTAGCGTTCTGATTGGTTTATTTGACGTTACGCCCAAACCACACCTATGAATAATGAACCTACTTCAGACCAACCTCTTATTGATTTGCGCCCGGCGCAAGAGTTATTTCTCACGCCGGGAAAATAGCAACAGCGCCCAAGATCCGCCCACAAACTCACTTGCGCGTTGCGCTTCGCACTTGCGTTTCAGATCGTTAAAATAGAGCCCAAAGTCACAAACACGCACGCACACACATGCGCACACTCGCGTGCACACACACACGGACACACACACAGACAAACAGCCTTGCGTGTGTGGGCACACACACACGTGTGAGTATTTTACATCTTTTACATGTTTTGCATCTGTGGCTGTTTTTTGACAAATTCTGTAAAAAATGCTCTCTGTGGCAGTCATACCTTTGTGTGTTTGTGTGTGTCTGTTTGTGTGTGTGTGTGTGTATGCGTGTGATTGAGCATGTCTTTTCTATTTTGCATTTGTGCTCTAGTACCAGGCCTACCTTTCTGTGACAAAATTTTCAGATTTATTCTGGATGCATTGATTTTATTTGATGAATAGCAAGAAAAAAATGATTTTTTTTGCATTTCCCATTCATTTCAATTGGGGTCATTTTTACCCCCAAAGGGCCTCTTTTGGTAAATTTTTTTACACCTCTTTAGAACAACCGAATTAAGCCCAATTTTTTATATGAATCCTGACAGATAATCTGGAAAAGTCACAAAATCTTATTCCACTGAGATGAAGGGAACCATGTTTTTAACTAAATAAAAGTGGCTTGGGGGTAGAATTGACCCCAAGGGACTTATTAGGGTTAAACAGCATACACACACACGAACTTGACTGCACGTCACATTTTGGACATTATTGATACCTCTTTAAACCGTAATGCAACGTTACATTAATTAACACTTTTTGGTAAAAAATTTATTGGGCTGTCACATAGCCTACAAAAAAGAACCCGCACACAGTGACAAGAAATATAAATGACCTAATACTTTTTAAATAGCATATTAAAGTGTTTATTACAAATAAATTAGGCTACTTAATGCTTAAAATGAAGCTTCTAACATCATATTCTCTATATGCAGATCACTACAAATACAGTTGTGGCCAAAATTATTAGCACCCTTGGTAAATATGATCAAATAAGGCTGTGAAAATTCATCTGCATTGTTAATCCTTTTGATTTTTTATTAACAAAATTCACAAAAATGTATTCTTTTATTGGATAATAAGAATTTAAAATGGGGGGAAATATGATTATGAAATAAATGTTTTTCTCTAATACACATTGTCCAAAATTATTAGCACCCTTTTATTCAATACTTTTTAAAACCTCCATTTGCCAGTTTAACAGGTCTAAATTTTCTCCTATAATGCCTGAATAGGTAAGAAATCACCTAACAAGAGATCAGAGACCATTCCTTCATCGAGAATCACTCCAGACCTTTTAGATTCCCAGCTACATGTTGTTGCTTCTCCTCTTCAGTTCACTCCTCTCATTTTCTGTGGGGTTCAGGTCAGAAGAGTGGAATGGCTTTAGCAGAAGCTTGGTTTTGAGCTCAGTGACCCATTTTTGTGTTGTTTTTGAGGTTTGTGTTTTGGTTATTGTACAGTTAGAGGATCCAAACATGGCCCATTATAAGAATTCTAACAGAGTCAGTCACTTACGGATTTTTTATCTGTTGGTATTTGATAGAATCCATGATGCCATGTATTTTAACAAGATGTCAAGAACCTCCAGCAGAAATATAGGCCCACAACATCAAAAACACAGCAGTATATTTCATTGTACACATGGGGTACTTTTTTTCTCTGTGTTTACCAAACCCATCTTGAGTGTTTGCTGCTAAAAAGCTCATTTTTTAGTTTCATCTGACCATAGAAGCCATTCCCATTAAAGTTCCAGTCATGACTGATAACTGAATATGCTGTAGTTTGTTTTTGAATGAGCTAGGAGAATTTTTCTTGTAACCCTCCCAAACAACATGTGTTGATGTAGGTTCTGTTTGACAATTTTTTAAAAGGTTTTCTGAACCAGAGGCTCAACAATTTTCTGCAATTCTTCAGCTGTGACCCTAGGAGAGTCTTTAGCTACTCAAACTCTCCTTCTCACCGCACATTAGGACGATATAGGCATAGGTTCTCTTTCAGGCAGTTTTGTAACATTTTCTGATGGTTGGAAATTCTTAATTATTGCCCTGATGATGGAAATGCTCATTTTCACTGCTCTAGCTCTTTTCTTAAAGCCACTTCACCAATTTGTGAAGATCAATTATCTTTTGCTGCACATCAGAAATATATTCTTTGGTTTTTCTCATTGTGATGGATGATTAAGGGAATTTAGGCTTTGTTTCCCCTCCTCTTTATATTTTTGTGAAACAGAAGCCAGAGCTGAATGATTTTGTGTTTACAATCATGCTGGAGTTCTGAAAATTGTGAAAATGAATAGGAATATACTTCAGAGATATTTTACCAATAAGAATTTCTAGGGGGGCTAATAATTCTGTCCAACGAGTATTTGAGAAAAACATTCATTTCATAATGATATTTCCCCTCCATTTTAAATTCTTATTATCCAGTGAAAGGATACATTATTGTAAATTTTTTAAAAGAAAAATCAAAAGGATTAACAATGCAGATTAATTTTTTACAGCCTTATTTGATCATATTTACCAAGGGGGCCAATATTTTTGGCCACGACTGTATATTTTCGTTCTCACATATTTAAGTTAACTTACTAAATAAATAAAGAAAAAAGAAATAGCTAGAATAATGTTATGTGAAATGACAAATAAATAAACATTTAATTCACTTTACGTTAACAGATCTTACCACTGCATTTTAGTGGCCTTTTCGGTATATTACAACAATCATAAGCTTGTAACATTCTCCTCATATATAGATGTGTCAAATGATCAGAAATCACTCAAATATATATTACTTCTCTTAAGTTACTAAATGAAGAAAGATAAAAAAGACACGCTAAAACAATCTTAGTATCTGAATACGAATTGACTGTTATTTTTTTAAACGACTTGAGTTCGCACTTTTTGCTGAGCACAAGAGCAAGCGGGTACTCGTGAAGATCGAAGCCGTGAGAAGCATGTGCAGAGAAGTGCATATCAGATGTGAACACGAAAGGAATAATGGGTTTAATTATGCTTTCACTTCATTTCCTGACAGTTTCACTTGTTACGTGAGGATAGTAATGACTGACAAGACGACGCCAAATTACATACAATATAATTACCTAACTAAATCTGAGAGAATGCAAACACATTACAATATTTTTTCCTCCCGATAGCCTGACGGGCTGGGTGCAGATACATTTTGGAAGCCCGACAGGAATTCGCAATAGCCCCGGGACGTCTGGCTAGCGATTTTCCGAGCCCTGCATAGGTTTGTTTTTTTTAGAAAGACTTTCTTTAAAGTGAATTTCGTTTTGTATAAATTGTATCTTAATTTTAATCAATGTTTAATCAAACAATTGCCTCGATTTAATAAATAAGAAGCAAATCAAGAACGTCGGGTGTGGTGTGGATTGAAGTGAACCCACTATATATTTCCGCGGCCTACGTCTTTCTGCTTTTAATGCATTTCTTGAATTAATGTCTCAATAACACAGTAGGCTTATAGAAAGTGATGATAGGCTATTTGTGGCTTAAAAGCAATAGGCTATATTGTATAAAGTGGAAGTAATAAATGTGGCGTGACTAACAGTGCTGAATTACAGAGCTGGTATAACAAACAACATCACTGTGATCAGATGCTTTCTTTCTATTTTTTTACCCCGCTGTCATATTTGTTGTGTGTTTATGTTGTTGAGAGGAAAGCACGCAGCACATATTTATAACGTGGTGTTATTCAAAATACGTTTTCCACTTGCTTGCAAGAAAAGTTCTCAAAGTGATCAGCTGCACGGGAATATGTTTCTCATTAGAACCATACTGTAACGCAACATTCAACTGCTTTATACCTAATAATTTTAAATAGTTATCAGGCTTACTAATAATTTTACTGTTTTTCACATAACATGCTAGATAAAATACACCACATAAAGTAGTATCCATGTTTAACTATACAGCTCCGCGCCTGCCACAAACTCATTCATTCCTTCAAACCTTTATTTAACCAGGATAAAAAACTCCTTGAGATTAAAAATCTCTTTTACAAGAGTGTCCTGGCAAGTGGCAGCAACACGGTTACAAATAAATACAAAAACATTTACAGGTAAATACATAAACACACTTTCACTCATCATACTTAAACAGCAATGTCATACAATACAGGCATTGGAAACGCAAATGCAAAGAGGATTGCGATTTCCTTTGAGTTTTGGCAAGATCCGTATGCGACGCTAGAGGAAGTGAAATAGCAAATTATGAATTGCAATTGAGATTGAAATATGGCCGGGTCATAACTCGAAAGACATAGGAAATTCAATTGCAAATGGACTTTGATTTTACATTTGAAATTTGGCATATATTGTACATTCGCGTAAACAAAAATGCAAACAGTTTGCATTTGCGTTTGAATTAAGTCACAGTTTTTACACCCACAAGTAGGAAACGCAATTGCAAATACCATTTGCAATTCCTTTTTAATATTGTCCGCAAAAACGTTCCATAATTTACATTATAGCAGAGATTGTTTGTATAAATAATAAAAAGAAGAGGCTCAAGGATTGAGCCTTGAGGCACCCCTTTTAAAATATTTATAGAGGCAGAAGAGTGAGGCCATCTACTTGCACACATTGTGTTCTCCCTAATAGATAACTGTTGAACCATCCCACTGCTTGTTCAGATATTCCAATATAGACAAGTCTTTGAAGAAGTATTTTATGGTCCACTGTGTCAAAAGCTTTGATAAATCAACAAACAGTGCTGCACAGCAGAGGCGTTTCCAGCATTGAAGGGCTTAGCCCAGACCATATTAAATACAGGAATCACTAAAAGAGTGTATAATAAGAGTATTAACGTGATCTGTAGCATATAAAAGTGTACTCACCTAATCGCGGCGGGTCGCAGGAGTAAAATGTCATAAGAACTTCTTATCTTTCCTCTCAAGTAGATTTTTGCACGTGAGTTTTACTCAGACATGACCTGAATGAGCTCATGATGTCACATAACCACTAAAATTAGATTATTAAACTGCTGCGCCAAAAGAATAACGATCAAGTGATAAATAAACATACAATACTATATACCTACTGTATAACCATCTTATGTATGTACCATACAGAACGTCTAAAACATTATATAAACAGAACATCTAAAACTGAATATAAACCTATTGCTGCTGGAGACTTGCCATTGGCTGTTGTAATGAATAAATAATGAGGTCAGTGTAAGAAAAGATTACAGGGACTATTTTGGGGATGTTTTTATAAATATTATTTTGTTTCATTGTATTATGTTTTATATTATTACGTTTAATGTAATAATGCGTTAAATTATCTGATTTAAATATTAAAGATACTTTTTTAAGTTACCGTTGTAGAGATCAGTGGTTCCATTCCGGTAGCTAAATAGTGCTCTCGTTAGCTCCTCCCCTACCTCTTGCATATTCAACAGAGTGGCAGAAATGGAGTAGCCCATAGGCTACCAACAGCAAAGAAACGTATTCTATAGGCTAGATTTTTTTAAGACCTAGCCCTATGTCTATTTCTAACAGACTGTATGCAGTAAACCCAATGGGCTATTGTCCGGTTTCATATTTGTCAATCAACTTTTCAAAATACATTCGAGGCTAAACTCAAAACATTCGGGGCTGAAGACCCGGGAAAATCGCCTGGCGACACCCCTGCTGCACAGCACTGTTCATTGTCCAAGAACTTAACCAGGTCATTTGTGAGGCAGAAAACACAGAGAGATCCCAGTGCAGATGAACAGAAAAACTTTATTAAATAATATAATAAATCAGCAGCACATCTGGGCAACAGGGCCACACCGAGGCAGATGGCAAGAAGGCGATGAAGACACACACACTAGGGACGAAGAGAGAACCACACGCCGGACTTCAGCCACACCTCAACAGACGGCAGGAGAGAGGAATGAGTCAAACACTGAAGACAGAGTGGGATCCTCCACTCGTCCGGGCTGAACGCCACACTCGGCAGGGGAGTCAGAGGAGTGATCCTGAGGCGGGCAGAGAGAGAGAGAGCGTTAGAGGTACTGAGTGCTGGACAGCGGAAAGCTGGACAGCTCCTGAAGCAAAGGTCCGCCCTGCTGGACAGCGGCAAAGCCGCGGCGTGAATCCTCTGCACCGAGATGGAGAGATCGGCAGTCTTTAGAGCGTGGGAAAAAGCAGAGGACAGCAGATGATATCAGTGGCGGAAATCCAAATCCTCCGGGTAGCAGAGAGCACAGGTAAACAGGGGGAAAAATAACTCTAAACAGACTAGAACAACTAGCAAAACACGACAAGACTAGAATCTAGAAGACTAGAAGCGAGTACATACAAAGACAAACTTGCAACGAGACACAAAACACGCAGGGATTAAATACCAAACCGATTTGCCATCAAAATGAGCTACAGCTGTGAAATGACGCATGTGAAGGAAATCACACTGATGACACCCATGTGAGAGACGCGCACGTGTGAAGCTGTCAACACAAAACACAAGGAAACCGATAAATCCGAAATCATGACAGGACCCCCACACGACCAATCCATGGGAGGGGCTCACCTCGTCGCCGACGGAAGTCCTCAATCAGGTCAGGGTTCAAGATGTCCCGGGCCGGTACCCAACACCTCTTCTACGGACTATAGCCCTCCCATTCCACTAAATACTGGAAACCCCTGCCCCGACTACGCACATCTAACAAGGACTTAACAGTAAAGACCGGAGAGCCGTCTAAAAGCTGCGGGGTGGGAGGGGTGGTAGCAGATGGAACCGGGTTAAGAGGAGAAAAAAACACAGGCTTCAGTTTAGACACATGAAAAACTGGGTGCACCCGACCGAGAGCAGGAGGCAATCTGAGCTTGACCGTCACCGGATTAATAACCTTAACAATACTGTATGGCCCAAGGAAGCGAGGTGCCAGCTTACGAGGTGGCCCTCGGAGAGGCAGATCCTTGGAAGAAAGACATACCTTCTGCCCACAGATAAAGCGGGGCGCGGGTCTACGGTGACGATCAGCCGCGGCCTTGGTTCGTCTGGAAGTTTCGAGTAAAGTAGTTCTAGCCCTCCTCCAGGTGCATCTGCAACGTCGAACGAAGGCTAGCGCAGACGAAACCGCCGCATCGGGTTCTTGAGCTGGGAAAAGAGGAGGCTGGAAACCCATGGAAGCCTCAAATGGGGACATGTTAAGGGACGATACAGGGAGAGAGTTATGTGCATATTCTACCCAGGGTAACTGTTGGCACCAGGAATTCGGATATTAAGATGTCAGACAGCGGAGCGCACAACCAAGATCCTAGTTAGCCCGTTCACATTGCCTGTTGGTCTGTGGATGATAACCTGAAGACAAGCTGGCTGTGGAGCCGATCTGTCTACAGAACTCTTGCCAAAAACGAGAAATAAACTGAGGACCCCAATCAGAAACTATGTCAGAAGGCAGACCATGTAAGCGAAAGACGTGCTCTATCATAATCTGAGCCGTTTCCTTGGCAGAGGGGAGCTTGGGCAGAGGGACAAAATGCGCCGCTTTAGAGAAGCGGTCGACAATGGTCAAAATAACAGTGTTACCTCTAGAACTGGGTAAATTGGTAACAAAATCAATGGCTATGTGAGACCAAGAATGGGAAGGGACAGATAAGGGCTTAAGAAGACCAACGGGGCTTGATGAGAGGCCTTATTACGGGCACAAACCTGACAGGCTAACAAAAACTGTCTGACATCGGGACCCATAGAGGGCAACCAAAACCGCTGACGGACGGCAGCCAGCGATCTCCGAACCCCAGGATGACAAACTAACCTGGACTCGTGGCCCCACCGGATGACCTCGGAACGGAGCGATCCCGGAACCCAAAGTCGACCCGCCGGGCACCCCTCTGGCACTCCCCCCTCCCGTCCGGCCTCCCTCACTCGCTGATCGATTCCCCAGCGCAGAGCACCCACCACACGCCCCTCCGGGAGGATGGTTTCGTCTCTAACGGAGCTGGAGACCTCGAAAAAGCGAGAGAAGGCATCGGGTTTAGTGTTCTTGGAGCCAGGCCGGTACGAGAGGTTGAAGTTAAATCTGCCAAAGAAGAGCGCCCAACGAGCCTGACGTGATGTTAACCTCCTGGCTGAACGGATATATTCTAGATTCTTGTGATCCTTCCAGACCAGGAAGGGTTCCGAGGTCCCCTCCAGCCAGTGATGCCACTCACCCAAAGCCAGTCTGATGGCCAGCAGCTCTCGATTTCCTATGTCGTAGTTTCGCTCAGCTGGGTTAAGCCAGTGTGAGAAAAAGCGCAAGGGTGCACCTTGCCATCCTTATATGATCGCTGAGACAGAACGGCACCAACCCCGACATCCGAAGCATCCACCTCAACAATTAATTGAGAGGTAGGATCTGGAATAGAAAGTACAGGAGCAGTAATAAACCGGTACTTTAAATTATCAAAGGCCTCCTGAGCCTCCTTACCCCAGACAAACCTCTCCTTGGAGGTGGTGAGAGCTGTAAGGGGTTGAGCAATCTGACCAAAGTTTCTGATGAATCGCCAGTAAAAATTGGCAAACCCCAAGAAACGAAGTAGTGCCTTACAGGAGTCGGGGACAGGCCGCTCGGCCACCGCTCTGACCTTGGCTGGATCGGGACGAATCTCACCCGCGGCAACCACAAAACCCAGGAACAAAACCGACCTCTTGTGAAACTCGCACTTCTCCGCCTTCACATAAAGCTTGTTCTCTAACAACGGCCGTAAAACTCGGCGAACATGCTAAGTGTTTTCCTGCATAGAGGGAGAAAAGATGAGAATATCATCTATGTACACAAAGACAAACTTGTTAATCATGTCTCTCAGCATATCATTGACCAGAGTTTGGAAGACAGAGGGAGCGTTCGTGAGCCCGAACGGGAGAACGCAGTACTCGAAGTGTCCAGTAGGGGTGTTAAATGCTGTCTTCCACTCATCGCCCTCTCTTATGCGCAGCAAATGATAGGCATTGCGCAGATCTAATTTGGTGAAAAACTGCGCTCCCTTCAAAAGCTCAAAAGCAGAAGACATTAAAGGAAGGGGGTACCTATTCTTAACAGTAATGTCATTCAAGCCCCTATAATCAATACAGGGATGGAGGGAGCCGTCTTTCTTCTTAACAAAGAAAAACCCCGCCCCTGCGGGAGAGGTGGGGGGACGGATGAGACCGGCATGTAGGGCATCATTAATGTAACGGTCCATGGCCTCTCTCTCAGGACCAGACAAAGAAAAATGTCTACCTTTAGGCGGAGAAGTGCCTGGGAGGAGTTCGATAGAACAATCGTATGGCCGGTGGGGTGGAAGGGAGGTGGCCCGGGCTTTACTGAACACCTGACCGATGTCGGCATACTCCGCCGGGACTCCGGTCAAATCGGCCTCCGAAACCTGAGGAAGAGAAGAGACAGAACCCGAAACAGAACCCTTACAGGGGGAGTGCAGTGAGTGATCTGTGCCATCTGCTGACCTCTGATGGACCAGACATCCAAAGGAACCTCAAGGGGAACAGCCAGAACACCACAAGCACGAGCCAGATCTCACTTATAAAATTGCCATCAGCGCCCGAGTCGAGCAGAACCGTGGTGGGTGTTCAAGGCCAGAGAAGGACAACGTGACAGGAAGTTGAGTGCAAGATGACGGGGAGGATTTCTGTGACGTGACGCCCACCAGGACCCCCTGATTCACCGATGGGCGGTGCCTTTTACTGGACAGAGCTTGGCAAAGTCCCCCGGCTTACCGCAGTAGAGGCAGAGAGGGAATTCTGAAGACGACGCTCTCTGATGACACCCATGTGAGAGATGCGCACGTGTGAAGCTGTCAACACAAAACACAAAACACAGGGAAACGAAAGCACAGCAGCCGATAAAACCGAAATCATGATATCATTGACAACTTTTGTGACAGCTGTTATTGTACTATGTTTTTTCCTGAAACCAGATTGAAATTCATTCAGAATATTGTTATTAATTAAATAGCCTTTTAATTGCATGCTAACAAATGATTCCATTCATTTGGCTAATACTGACAGTTTAGAAATAGGCCTATAATTATTTATGTTTGCCGGATCGCCACCTTTATGAAGGGGGAAAACATTGGCAGATTTCCAGATAGCTGGAACTTGATTTGTAGCTAAAGAAAGATTAATTAAATATGCAACTGGATTCGCTATCAAGTCTGCAGATATTTTTAGAAAATTTTTATCTAGATCTTTTCCTTACTTCTGTTACGGTTACTGTCTTGAAATGAAATGGTTGAGCTAACGGTAACTGATCAACAGGACATGCAGTGGAAGAAATGGAAATTTAATTATGTTGTGTTTCATAAAGAGAGCTAGCAGCAATAAAATGATTATTAAAACTATTTAAAATTTCATTTTTGTCAATTATTTTTTGTCATCAACAACAATATAAGATGGAACTTCTATATCTGTTTTTGATTCCGTCAATAATTTTATTGTTTTCCAAAACTTTAAAGGATTATTTAAGTTTTTTGACGTTTCAGAAAGGAAGTAAGTGGATTTGGTATTACGGATTTTTACAGTACATAAATTACGTAAATGCCGAAATTTCATCCAATCAGACTCAAGCTTTGACTTTCTAGCTTGAGCCCAGGCTTGGTTTCGCACTAGAAGCAGATCAGACAGTTCATTGTTAAACCAAATATTAGTTCGCCCTTTCACTCTATGTCTTTTGAGTTGGGCATGCTTGTTTACCAGGCTTGTGAAACCATCATAAAAAAATGTCCAAGCATTTTCAACATCATCAATAAGACTAATTGTTCCCCAATCAAAATCATACAAATCATGTAAAAAGCCCTGCATTGAGAACTGCTTCATTGCCCTCTTAAAACTTATGCGCGGCCTTGTTTTAGGAATTTTTGTGTCTCTTACAGATGCTATAAGACAATGATCACTTATATCATTTGCAAAAACAGAGGCTCCGGAGTATTTGTGAGGGGCATTTGTAAGAATTAGATCAATTAGAGATGATTTTTCTGGATGTTTTATATTTGGTCTGGTGGGGCTATTCACAATCTGAAAAAGATTAACAGAATCACAAAATGATCTAAAATGATCAGACACTGGCAAAAGCCAGTTCCAATTAAGATCTCCTAAAAAGACAATTTCATTATAATTTAAACTTGTTAAAAACTCCCTCAAAGAAGAAAGAGTACTGTCAGCTGAGGGGGAGTCTATAACAACCAACAACTGTGATGTGAAGACTTTTAGAAACTTGAGTCAAGGGCCAACAATTCAAATTGTCTAATTATTGACTTTGAGACAATTACATTCACAAAAAAATGACTTTTTCACATATAATGCAACACCTCCGCCCATTTTAGGTCGGTCTGTTCTGAATAAATTGTACCCATCTACAGTCACCTCCTTATCAGAAATAGATTTGTTGAGCCAAGTTTCACTTAAAACAAAAACAACAGCATTGGTTGAAAGTGACCGCATTAAAGATAATGAAGTCAGCCAGGAAAAACTGTACTCTCTTTACTTCAATGCAGATTATATAAACAGGCAAAATTTGTTTTCGATTATAATTTCAGGCTTTCTTTGGATGTGTGTATCATGTTTGTGTGACGAGTTTTCGCGGAGTTTCAACTGATTTTTGTAGCGTGTTTTGATAGACAGCTGGCGGAGACAGAAATGTCTGAATGCGCACCCTGTTTATTTTCTTTATTTGACAAAAACACAAAGATCTGTTGTTATTGTGAATGTACAATAATTAAAGAGGACCCTTTACAGTTTCAAATGATGTGAAACACGTAAGTGTATGATTATTAATGATGGAGTATTTTAAGTTGATTCTGCTATGATAAGGAGAAAACACGCCAAAACGCGCCGCCTCGTTTTTAGACCCCTAGGGGTTAAACCCACGCGCGCGCACACAGACGGAGGGGGAATTCCAAACTGCGCACATAAACGCCCCATATACGTTGTTTTTCATTACTCTATTCGCAAAATGTATGTTAATATACTACAGTATAAGACACAGTAGCGCAACTCTCTCTAAAGTTTACACATCAAGAGATCTGATCCATCAAGCACTACACATCTGTGCAACTGTAATTGTACTGTAGCCTATGTTAGCATTGCATTCTTATCCCATCTCACCAACAGTTAAATAGCCTACTTACTCGCACATCCAAACGCAGTCAGAGAAGTGCCTCATTATCTTTCCAATCGCATGAACGTTTCGAAACAGCAGTCGCATCCTCTCAATGAATCACTCAATTCGCATCAGTGATGCGCGAGTTGATTTTGCCTGCAGTCAGCCGTCGTTATGAGTCATCCAAAAATATTTGGGCTGCGGTCGGTCGGGTCGTTTGAGATTAAGATGCCAATTAACTATTTAAAACAATTGCGGGCGGGTTAGTTGAAAACATTGGTCGAGACATCACTGATTCGCATTGGCTACGCATTTGGCGCATGGTCGGGTGTTAATTTCAGGCCCTGGTACTGACGTATAACCAAGAACTACAAACTGTAAGTGAGAGACTAACCATTTCGCCTGTATACATAAAACTTCAGGTAAAACAGGTAATTTATAGGGGTGTCCTCAACTAAGGTTCACATGACAAAAACGAGACGAGACGCAACGAAAATGCTGGTCATGTTGACTATAATAAAATGTATAATGCAATCCTGTTGAGGAATAAAAACGAGACTAAAAGTGGTTTACAAAATAAAAACTTAAGCTAAAATGTCTCTTCATTTTCATTGATCAAAACGAGAAAAGACGAAATGTTATAACATTATTTCGTCTTTTACCCATCCCAGCATCTCCGCCCCCCCCCCCGCCACCTGACTGAAGGTGATCACGTGTGTTGTTGGCGCTGCGCAGATCAATCAAAACATGAAAGTACCGCGAGAGTGAGTAGAAATCATCAGGAGCAGTCTGCTCTCGCAATGCTTTGATATCATACGCCTTTGTTTGCACATTAATGGGCATTTCAAACCGTGTACACGGCAACCGCGAGTGTTCCTTTTCAGTACGAGACGTGCGGAAAGCAGAGAAACGGGGGCGGTTACAGAGGTGAACACGACTCTTCATGGCAGTCGCTGTTGAAGATAAGCACATTTCCACTTAAAGCTGCACAAAACGCTTCCACTACATGAGAAAAGCTGTAGCCGCGCGGCAATTCTGACTGGGAAGATGCAGCATTCTGGCTCCAAATGGAAAAGAAAAGTCCAAAATAAATCCTGTGCAAATGTATAGCTTTGATTGCTGACACCACCAGTATAACAATGTACAAATTTATATCATTTAACAGTTGTTTAAATGACATTGTGCTGCGTTGCGTTTTGAAACATTGTAAAGATATCTATGCTAAAGACATTCGTTGTTTTGTATATGCTTAATAACTACACTTATTTATTATTTAACTCATTCACCGCCAGCGTTTAAAAAAAAGTTGCCAGCCAGCGCCAGCGTTTTTCATGATTTTCACCAAAGTTTAATGCCTTCCAGAAAATGTTCTTCTTTAAATATATAAACATACAATATACCAAATGAAAGAACAGACCCTCTGCTTTCAAACAAAAAAAAAACGTTTCTTCCTACCTTCAGTGGTTCTTTTGTAATCAGCTTTTGAATATGGGTAGGTTTCTGCAAAAACACAGATAATTCCATTTTTGTGACAGACTTTTCATAGAGATCCCATTCAGAGCGATCTTTAAAACAGACACGGACATGCAGCCGCTTGCCATAGGGCAATACTTCCGGTTTTAAAAAGTTGCGGAAGGGCGCCACCTGGTGGATAATAGCGGTATTGCGGAAAGACGGAAAATCTCATAATTGAAGCGTTTTCTCTTAATTGGCGAGGTATCTCGTCAATGGCGGGGAAAGAGTTAAATGAACAAAACATACTTAGATGAATACTTGAGTATTAAATCAATCAAACACCGGTACTGTTGAGAACATAACCATACATACCAACTTTGCTTTTCTTAATAGACATCTGCTGTTTTCTTAAAGGTGACTTTTACTTACAAGAAAAACATTTTGTAATTCTCCAAAATTGCTTAGATTTATACTGACATTTACAGTTTTTTTTCGATTGCTAAACGACAGTGAGCACAACTGGAGCTACATGTGCAAAACTCTAACTACAGTCTGCATTACCAACAGTCAACCTAAACAGTTCACATCACCTGCAAAACTCACTTCAAGCAACACAACACATGACTCAAAACAGCTCAGTGCAGCCAAACACTACGCACAACCCTCACTAAGATAACACACACTGTCACTCAGAACACACTGAGAGGAAAAACACTAACATCAAACACCAATACACAAAATACTAACTTTTCATCTTTACGGTTTCAACAATTTCAGTGACTTCATACAAAGTAATATTTTCTTCAAAGAATGATTTATTTATTGATTAATTTATCACATGATTTATTGAAATTTTTAGAACAGGACAATTCTTTAAGGTAAATGAAAATTAGCAGTTTGCTTCAATAGTCTGTAGTAATTAACAGAATTACAGTAATAAGAAAAAAGGTAGAAACTAAAAGTACATACTGTAATTCAAACAAATAATTGAGGGGCTAATCCTGCCTCTCTCTAGCATCAGGCCACTACCTGCCACCCTTCTCCCTCCACGAACCCATCAATGCAGCCTTGTTCCATTTCCAAAACTAGTCTTTCTGAGCTCTACCTATCATATTTATATAAAAAGTAATATTTATATATATGAAAAAAATTGGAATTTATATTTATACCCCTTTAACAAAACGAAATGGACTCGCCAACCTTCGGGTGTACTGCGCCGGCGTGGCGCACTTCAGTGATGTCATAAGCGTGCGCCGCTCAATTGTTCGGGTTTGCCGGCACCGCGTGTCAGTCCGAAGGCAGCTAACCAAAACAAACAAACAAACAAAACAGCGTGTGTGCAAAGACAATGGGCATGTAGAAAAGGTCCGGGTTATGGATGCTAACAGATGGGAAGAGTGGTGTGAAAACATGTCTATGTGCCATCAGAGTGTGCGTGCACTCACAGCCTCGACAGCCGGGGGAAACGGGATGGATCATGAGAGGTAAGTGAATGCGATATGTTTGTGTGTTTGTGTGTGTGGTTGCCAGTAATGATTACCCAGCGGGGAAGGCTAGTTCCTCCGTCACACCTACCTTGGAATCCCCAGCTACAATTCAGCGATTTTATTTAATTTGGAGATTTAAATAAAGCAGTCATGAACAAAAATGTTTCTTGATTTTTGTTTTCATGAACCAAAAAAACGACAAATGACATATAATTTGTACTTGTGTAAGGAGAACGCAGACAAAGCGGGATCCATTTGCGGAAGTTTATTAAAACAAACCAATTTAACAAACAAATCTAAATCGTAAGGCAAGAGGGTAATCAGAGGCACGCAGGCAGTCAGTCCAATAACAGAAGGCAGTCCAATCCAGGCAAACAAGTTATAAGGGTAATACAGAATAAGTAAACAGGCAAACAGGCAATGGTCATAAACAAGGCAGACAACTCTCAGAAAAATGCTCAGTATGCAGGGTAAACTGGCAATACTTCGCGTCTAAGCTGAGTCAGAGTTTGGCTTATATCAGGAACAAACAGGAAATGATGAGATAAGCAGAGGGCGGTGCCATGTCAGAACTCCGGAGAGGGCTCCCTCTGGTAGTATGGACGTTACAGAATCCCCCCCCAGGAGAGCCTCCTGGCGCTTGACGGGGTCGTCCTCGTGGTGCAGGTCGTTCGGGTCTGGCTCGATGGAAATCCTCGATGAGGTTGGTATCAAGAATGTCGTCCGAGGCTACCCAGGACGTTTCTTCTGGATCATACTACTCCCAATCAACCAGGTATTGGAGTCGACCCCGCGTCGCCTTGAGTCAAGCAACTCCCTGACGGCGTATGCCGGCTCCCCGGCAATGTCCAGTAGAGGTGGTGGCTCTTGAGGTTTGGCGTTGGGGTCGAACTCAGCATGATAAGGTTTCAGCAAGGATACATGAAAAGGAGAAATTCTATAATCAACAGGGTAAGTAACATCAATCAATTGGTAAGTAACATCATTAATCTATCTAATTATTCTGAAAGGCCCTACGTACCTCGGACTTAACTTCTTGGAAGGGTAACTGGAGCTTGAGATCCCTTGTGGAGAGCCAGACCCTTTGACCAGGTTGATATGGGGGATGTGGACGTCAGCGACAATTAGTTTGGAGTTCTTGGTTTCCGATGGCTCTCTGAAGTCTCACATGGGCGCTTTCCCAAACTTCACAACTGTTCCTCATCCACTCATCAACAGTAGGGACAGCAGAAGGATTTCCAGACCATGGGAACATGGGCGGTTGGTAGCCGAGTACACACTGGAAAGGGGTGAGGTTGGTAGAGCAATGTCTCAGGGAATTTTGTGCGTACTCTGCCCAGGGGAGAAACTCTGACTATCTGTGTTGTTCTGGGCTGCAATATGATCTTAGGTAACGGCCGATTTCCTGATTGAGACGCATTGCAAGATACGTGGACGGATAGACAGGGGCACATAGGTTTTTTTCTGGGGGACATTCTGGTGGTATAGGGTCTTGTTGATACTCCTGCTGTATTTCTTGCATGATGTTCCAAGAGATAGGGGCGATGATTAGAGATGGTGGGATGATGGATGCAGGAGTACGATCTGTGGATGTGAAATCATGGTAACAGGAAAGGGCGTCTGATTTGCCATTTTTGTTCCCAGGCCGGTAAGTAATGGACAAGTTAAATCGAGTGAAAAATAGAGACCATCTTGCCTGTCGAGCGTTGAATCGTTTGGATCCTTTGACATACTCTAAGTTTTTATGATCGGTCAGGATAATGAAGTGGTGCTTGGTGCCTCCCAGCCAGTGCCTCCACTCTTCTAGGGCCGCTTTGATTGATAGAAGTTCCTTATTTTCTACATCATAATTTTGTTCTGCAGAGGTTAGTTTACGGGAGAAATATGCACATGGATACAACTTATTAGAGGGACCATGACGTTGGGAGAGGACAGCTCCTACTCCAGTGTCTGATGCATCAACTTTTAATATGAATTGCATTTCAGGGTCAGGGTGTTTCAGGATAGGAGCTGAGGTGAAGCATACCTTGAGCTGGTTGAATGCGTCTTCAGCCTGGGGGTTCCAATTTAATTTCTTGGGTTTGCCTTTGAGTAGAGACGTGAGAGGAGCTGCAACCATACTATAATTACGGATAAACCATCTATAGAAGCTGGCAAATCCGAGAAACCTCTGGAGACCCTTAATAGTACGTGGTGTGGGCCATTCTGTGACTGCTTTAACCTTGGAGTCATCCATTTGAACTCCCTGTGAACTGATATTATTGCCAGGAAAGTTAGTCTTGGTAACATGAAACTCACATTTTTCTGCCTCACGGAGCTGTTCTAGGGCTGAAGGGACGAGAGGCAGGGGATAGGGAAATTTTACAATGATGTTGTTTAATCCTCTGTAATCTAGGCATGGTCTTAAACTGCCATCTTTTTTTCTCTACGAAGAAAAATCCAGCAGCAGCAGGAGACGTGGAAGAACGAATAAAGCCATTCTTCAAATGTAATCCTCCATGGCACGAGTTTCAGGCTGGGACAAAGGGTACACTTTGCTTTTCGGGGGAATGGCATTAGGGAGCAATTCAATGGCGCAATCCCATGGTCTGTGGGGAGGTAATTCAGTTGCTCTGGTCTTGCTAAACACTTCAGTATATTCTTGGTAACAATCAGGGATCTTGGTAGTCTTACCGGATGGACTTCCAATATTCGTGGAGAGGCGGGGCTTGTGCAGGGGGTGTTTGATACAGTTATACAGGCAACGAGATGACCACTATAGGATCTCTCCAGTTGATCCTAGTATCATGTGCAAAGAGCCAGGGGTGACCAAGGATGATATCATAGCATGGTGAGTTTACAACACACAGAGTGATAGTTTCAAAGTGAAGTGAGCCAACTTGGAGTATGAGTGGAACGGTGCGATGGGTGATACCATTACCAATCATTTATGGCTGTGATGCGGAGAGGTGGCTGGCATGGTATGATGGGGATGTGATATTTCTAGACTGTGTCTTCATGGGTAAGATTGAGAGCAGAACCAGAATCATAATGTGGTATCATCATGGGCGATAACAACCTCTTGACTACACATATCATGGTAAGGTAATTGGGTTTTAGGTTGGGTTACCAGGTTGGCTTGGCGTGGAGTTTTAGCTGGGCAAGACTCGATGCAATGTCCAGGATTTCCGCAATAAAAACAGGTTGAAATTGCGTCTGCGTTGGTGTTCCTCCATAGTGAGTGGGGCAAAACCCAGTTGCATCGGTTCTACGATGTTTGAAGAAGTGACAGGGAAAATTCAACACTTTATGGGAGGCTATCGTAGCACTCGATGAATTTTTCACTCTGGGTTTAGCAGGAGCATTTCTCATCAGGTTATAAATATGGACTGCCATGGATACATAATCAGAAAAGGACAGATCCTCATCTTTACAAGCGAGCTAGGCTTGTATTTCAGTATCGAGGCTGTGTTGAAATACATCTCTCAGACTTCTCGTTCCAGCCACTTTGAGCAGCGAGTGTGCGAAACTCAATGGCATACTCCGCTACGGGTCGATGGTTCTGAGACATATGGATGATTTGCGCCCATGCACTTCTGCCCCCAGCTGGATATTCAAAGACTTCTCTGAGTTGTTGAATGAAGTGTGTGTAAGAAGTGCGGAGGCGATAATCAGTGTCCCAAACAGCTGCCACCCATTCAATAGCTTTACCGGATAACAAATACTTTAGAGCACTTTTTCTCTTCAGGCAGATTTTTACCCTCATGATCCTTAAAATAAATATCCAACTGTCGAACAAAACCCCTCACATTTTCTGCGGTGTTAAAACTTATACCCGTCGAAAAACATCCGTTTTTTATGTTAAAGGAACAGTATGTAAGAAATTTATATCAATTAATCATTAAATGGCCCTGAAATGTCACTAGACATTTAGAAATCATTTTCATTTCAAATACTTATATCACTGACAACAGCAGTCCGGCCAGGATATTGTCATTTAAAAAAGTGGAGTTGCAGCCCTCAACTGATGTTTATGTTGTCGTTTGGTATATTGGCCACCAGCTGTGTGATTGCAGTACCAGTTTTAGCCACACGTTTTGTGATTGCAATACCAGTTTTGGCCACAATCCTACATACTGTTCCTTTAAGTTTGATGAACTTCTAAATATGAGAGCACCGAGCCTGTTCGATTAAATTGCATCTGCCAGCACACAACAGAACAACATCGATACAACGAAAAGTAATCCAAAATTTACAGACTTTAATTAGATCAGAATTTATGTTTATAATAAAAAAAAAAACTTTTAATAAAATAAGGTCAGAAGTAACAAGGTGCGGAACAAATATGTGTAAAATGCCTGAAGTGCACAGAAACAAAGCACAAGTCAAATAGATAAATCAGATAACTCAGAGTGATTTATAAATAAAATAAAATAAAATAAAGTAAAATAAAATAAAGAAAGAATTAAAAGAACAAAAGCATAGCCAGAATTGCCAGCTTTGTCTTTTAAATGTAGAAAAAAAGAGGGAATGTTTTTTACCCTAGAAACCTCTTATGGACGTGTAGCCCAGTCACAGGGGTTGTTTGATTTATTAACGCACTTAAAAAATATTTATTGAAAGCTGCCACTTCACATATAATTTGCATAGCATTATCATAATAGGCTGTATATTAATATATTGGGAGAAAGCTGTTATATGTGAAATCAGATAATGTGCACCCATATACGGCCAACATTGAATGATCCTCATTTCATAACACATCTGCGACGATTCGACTGTGTAGTCGAATCAGACATCTCCTATCGATGCATCGAATCTTCGACTATTCAGGGTCACCCCTAGTAATTCATATACAAATGCCGTTTAACACAACTTTGAAATGCTGCGCTATGAGCTTCACCACAATGCCTCCCCACACTGACCATAGTCATGATCTCCTCCGCATCTACAACATCTCCTTCCCCTTTACAAACTGCCGCAACATGCCCCAACCTCTGGCACTTAAAGCACCTCAGAGGTGCTGGCACATATAACCTGACTGGGTAGCAAACTTATCCAATCATTACCTGTTTAGGAAGCTGCAGTTCATTAAAAAGCAGCAAGATCATTGTGCTTGGAAACTTTTTTCCCTCCTTGGTAGTGTGAAACCGAGTTGCCTTTACTATTTTCCCTCCCTTCATACAAGTTTTCATTACCTCTTCAGAAATGACTCCTCTTATTCCATCGCTTACCCCCACCTCCACACATTCCACATTTTCCTTCCCTAGTTTACTCAAACATAAAGCCTTCTGTTTTTGCTGGTTAGATTTGCAAAACACTATGACCTCATTGTTGCTAATATACCTTGCTGATTTCACCTCTCCAACAGCTTCTCTAATCAACTTAGTTAGACGCATTGGATTGGAAATATCAAGTTTAGCGATATCCACATTGAATTTCATCAACACTTTAAACTCTTCCTCAAATTTTCTATTTTTACTGTATGGGCTTTTTCCACCACCACCACTTCCCCTTCTCTTTCTTGCCCCTTAGCGCCAACTTAGACCCTGAGATTCCTCCTCCATATCACTTTCAATAATTCCTATAAATTACGGCATATTGCAATCAAATGAAATAAATAAAGCAAAAGTGCCGACGGCCGTCGGACCGACACTCTCGCTCTACCAAAACAAAACAAATAGCTTCCAAAGTAAACCGAAAAACGCTGCCTACCTCCATCTACAGTGATTTCACGTCACGTTTGGTATCAGCTCGGGTCACTTGGAACCCCGACCAAAGTGGTACTAAATAAAATATTGGGTACTAGGTACTGCACTTAGTGGAACAGCTCCCAAAAGTAAGCTGACCCGACCCAAACTGTGGGGTACTATGCAATGGAAAAGCACCAGGTAAAGCTATATTAACATTTTACAAGAAACAATATTCACAGTAATAAGCCAATACTGTATTCCATACATAAACATTTTTTTTCAGGTATTGAAGAAGAACAGGAAGATCTGAAGCATTTAAGGATAGTTTTGATCGGGAAGACAGGAAATGGAAAGAGTGCATCAGGAAACACAATACTGGGAAGAGAACAGTTTCTAAGCAAATCACGGGCAAATTCAGTGACGACTGTTTGTGAGAAAGGAGTTTGTGAAGTTAATGGTCAATCAGTCGCTGTTGTTGATACTCCAGGTCTGTTTGACACAAAAACACAAAAAGAACAAGTGTTGGAGGAAGTCATGAAATGTGTTTCACTGTCAGCACCTGGACCTCACGCCTTCATCATTGTGTTGAGTTTGGGAAGATTCACTCAGGAGGAGTCAGAGACTGTAGATCTGATAAGGATGTTCTTCGGTCCTAAAGTTGCACAATTCAGCATCGTTCTGTTCACAAGAGGAGATGATCTTAAGGGTGAATCCATAGAGGATTATGTGAGAGAAAGTGAATCTGCTGAACTGAAGAAACTGATCAGAGATTGTGGAAACAGATACCTGTCCTTTAATAACAATGAAACACAAGACAGAACTCAAGTGAGTAAACTAATAAAGATGATAGAAGAGATGAAAACAACAAACCACGGCCGATATTTCACTAACAACATGTTTGAAGAAGCAGAGATGAGCATTCAAAAGAGAATGGAGGAAATACTGAAAGAGAAAGAGAGAGAAATTCAAGCTCAAAAAGAGGAAATAAAAGCCAAACATGAGATTGAAATGGAAAACATAAAGAAGAGATTGGAGGAAGAGAAAAGAAAAGCAGATGAGGAAAGAGTGCAGATGGAAAATAAGTTTAAGGAGCAGGAGGTAACTCTGAGAAAAGAATTTAAGGAGAAAGAAAAAACAGAACAACAGAAACGAGATGAGGAGAAACAGAAACGATTAGAAGAGGAAAAACAACAAAGAGCTGAATATGATCAAATGATAGAAAAGATGAAGAGAGAGATTAAACAACAGATATCACAGTATAAAAAGAGAGAGAAAGAGAGAGAAGAGGAAGATAGAAAGAGAGAAGAGAAATACAGACAAGATCAAGAGAAGATGAAACATGATCAACTGCACATTATAGCAGAATTACAAAAGAAACAAGAGGATGAGATTAAAAAGAGAAATTTAGATGAACAAAAGAGAAGTGAACAAGAAGAGAGAGAGAAACATGAATGGGCGAGAAAAATAAGAGAAGCTGAACATGACAGAAAAGAGACTCAAGAAGTAATTAAACTACAACAGAGAGCATGGGAAGAGGACAAGAAACGACAGATGAGAGAGAGAGAGGAAGAGGAAAGAAAGAGAAGAGAGAGACATGAAGAACAACTAAGAGAAAAACAAGAAGAACTGGAGAAAATGAGAAAGAAATTTGAAAGAGAGAAAGAAGAAGAGAGACAAAAGAGAGAAGAAGAGACACAGAAACAGAGAGAAGCAAAGGAACAGAAAGAGAGAGAATATGAAGAAAAGAAAAATGAAATGATGAAACATTATGAAAAACGTGAACAAAAGAGAAAAGAGGAGTGGGAGAGAAAAAGACAAGATGATGATGAGAGAAGAGAAGAGGAGAGAAAGAGATGGGAGAAAAGAATTGAGGATATAAAAATAGAAAAAGAAGAAGAGATCAGAAGAAGAGAAAGAGAGAGAAAGGAAAAAGAAGAAAAAGAACGAGAAAAAATGAAGCAGGAACATAAGCTGAGACTACAAGAGATGAAGAAGAAACATGAAGATAAAGCCAGAAAACAAGCAGAAGAATTTAATGAATTCAGAGAGAAGAAAGAGGAACATGTTAAAGAACTTAAAGAAATGCTGGAGGAACGAGAGAAACAACACAGATTACTAGAAAAACTTCATCAACACTTACAAAAACAGAAAGGTGAAGAAATAAGAGAGCTACGAGAAGAAGTTAAAAAACTGAAAAATAAATCAGAATCAGGTTGTGTCATTCTGTGAAAGGGACGAGACACAATTATGCCGGTTATAATGGTGAGCATGATATTTTATGTGCAGTATATTGTATATACACATTAATCACATCAAATTTTTTGGCATGCACCCCCATTGTCTAGGGAGCACCCTTTTGTGCCCCTCCAAAGAAAATTTGTGACATAAAACAATCTCAAACTTAGAATTAAACAAAGCATATTAACTGATACAATGTAGTGCTGTTGCTTAGTAGCCTGAGGTTTATGAGTTTATGATGGACTAATGTATTTTTTAAATGTCATAAAACTTTGTCCCCCTGCCTGCCTCCCAGTTTGAGAAAAACTGCTATATACAGTATTTGCTTTAACAGCACACAGCAAAATCACCAGTGTTAAATCTACACTGCTAGTGTTTATATGGGTACCACCAGACCTGGTGTTACCCAGGTCTGGTGGTACCCATATACACCATGAGTGTACATTTAACACTGGTGATTTTGCTGTGCATGTGCCCTAAACATTTCTCTGGGATTCCCACTGTCAATGTAGATGTCTCTTTCAGCTATATTTACATTTAGCAAATGCTTTCATCCAAAACAACTTACAAAGATTAGAAAAAGAGATTTGTCATATGCAGGCTTACAAGAAGTGCTAATACCAAGTTACTAGTTTTCACATTTCATAAACAATAGCAAGGCGCGCCACTCATTCACTGAATGCAAGGTACCGAACGGGGTGTATGTACACTCAAAAAAGAAACTGCTCATGGCCAATCATTGTTTAGCCATGAATTGTTTATTTTAGGTCAATTAAACTATTATACATTCAGAAACAAATGTTTTTTTTTATAAATGTGAAATTTCCAGGTTGTAAAATGTAATGTTGGTGAAAGAACTTGGATAAATTAGTGAAATTTGAGTTTGTGCCTTAAACCCATTGGCATTCTTTTGATGACTATAAATTGTCCATTTCAGGTCAATTAAAATATTTTACATTAATAACCAGATGTGTTGTTGTTTCTTTGGAAAATTTACATTTTTCATGTTGTACGTACTGTAAAAATAATGTAACTTGAATGAACAAATGAAATTTTGAGTTGGTGTCCTGCACTATCAATTACGAACTACACTATTATACATTCAAAAAACTTTTTTTCCTGTTTTTGGATCAATGTAAAATTTCCAGGTTGTACAATGTAATGATAGTGAAGGAACTTGGATAATTAAGTGAAATTTGAGTTTGTGCCATAATCCCAATGGCATTCCTTTGATGAACTTAAATCATCTATTTTAAAACAATTTAAATATTGTACATTTATAAACAGTTGCATTTTTTCTTTGAAGAAATGTAAATTGTTCAGGTTGTACATGCAATGGGTTGTATAGTGCAATCCAACTCTATAGACATCATAGCAATTTCTCAAAATTTCTCTGGGTAAGAAAATGTACCTTTCATTTTATTTTAGGCAAGATTATATATACACAATCTTCAAATCTGCAGTCGATTATTAAATAATAGTACCTATTTAAATTTTTGATTAGCTGAAATCAGAGGTGTGAGTTTCAGGCACGACCAGCGGGTGTCAGCGATTGTTTACCAAATTAAGTATCTCAGCCACACCTAAAACTAAAAACCTCTGGTTAGTTTTGATATATTTGTTTTGGAAATCTAGCCAACAGTCTTTGGTCTCACAAATCTATTATTTTTTTCTTTTATTCACAGTAAAGATCACAAAAAACAAGCTGTTTCTGCATTTCTGATGTTAATCTGGAGTACCTATAGAGTAGTATTACATCCTTTATATCTCCGAAGAGTCGTCTGTTTAATCAGATTTATAAAAGACAGATTAGCTTTCTGTCTTCTAGACATTTCCCTACAAGTATTCAGGGAACACTGACTTTCAACCGTTGATCTTTTTTTATAAATAAAAACTGATGTCCGTCTGATTCTTGTGTTTTTATCCATTACTTATTTTATGAATTTATTAAGGAATCACTAAATGAGATGAAAACTCTTTAACAATCACATTCTGTAAAAATAGCTCTATTTGTGGTAACAGATTAACAGATCTTATGGTCTGCAATGAGTCCGCCTGTAGTTAGCAATTATTTTTTGTTTGAGCTATTTTGTAATAAGAAATCTGATGGTTCAGTATTTTACTAGAATACTACAATTTTTTGTTCCCAATAACATTTCCGGAACCTTTTTTCCAATTGTTTTTGGTAACCAGGAATTTTTTTTACGAAATTGGAACTGTATTTTTAGGTTAGTTTAACAGTCCCATAATGTTAGAATAACGTTCTCCAAACATCAAATCAGATGTGCACACCAAAGGAATAATTGGTTTAATTTTGCTTTCACTTCATTTCCAGAATGTTCTTTGTAAGTTATTTTTAGGATATCTTAAAAAATAACCACCCTGCAATGTTATGGGAACGTTGTTTTATGGTTCCAAAAAATATAGTTATAAAAAAGTTATTTTCAGGTTATTTTAAAGTGCACCTATTTCATTGCTAAAATACAATGTATGTATGCCCCTTATGACATTGTTTCTGCATCTTGTTCACACAGAGGGCATTTCAGGAATGTTATGGGAATGTAACTATAGATAGGTCATTTTTACGGGAGTGGTCCCAGAATATTTACGGGACGTGTTTGCGATCACACATAAGCCTGTCTGCCAATTTTACGGATATTTTTTGGGGACCAAAGCACTGTGTGAATGAGGTTAAAGGTAACACTGAAATTGGTGTACAGTTTTGTTAACTTCACTGTAATCTATTGAATTACTAATATTTAGTTGCATAACCAGTGTTGTTGATAACTGCTGCACATCTTCTATATTTCAGCCCAGGATCCACAGTTCCTTTAAATTTTTAGGTTTTGCTTCAGAAACTGCATTTTTAATTTCACCTCACATGTTTTCAATGGTTCATGGGATTGAGCTGGCCACTCCATAACCTCAATCCTCTCTGTCTGGAATCAAGATTTTGCCCATCTTTATTCTGTGTTTGGGGTTGTTGTCCGGTTGAAACATCCATTTTAGGGGCATTGTCTCTTTTGCAAAGGGCAACATAATCTCTTTAAGTATTCAGATTCTGGCACTTACCTGCCTCCCTTCAATGGCAATAGGGTGTGTGCTCCGTCAGACTATTTATTTAAATTACACAGTAAACTGTATATTGCAATTGGCTAGTTTATGACACCACAAGCTCTCCCCATGATGATAGTGAACCAGGTGTTGTACTAATAAACTTAAAACAAAAAGAAAAAAAATATAGCTGCAAGCAGCGATACGGGGCCAAGCACCATCAGCGCAATGAGCACCCAAAGCACAGCAAAAACCACACGACGCAGCAAATGCGCAAAGCGCAGAAAGCGCGCAATACAGAGCCCGAACCCGAAGCAAAGCAAATGCAGAGCAGAACCACTGCAGTGCGGAGCGACAACAGTAAAGATGGCAAAAATATAACCTGTGTGGAAAACCAGACAGGTCGAGAAGAACGTGTTAAAGGGAACGCAAAAGGAAATCTCAATAAGTTAAAGTAAGAGCTGGGATTCGAACCCATGACCTCAGGTTCCCAAAGCACAGCACTAACCGCATGCACCACTGAGTAAACGATTAAACCACTGAGTTGGTGTGTCCAAGCTATAGAAACGAGCTTTAGAGCTATAAACAATGATATCCAGCAATTACCAAAAGTGCAGAAATGACAACAGAGAGCACAAATAACTGAAATACAATGTATAGTATGAAAATCACAAAACTTAAGTGAGAAAAAAAAGTTAAGACAAAAACCACTGCACATGGGATTCGAACCCATGAACTCAGGTTCCCAAAGCACAGCAGTTACGGCATGCGCCACTGAGTAAACAATTAAACCACTGAGTTGGTGTGTCCAAGCTATAGAATAGAGATTTAGAGCTGTAAACATTGATATCCAGCAATTACCAAAAGTGCAGAAATGACAACAGAGAGCACAAATAACTGAAATACAATGTATAGTATGAGATTCACAAAACTTAAGTGAGAAAAAAGTTAAGACAAAATATCACTGCACATGGGATTCGAACCCATGACCTCAGAATCTCATGGCATGTGGTTAACCAGATGCACAACTCAGTTAACACAGCTCAAAGGGCAGCAAAAAAACAGCTTAGGTGCTGCAAGGATTGACATGTGCCAATCAACTCAGATGCAGAACTGACAGTGCAGAGCAGAACTAACAGAAATACAATGTATATGAGAATCAAAAAGCTCAAGTGAGATTGAAGACAAGAAGATCATTCTGTATAGTAATGCTATACAATGTAATATACAGTCACATTAATTTACTATGACAAATAGACAATGTCACAGGCACGGTCAACTTTGGAGTGGTATTTCTAAGAAAGAGAACAGAATATCAAAAATCTGTTCGGTCATTTCTGTGTGGATTGCTCCAAACATTATACGAGCAGTACCTGGCATAAAATAAACAAAATTTGTAAAAGGAGTAGCGAAAAAATCATCTACCATATGCTTTACAATAACACATGAACAGAATGTTGGAAAATGACAAACGAGGTATCGTTGCAATCGGCATAAACCAGTGAATACAATTTCACAAAGAAATTAATATCAGACAAAGTATTCAGAAGTTATAAGCAGTTCCATAAGAACTGTTATAGTTTATAACCCATAGGTGGCGCTGTACTCTGACTTCCCAGGTCCCTTCAGGACATCATGTCGAAGCTCCTTACTAATTTTTGCGCGGATATGTCCAATAGTTCAAAAAATATAACAAATTATGTGAAATTTCAAAATGGCGGACAGGCGGTTCGGTCAAACCCGGCATAATACACATCGGCAGATGCGGCATGAGGTAAGCAATCCATAGACATCAAGATCATAATTTTCTGACAAACAGTTCAGAAGTTATGGGCAAAAATAGCCTATTTTCATATCTCATGACCCATAGGTGGCGCTGTCACCAAATTTGGCATGAACCCCAAGTTCATGGTCCACATGAAGTGTACCAAATTTCATTTCAATTGATCAAAGAATGACCGAGCTACAGCTTCAGAACCATTTTTGCATCAACCTCGTTAAGTTTGCGCATTTATTACTTTTGAACAAAGATAAATATCAAAATTCTGTTCGGTCATTTCTGTGCGGCTCACTCCAAAGTTCACCTGTGCCAAATTTCATAACAATTGAACCAAATTTGAAGGAGGAGTAGCGAATAAACAGAATACTGTACATTTCAAAATGGCCGCTACTGTAATGGGTGGAGTTTTACTGTAAGGTATTAAAAACAACAAGCATGAGGAGAGCAATCACGTGTACTAAGTAGAATTTTCATAGATCAAGCGGATCAGCAGTTATAACCATTTGAACATTGAATTTTTGCACTGCTGGTGGCGCTATAGAGTTAGGACTAGAGACCCCATTTTTGGTCACATGACTTTTTAAGACCACCACTACAACTGTGCCAAATTTCATCATTTTCCTACGTACGGTTCATAGGGCTGCCATATACTCCCATTGGGGAAGAAGAAGAATAATAATACTGACAGTTCCAATAGGTGCCTCAGCACCTTCGGTGCTTGGCCCCTAATTAGTTCAGGAGCTTCAGTACAGAGAGAGAAACGAGATGAAGATGCAGAACAATGAGGAAATAAAGCTGTACGAACTGAGCGATATTGTTATTAGTTAAACATTTACTTAAGCTTTCATGAGATTTTTTTGTTTTCAGAAATGAAACAACACTTGGTAAGTGAGCAGATAATCTATCGTGGATGGTTGTGACGATGAGACGTTATGTGACATCGTCCCCTTTATGTGACATCGTCATCCTTGTTAGGTTTTATGTTTATGATGTGCCCGGGGGGGTCATTAATATTGTATATGTTCACATTCAGATTTACAGAGTTGTGATCATCATGCATTTACATACATCCCATTCAACTTATGCACGGAGATGCGGTGGTGTATAGTTGTGGTTAGGTGCACATAATCGCAAATATCACAACGCACTTCAATACAAATAACTTTAAAACTTTTCGGACATTAATGACAAAACACACTCGTTTAGTTTTACATTACCATTTATTGATTTTATGTTTGGGTTTTCCTGTCGCAGCCTCCGTGGCGTGTGTGTGTTGTAGCCGTCCGCTTCCGGGTGTGCTGTGCGTCCTACTAAGGGGTCGTGTGCCCGTATGAATGTACATTTAAAGTTCCGGACGGGACTATTAATTGTTAATGTTTCGGGCCGTTTTTGTTTACTGTTATAAATTATATTTATATCTTTAGTTTGATGTAAATGTGTTAATTGTATGCTTTATAAATATTCTGTTATAATGTAATGTGAGTTTCTCCCCCTTCTGCATACATTTATTAATTTACTGGTGGGTAAAATGGGGTATACAGATGGTGCGGTCTGGTAATTAGACGTGGGAAACCTCTCTATATAAGACAGTGGCTTGCAGCCTTTGAGGAGAGAGGTTGGGGGCTAGAGAGTTAGCCGAATGGCTGTTTGCTGTAAAGTAGCAACATGGGCTTTGTTCTTAGTTAAAAGAACGATGGCATATTCTGATAATTGAATTACTTTTTCTTTTTCATTATCTTTATCTTTTTTTTTATTTTAAAATGTTAGTTTTCTTTAGAGTATGGCCACAGATGTTTAATTGGACTACAAAAGTTTTGCAAATAAAACTCACGTGAAGAAGCTATCCTGCTATCTGCTTGCGCCTTCTTACCATTTCCCCCTTTCCCTCATGGTTACATTACCACACATGGTGGCAGCGGTTACTCCATTCCAGTAGGGGGCGCAGCAGCAATCCAGGATGGGTCCCAAGAAACAAACGTCGGTGAAAGCGTCTGATGACGTTCATGAAGAAATCCCAGATCATGGGGCAGCTAGCATGTCTCCACAAGAAGGCAATGGTGAGGCCATACAGCAGCTGTCCAGGACGTTACATTCCTTTATGCAGTCACAGCAAGCTAGAGAAGATCATCTGCAAAGGGAAGCCCAACGGCAAGAGCACAGGTGGCGAACTTTACAACATCAGTTTACACAATTGCAGAATGAGGTCCAACTGCGGAGCCAGGATCAGATGGGGGGTAGCGCAGCTCAAGACGCTTCAATAACATCTGCTGGTACACATCCATTTCATCGCATAGTCCATCACTCCCAGGGTGGGGCTCAAGCAGCCCAAAGCACCGATTCTGCACAGCCTTCTGTACAAGCTTCAGCATCGGGACAGTGGCAAGGATCTCCATACATGGGATGGCAAGGTCCAAAAATGTTACCACTACAAGAGGATGAGGACATTGAACATTACTTGACCACCTTTGAACGGATTGCTCTGGCTTGGAGGTGGCCCAGACAAGACTGGGCATTGCACTTGATACCACTCCTCACAGGTAAGGCACGAGCGGCCTATGTTGCTATGGACATTGCTGACACTCTGAATTACGACCTAGTGAAAAAAGCTGTGTTGCTTAAATACGAAATCAACTCAGAGACATATAGACAGAGATTTCGATTTAACTTTGTTCAGGAGGGTGAAACACCCAGAGAACTTCAAGCAAGGTTAAAGGATCTTTATGACAAATGGATGACACCAGGACATCGATCTAAGGAGGAAATTGGCGATGTTATCATTTTGGAACAATTCCTCAAAGTCCTTAACCCTGAGATCAGGACGTGGATTAAGGAGCATAACCCATCTTCCTCTAAGCAAGCTGCGGAGCTGGCAGAAACATTCATTTCAGCACGACGTTTTCCCTATCAACTGGGATACTCTCAAGGCAAGTCCAGCAGCTTGCCAGGTAAGTCTGGGGTGGGTTACGGAAGTGGTCATAACATACCCAAAAGCCCAAATTTCACATATACCCCTCAGGCTAAAGTTTATAATACCGCCAATCGCCAACAAACCTCTGATAGGCAGCCTAAGGGCAGACCTCCACTTCTGTGCCATGCATGTGGCCAGCAGGGGCACAAGAAGGCAGATTGCCCAATACAGGTCAGTAGCACACACCTTTGCTATACTCCTAGACCTCTAGACCCATATATTGAAGCAAAACACAACATTGACACTGTAGTTTCAGTGAAAATAGGAAGCGGAACGTTCAAAGCGCTGGTAGATACAGGCTGCAGTCAAACATTGGTCAGACAGGAATGCTTGGATAGTGTACATGCATCCTATAAGGGTAGTTTAAAGGTTCAGTGCATTCATGGTGATGAAAGGGAATATCCCACAGTTGATCTGAACATTCAGATTGAAGGACAAACCTACTGTTTGACTGTTGGTGTTGTTGATAAAGCTCCCTATTCTGTTGTGTTGGGTAGAGATGTTCCTGTGCTAGCTCACTTGCTACGTGATGACAAAGAGGTAGCTGAAGTAAGAGTAGTTACAAGGGCACAGTCAAAACAGCTTCTGGATCCTTTACCTTTTGCAGAGAGTCCCAAAGAAAAGAAAACAAGAAGAGAGAAGCGGCAACAGAAAGTTAAAGGCACAACAATGGTTGAACGTCTTTCCAAACCTAGGGCAGAAGATGTAGAAGTTATACCACATAATATTGTGGAGCTGCAAAAGCAGGATGCTACTCTGCAGCCATTGTTTGCAAAAGTAGGTAAAAAGGATGTCTTGAGTAGTGTGACAGACAGGGACCAGTTCGTGCTGAAAGACGAAAGGTTGTATCGGCAAGGTAATGCTGGACAGCAGTTAGTAGTGCCTACTCCCCTGAGATCTATGATTCTGAATATGGGTCACTCCACTCCTTGGGCAGGTCATTTAGGCCAACAAAAGACACTGGCTAGGATATCCAACAGATTTTATTGGCCAAGGCTATATATGGATGTTATGGAGTTTTGCAAGTCATGTCCTGAATGTCAGCTGACAGCCCCTATCAAAAAGGGAGACAGGGCCCCCTTGGTTAGCCTCCCTATCATTGATGTGCCATTTACACGTATAGCTATGGATGTCGTAGGTCCCCTAGAGAGGAGCAGAACAGGGAATCGCTACATATTAGTTGTATGTGATTATGCAACACGATACCCTGAGGCTTTCCCTCTCAAAAAGGTTAAGACAAGGCAAATTGTAAATGCACTCACACAGCTGTTCTCACGGGTAGGAATACCTAGGGAAATATTGACAGACCAAGGCACAAACTTTACTTCTAAACAGATCAAGGAAGTTTATTCCATGCTAGGCATTCACCCTATCCAGACCACCCCGTATCACCCCCAGACTGATGGCATGGTTGAACGTTTCAACCACACCTTGAAGTCTATGCTGCGCAAGTTTGTCTCAGACACAGGTTCAGATTGGGATCAGTGGCTACCGTACCTGTTGTTTGCATATAGAGAGGTCCCTCAGGCCTCTACAGGCTTTTCACCATTTGAACTGCTTTATGGTCGCCAAGTTCGTGGGCCTTTGGATGTCCTTAAAGAGGCATGGGAGGGGGACAATCCACAAGAGCAAACCAACATTGTATCATACATTCTTAAAATGAGACAGAAAATGGATTCCTTGGCTGAACTCGTCAGAGACAACATGCTCACAGCTCAGCGACAGCAGAAAATGTGGTATGACAGATCTTCAAGGAAAAGAGTTCTTAAACCAGGCCAAAAGGTTTTGCTCCTCCTACCCACATCTGACACTGGACTTCTTGCAAAATGGCAGGGACCGTACGAGGTCCTGAAGAAGGTGGGAGAAACCAATTATGAAATCAGTCTACCAGATCGTCGTAGAAAGACTCAGGTATTTCATGTTAATCTACTCAGACCATGGCAGGACCGAAGCTGTTCTGTATCAGAGCAAATGTGGGCTCGGTCAGTGGACAGTGAGGAAGAAGAGGAGGAACAATACTTTCCAACTAGCCAAGACCACAACACCTTTCCCAATCTTAATCATCTGTCAACTCAACAGAGGCAGCAAATTGAGGCGATAATACCAACAGGTCTCTTCAGTGATAAACCAGGAAGGACGGACGTGACTCAACATGGCATTCGACTTCTGTCGCCAGGGCCCATACGTCAGTCATTCTGCCGAGTCCCAGCTCGCCTCATCTCCGACTTAAAAAGGGAAGTTCAAGTCATGTTAGATCTTGGGGTGATTGAACCATCAAAAAGCGAGTGGTGCAGCCCAGTGGTTCTTGTACCCAAGAAGGATGGGACCTTAAGGTTCTGTGTTGACTTTTCTAAGCTAAATGCCATCTCTGCTTTCGACCCGTACCCCATGCCTAGAGTTGAAGAGTTGGTGGAACGGCTTGGAAAGGCAAAATTCTTAAGCACGTTAGATCTGTGTAAGGGTTATTGGCAGGTCCCGCTGTCAGACGCTGCCAAAGACCTGACTGCTTTCCGAGCCCCATCTGGATTATATCATTTCAAGGTCATGCCTTTTGGGCTGCATGGAGCCGCAGCGACTTTCCAGCGGCTTATGGATCAAGTTCTTTCAGAGACTGCAGATTTTGCTGCTGCCTATATTGATGATGTAGTGATATATAGTGCATCCTGGGAAGAACATTTAGGGCACTTGGCTGAGGTGTTCCAACGTATAAAGGCTGCTGGACTAGTGGTTAATGCAAAAAAGTGTAACTTGGCAAGATCAGAAGTTTCTTACCTGGGGTATGTGCTGGGAGGAGGGGTCATCAGACCCCAAGTTCACAAGGTTGAAGCAGTACGTTCCTGTCCCCCTCCAACAACAAAAAAGAGAGTGAGATCTTTCTTGGGCCTACTTGGTTGGTACAGGCGCTTTATACCTAACCTTTCCAGCCGAGCGGCGGTGTTGACGGACCTTACTCGAAAGGACAAACCACAGAAAGTGATTTGGACCCCTGAATGTCAGGAAGCCTTTGAGGATTTAAAGGGCTGTCTGTGTCAAACACCCGTTCTGCAAAGCCCAGACTTCGATCTCCCTTTTACGGTACAAACTGATGCTTCGGGAGTGGGTCTTGGGGCAGTTCTCCTACAGGGCGAAGGTAAGGACTCTAAACCTGTGCGATACATAAGTCGCAAGCTGTTTCCCCGAGAGACTAAATACTCCACTGTGGAGAAAGAAGCTCTGGCTATTAAGTGGGCTTTGGACACATTGAGATACTATCTTATTGGGAAAGAGTTCACTCTAGAGACTGATCACAGAGCTTTGCAGTGGCTCAAACGAATGAAAGACAGCAATGCGAGGATTACCCGCTGGGCTTTATCTCTCCAGCCATTTAAGTTTGAAATCAAATATAGAGCCGGGGCCCAAAATGTTATAGCTGACTTTTTGTCCCGTCACTCTGAAGAGTGACGGTCTTGTGGGGGGGGGTGTGTGACGATGAGACGTTATGTGACATCGTCCCCTTTATGTGACATCGTCATCCTTGTTAGGTTTTATGTTTATGATGTGCCCGGGGGGGTCATTAATATTGTATATGTTCACATTCAGATTTACAGAGTTGTGATCATCATGCATTTACATACATCCCATTCAACTTATGCACGGAGATGCGGTGGTGTATAGTTGTGGTTAGGTGCACATAATCGCAAATATCACAACGCACTTCAATACAAATAACTTTAAAACTTTTCGGACATTAATGACAAAACACACTCGTTTAGTTTTACATTACCATTTATTGATTTTATGTTTGGGTTTTCCTGTCGCAGCCTCCGTGGCGTGTGTGTGTTGTAGCCGTCCGCTTCCGGGTGTGCTGTGCGTCCTACTAAGGGGTCGTGTGCCCGTATGAATGTACATTTAAAGTTCCGGACGGGACTATTAATTGTTAATGTTTCGGGCCGTTTTTGTTTACTGTTATAAATTATATTTATATCTTTAGTTTGATGTAAATGTGTTAATTGTATGCTTTATAAATATTCTGTTATAATGTAATGTGAGTTTCTCCCCCTTCTGCATACATTTATTAATTTACTGGTGGGTAAAATGGGGTATACAGATGGTGCGGTCTGGTAATTAGACGTGGGAAACCTCTCTATATAAGACAGTGGCTTGCAGCCTTTGAGGAGAGAGGTTGGGGGCTAGAGAGTTAGCCGAATGGCTGTTTGCTGTAAAGTAGCAACATGGGCTTTGTTCTTAGTTAAAAGAACGATGGCATATTCTGATAATTGAATTACTTTTTCTTTTTCATTATCTTTATCTTTTTTTTTATTTTAAAATGTTAGTTTTCTTTAGAGTATGGCCACAGATGTTTAATTGGACTACAAAAGTTTTGCAAATAAAACTCACGTGAAGAAGCTATCCTGCTATCTGCTTGCGCCTTCTTACCATTTCCCCCTTTCCCTCATGGTTACATTACCACAATGGTTAATACTAAAGACATTGGCATTTTATTCAATCATGATGGGTAAGGGGGAATGCAAAGAAGCAGAAAAGTTGAAGCAAAGCCACAAAATGTGACTGTTTTTTGCATTTCCCCATGACATGACCACTGACAACAATTGCTTTTCAGCTGAAGTTTGGGAGCAGGTGGGTATTTGAGTGTAAACAACCAACACACAGTGTAAAAATGTTTGTAAAAAAAAAAAATTTATCTTGAAGAGAAATCTTCAAAGAGGAGTTTAGTTCTGCCCCTAATAGATCACATCTGACACAAATAATGAAGATCTGTTAGAACACCCAGGACACTGAGCAGTGAGGAACCCAGGGAAGAACCAAAGTTCAGTATAGGCTCCCTCATGGGTTTTCTTCTTTTAGTAGTTTATCTTCACTTCACTGATCCTTGATGTCAAAACTTGGGTGTTACAAAGAGTTTGATTCCCATATGAGTTACACCTTACAATGTTGAGCTCTTAAAATTTGTAAACATTTCATAAGTTTGACATACCGAATCTAACACTTTGATTTTGTTTCAAGTTTACTGTTGAGATGTTTGAGGATCTAGGTATCTGAATTGTTCACAGCTCAAGCAGGATGGGTTTCTCCAGTGAGGAACTGGTGTTGGTCCACCATGCCCAATGAGAACTGTAAGAAAACCAAAGCTAACCTATTAAAGGGGCTATGTTTTGGTTGTACAATCACTTTGTATTTCATATTTTGTATAATATGAGTGAATCCAGTGTATTTATCTTAATGTGATGAATGGGCCGTTTGATCAATGGTATTAATTTCTTCTAAAATATGAAATCCCGTTTTTTGCAGGCTCATCAAGGATATTGTGGTTTTCTATATGGACATCCACACACGAGATACAGTAAGAGTGAGCTCATGACTTTTTTCTGCTGTCAGTGTAGATGACATTCATTTAATGTTTGTCAGATAACAGGTCTCGTTGGTTTACTTTGAGATAAAAGCCGTACTGTAGTATATCACAAAATGTTAATCTGTCCCCTCCTGTAACCTTGAGGAGGTTTGTGAAAGTTTGATCTAATTTAGGTTTCTTAAAAGGTAATTTTTGCTTTTAATGTAATATCATTGAAATGTATATTCCTCCTCCTTGATCAATTTGTATTTCTTAAAGCCTGTCTGTGTCTCCAGCACCTCCTGAGAGTGGGACTTCAGTGCTCTGCCCAGGGACAGGGAATACTGTATCTCACCTCTAGTGGTAAAATATTTCCATCTTCATTTTCTAGATGATAATAATTCAGTGTCTGCTTCTGAAATCGCTAAAATGCTGGTTTCGAAGGCAGCATTCCAAGGCATGCAGGTATCAAGGCAGGTCTGAATCCAATGCTTCCTGGCTTCTGAGATACCTTCATTGTCTTGTCTCATACTTCTATACGTGGGCATGCACAGGGATTGTAATTGGTCAAGCCTGGTCAAGTTTGAAAAAGATAAAATGGTGGCCAAGAAGCACCTGGAGCACTAATTTAATTTTTTTTATATTTTTACGGCAGTAGGACACTGGCTAAGATGCCTGTTACAAACGCCCTAGTTATCTGTGATTTATTATTCAGAGCATGGAAATATCATGCAGCCACCATAGTTGAATGTGCACCGAGAGCCAAAGCATCTCCGCAACCCAGAGATCATTAAAGATTATCTTAAAGAGGTGTGTGAACTTTCAAAAACACTGTCAGACAATGTAATATGCTCTGGTCTCCGCCCCACCTATTGAGTTGATGAGATTTACAGTAGATTATTGTATTGAAGGTATTTTTGGAGGAGACCTGGCTTGCTAAATGCCATGTTTGTTTGCCAACGCAATCTTACTGTAACTACAGTCAAATCAAATACATATTGATTTGGAGAGCATTTTAAAAGTATGACATTTGCAGGATTAATGATACCAACACCTGTTATGTTAAAAGAGCAAGACAAAATTAATTTCTAATGTATGGAAGAAATCTAATGTCAGGATCTCTTTAAGCATCTGATAGCATTTTGTTCTGTAATCGGTGCCGATGATGTCTCATTCGTAGTAACAAGCGGAATTGAAAACGTCTTTTCTTTATTGTACATTTGATCTGTTGCAGTATGAAGTGTTTTTTTTTTCAGAATGAAACGCCAATAGAAGACGGTGCTTGTGCTATGATTTTATTTTAATTTAAATTTTATTTTTTTAAGAATTTAAATTTTAAATCCATTTTTAATCATTTATATATTTATTTATTTAATTTTATTGTATAATCTATATTGTATATTTTATTTTCTGTTTATTGTATTTTAAATTGCATAATGTATTTTATTGTAAATTATTGTAAAACTTGTGCAAATCATCCCATCTTTAAGGTTAAAACAAAATATTTAATTAAGCTTTACTTTCTACAAAATGTATTTAGCATATATTTAAAACATATTTTTGCCCATAGAAATTTATTAATTTAATCTTTTTTGTCATATGGGTAAAAGCATCTCAGGATACACCTTTATAATGCTAAACAAATGTCAGTTTACTCATAGAGAAACTCTGAGTTTCTAAGTTAGTGTGATTTTATTTTTATATTATTTTTTATAAGTGATACAACATTTATTGATATAACTATATCGTTATTTAGACGAATACTACTTTATGTGTGTGTTTATTTTGGGCGTTTTTACAACTGCGTCAACTCGGGTACGTATTCACTAACGGCCAATCAGAGAGTAGCAAATCACGACTCAGCAAATCACAGAGTAGCAAATCACTATTCAGCCATTCAGAGAGTAAATACAAGCTGCATGAGGACAAACAGGAAGTGAAAGTGAGTCGCCTTGCGTCGCGCTTGTACTGAGGAAAGTTTCAAGTAGATATTTACGGTCGTTGACGTGACACAATCAGCATGTAAAGTAAGTGTTTAACCACATAACTAAAATGTAATCACGTTGCTTAAAAAGCACACGTTTATTGGCTTTTAATATGAGTTTATCTTTGTACAATTTAAAAAAGTTTCCTGTTTCGGTGTAATCTCTGAACAACCGCGGGAATTAATTTCACTCATAACGTTACAGTCGTAATACGATTTGACATATTATGAAGTGCCCTTTAAATATCATATTATAGGAATTTAAAAGTGATTTTGTACCTTGTTTTCACCTCATACAGTTACTAATACTATATTATTATATTTATAAGTTGTGTACGTTACACTATCGTCTCTGATGGCATTCTTTACGTCACAAAAACGTTGGTGCTAAACACTCTTTTTGTATATAAGTAAATGATTCTTGCGTGATTCTTCTGTTTTGAGTTATAAATATCTTATAGTGTATCTTTGGAATTTAGTTTTTACACAACTGTTAAATTCCTTAAGTCACATGAACATCTCGATTCAGAGTTCCCAAAAGGCTATCATGCCATATTAACTTAAGCGTAACTGCACAGCAGTATTTAATGTGAATATATTTGGCTTCCCTCATACCTACAGGTGCTCGTCCCTCTTCTGATTGGTCAGCAGGGGTTTAGATTCTCTGGATGTCATGGCAACAGCATCCAGCAGATCATGGATGTGAGTGATGCGTCTAACAGTGGTGTGGACCCTGCAGATGATCTTACATCATTTGAGATTGTCAATCTGTCCAACCCAGGACTGCTGGATTTCAGTGAAGACAACGGACAAATCCAGGAGTCAAAGGACAAGGCCAAACTCAAAACTAAACTCATTTCTGCATGGAATAATGTGAAATATGGAGGTATAAAGGGATAGTATTACTTTTCTTATCAACAAAATTCTTATAAATGGGGAAATTATTGACACAGTCACAGCGTGTAGTGATAATCCTATTGTAGGACATGCTTTTAAGTAAAGATTTTTGTCTGAAAACTGTGTGCTCATTAAATCTCTCTATCTCTCTGTTGTTTATTGCAGGCTGGTCTTTGAAGACCAAACCACGTCTAAGTAAAAGCACTCCTTTGTATTTGCTGGGTCAATCCTATCAGCTCAACTACATCGGTAAGAGTAGATGAACTTTTCAATTCCCACAAATGATGTTTGCCTGAAGTACTTCTTTTTTCTAATCTATTCTAATCTCTGGATGTTTGTGGTGTTTGTGCTTTTGTTGTTGTAGGAGAGCGAGAGGGTTTCAGACGGGCATTTTCATCCTTGCTGTGGATGACCTATAGGAGAGGTTTTACACCCCTCGATGGCTCCGCCCTCACATCTGATGCAGGATGGGGCTGCATGCTTCGCAGCGCACAGATGCTGTTAGCTCAGGGTCTAATGCTACACATGATGCCTGCAGGTACACACATACATGCACACACACTAGGCCGGCTCGATATTGAACTAATATTGCAATGTTTTGTTTTTCTGTGATGTGAGAAATGCTGGATGACTTCACCAGATGACTCATAAAAGCTCAGTTTAAAGCTGACATAACACAAGACGTTTTTGCCAATCTAATGTTAATCTTGCTTATATATAGAGGAGTATTTCATCATTCATATGTCCAAAGAGTCTTTCGTGTTGTCAGATTTATAAAAGAAAGAACAGCCTTTCTGATTTTTGGCGGAAAAGGTCGAACACTTGAAGGCGTGCGGTGGACGGAGTTAAAGAGTTACGAGTACGCGCAGCTTTGGATACTACGTTTGGATTCACAGCCAACATAGATGGAAATCAAACTTTAAAAAAAACTTTTTTTTAAATAACCAGCCTTACATTATACATATGATCCAGAATCGGATACTGAGTCAGTAATGGACGAACAGGAACAACAGCGGCAACGATTACAGCAGAACGTCTCTATCTGGTAATTAATCCTTGTTTGTTTATCCTCTATTTTATAAAAAAAACCAACGTAATCCATTTTTTTACTGCATTTGCCCGTTTTAAAAGGTGTAAATGTTGTAAATGCAGTACATTGTCAACTGAGGCGAAAAATGTTTGCTGTTGTTCGTGTTTATTTACATTACATGCACGATTTTAAACAAAACAAGTGAGATGTTGATTTACTTACGCCTGTAGTTGTGAGTCCTAAATGGGGTCTTCTGAAGTTTTGACCGCCCCAACAGTTGTAAACAAGTGAAAAATTCGGAGTCGATCTGAGCCTTGTTTGTAAAGCAGTCCTTTCCGAAATGCAGCCAGGGAACAAACAAATTCATTCGCAATTATGTTGCTGTCCGGGTAAAACGAACTGCATTCAATGTTGTCTTAAGACAGGGAAAGCTAAATAAGGTTTTCTTCTCCTCCTTACATCTAAAAACACACTTCTTTTGTTGAACTATCTTGCTTAATCAAAGTTGTCGCTTGCTGTGCAGTGATACTGGTGACTTCTACTCGACAGAGCAATGTTAATGCGCGTTTTCGCTCTCACTTGACGTTAGGGCTGCACGATTCAAGCTAAAATGTGAATCCCGATTTTTTCCATGGGAATTGAGATCCCGATTCTCTCACCCGATTCTCTTTATTTTAACAAAAACATTTATTATGCACTTAACTAAAAAATGTGCTACAGGACTTTCCGTTATAATAACGTTTCTTAAAAGTCTCTTTTTCTTATTTTAGACCCCTTAAAATTTAGAATAATTTAAAATTTGTTAGCTGTTAAATTGCACCTGTGCTTTTTGTACTATCAAACTGGCCAACCTTAAAATTTTAAAAACACTAACGTTAAACCTTTAAAAGACTAAAAGATCAACATTTTGAGGCATCAGAGAGAAACGCAGACATGTAACAATGTTCCCCTCGTGCGAAAAACCCTTTCTAATGGGGAACGCAAAGAGGCCGTTTCTCAATGTGAAGGCTGCAGCCTCTCTGGAGGTCGCATTTCTAAACTGCGCATCATAAAGACTGTCTAATTTCAGAATATTAACAATTAACGTTATAAAGATGACTAATATTTTTAGTTAATAATAAATTGTTGAAGTATGTTAATGACTTGCGAATGTAATGCTCCGTTGACTCAAATGAACCAGGCTTGAAGACGTATACAGCCTGCATGCGACCTCCTGAGGTTGCAGCCTTCCGATTTAGAAACGTCCGGAGCCTGAGGTAAATAATTTCCTTGCCTTTTTTCTAGAGCCCGACCGATATGCATTTTATGGGTCCGATGCCGATACAGATATTAGGGAGTAAAAAAACACAGATAACGATATATCGGCCGATATTCTTTATGTGTATATTATATTACAGTACACATATACTACAGTATATTATACTACAGCAGGCTACTGTACATATAATACCCTATATACATTAACAGAATATACTATATATAAATACTTTTTTTGCAATGATCACTCACAAATGTGGTGATCAAACACTTAAAATGACGTGACAAAGATATGTAATATAGGCAGGTGTGTTTTACAAGTTAACCAAAAACTTTATTATCCAAAATGATTCTAATATAAGTGCATAAAACAGTAAACTTGACTAATTATAAATAACTTTAAAACACAAACAAAACAAAATACATATAACTTAAATGATTGTCAGTTTTGACAAGAATAATGTTATATTGGGCTTATTTTGAAAATGGAAACTTATAAAGTCATTGTTTATTTGCTTTACAGTAAGTTATGTACTTCACAAATTAATTAGAAACTTACTGTTAAGACGACAATGCTTTACTGACAACATACTGATGTAGGCTTATGTTTAATGTACTGCACAACGTTTTTATGACGCGAACCCACAGTGTTCTGCCGGTACTTTAAACTTTTATAAAACTAAAGCGTCTGCTCTCCGCCTCTTTAATTTAGCGAGGGTGTAAAGTTGCGCAAGTTTATTTAATCAATTGCTTTGAAATGAGCATATAAGCATCTGTACTCCCACAGACTGCGCGTCAGTTTAAGCGTGTCCTTTCTCCGCCTCGCGTCATTTCTTCCTCTTGCGTTTTAAACAACTCGCAAGTGGACAAAAGAGACGGATTAAAAACACCAAATGTAAACCGGAATGTGTCTTTCTCGCCCACTTATAATCCAATCGACCAAAGCGCGTCTTAACACCAGGTGTAAAATGTTGTGAAGAAACCGCGTGACTGCCACCACCTGAACTGAGGGACTGACTGAAGTGAAGGGGGGTTGGCTGGTGTCACTACAGTGAGTGACCTGGGTCACCATTAGCAACCAGTAGGGCGCACTCTGCTGGACAAACAAGTACTTACATCTTTCAAAAGCATTTAATGTCTTCTGTAAGGAACGTTCATATCGGCTTCATATCTGCGGCTTATACACCGATACAGATATATCTGCGACAGGCTCATATCGGCCGATAAAATCGGCAAAACGATAAATCGGTCGGGCTCTACTTTTTTCGAAACCAATGTTGTTGCATCTTCACTTTCTCCGTCGCCACCAGGATTTTCCACGGTGACACTCGTTTATCCTCTCTTTTTTGTGAAAATTGCCGATCCAGATCCACCAAGTAAACAATTTTTTTTTTTTTTTCACCAAGTAAACGACTGTGTTTAGGTCTGCCGCCTTGTTATACGTCACGCGAGTGACAGCGGAACACCGCAAATGAGATGAGAGAGAGGAGAGAAACGATCGGGTCTGATTGGTGAATGAATAGGGTTTGGTTTTACCCTGTATGAGTGTGTGTTAGCAAGTTTGACTGATATTCTTGGGTTGTTGTAATGTAAATACGTGAACACTTGAACGCAGAAACTGAATACAGGGAAATACTGTAAATGCAAGTGAATCGCCGTCATTTAAAATGAAGATCGCCTATATGTATGAATCGAGATCGTGATTCTTTTTCGATTAATCGTGCAGCCCTACTTGACGTGCAGGGCCAGCGTGCTTTTCTGGGGGTAAAGGCCCATAAAAGGAATATGGGGTCAATCAGTCATAATGGATAACCCCATTCGAAAAAAAAAAAAACTTTCCGAAACTTGTAGGAAAAAGGAGGCGTGAGTTTGGCTCAGAAATACTGTTACAAGCTCAACTGTTTTTTTGACACTTTGCTTATGTTTAGCACGAGGACTACAACTCTTAAACTGTGTTAATAAGTCAGAATGCATGAAATGGCATTACTGTACTGATTAGTCATTAATGCTCTGGATCTATTGCACACAATTTCCTTCAATGTCACAAATTGACAAATAGTGTTTAAAAAAAAAAACACACATTATCAGGGCTTGCAAAATTGCTAGCCTGACGTCCCAGGGCTATTTTGCCTTCCAGTTGGGTTAAAAAAATCTATCTCTGCCCTGTCGGGCTATCTTAGGGAGGAAAATATATTTTTATGCTTTTGCATTCTCTCACAGATTAGGTTGGGTAATTATGTTTTATGTCATTTGGGCATCTGGTATTAAAATTGCGTTTTAATGCACGCTCGCTTTTTAGTTTCACTTTCCATCCACGATTGCTCAAACTGTACAGGGAGTGCACATTACTGATTTGTCATTGATGCTCTGAATCCGTTACGCACAATTTCCTCCAACGTCGTCTTATCAGTCATTACTATATCTCCACGTTATGAGTGAAATGTCCTGCAGCAAGCTTAAACATGATATAGATTGCATATGCAATAAATAGCGAAAATGGTGACAGTTATGACATAAAACCCAGACGAGCAGAGTTGAGACAGGAGGAGTAAGCTGATGTAGATGCTATGTGTTACAATTAACTGTAGCTTAGGGTAAATCAAATATCATTGTTAAGAATTGCTATGTCAAAATATAGCCCAAACATTTGGATCAAGTATTTCAGTACTTGCAAGCTACATTCAGAAGCTCGCATACAGAGAGTTGCATTTCTGACAATGCGCACACAACATTCATTTATTCATGCGTTTTTACCGGACACCTACACACAAAACATTCTCATGTTCTCGACATGTATTCCTGTAAAAAAACAATTATTTATGTCTTGAAGTGCATATAAAATTGGTTGAGAAAGAAATCTAGTTCGTGACAATAGGTTCTATGCCTATGTGATTTCATGCAGAACTCGCTTTTAAAGCCACAGTAGCCGTATGTTCTGATCAGAAAAATAATGTAATCTGTGACTGGAAAACATTATATGATCCAAACTGTGAGTTTTGTTATCCACTGAATCACTATTAAATGGTAATTAGATCTAGTGTGGATATGAGCAGGAACAGTTGGCTCACATTGAAGTCCAGGAATTATCAATATTCTACATTAAAAATAAGGTCTTTTTTACTTGCATTCATTTCGAATGATGGATGAGTCAAGGCGTTACGTGAAATGGCATATCCTCACTTTGTATATAAAGTTAGTTCTTTATTATCAAACATCAGATGCATTAAACAATAAAAATAAACACATTATTGTGTAAGAGAAGTTTAGATGTTCATTGCTCTGCTACAATAAAATAAAATGCATTCTTAAAAGTGCTCTAAAATGAATGTGTTGTTTATACATCTATATACTAACTGAAATAAGTCTACATTTACTGTAACCTAGTAAAAAAGATTAACAATTATGAGTGTTTGGATACGATTTGAAGAAGTGATAATGTGAACGGGGAGGAGAATGTATACATGCATCAGGTTTAGACGATAATGCTTCCATGTTCACTCCTCATTAAGCTTCCTCATGGTACAAGCTTAAAATATTTAGATGTCCTACATAATGCCTGAGCTCCAGGTAACTTGGCTCTTGGACGGAGGAATGAGGAATCATCAATTTGAGTATTGAGAAGCTCCCTGTATCTCTTATCAGGTTGGACGTGGCCTGCGTCACATCATCGGACCAAAGATGATTTGGAGGTCGTGGATCCTCACATGCTGGACGATTCACTCAAAGCGAATCGCCGTGACTCAGGAAAGCCTCGCAGACGCAGTTTGGATACGACGTTGGACAGAGAGACCCACGAGGAGGAAACTCACAGGAGGCTGGTGTCCTGGTTCGGGGATCTGCCGTCTGCCCGGTTCGGGCTGCACCGTTTGGTAGAGTTGGGCAAGGCCTCAGGGAAACGTGCTGGTGACTGGTACGGACCGTCCATCGTGGCTTACATACTGCAGTAAGTGAACAAGATCAGCGGCAGTAAATATATCTCATATCTGATGCCTACTGCACACAACAACGATAGGAGCTTTCTCAATAATCAGTCTGATCTTGTCTGTCAACCCACACAAGTTTATATCAGTTTAGAAGATTTTTTTTATGAGGGAAACAATGCTTGTTAAATCTCACGTGTGTGTTTCAGGAAGGCTGTGACAGCATCTGCGGTCTTGAATCTGGTGGTTTATGTAGCTCAGGACTGCACAGGTGAGCCTATGGCTCTGTCTGGATGTGTATGAGATTGTAGGGCGTCTCATGATTCAGTAGGGTGATGATTACAACAAGCACATGTTGTGTTAACAGATTTCATCACTTCCTGAATAACAGTGCAGAGAGTCGCTACTAAAGAGCAGATGGAAATCAAACTTGAATTTGATTCAGTGTGAAGTTTTCAATGCACATTCAGTTTTTAAGATGCAAAACCACATATAAATATTAATAAAGATAATTTGTTTAATATTGTATTTATTTCCTGTTTCTGTCTGTAGTGTATGTTAGAGATGTGTTGGATCTGTGCGGGTCGTCTGGTGTGGATCCTTCATTGGGGTCCAGGTGGAAGTCTCTTATTCTTCTGGTTCCTGTGCGTCTCGGTGGAGATTCATTAAACCCGTCTTACACACAATGTGTTAAGGTTTTTCACACAAACACACACAAACACAGATCTAAACTCATCATAGAGACTGTCATATTTAACTTGTCATGTTTGTGCATCTGTAGAGATTGCTGATGCTCAGGTGCTGTATTGGGATCATTGGAGGAAAACCAAAACACTCGTTGTTTTTCGTAGGTTTCCAAAGTGAGTCATGTACATGTGTGTATCTGCACATGTGTGTGTTTGTGAATCGGTCATCATCATTGTGTTTGTGGTTTCTGTTTGTCTTGAGCAGATGATCAGCTGATTTATTTAGATCCTCATTACTGTCAAACTGCTGTAGACGTCAAACAAGACAACTTCCCTTTAGAGGTGAGCAGATATTAAAGGGGCAGGTTATTTTTAAAATAAAAATCTTTACTTGTCATCATCATACTGATAATTCCGGTCGCAAACCTCAATCACAATCTCAAACATACTGTGAATCATTTGGTTACAACCAATGATATTTTGTGTCATTGGCTTCAGACATGCATATGCACGTGATATGATTTTAGACTCAGAATATGTTGTGTCCAAGAAGATGAACTCTTTCTCTCTGTGTTTACACAGTCATTTCACTGTAAAACTGTGAGGAAGATGCCGTTTAATCGTATGGACCCCTGCTGTACTCTGGGCTTTTACGCCAGGAGCAGGGAGGATTTTCAGAGTCTCTGCTCAGATGTCACTATGGTAAGATTTACACGTTTTAATGTGTTTTTAAATAAACTTATGTTTTGCTGCATAGGTGAAGTGGATCTAAGACAATGTTGGTGCTATCGGTAGTGATGGGCGAGTTCGAAGCACGCTTCATGAGGCTTCGAAACATTTACGAATCTTTTGTTTCGAATCATTGGTTCGGAGCTTGTTTCAAACTGGTCAAAGTCATGTGATTTTAGCAAATGAGGCTTCATTACGTCATAACTGTTTCGCAACGTTTCGAAAATCCGACGACTCACCACTAGGGGGAGTTGATCACAAATTACCAGTGTAAGTGAACTCGGGTCAGTTTTATTATAAAGGTTCATAAAACATTCATCCTTCTGACTAATAACACTACCATTTTGTCTACTTTTTGTCCACTTTTAATTATGTCTTAGTTAAATTAAATAATTTATTTTTCTTAAAAACATATTTTTAGAACAATCTTGCTATAATTGTGTTTGGACAGATCTTGCTTTTACACTATTTTAACCAGCAGGTGTCGCCAGCGTGTATGGTGTTTCGAATGCTTCAAAAAACTGAATCAATTCACAAAGCAATTGGTTCAATTGATTCAAAGCTTCGAAAAGCTTCATTTTTCCCATCACTAGCTATCGGTAGTCTCAGATATCACATGCACAGACCAACCGCTGACAGATTTAAGGAAGGCAGAAGCTAAATTATAATTAGCTGGATGACTGATTTTTATACAATGTTTAAGAAGTTTTTATTGGTCACATATACAACCATACTCCGTACAGCATAGTAAAATAATTTGGTACAGCTCTCTATTCACAGTATACAAAAAATATATATACTGTAGATTTGTAGGGATGCCCGAAATACATATTATGCAATACAGTAAGTTATTTTACTTCGTTAGTTACTTGGTTATTAACTCCTGGTTTTACAGACAAAGCTTAAGCCTAGACCTAGACTAAGACACATGCTTGAGTTGTCTCAAGTGAAAATAACTTGCACCAACAGATCTTAAAATATGCCAGTTCCATGTTTTTGTCTAATGCCAAATTCAGACTGCACGATTTTAGCCCTGATTTTGACTCGCCGACAGGTTTTGAGAAATTGTCATCCGAAATCACAGGCAAATCGATGCTCGTGTATGCGAGTGACAATCACACAGTTTGAATGATCAAAGACGTGATCTCAGAGAATCACCGGCAAGTAGAAAGAAGAAAAAGACATAAAGATTATGTTTGGAGAGACTCCTCCCCGAACTTCCAGCTGTCCTGTATGTTGCCCTCTCATTGGCTGTAGGTCATCGCCAATGTTATTTTCAGTCAAAACACATTTCACACGGAATGATTTTGAATTGCCGACAGGTCCAGATATTTAGATGCCAAATATCTCATGGGTGTCTGCGTGTTTGGAGACTACCGATAGGTAGTGATATTCATTATGCAATAATAATCTCTCTCTCTCTCTCTCTCTGATGGACAGGCTCTGACATCATCTGAACAGAAGTACCCCATCTTCACGTTTGTGGATGGTCATGCTGAGGTTGAGGGTGGGTGTACCACTGATTCAGTCACACATATAAAGACCAAAGACAAACTGAGCCGGAGACAAAAGAAAAGCAGCACAGATGAATTTGTGCTTTTGTGATATAGACTCTATTTACTATTTGTTACTCCAGAGTAACCTAAGTTAAATTTGAGTCATGTGCTATAAATCACAGCAGGTGCACATCCATATGTCCACAGAAAATGTTTGTAGGGTTACCTAAGCACATATTCAGATTATTTACTGAGTATCTTTGCACATCAGATTATTTAAAGTATTTTTTCATCTACTGTTTGTACCGGCGGTTTAGCAGATTACCATGAATGTGTTCAATGTAATGATGATGATGATAACAACAGACAGTGAGAATCTGAGGGACAAATCCAAACCTGTATTTAGTTTGTATTTTTGTGTCTAAATAGAAATTAATTCAATTAAAATACTTTTACTTAAAATGTGAGAATAGTTTTCTCTTTGAAGTCCACAGTGAAAAAAAATCATAGCCAAACTAAAATAGATACAGTTTATGAAGCCTTTTGCACTAAAAGCATAAGTTTGGTCTCATTTGAAAGCAGACACTTTGAAGTTTATTAAGAAGTCAAAATTAGTTCTTAAATTATACATTTTTAATAAATAGCAAAACATATGTAAAATATTTTTATGAAAAACTGAAACAGGCATTGGATCTATCTAGAAACGCACTGCAGATAAAGCCACAGGTCTGACCAATCTGAAGATGATATAGATCTAAAACTCTGTATTTATGAAATATTTTTTAAAACAATGTCATGTGAATTTATGGTATTTACAGAAAACAACAAAATGCTAAGCTAACTTTATTCACATCTCACAAGCATCCTTTAAGTTTATTGTTCTGTGTGTCAGACAGACCAATTAATTATAAGCATCAGAATGACACTTTAACAACTCTTAATATGCCATTCTAAATATTTATTCTTTTATTATTATAATTAATTACTTATTAATAAATTTCTGTAGTGTTTAATCCCTCTTTTCTTTGATCAAAAGTCTCAATTTACTTTCTGTGTATTAAATGCCTTTTTAAGAAACTGAGGCCTACCTAAAAAGAAGCTTTAGCAGTCGACATTATTCCTAAAAAAAACTATATCTCATATATCCAGAACATGACAGAAGTTGTTTACAGAACAGCTAGTATGTTAGCTTAACACACCATCAAAACGGGATTTATGATAAATCTTATTTTATAACATCAAAAGTTGGGTGCTACCATGTGTGATCTGATGTTGCTTTGGGTCAGCTAAAGTCTATGCTTGCTTACCATAGCATTATAAATATACAATATTCAGATTATGAAAATACCAGACTTGGCATGAAGAACACCAATAAACCATATATAATCTCAATCGTGTTTATTGTCTCCATTCTTCAAAACATCTTTTTTTGCCTGTTATTAAACAAAACAACGATCTCTACGTGATCATGTGTAATGTCATATGGGGGGACCCAATGTTGTACTGTACGGAAATTAAGTACCTTTTGCTCATTCTTTCTATTTGGGGTAGACAAGGATAGTTGAATTTGCAATTTTATCCCCAAGTATATCAATCACAATACCTTAATTAAAGTAACACTCAAAGATTAGATCATACCTGAGCTAAGTTCAAGAAAGCAGATGACTTCTTGTCTTTTATAAAATTTATTAATACAATTTGGTTGTTTGTGATTACAATTGTTTCCGAATTGAATACATCAGAAAATAAAAAGAAGCAAAAATACCCAAGTTAGATAAAAAGAAAAGAAACAAAAATACACAGTCTAAAAATACTAAGTCTAAAGCACACAAGATTTCAGGCTGTCAGACAACAGAGATTCTGGTGGCGTCCACAGTGTTTCCTCTAGGATTTTTTCCAGCTGTGGCGGCAGGGGGCGCCCATGATGATTATAAATCTACATTATTTTTTTTTTATGTAGAAAATAGGCTACTACAGTAAACTAACATGTGTTTTTTATCATTTTCATGCTGTCATTTACTTTTCCTTATATTTATAGCATATTGCTTTTCTATGTTTGATCTAAACTGTATTTTCTTAAAAAATACGTAAGTTTTATAGCTTCATACGGATCTTTCATTGTAGTTTTAATGTAGTGTGCAAGTTCGTGCTCGGGTTTAGCGTTACAGAGCTGTTGCAAAGTCACGCACAGTCCTGTTTGATAATCCGCACCGCTGTGATTGACAGAACACCCGACATCAGCAGCAATTTATTCCACACCCGGGCTGTTTGACATAAAGAGCCCGACCCGGTCACCGCAAATCGCGCAGTTATAGAAACCTTTATGCTCTTCGCAGACAGACCTTAAACACAAATAAGCACGGGGACATTTAAAAACTGTTACCTGTCGGAATCGAGTCGAATTCTGTTCTTGGATGTTAGACCCGCAGTTCACGCTCGCATATTGAGTCCCGACCTGGATCTACAACGCATATAACACGTTAATATTATTACACCCGTTACATCAAATATTAGAAGTTTCACCCGCGGGTACCCCGACCCTGTTGTTTCGTCTGAAAACAGATGAAACAGTCTCACGGTCTGCCTCCAGTTTTTATTACCAACGTCCTTCTCTTCCACGGGAATAAGTTTCCTTCCAAACAGATTCGACCAATGTCTTGCAGTCCTATAGGAGTTGTATTCAGTATTTAGCCTTTTGTTTTTGGACAAACATCTTATCATTTAATGTGAAACTTTGTGAGTGTCGATCTAAAGCACAGAAGATTGACTGACAGCTGAGCGGTCAGCAGCGCGCTGCGCTTATAGCCTATATTCTGAATAACTAATGGCCAGATAAGTTGATAATATGAGTACAGTGATTACAAATGAATGTCCAAAAAACTCGTAATATGTTAAATCGAAAGTTTAATCATGTCATTTCTCGCAGCCCCGCGCTGCGTCCGTGTAGGCTATATGCGCCTTTGAACAGGATACGCGTGATGACCTTGCAACTTAAATTACCCTTAATTTATTGCCAGACAGATAAAAGTAAAATAACATTCGAATCTGTAAATTGTGTATTTTTATTTATGTAAACTCACAATAAGGAGAAAACCTTGTGCTTATTTAAAATCATTAAAAACATGACGTGTTTTCTGCTGCTTTGGTTTTAGAGCGCATCACAAAAAAGAACAGAAACTCAAATACTTTTTTATTCGTTTTGTCAATCTGATAACTATTTAAGTGTAACATATTTCGTGTAGGCTTATTTATTTTATTATTATTTCTCAAAACAGAGACGTAGCCTAATCATCATCCGTTGATTTAAATCTATTTGTGCATGAAACTAAACCCATGGGGGAAATTATGATATTTTAAGAGATTTATTTATAAATGAGTGAACAACGCGAATCCAGAAAGGAATTTTTTTCTTTCTTGCTGGGCGGACATTTCGGTATAGCTTTATTTATTTTGCGAGCTTCCGCCGCGGGTTTTGTCTAGAAGGGATACAGAAAATGCCAAAAAGTTTAGGATTAGATTTGGAGGTAGGATTTTTAGGATGAAACCAGCGGCTCTGGCTACATGAAATACACATACATCCTACAATCTTGTGAAATGTTGTGTTTAGAGTTGGGTTTGGGTGAAGGATTAGGATTAAACAGTGCTCATCCGGCGAGATTTCGTTTGCTGTATCCCTTCTATCCACAACCGCAGGCGTGGCGGGGATGTTTTAGGCGTGGCGGGCCGCCACGGTTGAATGTATAGCGGAAACACTGCGTCCAGATCTGAAAAAGTTCTCCAGCTGCATCAATTTATAGACTAGGTCTCAAGTCCAAGTTTTTTGGTCATATCTAGGGCCCCTTGGAACACCTTTGATGCTTTGATCTTACATTTACTGGGAAATGCCACTAACATCTTCTTATATTTACAGAATTTCTTTGTTTTTCTTCTCCAAGCTCTTCTGCGCTTTCTCCTCCGACAACAGGTCTTTAAATCATGCATCAAAGCATAATGTATCTCTTATGCTTTGTTTTATCTAATACATGCATCAATCTCTCTACTCCCAATAAAACAATAAAAATAAAAACATATGTTGTCTTATTATTAAACATGCAATTTATGAGCTGTCATGCATATATTCCCAACTCCGTGATTATAATACTTTGCATTAATTATTAAATTAATAATTAAATAACAAAAGAAGTATAAAATAACAGAATACAGTTTTCTATTGTTTTTAAGGATTGCTTATAACCAATTTTATAATACTTGACTTATAATTTGAATTTTATAAAAAACCAAGGACTAAATGTAAACTTTTTTTTGTCTTAAGTAGCCATTTTTATGATTTTTTTAAGCCAAGCACCTCTTGACCAGACAACATTTTGATTTAAAATACAGTAAAATAAGAGTAAGACAGTAATTATATCTGATGCCCCACAGCACAATTATTGCTTATAAACATTTATGTATAGCTTTACGCAACTATGTAAATCTTTTAAGTATTAGGCATAACTGTTAAAGTTAAATCAGTTTTTCAGTTCAATTAAAGTTCATTGTGATATTTTTTTAATGTTTCAGTATGTTTTATACAAGTCTAGAATGCCCATTTGTGTCAATTTGTTAGTGATTCTTTAAATGGGATACATGGGCCTGTCCTTCTCTTAAGATCTTTGACATTCTTGGTGGCAGGGAAGCTACAGCTGTTACCCGATTATTTTCGAGGTAAAGTCTGTTTTTTGTTTCATTTTTATCTAAGTCATTGCTGAAAATTAAGTTTTACAGAAGTAGGTAGAGCCAAATGGTAGTAGGTGTTCTAAATTCCTTTTCCTTTGTGTTCTCCTCACACACCCATGGCTCTATCAGGGAACAGTTTTCAAAAGTAGTCTGCAACCTTACAGTCTGTGGATAAATCCAAAAGCTCCAACCTCAGATGAACAGTTAGCGGGACATGGTTGCTCTGGGAAAGTGCAAATGGGTTTCTAACCCAATTCAGTTGTTTAGACTTCATTCTTTCATCAGGGAAGTATAATTTGAAACCAGAAATCACATTAGCCAAGTGTCCATCCAGAAATGTTTTAACTGTGTCCCTCTCCATATTTTACTTAGGAGAAAGCTATCAAACTGGAAGAGACAGTGTGTAGAGATCAGCTGAATGGATTCCAAAACGGTAAAACTCAGATGTTTAACACTTGGGGAGCTGGAAAATTTGCATATTTTCAAAAGAAGCGGAGTGTTCCTTTAAGAAACCACCTGACCATTTTATGGCAACCTCTCCTATCTTAAATTAAGCCTCAATAAATAACTAATAAATTGAAATGTGTTTTAAATGTATGAATTTACTTTTAATCCATCTTTGTGTAGTCCAAAATTCATATAAAACTACTTTTATCATGATTTAAAGAATTTTTTGATTTTCATGATTTGTTTTTAGCACGTTTCAACTTTCTCTCATGTACACCCTGCAGTACATCCTAGGGGTATGTGTACTTGCATTTGAGAACCACTGATATAGAGCATATTTGTTAATTGGAGTAGAGTTTGAACTTAAGCTGGTGCATACAGAATAAATTTTGTGTCTGGTGTGCAACCTATGGATTATAAAAAATGGGTGGGTTGATGTGCAGCCACTCCAGACACACATTTGTGTTTGAACGCCATGCAAAGGTGAATTTTGCATAATTAAATTGAACATAACAGCCTATTCTAAACTAAAAGTTAAAAGGTTGGCAACCTCCTGGAATGTCTGGACAAATTCTTTCATAAGAAATATCATAATGTTAAGAAGATGTTAAGAGGTTTACATTCCTATGATGTGTAGATTATTTTGATCTATGAATGTTTGTTTTGTTCACTAGTCTCTGAACAGTCCAAAGCAGAATGCTGTTCTTAAGAGAAATCATCCAGGTTCTGCCATAGATGCAGGGGGAATCAAAGTCTGAACAAACTAAAGCACATTTTCATTTATTTCTTTCATAATGTTTCTTATAATCTTGTACATACTAAAAAGTGCTGGGTTGTTTTAACCCAGGGCTGGGTCAATATTGGATAGAACACACTGCTGGGTTAAAAATGACCTGATGCTGGGTTGTAATTTAAGTTAAAACAACTCATAATTGGACCATTTTAACCCAGCAGTGTGTTCTGTTCAATATTGACCCATCTCTGGGTTAAAACAACCCAACCCTTTTTAGAGTGTATAGTTGTCTATATGTTTTTTATTATTTACTTAGTTATATGTAAATATATTTTGAAATGTCATTTTTATTTTCTCCCAAAAAGTAAGCTCTTTGAGGCTTTTGTAATTATCTAAACTATCAATAGCTTCCTCTTTTGTGTATTTGCTCCATTCATCTAGAGGCTGGTCCTTGAAAGTTATGTTATAGTGCCGTTCCAGGTTTTTCTGGAATCTGCACACAAACCACTTCCAGTAGGGAAGCTCAGAGAAGTCAGGGATGATGCTCCACTTTGCATAAATCCCTCCTGCTGTTCTGTAGTTTTTATATGGTATCAACTTATCTGATGATTTAAAACTTTTTGGACTTCTGACAACAGTTGAACAAAAATCTGTAGAGAAAGTCTTTGTATCATAATAGACCCCATTAATTCCATTCACTCTATGGAAAGGAACACTGTGATCTCCATCATGATTCTCTATTGTGTTGGTGCAGGAGGCTGCACAGAACGGACACTGAACCCAACAGCACTGACATAAGTGATCAATCAGAATCTCATCTGGTCTGTCATTGAGATCCAGTTTAACATCAAATGTGTCTGTGCTGAACTCTCTGCTGATGTCAGATATTATAGATTGTAGTTCTGTTCTTATCACATCTTCTAAGAGTTTAAAATCATCAACATCATCATGTTTAACTCCACTAAAGTCCTTCACAGAGAATATCAGAACATCTGAGAGCTTCTGTGTGAAAAACTCCAACCACAAATCAACATCTCCTCTCTTCACTTGAACATCTTCAGTAGATTCATGAGCTGCTGTCAGGATCTTCTTCTGCAGGACTTCAATGTTCTGATTCATCTTGGGTTGAATACTGATACTGAACTTATCACTGATGTACTGATGGACTTCATCTCTGATGAAACTTTTGAAATATTCTTTGGGATCATTAATGTAGTTCATGTAATTGTCAAAGTTCTCCTCTTCTGCCAGTCTCTTCAAGATGTGTTTCTCCAGATTTGATCTGTTTTCATTAAGTAATGGGCAGTTTGATCTCATTTCATCAGATAAATATCTGCCAATGTTTTTATAGAGACTCTGTTCAATGGATCTCTTCAGTTTCTGACAGATGATCTCACCAAAAATAGCAGCTGATGTTGCACCTTGACAGTATTTCTGGAAAATACTATAGTATTCATTCCTCTTCTTCTTCAAATATAGAAAAGGATCATTGGCCTCTCTGAACCGTCTGTGTTGATCAGTGATCATTGTGTCAGCTCTCTTCAATACAGAAAATACCAAATCCATGACAAATTCATTTTTGAACTCATATTTCATTGGACCTTTCTCATGTTCTGTTATTCTTGTCTTGATGTAGTCTATGAGTTGTTGAATGTAACTGAAGTTGTACCCAAACTTTGAAATGTTAAATGAAATGACCATCTTTATTGTCTCCTCAGAAACATTTAAGATCAAGTTTCTTATTTGGGTTTCATCCTCTTTAGATATAACAGACACACACTTTATTTTAGCAGCTATTAAAGCATTTTGAACATGTTTTGTAAGTCCACTGGATTTCTTTAACCGTACATAATCTGAATAACTCTGCATAGTAAAAACATCCTTGTTTCCTTTGCAGGTGTCTACAGAAGCACTTTTATTGGTGTTAGTGAATAGCTGTTTTACTTCTTTTAATATGTCAATGTCTTTAATTGGAGTAGCATCTGTGGTTATCTTCTTTACACACTCTTCCCAAAACAAATCAAACTCTTTCTTCAGTATTTCTTCATCATTTGTTTTCTCTCTGAGTTTTAATGCAAGTTCTTTGCTCTTTTCTAAGAGAGTGTTTTCATGTTGTGTCCTCTGAGCATCCATTTTTCTCTTTAGGTCTCGTTGCTGAAGAATTTCATTTAATTTCTTCTTTGTTTCTCTCACAATGTTCTCCTCAAGGTCTTTGACTTTTATTTCAAATGAAGTTTTCCACTTAATCAGAATACCAGCATCTGTGTCTTTCTCAAAGAATTCTGACATTGAGTTTTTCACTTCTTTACTTTTCTCTTTTAGCTCTATTTGAATATCAGTGACCTCAATCTCATGAATTGCTTCATTTTCTATTTTGTTTTGTAGTTTATTCTCAATTTCCAGCATAGTACTACGAAGAGTCCAGGTCCACTTGCTGTATTCTGTCTCCAGTCTCCTGTATACTGAAATCTCCAGAGAATTTTTAAAGCTGAACACAAATCGTTCATTCAGTAAAGCCTCCCAGAGATCTTTAATTCGGTCACACAGGTGTGTCAGCCTCATACCATCTGATTTTGAGGATTGTGAAATTATAATTTTCTTTAGATCCTGAATATTTTCACAGTAGTGTGGGTTCGGTGGTGCCATTGGTGGGCTTCCCTCCCACAGCTGAGCAAAATACTTCACATCATTTTGTACATCAAAGTTAATGACATCACTGAAACATTGTGCATCACAAACTTCCTCTTCAGCAGCGAGTTGTGTCATCTCATCCAGTGTTTTCTGTAATCGTCTCCTTCCCTCCATGTTTTTCTCTCCAGCTGTGACGTCTGAAACGTTCTGATGTACAAACACGCAGCTGGGATTCAGTTTGACCTTCTTCATCCTCAGAAAGGCCTGAACAACAATCTGAAGAATATCCTGCATCTCAGCTGGGTTTTCTCCAAAGATGTTGATCAATGTTAGTTGTCCAAGACCAACAACAAATGTGGCCAATTCATTGTCATGATGTCTTGTTGATTTTCCATTACATTCTAGAGAACGAAGACCCTCAGTATCAACAACCAGAATATAATCAAACTTCAGCTGTTTTTTCATCTCCTTTGATACTCTGATCAGCTGCATGAAAGCTCCTCTGGTGCATCGGCCAGCACTGACTGCAAACTGAAGTCCAAACATGGCATTCAGCATGGTAGATTTCCCAGTGCTCTGAATCCCTAAAACTGACAGCACAAAGACTCTCTGGTCTCCCAGTTTCTGTATGAGTTTATCCAGAACAGCAGTGATCCAGATCAGAGGAACATGAGCAGCATCTCCATCCATCAGCTCCAGTGGAAATCCACAGATCATCATCTCTGCTGCAAGACTCGGGAGAGAAGAGAAATGAATCTGAAGATCTGTCTTATTCCTCTTCACAGATGAACATGATTCATAGATCTGACTGATCTCTCTTATGATGTGCTCCAAACCAAAGGTTGCTGGTTGAAGTTCCTCGGATATTTGCTCAAGTTCTGTTTCTTTTATCTCTAGTTTCGATTTATCATTGTCTTTTAGTTTTAAGAAGGTTGGCCAGTTTTTTTCATACTTCTGATGTAGATCAGAAATATCAGCTGAGATAAATTGAGTCAGTAAGATTCTGAGCCATTTAAGAAAATATATATTGATATTTACATCATGTGAGTCCATCTGTTCAATAAAGAAATTCATAAACTCACTCATGTTATATTTAAATTGCTCCTCACGTATATTCATCATTTCTGTTCTTGTTCTAATTATTTCTTGTTCTATGTCTTCCCTTTGAGGTCGATGAAGTTCTTTGTTCTTCTGACACCACTGATGCCAGAGTTTCCCCTGATGAGGCAGAAGTGATTTTTTGATTTCTCTCAGACTTTTATTCTCCAGTAAACTCATCATCTGCTGTGCTGCTTCTCTTCCTCTCCTGCAGTCTTCATCATCTTCCTCATCTACTCTGATATCTGAGTGTTTGGACAAATCTTCAAGTTTGAACATGAAAACTGATGCTGAAGACGAGAGACAATCATTTATAGCTCTTCTGAGTTCTTCTGAAACTTCTGACTGATTTCTGTCTTTTAAACCAATTTTATATTTTCCTTTCTTTGTCTCGGTAAGAGAAGATTTGTCCTCAGTAAAAAGGCAAATAAGTGGCTTTGAGTCACTGTAGAGGTTTTGAATCTTGGTTACATTTTTGTCATTTTTGTCGATCTGTGTCAGAAGAACGACATTGACTGAAGACATTTCAGTCAGAATCTGCAGTTGTTTCTCATGGACTCCTGCATCACCATGAAGATTACAGAAGGCAACACAGTCAGTAAAAGTATCTGTGTCTTTTCCAGATGGGCAGAACCAGGCGATCTCCACCACTCCATCCATCAGTAGTCTGGTTTTGCTGCTCCCCGGACAGTTCCTGTGGAAGAATGTGTTGTGTTTCTCATTGATCAGATTGTTCATCAGCTGAGACTTGGATGAAGACACAGAACCGAACCTGAAGAACGACACCATTGGAGTCTCTGCTCTGTACACTGGCTGGACTTTACTGATGATATCATTGCTAGAATTTCTCATCTTCCAGCTCTTGTTAATTTGTCTGAATGTCCAGAGAGGAAACTCAATCTGTTGTTTGACTGGATGAGGAACAAGAAGAGGAAGAGCAAACTGACACTGTGAGAGTTTAGTGACAATCAGCTGCTTTAGGAAACTATCAGCACAATGAAACACAGCCATCTGAACATCCATTGGGTGAACCGGGTCGGGTTTACTTGTTTCTTCATTACACACATCTTTGAACATATCATCAAAAAAATCCCCCTCATCTTTAAGTAAGTCTTTGTCTGTTTGTTGTGGGTGATGTTGTTCATTGGTCTCTTCAGTTTTAATGTATCTTGCTCTGTAGTTCATCATCAGTAGTTTCTGTAGATATGTCTTCACCAGCTTTTCATCAGTACAAGACTCATGAGACTCTAATGAATGTGTAGATATCTGAAGAACATCTGCAGCTTTGATCTTCAGTTTTTTGTCATGTCTGTCATCCATATGAAGCCTATTAATGACTGGATGAATAAATATTTTTCATGAATATAAGTAGCTTGGCATATATTTCCAAAGCATCTATACACACATAGAACAAATATTTACAGTTAATTATCTGCTAGATATGTACTGTCATTTTTTTGGTGTAATTAGATATTTTTAACAAGACAGACAAGTTCGTAATTCAATTAATTAGAGAACATTTGACTATTTAACACAGTATGGATATATCACCCAAAAGAAGTCTACCAATATATTTAAATCCACAGCTGTGTAATTAGTCAATTTTAGAGTGTTAAAAATAAAAAATAAAATAATTAAAGGCGTTCTAAGCGAATCTGCGAGACGTTAGTTTTTGTTGACGTTTGAATTGTTTTCAAACAGACGGAGCGTAGCTAACTCCTCCCCCTCCCTTCCGTGCTTTCATGAATGCGCCCAACCCCCACCCTCAAATCCTTCTTGTCGTTTATTGGCTGGAACACTTTGTTATGGTTTCTGTTTGTAGGTTTGGACACTGTGTTGTTATTGCCATTTTTGAAGCCTGGGCTGTCTACAGAGATCGCTTTTTTTACAGTTTGATCAGCGGACAGGCAGCAAGCAGATAGTGAGGAGATGTTTGCTGTATGTAACAAAAAATGTTTTATGGTCTAAAACGCGTCAATTCGCTTAGAGCACCTTTAAATAGGAGAAAATAGTGAAACATAAGGAAAGAAATATTGAATTACTCTGATACTCACTCGTTTTCAGGTTTTCTGCTTTTCGTAACTGTGTGTTATACATCTCTCCAGTGTAACACTGCCTTTGATTCTCAATAAACAGTTGATCAGTCTTCTTCATCAGTTCACTAATCTCTGATTGGTTGTTCATGGTTTTCCTGCAGGTGTGATATCTTCCTCCACATTTCTTCACCAGCTCCTCCAGAACAGTGTTTTTCTTCAGATCATCTATTATAGAGCCAGACTCTTCTTCTCTCTCATAAGTGAAGAGAATCATCAAAAATTTAAGAACTTTGTCACCAAACACTGACTGTAGCCATTCAAGACTCATCTTATCAGCATCTGTTAACTGACCCAGACGCACAACATAGATGAAGGCAGATATTTTATTTTCTTGCATTAGTTGACCAGTGAGATCATCCACATAGTCCATGTGATGTTCAGTGAAGTCAATCATGTTAATGACTGAGACATGACGTTCTGATATCTTCATCTGTATAGGATCAATCCTGGTTAGTTGAACATGTTTAAGAGGTGGTACTTCTCTCAGTAGGATGTTACCATGACCAAACTGAATGGATGTAGAGTTTCCAAATAGTACAAAGGTGTGATTGGAAACATTCTGATCTGCAATAAACACAAAATCTGTTCTCAAACTTATTAAAACAAGTGTATTATTACCAAAAACTCTGATGTTGTTTTATTACCCATGTGTGATGAATCAACAGAGCCAGACAATTCAGATTCTTCATTCATGTCTGCTGGTTTAGAGCTTCTCCCTTTTTCTGTTTGTTAACCTGAAGAAAAGTAAATGATTATAGTCTTTTCTATTAAACTATTTTGAATGTGAAAGAGTATAATACATTGTCTAGTAAATCTCTATATATTTAGCATTGAATATGTTGAGTCTGGTGGTGTCAGGGACAGAAGACAAGGAGGCAGGATGTAAAATTGAAGTAACAGTTTATTGAGAAATATGGATAAATGAGATATGTGAATGAAAGAGTCCAGGGATCCACAGGCACACGAACACACTCCAGAGCAAGCAGTAGAAACAGAGGAATCCAGTAATCCTTGTAATCCAATGACGACGATAATAGAATCCTCTGAGATGCAAAGAGTGTCTGGTTAGTCATAACAACATACAAATGTACTCAGTGTAAACAAGACTGGACAGTGTGTGTGCCTGTTGATGACTTTTATATATTTTCTATATTGCTTTCTATTTGGAGGAAGATGGTCAGACTCTGAAGAATGTCCATGGCATCATTTAGATCTGGATCTGTCACATATGACTTGAGAAAATTCTAAATATCAGCATGGGGACTTTACCCACACAACACTTTTTATGTAAATCTGGCAGATGGTTTAATCCAAAGCAACTCGCAGTTGATTTTGGGTGCATCTGGTATTTGGCCATTTGTTCTCTGGAAATCAGTTATGACAATGACATTATGTTTACTTGGGATTTCATAATAAAAAATGTTGTGCTCCTGATCCAATCCGAGTCATTTCATTTTGAGGATCAGCCGATACATAGTCCTGATTTGAAACTTGGATGTTCCTAGTGCTAGGTGCACACTTAGGCCACATCCGAAACCGATACTACTTCCATACTATATAGTATCCCTATATGATCCTGCAGGATAGGAGTTATCCAAAGAAAAAAAAGGAGGGAGTTGTTTTATTAAAAAATGCCCGAAAGCACTAACACTGCCCTGATAAAATGCAAATACATATATTTAACAGCTGTTCCTTGTGTTTAAATTGCACTTTGTGTTTAATGTTATTCCAGATAACAACTAACTTGTTATGACAACGTATGTCACGTGATGTATCAACATGACGGATGTAGTATGTCTGAATTCATTCATGCTACCCATAATCATACTTTATAGTACTTACTGTTTTAATGGTTGATGAGTAGGTACTTCATCTAATTCAGTACCTACTGTCACAGTATGAGATTTCGGAGGCAGCTTTAAAGTATATTAAGGTTAGTAAATCATTGCAGTGTAAGTAAACAAATGCTGTTCTCTTCAGTTTTATTATGTTATTATATTTTTGATAAAAGAATAAACATACTTATTTTTATTTGATTATGTACTCATTTGGACATTTCTCTCTCCTTTAGGGAATCCAACCATCAGGTTCTGGGTCTTCTGGATTCTGGGGCAGGGGGTAACTTCATCGATTATGCCATAACTAAGCAGGTAGGTATACCCTTACTCCCCCTCTCATCGACTCTTCATGCCTGGTCTCTGCAGGGTCGTCTAATTTTTGTTATCACTCACTGCACTCCCAGGGTAGGTCTAATTGTGTCAGGCAATCATTGTGAGGAGATTTAGTTGCTAGTGATGAAATCGCCTCATGCTCCCATTATTGTGGGGCATCCCTGGCTAAAGCAGCACAATCCTCACGTTGGTTGGTCTGGCAATTCTATTTTGGCTTGGAGTCAGTCTTGCAATGGTTCATGTCTGGGTGCTGGCTCTTCGTATCCGGGAGGGAGTTGAGTGGAAGACTGCTTTCAACACCCTTACAGGACATTCTGAATAACTGGTCTTTCCCTTTGGCCTTACTAATGCCCCTGCTGTCTTCCAGGCTCTGGTGAATGATGTGTTGAGAGACATGATCAATCAGTTTATCTTTGTGTACCTGAATGATATTTTGATTTTTTCCCCCCATCTAAGCAGGTACACACATGTCCGCAGAGTTCTTCAACGGCTGGAGAACCAGCTCTTTGTCAAGGCGGAGAAGTTTGAATTCCACAAAGAGTCAGTTTCGTTCCTGTGCCATATCATTGTGGTGGGAGAGATCAGACCCAATCCTGCTAAGGTAAGGGATGTTGCCGAGTGGCCAATCCCCGACTCCAGAAAGGCTCTGCTGGAGCCTGCTTATTTATAAGATAGTCTGCTTATTTATAAGATAGTCTGGACAGATCATAAGAATTTGGAATACATCCGTTCAGCCAGGAGGTTTAGTTCGCAGCAGGCCTGCTGGGCACTCTTCTTTGGCCAGTTTAACTTTTCCCTCTCGTACCGACCGGGTCCCAAGATTGTTAAGCCTGATGCCCTCTCTCATTTGTTCGAGCCTTCTGAGGAGGAGAGTCCGATTGAGACTATACTCCCAGAGGGTGTGGTGGTGGACTCTCTCGTTTGGGAGATTGGCAGGTCAGAGAAGATGGTCCAGGGGTTGAAGTGCCAGGGGGTTTCCAGTGGTTCTTTGTTTCCTTCACACAAAAAAAACGACGCTGCTGTTCCATCTGCCTTTGCCTTTGTCCAGAGGTGTTGTCACACCTGGAGGAAGGTGAAGAAGGTCCTGGCACAAACCTTAACATGGAACAAAGCAGCCGCTGACAGACATCGGTCCCAGCAACCCACCTATATCTGTGTCCATACAGGGTAACTAATAGGCTCAGTCTGGTGACTGTCTAGCTCAAGCTTCCTCCTGTTCTTGGTCGGGTTCAACCTGTTTTATATGTGTCCATGGTTAAACCTCTGTTGTCTTCTCCCCACAGTAGATCACACATAATGGGCCCTATCTTGCACCCAGAGCAATTGACTTTCCAATCCCAATCCAATCCAACTTTATTTATAGAGCACAGTTTAAACAACCACAAGGGTACCAAAGTGCTTTACAATTAAAAATACAACTAAAATAAAAAAATAACACCAACAAGGACAATGACAACAAAGACCACAATAGCTTTCATAGTGCAGGGAATGCCAGAGAATAAAAATACGTTTTTAAACGAGATTTAAAAGTGTGGAGAGTAGGGGCAGCTTTAATGTGCGGTGGTAGCTCATTCCATAATTTGGGAGCCACTGCTGTAAAAGAGCGATCACCTCTGGTCTTCAATCTGGTCCTCGGCACAATCAGTCGAAGCTGATCCCCAGACCTCAGTGACCTTGACGGGGTATAACTATGAAGGAGTTCCGAAATATACTGAGGTGCCAACCCATTCAATGACTTAAAAACAAACATTAAAATCTTAAATTGTATTCTAAAATACACAGGAAGCCAGTGAAGTGAAGCCAAAATGGGAGTAATATGTTCTTGTTTATGGGATCCTGTTAACATACGAGCGGCTGCATTTTGGACTTACTGTAGGCGTGAAAGAGAAGTTTGATTCACGCCAATGTAAAGTGCATTACAGTAGTCCAAACGTGTCGAAATAAAAGCATGAATCACTTGTTCAAAAGTTTTAAAAGATAAAACTAGAAGCCTCAACTGATAAAAACTAGATTTAACCACCATATTTATCTGCTTATCCAGCTTAAAATCACTATCAATTTTAATACCTAGATTGGTAACTACTGGTTTAACATATTGCTGCAAAGAACCAAGATGTACAGGAGTGTAATCACACCCCCTGCTTGGTTCAAACACTATGATCTCCGTTTTTTCTTCATTTAAATTAAAAAAATTAAAAGACATCCAGGTTTTAATATCCTTTAAACAATCAAGTAAAGGAGTCAAGGAACCATTTACATCTTTTTTCAATGGTAAATAAATTTGCGAGTCATCCGCATAAAAATGGTAGGAAACGCCATGTTTTTTTAAAATATTACCAAGCGGAAGAAGGTACAAAGAGAACAGTAGTGGTCCAAGAACTGAGCCTTGAGGGACTCCATAGAGAAGGGGGGCGATAGATGATGTAGAGTCACCAAGCTTCACAGAAAAAAATCGGTCCGATAGATATGATCTGAACCACTGAAGAGCAGTATCACGAATGCCTACATAACGCTCTAAGCGAGAAATAAGAATGGCGTGATCAATTGTGTCAAAGGCGGCGGTCAGATCTAAGAGCACAAGAATCGCAGAGTCCCCTCGGTCAGTAATTAAAAAAAGATCATTAAAAACTCGTAGAAGTGCAGTCTCGGTACTATGAAAAGCTTTAAAACCAGATTGAAACATTTCTAAAATACCATTTGCGTTTAAATAGGATTGTAACTGGGCAAAAACTATTTTTTCTAAGATTTTCGAAATAAACGGAAGCTTAGATACTGGTCGGTAATTTGCTAAGATTGAAATGTCCAATTTTCTCCTTTTAATTAGGGGAACAACAGTTGCATTCTTGAAATAGGCCGGAACAGTTCCTGAAGTCAGACTGCTGTTAATAATTTTTTGGATAGTTGGCCCTATAGTGGTCCAGACCTCTTTAAAAAGACGAGTGGGGATAATATCAGTAGGACATACTGAAGGTTTCAGCTGTAAAATTAATTTATTAAGATCAAAAAGTGACACGGGCTCGAACTGATCAAACACTGTTAAACTTGTCGGCATTTCAAAGGGTTCAGATATAGATGGGGAAATAAAAGCTCTAATGGATGTAATCTTATCTAAAAAGTAATTTAAAAAATTTTCACAGACTTCAGAAGACGCTTCTGAACAAGAGGATTGGGGAAAATTTAAAATAGAATCAATACTTTTAAAAAGGGCACGTGGTTTGTGTAGATTTTGGGCAATTTGTTCTTTTAGATACCTATTTTTTTCGGCTTTTACTATTCTTTGATACATTCTCCAGCTTTCCTTTAAGATTTCATAAAAAACATGAAGCTTGTCTTTCTTCCAACGTCGCTCTGCTCTTCTGCACTCTCTCCTAGCTGCACGGGTAGTGTCATTAAGCCATGGCTCAGATTTAATTTTTGGTCGCACACTTTTTAAAGGAGAGACCATGTCAAGAAATGCTAGCACATGTAGAGAGAAATGAAGTAGTTAGTTCCTCTGTGTCCGCAACCAGACCAGTATCTAACTGAATTGAATTTTGAAAAGCACAAGAGAACTGGGCAGCAGTGGTCGGCTTAAGCACACGGCCGAGGTGTGCAGGAGCATTTTTTCCTAATTTATGACAAGACAGATTAAAATCAAATAAAACTGGCATGTGATCCGAAAATACAGCATCCTGTATCTGAATATTTAAAATCGGCAAGCCACACGATAACACCAGATCTAACGTGTGCCCCTGTTCCTGTGTGGGTCCACTAACATATTGAAACAAGTTAAAAGTATCAATCACATCTAAAAAATCTTTTGTAAGTGGTTTAGAGGGACAACAAACATGTATATTAAAATCACCAACAATTAAAACTCTATCATAGTCTGTCATAATACTGGCCAGAAAATCAGAGAATTCTTTTATAAAATGTTTGTTGTATTTCGGTGGGCGATATATCACCACACACAGTACAGGATCCGCTTGGCCCAAAACAAACGAACTCAATTCAAATGAAGAAAAAACAGATGGAGCCAAAAGCTTACAATGTAAGCTGCTCTTTAAAACAGTCACTATTCCTCCTCCACGTCCAGTGGTTCTAGGTGAATTTAAAAAAGTACAGTCAGAAGGTAAGAGGTCAGTAAAGACATATGACTCACCGGCAGCTATCCATGATTCCGTTAAAAACAGTACATCCACAGCTTGAGTAATAAAAAAGTCCTTAAGGATGAAAGTTTTGTTCATTACCGACCTCGCATTTATCAGTGCACATTTGGTCGGTAAAGTCACAACGTCAGCCGCAGGAGCTGACCGGCAGAGCGACCGAAGGTTGATATAATTCATTCCGCCAGGACTTCGAGAACGCGAAGCGCAAATGCGCAAACCATGTCGCTCCTCATATGAGCCAACAACCGGTATCAACCAGCTGCTAGTTGGAGAAAGGCCGCGACGAGCGACAAGGCGTTGAAAACATCGGTGACATTCCGGTGTCACCGGCAACAACTCCGTGGGCGAAGCCAGCCATGCCTTAATCCGGACAAGCCAGCCACTACGCGTCCCTCTGCGTCTTCGTCTCCGGGAAGGTAAACGCTCAATACAAATTAGATGAGCTGGGACATCCGTCAAAAGTGGAGGAGAAAATGTTTTTGAACCACCCTGGGAGTATTTTGCTGTAAAATCCACCGTACTTTTAATTTGAAGTAGCTCATGACGATCATACACCAATAAAGAATGAATGGTCTTTGGGACAAACCGCACAAACCACGCAAACAGTACAAAAGCTACCAGAGAAAGACGGCAAGCCAGACACACCGGCGCCATCTTGTCAATACTCCCCCAAAAAACAACAACTGACTTTGTCAGTGACGCATGTATCATTCGTATTTTGCACCGGCGCACAGCGGGTTTTTTCCTCCACAGACACACGTCGGCAAACTAGGGAATGAGCTTGCGCTCCCTGGGCGGTTCAGCGCAAAAAAAGAGGCGTGTTCTGGCGCAAACCATCCCTGATGCAGTTATGCCGCTTACATAAAGTTTAAAGTCAGTGGCGCGTTGCGCGTTGTTCATTATGCTATTTTAAGGGCGCATGCTTGACCATAATGTATAGCGTGCACAACGCGCATACACTTTGCATCTAATCTACACAGATGCAACAGTTATTTTTGCAAATCATAAATTGTAACACTTAAAAATATTAATACACGAGATAAGGGGAATCATAGTGGTGAGCATTGTGGTGATAGTTTTTATTTATTGTGTGGCTGCGTTAAAAAATTCTCATGCAAATAACGATTAAAATATTTTCATAAGTTTGTTGTGTGGCTGTATTACGTTTATTTTATGTAAATAATAATTAAAATGTTTTCATAAGAAACCTTAATGTATATGAACTTGATTTGTAAGAGTACTTTGGGGTTGGACCTTGCTTGCGTTTCTTGGGTCCGATTTCAAAGCCCCCAAACCCTTTCAGTGGTGAGGGTGGACGCAGCGATGTCCTCTGCTGGCGTCAGGTCATGTGTAGAGGCAGATCCACCTCCCGTTACACGGTGTGCCCGATTTATGCTGGCAACTTGGGATTCCCCCATCTCCTGACATCATTGTAGCGCTTGGCGCAATGATGGATATGCCAGCTGATGAGACTGTGGCTATTTCCTCTCACGCCTGTTTAACCTATACGCTGATTTGGGCGGGTTTTTCTTATCCCCACACAAAACAACTTCTCTGTCTTTGACTGCTCTTACAAGAACGTGGGTCTCCTCGGCTGTAAACCGCTCCTGGCGTACGCCTGGTAAATCCGTCATAATAATAGCAACCCGCCATGGAACTTGCGCCCTTGCATTTAAAGGGAATGTTGGATAGCGTTCTGATTGGTTTATTTGACTTAACGCCCAAACCACACCTATGAATAATGAACCTACTTCAGACCAACCCTTTATTGATTTGCGCCCGGCGCAAGAGTTATTTCTCCCGCCGGGAAAATAGCAACAGCGCCCAAGATCCGCCCACAAACTCACTTGCGCGTTGCGCTTCGCACTTGCGTTTCAGATCGTTAAAATAGGGCCCAATATGTGTATATTTGTTAAACAGTTAGGGGAATCTAATGTGTAACATTATGTTAGATCCTGTGTGTGTGTGTGTGTGTGTGTGTGTGTGTCTGTGTAAAATCTAAACAAGAATAATAATAAATAATCTAATTTATTTTTAAACTGTTGGAACTGGTCAACTTGATTATTAAAATGAAGAAATCAGCATCAAAATAATGAGCAAATTTACATTAGCTAAATGTTTAACCAGTCGTTGAAACAATTTAAAAAAATCTTTTCTTATAGTTTGCTTTCTGTCTTTTTTGTAAGGCTTTGTTTTTTTGTAAGTTTTGTTCTTATTGTCATGCTTTTCATCATGTATTGTTTTGTGTTAAGTGTTGTTCTTATTTTATGACCCATTAAGATAATGGATCATTTGGCAAGTGATATATGCAACAGTCCAGGGTTGACAGTACAAACTAATACATCTTTGCTGAGATGGAAGAGAGAAAGATATACAACCCACAACTCGAGGCAATTTATGTGTCAATGCAGCTGGGTGTTGTCCAGACCCCCTGAGGCTGCAAGCCCGTGGTATGTGGCCCCCCACCCCATAGAGGTATCTGTGCATGCCTGTATCAGAGGCACACTGGCCTAGAGAATCGATGGGTCTGTCCATGGAGTGAAAGTCAGATGGCATGCTGTTGTGAAAGTTACATGGTGCAAACCACTGTGCCACGCTCTCCTTGGGAATCAGTCATGAAGTCACGGCCGCTGCTGTTGCCATATAACCCAGGAGCCTCTGAAATTGTTTCAGTGGGACCACATTCTTGCCTTTGAATGTATTCAAGCAAGTCAGTATCGACTGTACATGTTCTTCTGTTAGACATGCCGTTAGATTGACGGAGTCTAGTTCCATGCCGTGAAAATAGATCCTCTGCACGAGGCAAAGTTTTTTATTTTCCCAGTTGAGCTGAAGACCCAAATGAGTGAGGTGCTTAACTCTTTCCCCGCCATTGACGAGATATCTCGTCAATTAAGAGAAAACGCTTCCCCGCCAATGACGAGATATTCCGTCTTTCCGCAATACCGCTATTATCCACCAGGTGGCGCCCTTCCGAACTTTTTAAAACCGGAAGTATTGCCCTATGGCAAGCTGCTGCATGTCCGTGTCTGTTTTAAAGATCGCTCTGAATGGGATCTCTATGAAAAGTCCGTCATAAAAATGGAATTATCTCTGCTTTTTGCTCAAAATATGGTGTTTTTGCAAAAACCTACCCATATTCAAAAGCTAATTGCAAAAGAACCACTAAAGGTAGGATGAAACGGTTTCTTTTGTTTGAAAGCAGAGGGTCTGTTCTTTCATTTGGTATATTGTATGTTTATATATTTAAAGAAGAACATTTTCTGGAAGGCATTAAACTTTGGTGAAAATCATGAAAAACGCTGGCGCTGGCTGGCAACTTTTTTTAAAAACGCTGGCGGTGAAAGAGTTAAGCACTAAATCTCTGTGTTCTCAGGGGTTTTAAAGCCCCCTCTACTACTTTTGTGAAGACACAGGGAAAATATGCGTCCCTTAGGTCTATGGCTGCAAACGACTGCATTGAAATATGCATTTGGCCGTCAGGAGTTTGAAAAGCATCTTGTGTAGAGCTCTGTTCAGCGAACACAAGTCCAGGATCGGTCAACTCGCCTGAATAATCCGCTCCCCTTCTCCCTCTCATAATGGGAGAGGGAGGGTGTTACTGCGCCGAGTCGAAGTACTCCCAAAAGTGCTGTTCCGCCATGCAATATAGTTCCTCATTTAAATCCGCTTAGAAAAGTGCTACTTTTTATTTTGTACCACCAAACTTGCTCGTATAACTACTCGTCTTAAATAGGAAAAACGTTGATGTGTTTGGTCACTTCTAACTTTATCTCTGAGTGGTAACCATTGAATGAATGGGGCTTAGCTAAATGCTATCGAAGTCTCGCAGCGCGCCCCAGCGCTTACGTGCACGCACTAAGATGATAGAGGGATGTATCAACTCTTCTTAGTTAAGGTTATAACATATTTTAATATTGAAAATGAGTAGACTATTCCTTTAACCTTTCTAGGACCTTGGTGAAATGGTGATGATGTTCAGAGAGAGAGAGGAGAAATAAATGAGGATATAGTCTATGTAGACAATGACAAACCTGTTAAGGTACTCAAGAAACACATTGTTCATGTTGCCTTCGAAGATGGCAGGCGAGTTTGAGAGTCCGAAGGGCATGACCTGGTATTCGTAGTGGCATTGAGGGGTTACGAAGGCCGTCTTCCACTCGTCTCGTCTACGAATTCGGATGAGGTTATAGGCGCGGAGAAGATGCGTGGTCCACGCAGTTGTTCCAAAGCAGCTGGGACCAGAGGAAGAGGGTAACTAAATTTTACAGTTTGGGAGTTAAGTCTGTAGTCGATGCAAGGTCTCAGGCCACCATCCTTCTTGGCCATGAAGAAGAAACTGGAAGCGGCAGGGGAGGTAGATGGACGGATGAATTGCTGTTGCAATGCTTCCTCCACATACTCCTCCATGGCCTTCTGTTCCGGGATGGACAGAGGGTAGACGTGACCCTTGACTAGAGGCTCCAGGTAGCAGGTCAATAGCACAGTCCCATGACCAATGGTTGTTTAGTTGCCAACTGCTTGTTAAACAACCCTGGAATGACTTGTACTCCTTGTATCTCCACATGATGTTGAGTGAGGGGGTCAGCAAATAGGAAGTTCAGAACTGGACTTAGTAGATGATGAAGAACAGAGAGAGGGTGATTTATGAATGGGCGTTAAACAGTATAGAAAACAACACTCACCCCTGCTAATAATTTACAACAGTTTACCAGTTGATTTTAGGTTGGTGTTTGGACATCCACGGGTATCCCAGGAAAGTTCTGCAGTGGATTCCTCTAGCACCATAAAGGAGATTTCTTCTGAGTGTAGACATGCGACACAAAGGGTTAATGATGGGGTGTAATGACAAATGCGGCCATGGCTCAGCGGTTTTCCCTGGGTGGTGTGCACACTAATATCATGCTGGTAGTGACGTCTCTGAATGTTTAGTTTTTGCAGGAGTTGTGGGGATATCAAGTTCCCTGCTGATCCGGAGTCGATGAGGGCTTTCGCTGGGACACAAACACTGGAGGTTAACAGGTGTACAGTAGTTCGACTTAAGGTCTCTGTAATAGGAAGGATATGAACTGAGCTTGGACGACTGGACAGTCCGCGATGATGTGATTATCACGGTAGAGGCAGAGTCTCTGTTGGATACGATGTTGGCGTTCTGTGGTTGTGAGGTGTGTGGAGTCGATTTGCATAGGTTACGGTGCTGGAGGAACTGTAGAGGCGACCGGGGCAGAGGAGGAGCAGCGGTAGAGACATCTTCACAGGCTGATAGACGTTGGGATAAACGGATGATTTTCTATATGAGTTTTTCTAGACCCATGATATAATCATACACTACAATGAGCTGACGGATGAGTTAAGACCATGGCGGAAAGCAGTAATAAGGGCAGTTTCATTCCAGCCACTGGAAGCAGCCAGTGTGTAAAAATTCAGAGCATAGGTACTCACAGATAGATTTCCTTGGCGCAGTTTGAAGAGCTGATCGTGCACAGTAACTGGCAGGCTAAAGACTTCCTTGAAGTGCTGGAGAAAACTTGACAGAGACTGTATAACAAGTTAATCCAAGTTCCAAAGAGATTGTGCCTACTGGAGAGCTTGACTGGACAGCAAGGAGATGTTAAACGCCACATGTGATGAGTCATTAGATAACTGATGAACTTGCATTTGAAAATAAAGTGATACCTGGAGTAAAAAAACGCTGCAATCCTCTGCCTCACTGTAGTATGTCGCTGGTCGGGCATGGGACTAGCAGAGGCAGCTGACGAGGCAGCAGAGTTTTTAATATTTGACGTGCAGAGTGTAGGATTTCCTTGGGTACTGAAGGAGGGTTAACCGTTGGAGATGAGTGACTTTATTTAGACAGATATTGAAGCAGAAGGATAACAGGTGAGTATATTGATTTATGAAGTTCTGGAATGCACTTAAATGAATAATAATATAGTCTCTGTTGCAGATGGAGGATTTCCAGAGGGTGACTGAAGATAACAACAAGTAAGTTCCAAGAGAGTATTACGGGTGAGCAAGGCTTTGAACCAGTTCACGGAACGAAAGCGAAAACCAGAAACTTTTGATGTTTTGCAAGGAACAGAAACGAAACCAGAAACTTAAAAAATATATATGTTCTGGGAGGGGGCGCACGTGCGCATATCATGGAGTAGTCGCTTTTTTCTGATCTCTTCTTCGTTGTCAGCACATTTCGAATATTTTTGTAATTTAAATACCGTCAATCCACTTCATAGTCAATAATGACTTACTGAGAGTCAATTTTAGTCAATTGTTTTGAATATTTTTTGAAAGTTAAGTGCGTTAAGGGCAATTTTCAATTTTCGCTCCTTCGCTGATCGTTCTGTCAGAAAATGGCGTCTAAGAAATCCGCAAAAACTGGTGCGATTAAGGAGGACGCCACCACAGGTGATCCCATTTCACACGGAAATGTGAATGCGATACTTGCCGCAATCGGTGCCCAAGGGGATGATTTAAAAAAGTTGATAGAGGACAAGATGACCGCATTAAGTGCTCGCCTGGATACGTTGGATGCTTCACTGGTTAACCTGAAGTCCGAACAGGCCGGCGTTAAACAAAAAATAGTGGAGATGGAAGGTGCCCTGAACGGTGCTGATTTACGCCTTGGAGAGGTCGAAAAGGTGTGCGAAGACTTGCGTGTGGAAAACAGATCTCTATGGGCTAAACTGAACGACCTGGAAGGACGCTCTCGAAGGCTGAATCTCAAATTTGTGGGAATAAGTGAAGGCGAGGAGCGGGGACGCCCTTCAGCGTTCATTTCAGAGTTGATTACCGAACTTTTCGGCCGAGACAACTTCCCCAAACCCGTGAAGATTGACCGAGCTCATCGGGCGCTGCTACCCAAGCCGTCTGAAGGCCAGAGACCGCGCACCATTATCGCACGAATTCACAATGATCGGGATAAAGATTTAATCATCCGTCTGAGCCGGGATAAGTTTCCTCTGGAATATAAAGGAAAGCGGATTCATATCTTTCCTGATTATACACCGGAGGTGACAGCGCGGCGACGTGCTTTCAGTTCGGTAACGAAAGCTCTGCGGGAGGTTGGGCTGAAGTGGTCCCTGCGCTTTCCGGCAAAATTGATGCTGCATTACAACGGTCGCGAGCTCTCTTTCGAATCTCCAGAAGAGGCCAAGAAGTTTGTGGATAATTTGTCGAAAGACTCAGCTTAGCATCTAAGTATGCTTCAACTCAGCTCGGTCTGAGCCTGGATTTTGACTAATGGATGTGGATTATTTTTTGAAATATTTTGTTAACTTTCACTGTGGTACGTGATTTCGTTTACTGATTATGTGTGCGGCGGAGATCTCCTTGTGTTATTCCGGAGTAACTTACTCCTTGTGTGTTTTTCATAAGCTCTTCTAGGTAAGCTAAGTTAGTTTTGCTATCTTGTTGTCTCCAAGATGATGGGGAATACTCGCTGCTTCGGTTTATGGAGCAGCTGTGGGGAGTTCGTGAGTTCTTTTTTATGTTTTTTGTTGCACCAGATAATATTTATTTTTGCTACGTTTTCTACTGATTTTGTGTTTATGTTTCTGAATATGATATATGATTGGCACTACTACTAATAACATTAGCGATGCTGGAGTGAATATTACATTTGTTAGTTGGAATGTAAGAGGAATGGGGCATCCGATTAAGAGAGGGAAAGTGTTTTCACATTTAAAGTCGTTGTCGGCCGACATTATTTTCCTTCAGGAAACCCATATTAGACCCAATGAACAGATGCGGCTTAGGGCAAATTGGATTTCGCAAGTTTATCAAGCCACCTTTTCCTCTAAAGCTAGAGGTGTGGCTATACTATTTCGGAAATCAGTTCCTTTTCGAATGCACTCCGTGGTGTCTGACCCTGCGGGAAGATATATTATTGTGTCCGGATTCATTAATAATTTCCCGATTACATGTGTTAATGTGTATGGGCCGAATATGGATGATCCTGTTTTTTTTAGGAAGTTATTCAGGCTCATTCCAGACACTAATTCGACCAACTTGATTATTGCTGGAGACTTCAATTGCTATTTGGATCCCCATCTCGATCGTCACTCATCTCAAGCTCCTCCTTCTATTCAGTCTGTAGGTGTTCTAAATAATTTGATAAAATCCATGAATCTTGTTGATGTATGGAGATTACTTAACCCAACTGCTCGTGATTACTCCTTTTTTTCTCGTGTTCATAAATCCTATACACGTATTGATTACTTTATTATCGATTCTAAACTCATTCAGGGGGTGACTCAGTCCAAATATCATAATATTCTTATTTCTGATCATAGCCCTGTTTCTATGGGCCTGAAAATTTCGCTACCAAAAGTGCAGTATTCTTGGCGTTTCAATCCTCATTTATTAATGGATAAGCAGTTTCAGTCTTATATGTCTGAGTGTTTAGCCCAATTTTTGGAGACCAATGACAAGGGGGATGTTTCAGACTCTTGTTTGTGGGAAACCTGTAAAGTTGTGTTAAGAGGTCATATTATTGCATATGAATCTTCGTTGAGGAAAGAGAAACGTAGGCGTCTGTCTGAGATAGAATCCATACTTCCATCTTTAGAACAAACCTTTCGTTTATCTAAAGCTCAAAGTGACCTTAACGCTATTCTTAAGCTGAAATATGAATATAACTCTATTCTGAGTGATCAAGTTTCTAATTTGTTAATTAAACTTAAACAGAAACAGTTTGAACTGGGAGACAAGGCAGATAAGCTTCTTGCCACGCAATTGAGGGGTGCGCAGGCCAGTAGGGCCATTCATCAAATAAAATCTCGAATGGTACTTTATTAACACATCCTAAAGAAATTAATAACCGTTTCGCTGAATTTTATAAGCACCTTTATTCTTCCAGCTGCTCTGAGCTGAGCGATTCAGGGCATCAATTTCTTGATTCTGTGGACTTTCCAAAACTTAATGATCATGCTAAAGAGGAATTAGAGGAACCCTTTACTCTCTGTGAAATTTTGGAGGCAATTAACTCTTTCTCCAGCGGGAAAGCCTCAGGCCCTGATGGGTTCGGTGTGGCATTTTATAAGGCTAACTCTAATACAATTGGTCCTTTGTTGCTTAGAATGGTAAATCATTCGATTGAAAAGAAAATATTTCCAAATTCCTTCTATGAGGCACATATTTGCCTTTTAAAGAAAAAAGATAGAGATATTACAGAGCCCTCTAGTTACAGGCCAATAAGTCTCCTTAATTGTGATCAAAAAGTGATTGCCAAGATTTTGGCCACACGTTTAAATAAACACGTGGCCTCATTAATTCATACAGATCAAACTGGCTTTGTCCCAGGTAGATTTTCTTTTTTTAATTCACGTCGCCTGCTAAATATTTTGTATAGTAGTCAAAGTAAGAGTTCCAAGGCAGCTGTCCTTTCTTTAGATGCTGAAAAGGCCTTCGACCGTATTGAATGGAGTTATATGTTTTCTGTTTTGGATCGGTTTGGATTTGGTGAGAATTTTAAACTATTGATTAAAATGCTTTATTCTTCCCCCAAATCTGCAATACTCACTAATTCTGATAGATCATCTTTTTTTCCTCTTCAGCGAGGTACACGTCAGGGCTGCTGTCTAAGCCCACTGTTATTTGATTTAGCTTTAGAACCCCTGGCCATTCATCTTCGTAATCATTCTGAGATCAGGGGTATATCATACGGTCAAATTGAGGTTAAGCTGTCCTTGTATGCGGACGATTTGCTTTTATATCTGAGTGATCCTCCTTCTGCTTTGCCATTATTAATGCAATCTCTTGAGGTTTTTGGCTCTTTTTCTGGTTATTCTGTTAACTGGGAGAAGAGTGTATTCATGCCCTTGGGCGAGGGGCTGGATGCTCAATTTCTGAGGTCATTACCCTTTAGAATAACGGAGGATCACTTTACTTATTTAGGGTTGGTCATTCCTAAAAACCTCAAGAATATTTTTAGTCTAAATTTCACAGAAGCCATAAATAAGTTAAAAATTTCTATAGATAGGTGGAGGGTTCTTCCGTTATCTTTAATTGGTCGGGTTAATGCCATTAAAATGGTCTCTCTGCCCCGATTTATTTATCTCTTTCAAAACCTGCCTATATATTTGCCAAATTCTTTTTTTAAACAATTAGATTCTCTTATCCTGCCATTCATTTGGGGCTTTAAATCGCATAGAATTTCTAAGGCCCATTTGCAGAAGCCGAAAGAGTTAGGTGGTCTAGCGCTCCCTGTTTTCCGTCATTATTATTGGGCTGCTAATGCAAGAGCTATGATGTTCTGGCGGATTAGTGATCAAGCTGCCGATAATTTGATAGATACACATCCAAAATGGCTGTATATTGAGGCTAAGTCAGTTGTTGGATGCTCTCTTGCTGCTATTCTTTTTTCCAATCCTGTGTCTTTAAAGAAATTAAAATGTAAGAATTTAGTTGTGCTTAATTCCATTAGAATGCTAAAACAAATGAAGACCGCGCTGAATATTATGTGTCCCTCTGTGCGCCTGCCTATTTGCAATAATCAAAATTTTTTGCCCGGCCTGTCAGATAAGGTATTTTCACTGTGGAAAGGCAAAGGACTAACCACTATCAAGGACTTTTATATAGATGGAAAATTTGCCACCTTTGAACACTTGTATAAAACCTTTGATCTTTCCCATTCGCAATTTTTCCGATATTTACAAGTGCGCCATTACATAAAACATTCTTTTACTGAATTTCAGGATTTGCCTAAGGATCATTACATGTATGATCTTTTGGGCCAACCTCCTGAGGACAAACATTTGGTGACACGATTTGTTTCTTTGTTTGTTTCTCATTCTGCAGTGTCTTCAGATTACCTCAAAGTAGCATGGGAAAATGATACTGGAACTAGTATCTCAAATGAGATTTGGGAAGAGGGCCTGAAACGAATTCATACCTGTTCTATTAATGCTAGATTACAACTTATACAGTTTAAAGTATTGCATAGGTTACATTATACCAAAACTAAACTTAATAAAATTTACCCCTCAGTCTCCCCATTATGTGATAGGTGTAAGAGCTCAGATGGCACGCATGCTCACACTTTTTGGTTTTGCCCTGAGATTTCTGAGTTCTGGAAGAATATTTTTCGGTGGTATTCAAATGTTTTTGGAGAAAATATTAGTCCAGACTTTGAATTAGCTTTGCTTGGGTGTTCTGACTCTGCACTAGCATTAACATATTCTCAGCAATTATCTCTTATGTTCGGTATGGTGGTAGCTAAAAGAGTGATTCTGATGGAGTGGAAGTCCACCCTAACGCCAAGTTTTCATAAATGGTTGGCTGAGATGGTTGCCGCACTTAAGCTTGAAAAGATACGCTTTTCCAGGGTCGATGCTTCTAAAAAATTTGAAAAAATCTGGGGTCCCTTCCTCGGGTATCTTTTTAAGAATTGAATTTGTTTGAGCATTAATGTAATTGGATGTATTTTTTCACTCTGTTTTGTTTGATTACGTATGTCTTTGTTTAAGGTGTTTATTATATCTGGTGCCTGTTTGTGGGGGGTGGGGGGTGGTTCTCCTTTTTTTTGTTTTTTGTTTTTCTTTGTGTATAGTATGTCTTTGTATACATTCCATATTCTTTCATCTGTTTTATGTTTATATGAAAAACGGTTATAAATAAAATATAAAAAAAAAAATATATATATATATGTTCTGGAACAGAATCTTTTATTTAAAATAATGGTAACCGGTTAATACCATTATTTTTTTCGTTCTTTGACAAGATTTCTGTGCAATATGTTGACTCATCTGAGAAATGAGAAATTTGCCACCAGCAAGTAGCCTACTCAAGCCCAAGTCTCTAATGCTCAATCATAAGAGGTAAATATTGTAGGCTACCAAGTATCTCAAGATGTTTGTTTTTTACTACCTCTTAGTGGTATAACGTATAGCAGTTGATCCGTGATCCGTACTGATCACGACCCACGGTTCCCTTGCATGCGATTGGCGGATTAATACGCAAATTTAAATAGGGTGAAAGTTAATAATTAGCAAGTGTTTCAAAGGCTTGCAAATGTTATCACTTAAGTGATTTTAAACAATTTAACTGCTAAAAGACGCTAAAGTGAGCAATTTTCTGTAGGCACATGCGGTTGAATGTATCCGGTCCAACTCCGCCCTTCAAAGATCAGAACTCTTGATGTATAAACTTGAGAGAGAGTTGCGCTACTGTGTCTCATACTGTAGTTCATTAAGATACATTTGGTTAATAAAGCACTGAAAACAACGTAATTTTCACTTTATGTGGAGCGACTGTTTATGCTGCATCTCCTTCCTAAAGTGCTGTTTTGGAATTCGTCCTCCGTCTATGTGTGTGCACGTGTTTAAGTGCACTCAACAAATGTAGGCATGTCAGAATTACAGTTATGCCGCTTACATAATGTAGCCTTTTTTAATGTTTGATGACAAGATAGAGACTTAAGGAAAATTATGTAGATTAATAATTTAAGTTTAATGTCCTAATGATCAGCCTACTTATTCGTATAGCCCTACAGCTGACATGGAACGTTATTAACTGGTTCGAGAACTTTATTTTTTTGTTCTAACCAATTGAGTTCAATGGTTGAACTTTTAACTGGACAAATTTAAATAACAGACGCGAACATGAACTCATTTAGCTCTTTGCACGTGCGCTATTGTTGGGTAGGAGGCGCTGTGCCATGCACATGATGCGTTGTCAAGTTCAAAGCAGTCCACGCCCAACACAGTTAATCTCATCAACAGTGTTGTGGGGTAACTCATTACAAGTAATGCGCATAAGGTAATAATATTACTTTTCTGAAGTAAACGCATTACTTTACACATGAATAGTACACATTAATATTTGAGTTACTTTAAAAAAAAAGTAATGCAAGTTACTTTTCAGTTTAATTAATTCAATTTAAAAATAAAATAATGAACTGAATTACACTCAACATATTAACGTAGAATTATGCACTCTGTGCGCCTAAGCGGGAACAGTTTGAGTCAGAAACGGAGATGGAAGGCCAGAGCTTGACATTTTTGCGATCATAAAAAACACCTGCAAGGCCTCAAAAAGAGATCAAGCCTCAGCCAAGTAAGAAAAAGTTATGCAAAAGTAATTTAAAAGTAGCGTGTAAGCATTACTTTCAATGAAATGTAACTAAGCAACGCAATTAGTTACTTTTTTGAGGAGTAACTTAATATTGTAATGCATTACTTTTAAAAATAACTTTCCCCAACACTTTAATTACTTCAAGAATAAAAACATGACGTTGATTTTTTTGTAAAACAGTACAAAGAGAAAAAAAAAACTCTATAAGCATAGACTTTTTTTGGTCTACAGAAAGACAACTATGCACCCTCTTTCAGCCTATGATGAAATCATTATGTAAAATTAGCAACTTACGTGAATATTTGTTTTTAACAATGTGTTGTGCTGCAGCACATCGAAATACACACGTCAGTTAACAGGGAAATGATTATTTGAGAGAGTGAAAGTAGCGCAATAAATTTGGACACTCCAGACACCCCTCTAGCTCCGCCACCTTTTTGGAGTATTTCACTGTATTGCATAGATGGGCTGAACGTGCTGGAAGTCGCAGAGGGGAAAAAGACAGAGTCTGCCCTGCTGCCGTTTTCAAATAAAATTTTAAGGGGAATGAAGTGATCAAGAATTCCTGTACAGTTTATGGGGCTAACATAAAATTTTTAGGGGGGTTGAGAATAATTTTTTTTGGGGGGGCTAAGGATAACTCAAATGTAAGTACTCTGAAAAAGAGATTATAAAAATCAAGGGTCTGTAGACCTCTCAAAACTGTTTTAAACACAGCTAATTATTTCCATTCACTCCACCCCCTCTCTTCTGGGCTTCTTCTAAAACCACGCCCCCAAAACACATGAATGCACAACATCGACTGCTCTGCTGGGAGAAGCATTTACCTCAGACGAGCGGAGACGAGCCCGGTGCATGTAATAACACCATGGGTCCTATCTTGCACCCAGCGCAATTGACTTCAGTGACACATGTATCATTCGTATTTTGCACCGGCGCACAGTGGGTTTTTCCCTCCACAGACGCACGTCGGCAAACTAGGGAATGAACTTGCGCTCCCTGGGCGGTTCAGCGCAAAAAAGGAGGCGTGTTCCGGCGCAAACCATCCTGATGCTATTTTGCAGTTTCAAAAAACAATTGCGCCACTGACCAGAAAAAAAAAGTCTAAAGTCAGTGGCGCGTTGCAGGTTGTTCATTATGCTATTTTAAGGGCACATGCTTGACCATAATGTATAGGGTGCACAACGCGCACACACTTTGCTTATCTAATCTACACAGATGCAACAGTTATTTTTGCAAATCATAAATTGTTACACTTAAAAATATTAATACACGAGATAAGGGGAATCATAGTGGTGAGCATTGTGGTGATAGTTTTTACTTATTGTGTGGCTGCGTTAAAAAATTATCATGCAAATAACGATTAAAATATTTTCATAAGTTTGTTGTGTGGCTGTATTACGTTTATTTTATCTAAATAATAATTAAAATGTTTTCATAAGAAACCTTAATGTATATGAACTTGATTTGTAAGTGTACTTTGGGGTTGGACCTTGCTTGCATTTCTTGGGTCCGATTTCAAAGACCCCAAACCCTTTCAGCGGTGAGGGTGGACGCAGCGATGTCCTCTGCTGGCATCTGTGTAGAGGCAGATCCACCTACCGTTACACGGTGTGCCCGATTTATGCTGGCAAGCTTGGGATTCCCCCGTCTCCTGACATCATTGTTGCGCTTGGCGCAACGATGGGGATGCCAGCTGATGAGACTGTGGCTATTTCCTCTCACGCCTGTTTAACCTACGCTGATTTGGGCGGGTTTCTCCTATCCCCATACAAAACAACTTCTCTGTCTTTGAGTGCTCTTACAAGAACGTTGGTCTCCTCGGCTGTGAACCGCTCCTGGCGTACGCCTGGTAAATCCGTCATAATAATAGCAACCCGCCATGGAACTTGCGCCCTTGCGTTTAAAGGGAATGTTGGATAGCGTTCTGATTGGTTTATTTGACGTTACGCCCAAACCACACCTATGAATAATGAACCTACTTCAGACCAACCCCTTATTGATTTGCGCCCGGCGCAAGAGTTATTTCTCCCGCCGGGAAAATAGCAACAGCGCCCAAGATCCGCCCACAAACTCACTTGCGCGTTGCACTTCGCACTTGCGTTTCAGATCGTTAAAATAGGGCCCCATGTCAGAATCACATATAATAATATAACTAACTTTATCACTATGAATATAAACAAATAGGATGGCTTTTAGTACTCACTATCAAGCCAGCATATTGATTCTGGTGAAGTTTAAAATATATTTTGTTTGATTCGGTAATAAACGAGCTAGTTATATTTATAAGACAAAGCTTAAAACAGGTTGCATTGAAACAAGTTTTTTTCATTACCATAAGTTACACTGGGATGAAGGTGAATTTCGTGGAAGATTCATAACATATAAGATGTTTTGCATGTAAGAGTTTCCGTGATGAAAGCATTGTTGACTCTGATGAGGACTACACTCAGAGACAGTACTGCATCGTCAACTTGGGGAAAAGCCACGAGAGAGAGTGGCAGTCGCCCAAGTCAATCATTTGTTTTCGTCCCGAATGGCAATAATTAGCTGTGTTTAAAAAAGTCCTGAAAGGTCTACAGACACTCGAGTTTTATACTCTCTTTTTCAGATTACTTACATTTTACTTATGTATTGGTATATAAAGAAAGTTTAAACAAATTTGGAAAAAAGTTTTTTAGATAATTCCTGCCCATGCCACCTTTAACTCCTGCAAAATCCAGGTAGTGACAACCGCATTTACAGAAACTCTGCATAGTGTGTACATAACCGAACTCAACAACTAGTAGTTAATCAAGTGTTTAAACATGTATCATGCACTCTCTTTTGAAAAAATAAATGCCTAGAAGGGGAAAAAGTCTTCTGTATGCACGGTGCAGAAAATGACAGATGCACGAGTGTTTGCTGACTGGTGTTGCCAGATCTTAAACAAAAAAACAGTGAACAATAAAAATCCAATAATAAACCGAAATAAATCCTAATGCTTTAGCTCAAAGATCAAAATATTTGTACCGACAGGTTCACACTTTAATAACACCAAAAACTTGATCGCTTCATCAGCCAAAAGCCATAAACAGTTAAGCGCCAAAACGGTATATAAGTACAAAAAAGACAAGGGCCTGGCAACACTGCAAAATAGCGTGCTGTGGAGCAGCCTTACAAATGCGTGCAATACACAACACCAAGACGGAGGTTTATTGCAAAACATAACGTTGTTAAATTATTTTGGTCAAAGGTGTGAGTGAGAAGACAGAACGTTGCTATTGTTTTGTCAATCATCATCTTTTCGGGATTGAGTCTTGTTCTGTACCGACATGAAACAAACATCAAGGAGATTTACTCCCGCATTTAAATGCAGTTGTCACTCCCAAAAGTTTGCAGTGTGTACAAGCCGATGAGACGAGTCTGACAATGTTCTGCTCTGTATGTTCTGCTCTTATATTTCACATATAAAGAAAACATCTTAAAGGTGTTTAACTTAATCTGCCTTGCTCATTTAATGAAAAATAAATAAATCACAACCTATATGAAGCACTGAGAATAACAGGGTCTTTATTAAAATATATATACACAAAGTAGTAAAAAACTGAAATACAGCACTCAATCACCTTAACTACTACTAATAATAACAGAAAAACATGACTTGAGTCATGAAAATCCCTACATCAATATTCCTATCAATATCCTATGAAGTCACTGATAGGTTTCTCCAAATTTAATAACTGAAAATGTGTTTGTCTGAAAATGATAGACATATGCATCTCGGACGGCTTTGGGGTGAGTAAATCATGGGTTTAATATAATTTTTGGCTGAACTGTTCCTTTAACCGTTTTGAATAAAATTATTTATTTGATGCATTACTTCTATTCATTCTTCTTGCTAAAACGAGAAGCTAACAATCAGCAGACTTGTTTGCCTCATCCCTACCAGCCTTGGCTGCTTGTCTGCGAGCTATGATAGCTAGCTGCTATCTGTCTGATTATTTAGGCTAAACATGGCAAACTCAGCCTAGATTCATGAAGATTTTAACAGAGGTGGAAAGAGTAGCCAAAAGCTTTACTTAAGTAAAAGTACAAGTAACTAAAGAAGTAAAAGTAGAAGTAAAAGAGTTTAAAATATACTTGAGTGAAAGTAAAAAAGTATGCAATGAAAATAATACTCAAGTAGCGAGTTACTAGTTACTCATGAAAAAATAAATATATACATACATAAATACACACGCGCGCACGCACATGAATTGTGGGGACATTCCATAGATGTAATGCATCTTATACTGTACAAACTGTATAGTCTATTCAATTCCCCAAACCCAACCATCACAGAAAACTTTGATACTTTACATTTTCAAGAAACATCATTCTGTTTGATTTATAAGCTTGTTTCCTCATGGGGACCTCAAAATGTCCCCACAAGGTCAGAAAAATACTGGTATGTCAGAAGTACAGAATGTCACATTTATTAACCTTTAACATTATATAGGGTTTTTAAAAATACAAATGTGTTGTTCCATTGAGTCTGAATATTGTTAATATGTTAAAACAGGTTAAAAAATAAATGTGACAGATTCTTTACTTTTGTCTCATGTTCATTTTTTAATGTTTAGGCATTTCTTGACTCCACAGCAAACAGAGGAACTTTGCCTGTATTTTCCAATACTTATGAAGGTCACGTATACAGTATGTATGTGTAAAACATAGCAGATTAAAGAATTACAAATACAGAATAGACAGCATTTCTATAAAATTAACTCTAGCCTCAATGTTAATGTAGCTTATAGCTGAAATATCAGACAAGTAAACTGACAAGAGTTTTACATTCACTAAGTTAGATAATCTCCTAAAATCGTCTGAGGACAACGACAGTTTACACTTACATGATACAAAAGTGTTGCTTTTAGTTTTCTCCTTAGCAGGGCATTAGGAACCTAACATACTTCACATCTCTCTCTCTCTCTCTCTCTCTCTCTCTCTCTCTCTCTCTCTCTCTCTCTCTCTCTCTCTCTCTCTCTCTCATCTACACACAGTTTTTATTAACCTCAAGGACATTAGGAGTTATACACACGCACACACAGCTCCCCTCGATCTGCTCTCAATGACATACCATGTAACAAAACGCCAGTCTGTCTATCAGTAGGCTATCGAACTATTCAGTACTTTTCAGGTTACGTTAGCAGGCTTCTTCACAGTAAAAAAAACTTTATCGCAAACTAGGAGAAACCTACAAAACGGTATTAAACAAGCCAATTCTGAAACGAAAGTTATACTACCAAACACTTTGATGAAAATCGCCTTGCAAACGTGTACCTTCTCCAGATGATGTATTAACATGACATTAATCCGGATGTATTAACGCGCCACCCTTGTGACGAACCTTCTTTTTATTTTTTTTATTTTTTTTGTCCAGTCAGTGTTTTCTACCTCAGGTGTCTCGCTGGCTCATCAAGGCCATCATTTCCACCATTTAAAGCACTTATTTTGAGAAATGAATGAACATAAACAAACTTCTGTTCAGAGTGCCGCCATTGGATTGTGTAGAACGCTCATCAAATTCTGATTGGTCGAGAGGATAAATCGTGTTTAGGCTAAAATAGGCTCCGGCGCTTATCGCCTTTTGGAAAAGAACGGCATCTTGTACCTACATTTTAACAATGAAATGTAGTGATTTGGCATAAAACGTTCATGGAGCAGTGAATAGGTTCAGTACACAGCCAAATGACATGAAACTCATTTTTTTTTCGCGTTTTGGAAAAGAGCTCTTCAAATATTCTACTGTATGTTGTTGAACTGTATATTTTACTGTACATTAATGTTCTTTCACTGATATTTATGACAAACACATTTAAAATTAAATAAGATCGAGAGAGAATAAGTAATTCAACCAAACTAATAGAATTGATCTTTTGAAATCTAAAGTTGGCCAAACCTGAGTGCAGAAGTCTGTTGTGTGTCATCTGTTCATCTCCTGAATCACTTCTCTCTTCTTTGCTGTTCGTTTGATTAACACTTCGGTGGTGGACTTCTTTTATGCACCTGTCTGTCTTAAGTTAACTGGGGCATCTATTTATTGCCACACAATACGCCACACAATACCAAGTGCCTACTAGGGCCTACTCAAGCCAATCAAAAAGAATCCTCCTCCTCAAAGAGAATGCAACCATTAACATATAGATGCATGACAAAGTTTGCTCAAAGATGATTGGTTCTTTACATTTCCAAACCAGCAACCTGCCTCTGTTACTAAGAAAAACCTCAAAAACTTCCTGTACTTCTGCAGGTTTTGCGGTTTGAGTAGATAATAGCCTTTTTGTTTCTGGTAATCATGTGACCTTTAAGAAATTCTAGTAGTGCTTTTCACTACTGTAAGTTGCCAGACATATAAAGAGCAGTTTGTTTAACACTAACGTTTTTAAGATACTTCCTTTTATGTATACTTCCTCTTTAAATGTATCTGCATTTCACAGTATAAAGCATTTCATTATTTGATCCGTTTATGTTATCACCTTACAGGTAAATAACCTCTCATTCTGTCCTGAGGTAATATAATAATTTCTATTGTGATCATTTTTATTTATTTAGGTTAAATGCACACAATCCCACTGCCTTTGTCCTATTATGTCATGTAACATTCCATGTTACACTAAAAAAAATTATTTAGCAACTCAAGTGATGAGTTGCTCTAACTTGATGGCACTAAATTGTAAATTATTTATAAGCATTTAAGTAATAAATGTAACCTAGATATAGGTATTGTTTAAATGTTTTATGTTTACATTATTTAGAATAGATTTATGGGTCACACATTTTGTAAGATGGAATTATAAATGTTAACTGCAAACATATAGTATAGAGTGCATGTGGATTTGGTTTGATTGATTGTGTTAACTCTTCTTCATTCAAAGCTTCATAACATAATCATCCCATGTAATTATTATCAGCCAGTACCCACATCGTGTGAAATACCTAAATCAAAAAGTATAAATATAGATTTGTGCAAGTTTAAAAGTTGAAACATCCCACATACAAGGATGGTCTACAGGGGCAGAGCAGGCATTCTTTTGCTCATCATTCATATGTCCTTTTTATTTCACTTACTTTACATTATTTTGTTAATGAACAGGCAGGTTTAAAATATAAAAGTAAGCCAGAAGTAGTGGTCCAATAATTGGAAATCTGGTCACATTATGTGGACTTTTGTTCACAGCTTGGTCCTCCCCACTTTGAAAATGTTTCCTGCTCACTATAAGTGTCGATTCACAGTTCACATCTTCAACCGTGCGAAAAAATGCACATCCTTTCTTAGGGTGTTTTTACATATAGTTTGTTTTAAAAGAACCAAACCCAGTTCACTTAAAGTGAACCAGAAAAGGAACTAGCTTAATGTGACAAAAAAGGACCCAGAACTGAAGTGATCGCAGACCCTTCCTTGTTCACATCACAACTTCAAAAGAACTTAGACCCCAGGTTTCTGTGCAGCAGGTGATTTTGATAAATGTCAAAAGTGATGCACCGATGTATCGGCCGCCGATAATTATCGGCCGATTTTTTATGAATTTGAAACCATCGGCATATCGGCAACAGCACGAGAAAGGCCGATACCGATTGTTTATTAATTAACCGCATAAAGGCAATGAGTTGCATGTCTGTTGCGTAATCCAGCATTTTTTACAATAAATTATCAAAATAATTAAATACTTCCCAAAACAAAATAAGTTGTATAAATTATAGTTTGTCAGACGTGCGATGAGGGAAAAAATAATAAATCACGTAGTAAATCACGCAAGATTACTCATTCACGTGATCCATGCGGTCTAGAGTATTTTGGGAAAATGGCTGCGGTCTGGGCTTTCTTCAAAATACCAAAAAATCGGCATTTGTAACGAGTGTTCTGCAGAAATATCAAGAGGAGGTAGTATTGTATACAAGTGTTTAATATCGGTATCGGCATCGATATCAGCCAGAAGTTGTCTGTTTAAATCGGTATCGGTATCGGTCCAAAAAATCCTATTGGTGCATCCCTAGTCAAAACCACACCAGGCTTTCACATGGCCAAAAGAAATCGAATCATAAAAGAACCCAAAAGCGAACCGTACTCAGACCACCTCCGGATTTTGTTTGAGTACAGTTCACATTTGAGTGTAGGGTTGTGATGGAGAGACACCATCGTGATACCACGCCCCCGCCCCTATTCACTGTGAGTCGACAAACACTGGCCGTTTCTCAATATACGTTCTTCAGCGATCTTGCGTCCTTGTGTTCTCGCTCTACGTCATCATTAACTGTCAAAGTTCAATTCCAATTCTCAAGAACTCAAGTACAGAGGACACATGAAAATACCCGGATGCATTCTTGATATCGATTATGCATCGAGTGCAGACTTGCGCGCTAAAATCTGGGGAGGTCAGGTAACCAACAGGAAGATCGCACACATCTCAATTCTCACAAGTGTGTTCTGTGTTCTTGGGACCTTCTGAGTTCGTTCTTCTGAGGTCGCCTGGCAAGAGCAGTCTTCACAAGAACGCAAGTCCGTTCTTTGTGTTCTTGGAATTGAGAATTAGCCACTAATCCTAGTCTCTTCTATAGAATTGTTCTGTAAATTAAATTCAGAATATAACTAATGCATATATGCTATTTTAAATACTGTAGTCAATGCCAGAGATGTGACGTGTTAGTCTGTGAAAATACCCTTTCAGGCATTTGATCTTGACATTGTTTGAATCTTATCTTTTTTTACATGTTTAACACTGTACATTTAACTTAAACTATTTAATTTTTGTACAAGAAAACAGCCCTTATTAATGAATTATTAGTAGCCTATTGTAGTGTCTCGGGAGATCGTGCTCATTGTACCATAGCTCTGTGGCGTTACTGCACTAAAGTGGCAGTTTAAGATATAAACCCAGAATTCAGGGAACATCAAAAAACTTTTGTCTGGTTAATAATACTTTTAATGACATTTTTCTTGGCCATAATTAGGATGTTGCAGTGACAGAATAACAGAAAAACATGAACAAATACATACAGTGAAATAGAGTATTTTTATTATATGAAAGACATTTGACAGTAATATTTATTTTTCCTAAGTGAAAAAGAGCCACAAACCGAACACTGTAAACTGAAAAGGTATTTTAGTTTTAGAATATAACTGTATAAAATGGTGCAACAAATAAGGAATGCAAAAATATATGAATAATATAACAAAATAATCTATTTAAAACTTAAAAGTCCAGAAACAATTTTGTTAAACAAAAGGCATTTCAGTTTTTAAATACAAAAGCAAAATAAAGCTCCTTTAAAAACACTATATAAGAGTGTGACCAATCGGGGTGATGCCTCTTCAAATGCTATAATAAGGAACTCGTTTTAAAGTTATTAAAACTTGTGCAACCCATCAAAAATGCAGCATGGCATATGAGACATGTTGACATTTTATTAGTCTGAAATACTAACAAACAGCAGACATACGGCTGCACGCTTTCATTTCTTCACCACTCTAAGTAAACAGTGGTTGCGGCACGCATGTGGTAACTTCCTGGTGTTTGCATTCAGAGCAGCGAAGAAGAGATGAGTTTCGCTTTGCAGCATTAGCTTTAGCATTTACTATAACGGGCATTACTAGGTTGATTAAGAAAATTGTATCGGATCGGTACATGGGTTCAAATACTCGCTGATTCCAATGCCAGAATTTTTTGTGGTATTGGTCGCATTTCCGATACTGATATCAGAATCGGAACAACTCTAATTAAAAGCTATTTTTGCAGGCATTCACAACCAGTAGGATGAACAGTACAGCCACACTGTAAAAAAAATCTGTAGAAATTACAATGTTATTGCAGCTGGGTTGCCGGAAATTTACCGTAGATTTACGTTTATGTTATTTACTAGCAAGAGTTTGTTCAAAGTAAAATAAATTTTAAATATTAACAAGTCTTTATCTTTACAGAATAAAACTATACAATAACAGCCTCATGCAAAGCATTCTGGGAACCAGAAATCATCATCAACCTTTTTCTGTTTTTTGCTTCAGATTTTGTTTTCCAGAATGTTTTGCTTGATACTGTTTTTTTTTTAGTTTTACTCTGTAAAGACAAAGACTTGTAAATGTTTAATGTTCATTTAACTTTGAACAAACTCTTGCCAGTAAGTAACATAAATGTAAATCTACGGTAAATTACCGTCAACCCAGCTGCAATTTCTACGGAATTTTTTTACAGTGCAGCAGCAGAGTGACGAAGCTCCTAATTTAGTGCCTTTCTTTTCTGTTCAAAACTATTTGCTTTGCTTTGTTATATGGATCTGTATGTGTCAGTCAAATGGGTAATAAGGCTTGGAGTGGAAACCCGCTCCATTATTATATCAAATGAAATATTTTTCACAGGCAGCTCAGCCAGCCACTGTTGTGGGTGTTTTTGACTCGCACCCTCCGATACTGTATTTTTGAATGTTTGTCATCTTGAACACTTTGTGGGTATGCCTCATTTCTTATTTGTGCATCCTTGAAAAGAAAAGACAAGAGAATTAATGAGTTGAAGTGTTAAGTAAAATGGCATATCCTCACTTTGTATAAAAAGTTAGTTCTCTATTATCAAACATCAGATGTGTAAAACACAAAAAATATTAAACAGTAAAAATAAACACATTATTGAGTAAGAGAAGTTCATTTCTCCGCTACAATTTTTTTAAGGCATTCTTAAAAGTGCTCTAAAATTAATTAATGTGTGTATACTAGGGGTGTAAATCGGACACTTCATTGCAATATGATACAGTATCGTTTATCTTCACCAGCCTTGCGATAGTTGCAGATAGCCTACATCAAACAATTCTTCGATGGAATTACAATTTGATTCGGTTCGATTAATTTATCCATACTTTAATATTATGTGTCAAGCAGTTACATTTCTAATAACTCACGAATGCAACCAAAATATATAACATAAACGTTTAATTAAAAAGGGCACAATCTCTACGAGGAGGAAACTGGTGTCCTGGTTTGGGGATCTTCTCTCTGCTGTACCAGGTGGTAGAGTTGGTCAAGGCCTCAGGGAAATGTGCTGGTGACTAGTACAGACCGTCCTTTGTGGCTTACATACTGCAGTAAGTGAACAAGATCAGTGCCAGTAAATATATATCCTTCATATCTGATGCCTACTGCACACAGACACTGATATTGTCAGTGAACACATGTTTATATTAGTTCAGAACTTAATAAGAAGTTCTTTCTTTTTCATGAGAGAAACAATGCTTGTTAAATCTGGCTCTGTCTGGATTTGTATGAGATTATAGGGCATCTCGTGATTCAAAAGGGTGATGATTACAACAAGCACATGTTGTGTTAACAGATTTCACCACTTCCTGAAAGATAGTGCAGAGTCACTACTGAAGAGCAGATTAAAACCAAACTTGAATTTGATGCAGTGTGAAGTTTTCAATCTTGTTTTAAATGCAAATTCAGTTTTTAAGATGCAAAACCACACATAAATATTAATAAAGATAATTTGTTTAATATTGTATTTCCCTCCTGGGTTACACTTTATTTTGATAGTCCACTTTAGACATTCTACTAACTATAAATAACTTTGCAACTACATGTCAACTAACTTTCAATAAATTGCAACTATACGTCAACTAACTGTCATTAGAGTATTAGTAGACTGTAAGGGTTGGGGTTAGGGAAGAGGTTTGGGTTAGTGGAATAAGTTGAAATGCACCTGCAAAGATACTTCTAGACAGTTGAATGTCTGTTGAGATATCATCGCAATCAAGTGTTAGTAGATATTAAGCAGACAGTTTACTAATTATCTAAAGATTGGTAGTTGATAAGTAGTTGATAAGTAGTTGCAAAGTTTCTTATAATCAGTAAAATGTCTAAAGTGGACTATCGAAATAAAGTGTTACCATTTCCTGTTTCTGTTTGTAGTGTTTTAATGTGTTTTTTAATACACCTGTGTCTTATTAAATAGGTAAAGTGGATCAAAATTATATAGTAAATTATAGTAAAAGACAATGTTAGTAACGGTAGTCAGAGACGTCACATCATGCACAGACCGTTGTTGTGGAATTTTTTCCTTGTTGAGCACATGAATAATTATAGTCAGAACCCAATACAGTTTGAAATTATTTATCTTGCAAAAGGCACTTACATCTGCACAATTCAGACTGTGCAGAGAAAGGCGAACTTCAATTCTGCGCAACTCTGTAGCTTAGTTAACTTATGCAGCTTATACCATATAACTCTTAATAAACAGCAATAAATGCTCAAATCATAAAACAGTAGAAATTAGTAAAGTTAACATTTTCCTTGACAATTATCCCTTTTATCATTTCATGATAACCAAACATTTAAAATTTTCTTTTCATCTTACAAGTGAGCACTGTGAAACTTCAGCTCATTTTACTTGGGATGCCTCTATTCATGTGATATCTGCAGACACCAACATTTCTTTTTTAACATTCACATTCTCTTTCTGTAGTAAGGCTAATGCATAAGCTTTATTTCCTTTTCATCTGAGAATAGCAAGCTCATCTCTCATGTTTTCAAGAACAGTCTGCAACTGGTTTTTAACTACAGTGATCATTACTTCTTATATCTATTATACTTCTTATCCAATATCCACCACTTACAATGATATTTCCCTGACATGGCCACCTTCAATCATCCCTCATCACTTTCTCTTATTGGGCCATACCTTTAACTCCCCCTTCAAAACTTTCTGCATCTTCCTCTCTGTCTGTATTAGCTTACACCTGGTACCATGTATCACATAGGTCTTTACAGAAATACATAGAATTTCCCCATAGTATTGGCTACGCCTTTCCTCAAAATTAAAATCTATTTGTAACACCCGACCTCTCAAGGGGTCTAGAAAAATTGTACCGGTTGACCTTCCATAGCTACTTTTTTAATGGGGTCAAGTCTAATAAGTGACAAAATAATAAGCTCTCACAGCTTCCCTCATTATGACAGTGCACAATAACAACAAGAGTTTTATGATGATACTGATGTTTTTTTTATCTTCTCCAATCAGTGGCTATAGTTCTTTGTGTGTTCCTCCAATGCGTCCTTTAAGTGGATATAGTTCTTTTTGCAGTTCCACAGTTGGGTCACTTTTGACCTTTCTGCAGTGTGTTGCATGCACTCAATTGACACGTTTAGCTACTTTCACGGCAGTGTGAGTGACCAACAGCACTTGGTGTGGTCCGTTCCACCTCTTAGCTCGCCACAAATTCCTCCTGAAGTCCTTGATTACCACTTAATCTTTTTGCAAAATGGTGTGCAATGTCCCCTCAGCTGGCCTTGGCAGTGCTGCTTTGACCTGTAAGCAGATATTTGACAACAACCCACACACATTCTCCTACAATATTCTTCAACAACAATTAATAATAATTTGTTACATTTATATAGCACTTTTCTGCAGCACTCAAAGCGCTTTACATATGAAAGGGGGATTCTCCTCAATCTATCTTTCTACAATATTCAAGCATGTTGTTTTCCATGGGGTCAGAGGTATGAGGGTCTGGCCTGGTTCCCACCCCACATGTGGGGGTCTTGCAAGATAGTTTGGTCCTGTCTCTTACTCTCTTTTTTATGTACATCAGGACAATAGGCAATGCCTGTACCCAATACCAGGCATGTTTTCTCAAATTAAAAACATGTCTACCAGTACTAGACAATATTTTTTGCCTTCGGTGTCGCATGGTCGAAGGGCCCCTCCGGAATGGGATGCCATGCCTTCCTTGTGACTGCTCCTCTGCCCACATTTTTAGTCATATAGATTACGCAGCTGCTACCGTGGTCTTTTGATATAGGAGAAAAATCTTTAGTGCACCAAAAAACAAAATTTGTAAACATGAAACAGCATTCATCATCCCCTCTTTCGGCACATGGTCTAACCTGTGTGTCTATTTAGCAAAGCTGGAAAAGAAATGACTGGGGAGACAAATTAGTCCTTCCCTCTGGCCTCAGCCGCTTTCCATTTGTGTTTGACCTGTGAATAAGCACATTTTTTCAAACACCTAAATCATAACAATTAATGTCATATGTTTAATGGTTACACATGCACAGGAGATCTCACTGTTTTTGCCGCAGCGTCAGCATACGCATTGCCCTTTGCAACAGGGTCTTTTGTAGATGTGTGCGCTAGACATTTACATATGGAAACTACATAAGGTAACATAATGGAGTCTAGTAAGTTATTTTAAATAGGTTTTCCATCAGCCTTCAGGAACGTACGTCCAGTTTCTTTAGATGAGGACCCATCTACATAAAAAGTCAAGTCAATGTCAGGCCTGGGCATGCATATTTGTTCAAGTATGCTCACGCTACAATGTGGTTCTCCATCCTCTGGAGAGGTGAGAAGAGTTTTTGGGTTTACAGTGGTGCAGCTTTTAACAGTGATGTTCGACAAGCATTGTGACGTTAGAATGCAGCCAACAAGCTGTTCTGTTGATGAATGAAATTAATTGTTTTAGCAAAATCATTAACACTGCATGGGGTACTAGCAAGGTCAGATCAGAATAGCCTACAAGTTCACGCGATGCCAGTACTGCTTTTTTTCTGCTGCAGCCACCGCACGCAAACATTGGGGTATGCCCTGAGCTACAGCATCAAGTTTCAATGTGAAATATGCCACCAGGCGGAAAACAAGATCCCTTTTCTCTTGTTTACGATTTCTGTGAATGGCAATTCTGGGTTGGGTATGCCTATGCTAGGGACTTCCTGTAATGCCATTAAAAAAACTAAATGTAAATATATTTTATTGTACTAGACAGTTTGCCAGGTCTCTAAAAACTATAAGTTCTTATTGCCCAATCTGCGTGTGTGCACAATGAGCTGCAAATAACCACACATCCTGCCAATCTGCAGAGAGCGGCTTGTGTGCAACAGCTCCTTTAACATTGTACATCATCTTTTGGGTTTTGTTTGGTTTTATGAGAGCTACACACACATTCTTATTCATGTCAATTTCTTAGTTTCAGTTCCTTATTCCACATAATACTCATAATACTTATTCTCTCAACCCACAGAAATATGTTAAGTGCAGTGTTAATCTGCATCCGGCATGAAATCAACAGAGAACATTAATTTTACACATGAGATCTCTTCCCATCACATTCACAGGGCAACTAAAAAAACTGTATTTAAACACGCCTTGTTTTTCACATATTAAAGGTTCACAATAAAAGTCCATTATGGTGCAGCCTGTGGCACTCACTGACACTACTGACCGTTCAGTAAGTGATGCAGATGCTTCATCATGCTTCATAACAAAGTTAGTTGCATCTGAATCTACAATAAAACATACACTTTGCCCTTCAACTGTCATACTATATTTGGGTAGTTTCAAAAATGGGGGAACTTATACTATATGCAGCAGCAAGCTTTTCTTCATTCTTCAAAAATGGGACTTATACATACTTTATGCAGCAAAGCGCTTCTTCATTGCAAGCAGAAATAGAAAAAAAATCATAATCACCCTCCCCGACGCTCCCCCTCTCTCTCCTCACCTCAGTTGATGTGCTCTTTTCCTCTTCTTTGCGTTTTGGCTTCTTTACAATAATTTCGCCAATGTCTTTTATTGCCACAATTAAAACAAGTCTCTGAATTATATTCAGGTCTGCCCCATCCATGTCCATGACCTGGATGTTGTTGTTGTTGGCCGTAACTCGCTTAGGACCGTGGGACTGTCCAGAAGACATTTGTCCCGGATGGACCATAGACATATGCAGTTCTTGTTCTTCGTCACCCTCTTTCTTGATGCAGAGTACTGATAAAGCACAGCAGTTTGTAAACCAATGTATTGAATTCCTCATCAGTCCATAGTCTGAAAACCAGCATCGGACCTTCTGGGCTGGACACTTGTATCATTGGCATGGATGATGATGGTACGTCTGTCTTTGTCCGTGCCCTTGTGGTTGCCCTGAGGTTTAGGGGTAACATTGCTGTGATTTTGACCTCATCTTTGTCTTTCTTAGCCAGACACTTTAGTCTGCCTTTCTGGTTTCACTGTTGGTTCATCATACTTGATCTGTGGGTAAACGTCCTGGTAGTGTTCTTGTTCACCGTTCGACAGCTCTGTGTTGACCGATGATGCTTGAGCTACCTGCAGAGAAAGCTCTGGTTCAGCGTGAAGGAGGTGCAAATTTGTGGTGTCGGTGTTCCTCGTCTGGGAAGGTTTTGGAAGTTTTAAAACATGTAAAAAAAATGTGTTATCATAGCATACAGGTAAATGAGCATAGAGCTTTGGAATGGGCTTCAGTTGGGCTGGGGACACAAAGGAAAAGAACACGGTACGTTAAATGGATGGGTTGGGGCTCATAACATAAGACAGTGGGGGTGAGGGTTTTTATTCTTCTCTAACTTTCTCAAAGTTTGTAATCATTGACTTAATTTCATCAATCATTTTCTAATTTCTATTTCTTCTAAGTTTGGTAAAATTTTTTTCTCATTTTTCGAATACCTCTTTTCTTTCTTTGGTTTGCCTGTATCTAACCATTTTTTTCTATATATTCTATATATTCTACTGATCTATCTTGAACTTCTTAATTTTATTTTATTTCTATTTGTTGTCTACCTCTTTCTTTATTTAAATATTTATATTCACCCATTCATTCATTAATTTTTCATATGTTTTATAATTTCTGTGTAAATGGGATGATTATAATTAGTCGTATCATCTTTGGAACTTCCTTGTACCAGGGACGGATTGGCAATCTGTGCGTTCTGGAAAAGTCCAGAACGGCCGTTCAACGGAGGGCCGTCGCCCGGCCGATGGCAAAAAAAGTCTAATAACGCAATATGAACAGCCAACAGCAGAGGCACTAATACGATCACTTACTGCTACGTGTAAAAAAACAAGGAAGAAGAGTCGGCCTACTAGCCGTGATTGGTCCACGGATTCCCGGAATTTGCGAGCGTCTATGTTTGCGAGCCTGAGCATCCACAGCCTGGTCATGATGAGGGAAAGACCGAGTTAACTTCACATCAGCAAGAGCTAAGTGCCAGTAGTAGCAGGACACGTGACATTATAATATAATATACACCATATAAAAAAAAATAAAACTCGCGTGAAAATTAACGTAATGCGCAACTAGTGTTACGTGATGTGAGAAAGACGTGATGTGAGTGTGTGCGCACGCACGCGCGTGTGTGTGTGTGTGAGAGAGAGAGAGGCGCGGGCGCGATTGAACAGTGGAAACATAAACACAATACATACTCTGTCATTTTGTTCATATGGGACATAATTCAAACGGCAAAGTGTTTGCTTATATTTGTATACAGTCGCAATAAAACAAAACATTTTGCTTTTGTCAAACTGTAAACTCTTGTCAAACTGTCACAAGGTGACGATCTTTTTTGGGGCGGAACCAAAAGTTGGGAAAGTTTGGTTCCGCCCGGATGTTTCCGCCCAGACCGGAGAAAGGAAACACCGGACATCCGGCAGCTTCGCGAAGGCTGTAATCAGCCGATTAAACACAGCTGTGCATAGTTAAGGAGATCGCTGGGTGATTGGACAACTGGAGTACACGGAGGAGTATTTTAAGAGCAGTTAAATCACAGTTCGTGAGTTCGGGCAAGAGAGGGGGATTGACGCGGGGAAAGCTCCTCTGCTTAGTGCAGAAAAAGTAACGACGCACCTTTTGAAGAGCCGGCAGGCTCTGTTGATCCGGGCTGCGCTTGGAGCGCGCGGATAGAAGACAGGAGCTGCCGGGGGCGAGAGAAAGGCGATACGTGGTGGAGAAAAGGAGCACCCCGAGGAGAGCATTGTGCTGTCAAGTTTAGTCGTAGTGTGTGCTGAGGAACGGAGCTGTGCTCATTGATAGACGTGGTGGCTGTCTATATTCTCTCTCTCTCTCGTTGTAGTCTGCGGTGAACCTGCTGGAGTGGAAGGAAAACCCTATGGGTAGAAGGAACCTTGGTCTAAACAGCACCTTCGAAGGAGTAAAGCAGGAAGAAAATCGACCTTGTTGTACAACGTAAACAAAGGCTATCCGCTGTGAGTATAAATTCTGGTGTGGAGCAACTAGCAGAAATTTACCTGTGTAATCGTTGGAAACCTCCAGGAGAAGGAGGGCGGCCCTACCCCTAAAACAGCGTGGTGGGCGAGCCGTTAGAAGCGTCAATCCAAGCAGCCACAGCACCGAAACACTATTCAGGTCGTATTTTCCATCGCCCTTATTTCAGCCCAAGTGAAGTGGAGGACGCTGGGCGTTTTCCTTGTTGTGTACACGTATAGTGTGGTGAGTGAGACTTTGTAATTAATAAGCTTTTCACGTTGGAGTGGTGCCGTGTATTTGCTGTGGGTTGCTGTGTGTCTTGTCAGACGAAGCCCCGCATCATCCATTCTTCTACTGGGCAGAGGACGGAGAGGCTAACGACCTCAGAATTTACAGCTATTATACGCAGTGTGCTATTTGGAGTTGAAGTGACGCGGATAAAGAGCTGTCAACGACTGTGAGTACAATATTGGAATCATTCCTAGTGAAAATTTACCCGTGTCTGTCCTTGTCGCAGAGTTAGAGGCGAAAGAGTTCCGCCGCCCCGCGGTCCCTACAAAGGGGCGCCCCTGTCCAGGATTCGATCGCCCTACAGGCAGTGGGGATAGGGCAGCGCTCGACCCGGTGAGGCGGTGTGTTATCTTCGCCCCTCTGCTAGACCTACGGAAAAAGCCATACCTACAGAGAGCTGTAAACAGCAGAGCCGGTGAGAAATACTCGAAGTCCAAGTAACCGTGCTTTTGTGTCCTAGCGGCCACCTGTGGAGAGAAAGGAGAACGAGAGTGAACATACGGAGAACAGACTGTGTAAAGTGATACCTACCCAGAGAGCTGTAAACAGCAGAGCCGGTGAGAAATACTCGAAGTCCAAGTAACAGTGTTTTTGTGTCCTAGCGACCACCTGTGGAGAGGAAGGAGAACGAGAGTGAACATTAGGAGAACAGACTGTGTAAAGTGATACCTACCCAGAGAGCTGTAAACAGCAGAGCCGACGGGAAATATTCAAAGTCCAAGTAACAGTGCTTTTGTGTCCTAGCGGCCACCTGTGGAGAGAAAGGAAAACGAGTAACGCACGCCAAGAGAATGGACTGTGTGGAGATCCAGTTGGTGGTGGAGGAGAGCCTAGAGTGACCATTATTTTAAGTTCCCCTTTTTCCCTTCCCTATTTATCTTTTTAAGTTAATTAAATAAAGTACATTTTAAATTATGTTTACCTTGTGTGTCTGGTCATTGGGGTGGCTTTGGGAATCTCCTCGAGGTGGAGAAAGGGGCGTGACCTTATTTACATCTGGGTCCACCCCTACCTGTGACAAAACTGTAACCTACAACTGTTATCTAACCAAAATCACACACACACCAAAGCAAAAAATATTTATCCAACCCCGTTTAAAAACAGTCTGTGGGTGGACATTCATCGTATTGCATTGGTTTTCATTTCTTTCATTGACTTTATTGTATATGAGAGGTTGTCGTGAGCTCACATTTTCTGCTACAATGAAGACTAAGGTATTGAATTAAACGGGTAAATATCAGGCATGCATTGCAACCACTCTAAACGTGCCAATAAGAAAGGGGGCTAAATAATTGACCAAATATTAGTTTAACCAAAAAATCCTAGCTTGCACTTTCTGTCTGTCTTCCATCAGAATACAGTTTTTCCTTGTCTTTCATATTTGTGTTTAGTATTGTGGAATTGGCAAAGACCTGGTGGTTGTTTGTGAAAGCTGTACAGACAAAATTAATAGGCCTAGCTATTTTCATTATTTCACAGCCTTATAATACATCAAAGTTTAATATGACATGGACAAAATATTAAATATCCTTGTCTAATAGTCTGACAGTATTGTGGCATAGTATCAGTATTGTGGCATAGACATCCTTGTGTCTGTTGCGCACGGCTAGGGGCGAATGGCCGGATGATGGGCCTATTTGGGAAAAAGTCCAGGGCTGTTTTTTAGCCCCAGTCCGTCCCTGCCTTGTACCATATTTAGTCCTGTGCAGTCTCTACACTCATTCAGACAATTTTGATTTAGTGAATTCCCGTGCAGTCTCAACATGCCAGACAATTTTGTATAGCTAGTCGTACGCAGTCTCTACGTAACTCGGACGAATCGGAATTCACTCACCGTTCAACTTATTCATCAAATTCACACGTCAGATTTGTCGGGATCGTGTCAGCTTAGGCTCCATTTAGAAACAATCCCCTCTCCCTGAATATTCGGGGTAGAGCCGGTTTCAGATTGTGCAGTGAAAGGCGAACTTCAACTCTGCGCTTACACTTTTATACTGCTAGACATTTTCACATCCTGTTTATTCACAGTCTGTACACTCTGTATCGAAGATTAAGTCTAACCAGTAAGATAGTACACTGTAAAAAATAAAAAGTTGACTCAACTTAAATTTTCAAGGCAACTTTCTGCACAGCTTTTTTGAGTTTACTCAACTCTTGGATGATTTAGTTCACCTAACTCAATTTACTGAGTAATGACAACTTAAACCAACAGGTTGAACCAACTTAAACTGATTAGGTAATCAGCAAATTTCTATGTTTACTCAACTAGTGACTAAGCTGGGTAAAGAGTAATTTAGTATATCCAAATTCAACTAATCTACATGTTTTGGACTGTGGGAGTGTACACAAAAAAGTATCATAAACAAAGTTTTTGTCTGACTTAGCCCATGCTTAAACCAGATACCTTTTTGCTGTGAAACAACAATAAAGCGCGCTAACTCATTGCGCTGCTCTCTACACTGAACACACACTTCTCAATCATGGTAACAATGAACAAACATCATTCTTTCAAAATTACTCTAAATACAACATTTAACTAACATCATCAACATAAAAACATAAATAAATCCAGCAAACATTAAAACAGTAATCTATTTTAGTAAATATTAACCAAACAAGTGAACATGTCGCAATGCATGCTGGGAACCATTCAGACCATTGTTTTTTTAAATTGCTTGTTCAGATTACTCAGTTTGGCAAGTTGGGTGAACGAATTGGACAAAAACTTATATATCTAAGTTCAGGCAACAAAATAATATTTGTTAGCTGAATGATTATGCTTTGTTGAATGAACATTTTAAAGTTTGATTTTTTTACAGTGTTCCATCAACATGTCACTTAGCTAACTTAATGTAAGGTCAAGAAAGAAAAAAAATCTAGCTTAGTTAACTTATGCAGCTTATACCATTAAACATTTAATAAACAGCAATGAATGCTCAAATCATAAAACAGTAGAAATTAGTAAAGATAAACAAAGTAAAGAAACAATTTTCCATGACACCGCTGACAGATTTAATGAAGGCAACAGCTAAATTATATTTACAAGCTGATTGGCTGGTTTTTATACAATGTTTAAGAAGTTTTTATTGGTCACATGTACAACCTGAATACAGGTACTATTACTATCTTTATTATGTTTATATTGCCTGTTTTTATTGAATTGTATCTGTATATTTATGTTGTATATTAATTCTTTTATTTTTTGTATATTAATGCTGGTGTCTTGTAAGCCCATGAGGGATGAGCGTAATTTTACGTATGACACAAAAAACTTCATTCATTCATTCATTCATTCATTCATACAACCATACTCAGCACAGCGTAGTAAACTATTTGGTATGGCTCTCTCTTCACAGTATACAAAAAATTATATACTGTATATTTGTAGGGATGCACGAAATGTATATTATGTGACACAATAAGGACAATAACTTTTTTCAGTGTGTCAACTGAAAATAACTTGCACTGACAGATCTTAAAGGAACACAGCAACTTTTTGGGACTTAAGCTTATTCACCATATCCCCCAGAGTTAAATAAGTCCATACATACCTTTTTCATTTCCGTGCGTGCTGTAACTCTGTCTGACGCACCCACCGCTAGCCTAGCTTAGCACAAAGACTGGAAATAAATGGCTACATCTAGCATACTGCTCTCAATAAGTGACAAAATAACACCAACATTTTCCTATTTACAAAGCCATCTTTTGACTGTACAGTATACATAAAGGCGAAGCACTGCTACTTGGATGCGATGATTATCCACTAGAATTATCCAGTGCCATTGAGATACACTCTAAAAACAAATATTGCTAAATAGCACCAAAAGTGGTTCTTTGCTCGTAATCATAGAAGAACTGTTTTAGTGCCATATAGCACCGGTGAAGCACCTGTGAAGAACTACATAGTGCTATGTAGAACTATATGTGGTGCTATAGTGGTGCTATATGGCCCCCATATGGTTCTACACAGGTGCTTCACTTTATAATGTTCATTAAAAAAGCAACACTCATCAAACACAATCATTCAAAATATTCTTTATTATCATGAAAATACCTGAAATAATTTGAAGAACAGTGATATAAATATGCCTCTAGACATGTCCTGTAATGGCGTTTGTAATGCTACTTCTTCTGTGGCACAAATGGAGTTTCTGCACGAGAGCGCCCTCTGCTTTTGGATGTGGCTGCATTTCACTGTAATTCATTAAAATGTAAACACACAAACAAAACCGTTATATGCGTTAGCCAAACGGATGCAGAGTACTGATAAAACACAGCAGTTTGTAAACCAATGTATTGCTTGTATTGGATCTTTAACCCCCTAGGGTCCAAAAACTTGGTGCTGAATTTTGATGTGTTTTCTCCTTATCATAGCAGAATCAACTTAAAATACTCAATCATTAATAATCATACACTTACGTGTTTGACATCATTTGAAACTGTGAAGGGTCTTCTTTAATTTGTGTACATTCACAATAACAACAGATCCTTGTGTTTTTGTCAAATAAAGAAAATAAACAGGGTGCGCATTCAGACATTTCTGTCTCTGCCAGCTGTCTCTCAAAACACGTTACAAAAATCAATTGAAACTTCGCAAATACTCGTCACACAAACATGATACACATATTCAAAGAAAGCCTGAAGTGTCTACTTTTGAACAAGCTAATTATAATCGAAAACAAATATTGCCTGTTTATATAATCTGCATTGAAGTAAAGAGAGTACCGTTTTTCTTGGCTGACTTCATTATCTTTAATGCGGTCACGCCCACAGGTGGTACACGCTGTTGACATGGTAATGAAGAGCAGCTCAACACAATAACAAACAGACAAAGTAAAGTTTGATCAGATTTAAAGACTTTACCACATGTTTGGATGAAAAACTTTATACACACACGTAAGGAAGATCTTCATTTATGTCTGGACATTGAGGAAGAGAAGTGTTTATCTTTAACGTTAACGTTACCTAAGAAGAAGAACAATGGAAGATGTACTGGAGGAGGATAATATTCCATAAGTAAGTAATTTATCCTCATTTATATTTGCTATCTTGTAATTTGCTTATGGCTTGTGCAGTTCAGCCTACACAAGCGACCTCAGCAGACTGCACGCTTCGGATCGAAAAGCTTTCGCATTGTTTACAAACGAGGACGCGTGAACTCATGTAATGGCGGATAACTGTTACATGTTGTACAGTGTTAAACCCAGTTATTCCTTTTCGTATCCTTCATGGCAACTTTCAGTAAGGCTGCACTGCTGGATCTTTTAAGTGTGTGCTGTAATATGATTCCATATATTGTTTACATGCAACGCAATTCCATACATTGCGCATTACATGCGACACCATTTTTTTATGAGCGCCTCGTTGTTTACGCAGAGACGCGAGTACTCGTGTACATGGTCGCCATATGCGATGTGTTTTTAAAGTTCATACTCGATTTCCGAAATACATTAAAACATTCAGGGGCGTCATGCACCAATTTTTTTTAAGGGGGCACAGTGTGCACAGCTCACAGAAATTTGTGCATACACAGACATCAAACGAAATATTATAGACTTTTCCATGGCACTTAACATTTCTAACAATCTGAAAACCCCTGCTTTCATGCAAAAACCTCCAGAATAAAAGTGTTGACTAACTTTAATATCAAATACTATTCAATCGGAATAATGACACATTTGCATCATATTTACATCTGAAACGGCATGTTTTATTTATTCAAGTCTTAATGACTTGTTTAATTGTTTTATTAATGCATTTTGCACAACAACTGCATTATCATAAAAAATTAATGTAATTTTTGTATAAACAACGAAAATAACATAAGCTGTAGCCACGTGATTAATTTTAATGTTCAATAATGATATTAAAAAAATACGTTTAGATAAAATTATTAGAGGAACGGATTTTTGCATTAACTTTTACCTCATATGTGAGCATGTGTGATTCCGCGCTCCCGTGAACTTTGGCGTTGTGCCAAAAAGACAAATCTAGAAATCTCTACTAATATAACGTCGAGACGGTCACATTTTAAAGCATACATTTTCTACACATATGAGGTTAACTGCACATTACCGTACGGGGTTTGGAAATGTTGTGAGCGTTTCTAACACGTTTTAATTCTTCAGATAGCAAAATGCAGCAGCAACAGCAGAGAGCTCGTGAGCGCGCTCAGACGCTGATGACGTATGCGTCTCCGTTGACTGCAGCGCCAGCTGCCGCCAGACTAAAGTAATCTAACATGATCAAAACACTATCAAATCGGCGAAAATCTCAGAAAAGTGACAAGGATGCAGCACAGAATTTATAATATTGTGCATATTAAACAGATTAAAAGTCAAATAACAGATTAATGGACGCTTATTTGATTTTGAGGTTGGATGCAAGATCTCAGTTTGAATGGGCATGACGCCTCTGAAAACATTGTTAAACACAGAAGCTAGACGATCAGTTGATGGGCATCTGAAACAGGTTTTTATAAAACTAATCACTGCAGTTGTTTATCTGTTCTGAATTTAGTGTTTTTTACTCTTGGTTTCATTGCAGCCGTTTGCTAAAATCAAAAAAGGTAATTTGTAATAATGTACACTAGAGCCCGACCGATTTATCGTTTTGCCGATTTTATCGGCCGATATGAGCCTGTCGCAGTATCGGCGTATAAGCCGCAGATATGAAGCCGATATGAACGTTCCTTACAGAAGACATTAAATGCTTTTGAAAGATGTAAGTACTTGTTTGTCCAGCAGAGTGCGCCCTACTGGTTGCTAATGGTGACCCAGGTCACTCACTGTAGTGACACCAGCCAACCCCCCTTCACTTCAGTCAGTCTCTCAGTTTAGGTGGAGGCAGCCACGCGGTTTCTTCACAACATTTTACACCTTAACATTTTACACATGGTATTAAGACGCGCTTTGGTCGATTGGATTATAATTGGGCGAGAAAGACACATTCCGGTTTACATTTGGTGTTTTTAATCCATCTCTTTTGTCCACTTGCGAGTTGTTTAAAACGCAAGCAGAAGAAATGACGTGAGGCGGAGAAAGGACGCGCTTTAACTGCCGCGCAGTCTGTGGGAGTACAGCTGCTTGTGCTGTTACTGAACATGCTCATTTCAAAGCAATTGATTAAATAAACTTGCGCAACTTTACACCCTTGCTAAATTTAAGAGGCGGAGAGCAGACGCTTTAGTTTTATAAAAGTTTAAAGTCCCGGCAGAACACTGTGGGTTCGTGTTATAAAAACGTTGTGCAGTACATTAAACATAAGCCTACATCATTATGTTGTCAGCAAGTCAAGCATTGTCGTCTTAACGGTAAGTTTCTAATTAATTTGTGAAGTACATAACTTATTGTAAAGCTAATAAACAATGACTTTATAAGTTTCCATTTTCAAAATAAGCCCAATATAACATTATTCTCGTCAAAACTGACAATCATTTAAGTTATATGTATTTTGTTTTGTTTGTGTTTTAAAGTTATTTATAATTAGTCAAGTTTACTGTTTTGTGCACTTATATTAGAATCATTTTGGATAATAAAGTTTATTGTTAACTTGTAAAACACACCTGCCTATATTACATATCTTTGTCACGTCATTTTAAGTGTTTGATCACCACATTTGTGAGTGATCATTGCAAAAAAAGTATTTATATATAGTATATTCTGTTAATGTATAGTGTATTATATGTACAGTAGCCTGCTGTAGTATATACTGTAGTATATGTGTACTGTACTATAATATACACATAAAGAATATCGGCCGATATATCAGCCTGGTCTCACTGTTAATACGTAGTATTTACACGTAACTTTAAACAATAAAAAACGTATTTTTTGTACGTTTAAATACATGCTAAAACGTACAATGTAGACATATTTACAACATTTAAACATAGCATTATTATGTTTTGACAGCTAAAAAACGTAAAACATTTACGTATCTTTAATTCCATAAAGATTACTGTATAATTTGCTTTTAACCATTGTAGCGATATGTTACCACCTTAACCCTACCCCAAACCTTACCCTAAACCCAAACCTTACCCTAAACCCAAATCTTACCCTAAACCCAAACTCTTCTTATAAAAAATTTTTAAATACGTAATGTATTCTTTTTATATTATGCAACATAACGGACAGATATGATTAGAAACATATTAGTAACAATATAGAATTCAATAGATATTTTAAGGTGCTACAGTCCAACGCAAAACAGTTTATTAAAATCATTTAACGTTACTGTTTAAAAATCCTAACAGACAGACAAGTGTAATCACAACAACTTATTTATTGCGAATATTAAAATCAGTACCAAAAGTAGTTAAAATGACGATGTGCTGCAGCCGCGGTCCTCTCTGGAGTATATGAAGTAAAGTAAAGAGAAGTATTAAAGTTATTAATCCAAGAGTTTGATCAGCGTTGATCCGGCTTCCCTCTGTCACGGTGCGCTTTTTTCATTTCAAACGTACACAACAGAAATGGAAATGACGCAAATATGTCACGTGGCACTCAAAGAGCCAATGAGCTTTTGATATCACTGCATGAAAGCAATGTGTCGTAAAGCTTCTTGAGGCGCGAAATTTGAATTCACATTAACGAACGCGCGGTCCGACTTTACGGGTTGCTGATGAAAACTCTGATCAATATCGCTGGATAAAGGGCTGCTGAATTTGTATCTGAATTGATTTTGTTCTCCAAACTTAATGTAAAGAACTAGCATTTTGTGTACTGTAATGTCTGTGCTTTCGTCAACTATCAACGTGTGAACACTGGCATTTCTTACAGCTTCCATAGTCTCAGCTTGTACAACTGCATTAATTGACTCCACAAATTCAAATGCGTAGTTTTTACTTCTCCAGCTGTCGGGGAGACTTACATATTTCGCCAGATGATTATGAAGTTCTTGAACAGATAGCATCGACGCGTTCATTTTAATGGCAAGCAGCACGTTATCGATCAGTATTTTGATTTGTTCAGGGTTTGCCTTGCTCTTATTGGCGAGGTCGATGCGTTTTTCTCTAGATTCTCTCGACCCTCCGAGAAGCTGGTTAATCGCAGTTCCATGTTTTTTATTGTACAATGCTTTCACAGCATCAATGTGACATTTGTATGTTAAGTGGCGTTTTAGGTAGTCAAGTTTCCAGTCTGCCCACGTTTTCCCGGTGGAAAACTCTCCTTTAATTTTAGCTTCGGAGCAAATTTTGCACACAATCCCATTAGCTCCGTAACTAAATATTTCAGACAATTTAACGGATTTGTCAGGGCCATCGCTAGTATCCGTTTGAACGAGTTCATTTAGCCATTCTTGTTTGAAAGTCAAACAAACCTTTTTTTTTAGGCTGTTGCAGAGATGTTTCATCTTTTCGTTTCGCCATTGCTGAGTGCATTCACGTCGTCTGTGCGCAGTGCGCGGTCTGAATTTGTGCTGCGCGGGACCTTCAATTAGACTGCGCATCCGCGCATGCGCACAGCTTAAAGGGAACATTGCTCACAGGTAAATATTGTTACTACAAGTATACATATTTGTACCTCAGTATTAGGGTACCGTCCAATGACAGCTTTTGTAATATTTTCTTCTGAGAGTGTACTAAAGATACATTGAGTGGTGTGTCCAAAAGGTGGCAGTGTGCAAACATCTAGATCAGTCATGGGTTTAACCCTTGTGGGTTGTTCAAATTTACTACCCTTTCGGGTTGTTTGTTGCTGTAACAGCAACTACATTAAACAGCTGTTAAAATTCATCATATGAATAGTTTTTTTTTCTTTTCTTTTTTTGCATAAATCAACCTTAGAACTGATCAAAATTACCAAATGTTTACAAAAATTCCATCACATTAAATTGCCAAGTTCATAAGTTGGATGTCTCTTATTTGGGAAAAAGACACAAAATTACTTATTTTCATTATAAAAAGTGATTGTGGACTGTTTTTTTTTTACAGTTTTCACAGTCTTGAGCATGTCAATGATTGATAGAAACATTGGCTTTGATGCATTTTTTTCCATTTTTTATGTAGTTCATGTTGGAGGGAGGAGTTGTTGCAGTAGGTGATTGTTACGCCTCCCTGTTTCCCCCTGCTGGCTCTGCTAAACAGTGCAGATGTTAGTTGGGTAACAGGTGCATTCTATTTGTAATCAACCCTCTTATGTGGTGTGGGTATAAAAGATCTGTGGCGCCTGAGTCTCGCTCTCTCTATTTTCTATAATATATATATATATTTTTTCCCCCTTAATATCTTTTTTTCCTTATGATTGTTTGTGTCAGACTTTATGCATATTTAGTTACCACACACGCGTGTTTTTTCCCCTAGACGTATGTTGTTTAATGTTTTTTTTTGTGTTGACAATAAATTGGTTTATTGTTTGAATCACTTGTTGTTCTCCTCTTTTATGTTGCGGTTTATGAACCAGCCGTAACAGTGATCGATGACATCAAAGTACCGCGAGAGCGAGTTGAGGAATCACACGTTGAGGTCTAATTTCGAATCGCTCTCGCGGTACTTTGACATCATTTGTCTGTTGGTTCTTGCAGCGCCGCATGAAGTTAAACACACGTAAAATTGCTGACCTCCGAGCACTCGTCTCTGCTCCTCGACATAATGGAGCAGCTGTATTTGCAAATACAAACACACAAAACGAGTTTGCACGAACATAAATGTGATCTTGGAAGCGTTCAGAGTAGCAGTCACTTTTGACGTAGGTGCGAGCTCTGGAGCTTACTCTGTGACGTTGCCTGCTTAAACATCCGTTTGTCTCAGTTTATATGCAACCGTGCAACCGAAGATTTTCAAGATCTCCACTCTGGCCGGAGTTTTTAGAAACAATCGGTTTCAGAGGCGAATTCTCCGTTTGTGTGTAAACGAGGGGCACAAACGAAGGTAAGTCTCTCAGTTTTTATAAATAACCATGTACGTGTAAACAGGGCCTAAATTTGCCCACGGCATATTGTTGAGTATTTAAAAAAATTTAAAGAATTTTCTCAAAATATATGTAAATATAAGATTTGTCATCAAAAATTATTACATTTGCTGAAACACAGAGAAAGTTGTGGCCAAATTTAGACTTAAAAAACCCCACAGTAGCTGTTAACATCCCAAACAACCCATAAGGGTTTAATGGCACAGTTAGTCTGTGCTGGTTTAAAAATAAAGCCATTCAATGTCTGTTGATTGCAATCAGGGTATTATGTAGGCAACTTATAGCCACATTTAATTAAATTTTGTAGTAAATGCCCTTAATTGTTTATTATGTGAGCTGTCCCAATGAAAGTTTTTACCTACCTTTACACACTGGTGGGTTAAAGATTACCCAATGCTGTGCTGTTATCAATACACTAAAAATGGCTGGGTTATTAAAACTTATGGTTTGGTTTATTCTATCCAGTTTTACACAGTATGGGTTGAAAATTAACTGATGGTTTATGAGAGGACAATGTATCAAGATAAGACGTAAACATCAATAAGAACACAACTTTTTATTAACGCTTAACTGAATTATTAAAGTTTAACAGCTATTGATTCTTATGTTATTAGTTCATTTAAAGCTAAAACTACAACTGCAATAACTCATGTGTGTTTACAGTAGGTCTACAGTATTGGTGTTTAGCTTTATGTGATGTTTATTCATGTTTAGATGTGCATGTATGCATATGTATGTGGAAATGTATGTGTTAGAGCTGGGTTAAAAGTGACATTGTTGTCTGGTTCTCTAAGTGTATATTAAACATTATTTTTTTTTTATGATATCAGTATCATCCAGATTGATTCTGATGCGTCACGCACGAAAGCTTTTAGAGCATCCAGTCAGAATGAACCAATCACAGTCACTTGGATAACTGGTCAAACATTAATGATCCACAGGAGTGAAAGTAAAACAGACGGATTTGCAGACACATGTAATGAAACACTTTAGGAGATAACTATGAAGATAATCCTTCTTCACTGCTTTTTGATTGCAATACATGTGATGATCTCAGATGGTATGTATTTTACATTAACCCAATACAGATATCATATATAATGTTAAATCAATGTAATGCTTTTACCTTCATGTATACATTTTTTTTCTTGTACGTTTATCTGCTTCTGTTCTCAGATAAAGAAATGTGTGTATGTTCATGTTTATTTGTCCAAACAGCAGTGTTGTGGACTCAAAACTTGGTCTTGGCCTCGGTCTCAAGACCGTACTTTAATGGTGTCGGACTCGGGTGCATTTTGACTCGTACTCGTAACTCGTACTCAAACACATTTGAAATCGGACATGAACCCCGAGTCTTTTCGAGTCCTATTAAACAAATTTAATATGCATTGTCATGATCAAATAGGCACGATCAGTATGATTTGGCGCGTTAAGTGTTTTTGACTTCACGCTGTGCAGATCTGTTGGCGTATGACATCATAGTATCAGGAGATACAACTCCGTATGTTCTCAGGTCACTCTCGTGGTGCTGTGATGTCATACACTGGTCGGGCTGCGCATCGCAAGTGAAACACACCCCTGCGCAAGACACACAAAACCGGGCTCAATAAATTAACTTAGGAAAAAGGCCATCTGATAAAAAAATTATTATAATATATGAAATCCTTGAATGAGTAAAATGTCTTTTTGGATGTTTGATAAGTTTGATTGTTAGCCAATCAGTAAGTTATCCGATCTGCCTCAGCCTGGGAGTTTGTATGAGCCCTATCATACTTTCGCAGTACTTTAGTGTTAGATAATCTGCTGGCCATCAACAACGTTTAAGAAAGATTATGTGAAGCAGCTCAAGAGCAGGTAGCTCGCTCGTTTGTTTACCCTGCTGTCGCACATTAAAGTTTCTTATCTTATGTGAAACCTGTCCAAGGCTGTGCTGTTGCCAATGTTGTATAATTTTATTGACCACTGATTAAAGTTCACATATGTGTTTGTATTGGTATTTGAGCAGGAATACGTGACCTGACGTGAGAGATTTAATCTGCAGCCTAAGCTTTAAAGACAGTCTAGTAGCCAGGCCTTCTGTATCTGCAACAGGATAATGTGTTTGAATATATTGTGATGTGTTTTTTGTGTAAATGTCACTGATATATGTACAGTATATGTGTTAGTGCAGTGGTCTCCAGCATGATTTCTGCAGAACGTTGTCCGTACAGAGTCTGTGAGTTGCCTGCCATAGCACCTTTTATAAATAATCAAAATTTTTATATTTATTTATTACATATTTTTATATTTGCTTGGCTTCTTTTATGTTGGTTTACATTTTAAACAGTTATAAAACATATCAACAAGTCAAATAAAATCAACAAGTGAAAGGAAAGTTTTAAGGAGACTATATCAAAAACAGCATGATCTCACGGAAAGTCGCGTTATAGTCACAAAAATTTTGATTCATTTATTTGTGTCCATGGCACGAAATTCAGCTTTTTTACGTGCCTTGAACACAAATGTATTTTTCGTGTCACTCGCACAAATATCTAAAAATAGTTTTTCGTGTCTGTGGCATGACTTTCTTAAAAAAGCTGAATTTCGTGCCATGGACACAAATAAATGAATCAAATTTTTCGTGACTATAACACATTTGCGTGAAATGAGTCTGATAAAAAAAAATTGTCCATTGTGGTAGCCCTTGCTCACAAAAAGATCGGAGACCCCTGTTGGTGCACTCACCCTCCTTCAAGTAGAAAATAGATTTTCATTTGCATTAGGTGTCGAGAGAGAGGCATTGATGGAGGATGAGCACCCATCAGTGGAAAAATAAATCAGATCATAATTATTACTATTTTTTGGTTACTAAACTGATGTTTGATTGATAGTTGTTAAAGGTGAACTATTACACCACTTTTCACAAGATGTTATTTAAGTCTTTATATAATATAAAGAACATATCCTGGATTCAATTTTTATTCATCCTGAATGAATTAGGAGTTGATTGTAAAAGGGGAGGAAAAACGACATTAAAAAGAAATGCAACAAGAAAAATTAAGATGTATATTAAAGAGAGAACAGTTGTGGATACAATAAAGGGACTATGAAATAAAGTGGAGAAAAAACAGAAGAGCCAATATATTTTATAAAAAATGTTGATCCCCTTTGACTTGCATTAGTCAAACTCATGGGGGAGTAATGTAAGGGTTACCAATATATAAAAAAAAGGTGAGCTGGGCACAAACTAACGTGGGGTTAATTGCAACGCAGCTACTTTACATATTTATACAGGGCTGAGTAATCTGTGCCTTTTGGCCTTTTTCTCTTACTGTCAGATGATCTCCTGTGAATTTGTGAAAAGTTTTGATGTGTTTTGGTTAAGATATTGAACAAAGACTCTTTTGGAGGCATGAAGTAAATAAGTCACCAAATCAAACCTTATATTATTTTAATCACTGTCTCGTTACCTAAAACATAACACCATTTTAAAACATATCAGCAACTTCTAGTAACTGATAGATGGGATTGAAAACGTTTTTACAAAGCGGGGTAAGTTGTCACACGTTTTTATAATGATAATGAAATAAAAACAATGTAAATACTATTCATTAAAATTATTTTTTTTGTCTTACTTGTGCATGAAACTGTTTCTGAAACTGATGTTCTCCCCAAACCGGAAAAGAAAATCCCGCCTCTGTACCCATTTTTGGTTATTCGTGAGTGATGCATGTTGATGCACGGCCAAGATGGCCACGGGATGCCCCGCTAACTATTCTGCTCTACAAAGCCAAAGCGCAGTAACTACACATTTGGTCAAAATTTAGTAAAGGGATGAAATGGGCTTTGTTGTGTCTTGTGACAAAGTGGTCCTGGTTCAATTTTGTCCCATTTCAGAGAAACGTGTGTGCCAAAATTGCAATAACATGTTTGACTGGCTGGTGTAAAAAACTTTAAGGGCATTTTTCTCGGTTTTAGTGTTTGCGTAGTTACTGCACTTAGCCTTTGTAGGGCAATATTGGCTTCAAAAAAAGCTCTTCACAATCCTATGGGGGAGGAAAAATAATTTGGAAGTCAATGGGTGCTTACTAAAATTTCTTAAAATATCTTCTCTTGTGTTCCTCATAATAAAGAAACTGATACATAAACAATATGAGGGCGAGTACATAATGACATATTTTTCAATTTTGGGTGAACGTCTCGGTTACGGATGTAACCCTCGTTCCCTGAAGGAGGGAACGGAGACGTCACGTCCCAATTCGTCGGTCACGACGTGACGTCGTAGTGACCGACTGAAAGGGAACTATGTTGCTTTGAAATTGCAAAAGTATGTTTAAAATTTGACACATCTAAACAATTGGAGAAATAACTACTTGCCAATTTTTCAACGTGATCTCACAAAGTTCCGTGGGATAGTCACAGAATTTTTTGGTAATTTTTCCGTGGCATTCTCACCATTTTCGCTTCAGTTTAGGGTTAGGTTTGGTGTTTGCGTTAGAATGTCCCTTTAACTATTGGTTTATACAATTATTTTTTCTGATTTTTTCTTTTATATTTTCTAAACTTTAACCAATTGTCGCCTGGCGTTGGGGTTAGAGTTGGGTTTGGGTAGGGATGTCATTTCATGTAAATCTAACCCTAAACCGACGCGAAAATGGTAAGACAATAGGACAAAACAGTTGAGTAACCAATCCGTGAGAATGCCATGGAAAAAGAGAGTCCGTAGCAGGCCCACGGAAAAATGCAGAGATCCGTGAGAATGCCACGGAAAAATGAGCAAAAAATTCTGTGACTATCCCATGGAAATTTGTGAGATCAGGCTGCAATTTTCATAAGATTGCAAATGTTTGTGACTCCCCATGAGATGTTGTTTATGTGTCTGCAGAGCGTTTGATTGTGTCAGGATCAAATCAGTCCATATCTGCTTATGTGGGTGATGACGTCACTTTGAGCTGCTCTGTGAACTCTCACATCAAACCTGAAGAAGTTTCATGGAAGAAAGCACAAAAAGATGGAGACATTCTGGTTCTTCTCTATCAAAACAACAAAAATATATCAGAATCACCAGATGTGCGATACAGAGACAGAGTTGAGTTCTTCATTGATGAAATCCACAGAGGAAACTTCTCTCTCAGACTGAAGAGAGTCAGAACTGAAGATAAAGGAGTTTACATCTGTCAAGTGTTTAATGGAGAACTATCAGCAAACACAACTGTGATACTGGAGAGACTGGGTAAGACATTCAAGAAGAGCAATGTTAACAAATCTAAACTAAATTAATGCAACAGTGTGCTAACAAACACATTTAGAGAAGCTTTTACCAGTTAGTCAGTAGCTGTGGGCGGGGCTTTATCAGTGTGACATCACATTAACAGGAGAAATAAAACAGCATGTCTAATGAGACAGCTTTTGTTTAATGGGGATTAAAAGAAGTTGTTTTATTGTAGGGTTGTTGTGTTCCAAAGAGCCGTCGCAATGGGGTAGGCAAGGTAGAGCCCCCAGCTGAAGGGGGCCCCCGATCATTTAGGTTGTGTATCTACCCTTGTCAAACAGTATCAACCACTGTAAACAATTGGAATTGGAATTAAATAATTTTGCAATTACAAGCTGCACGGCAAATATATTAATAACTTGCCCCATTGTGACTACATGCAGCCCTGTCTCCATTTCCACGCATACCTTGTTTTGTTTACTAGGTTACCAATAACACCGCCATTCGCTCAAACTTGATGGAAAAGCACCTAATTCGCGTATCTTTATTTTTCTTTATTTGCGAATTTTGAAAAGATTCGCTTCGCCTTTGGATGAGACCCAGCTGTCCTTTACAACACTCTAGTGGCCACTTTGTGTAGCATACTACAAAGTAATTCATGACTCTTAAAATGCACCAGAATACAAGAAATCCCATCTGAATTTTTAAAATTTTCCTGAAGGAGGACTTGGGACCTCACTTCACTCTTTTGCCTAGGGTCCCCAAATATCTTGAAACGGCCTTGGTGTTCACACAATGCCAACACACATTTATGTCTAAACACCTTGTAAAAGTGGATTTTGCATAGTTTTGCCCTTACAAATTCATAATTTTGAAAAAAAAGTTTATACTTTTTAAAGTTCAGATTGTAAGTTCTAAATAAATGAGCCAGAATAAACACACCGGTGAACAGTGGCGTCCGGTGATTTCTTTTCAGAGGGGCGCAAATTCAAAATATGTGTTCGGAGTGTCACGTGTGTTGCTCGTCATGTCAAAATACGTGTTCGTTGCATCATGTAAACGTATGTGCATCACGCGTCATGTCAAAGTGCCTGCTGCACACGCATCGAAAGGGTTTATAATGAAAAAAAAGTCATGGCCTACATGGACAAAAGAAATTAAAAAATAATTTAGCTGTAGCTTCATTAAAACATTCTTCATATAAAATGGTAACAAATGATATATAAATTACATTAAAAGAACCAAACTACTTAAACTGCTCAGAGAAATGTCAACTTTTGACAAAAATAACAACAAAATATCTGAAAAAAAACAAGATTAACTTACATTAACACCATTACACCTTTCAATAATAATATTAACCAATGAATTAAACTAAAATAACAAATTTCTAACAAAATAAGATATTTCATTAAGTAAGATTACATTTAAATGTAGATTTTAATTTTAGTATTTAGCAAATCATAAGTAACTGTAATTAAATAGCTTAAATGAAGAACTTAATTACCGTGATTAATCCATTACAACCAACACTGGTTAATTCTGTATTAATCAAACTATTGTTTGTAATCAATTGTATTATGTTATAATATAAAATATTAGGTATATAATATTCAGTTTATTGTTACTTTTAATAAGTAGGCCTAAAATTATGTTTCTTTACAGTTAAAAGCACTTGTGTTAGTATTGTCCCTTGCACTACACACATGCTTTTAAAATCTTTCAATACCAGAATATAGGATAATCATCTTTTATACCTGCGTGTGTGCTTGTGTGTGTGTGTGTGTGTTTGTGTGTTTGTGTGTGTGTGTGTGTGTGTGTGTGTGTGTGTGTGTGTGTGTGTGTGTGTGTGTGTGTGTGTGTGTGTGTGTGTGTGTGTGTGTGTGTGTGTGTTTGTGTGTGTGTGTGTGGGGGGGGGTATGTGTTACAGGTTTCTCTGGTTTACACATAATGGTGTTGATTTTCTGTATAACGGCATGTGGATCTGCTCTTCTGTTCTGCTCTCTCATCTACTGTAGTTCAAACAACACGGGTACGATTAGACACAAAATCTCATACATTTCGCTGTTTAGTTGTAAATGAAGTCTCAATGACGTAATTCATGTTTTTCAGGTAACTGCCATTCGATTTCATCATATCTCCATATGTCTCTGCTCTTTTGTCCAAATATCATCATGTTCTTTGCCTTTGTTTTCTGGGGTATTTCTGAAGGTAGGTATATTTTACCTTTACACGTTATTTAGTTAATCTGTGTTACAAATCTGTAAGTAAAGTGAATTATTATGATTATTAATATTATTATTATGTAATCTGTGGTTTTGTTTCAGGATTTCTGAATGAGACGCTGACTTGCTGTGCTTTGTTTTTTCTACGGCCTCTAATGTTGCTTTGGTCTGAACCTGAAGTAAAAGATTTTCCAGGTATTTGTGTATCAAACACACGGTTCAACATAAATTATAATATTCACATCAGATAGATGAATTCATCTGAATACCAACCCAGGCAAAAATCTTAAAAATCAATCTCATCGTCTAAACCAGTTCGGGCTCATTTATTTAGAATTTATGTTAATCATTTGTGCCATCATTTACAATACGCCACAGAGTACTACTAAATACAATCAAACACATTTAGTCACATTGTGCATTTAAAGGTAAATACATCAATGTGGTGCAATTTGAGAGTAAAAATAAGTCACTATACTGAAGATTTATGGGTTGTTCTCTTTTAATAAACTTGTTGTTGCTAATAATGGTGATAATAGTGCACACAAGAATGATCGAATAATTAGTGTGAACATTTAATACAGATTTATTATTGATTACTAAACTCCACAGCAACTTTGAGAACCACTGGTCTAAACACAGAACCTGATATTTTGCATGTTATTACAAAATGATAATTATATATATTTAAATGATGATTTTTTTTGTTGTTGTTTGCAGACAGGATAAGACATTTGGCGGGTTACAGCTTTTATCTAGAATATATTATTTTCACTGTCATTGTTTTTTCAGGTAGGCAAATACAAACTTTCACCATAGTCATTAACAATAAAAATGTAAACATTAAATCAAATAATTTTGCAGAAGTCGATAATATTATATATTTATATATAATGTCAAAATAATACATAGATCTGTTTGTAGTGCTCTTGTACCATGTGATTTTCATACTCATTTACTTGTGTCTCAGTTCTTTATATTTGGAACGTTAGGAATCAACTCCTGCATTATTCAACATTGGAAAGAAACATGATAACAATCTTGTTTGGGATAATGCCTTTCATGAGTCTCATCATTATTATTTACAGTAAGTATCTCTGATTCATAAAGAGAAATAAAGAACACACAGAGCCCTATCATACACGCAGCACAAAGTGTTTGTTTCAGCACGGCGCAGTTATCATTTTCATGTCCACCGTCACGTTGTTTAAATAGCAAATGCATGTGCACGCCAATGGTCAGAAAACGAGGTATGTTCAGGTGCATTGTTGGTGCGTTGATATTTTGAGAAAACTAAAATAGACCAACTAAAACCCAGTCTAAAGCCTAAAGTCAATGGCGCAATATTGTTTTTGTTATTTAAAGAGCGCGTTAGTAATCCACGTCTGAAATGTTTCAGCTCTACACACGTTTGTAAATTTTTATCTTCTGTTTGTTACAGGTATTTTTGTAGTACAAACCTTTTCTTGCATATTTGTATTATTCTTTGAGATTACACGTACCATGTAGGCTACATTTACTGCAATTAAAGCCTGCTTCTTTTATTTCCATGACTGTAAGAAAATGACTTTTAAAGAGAACCAAAGGTTTTAATACAAAAAATAAAAATTTTAATACAAATTAAAACAACGCAATTTTTAACTGTTGGTCTTCTTTCTCTGCTTAGTTTTTCAGTTTACAAATTCTGCCATCTAAATAGGGAATCGGCATGGTGCGAGCGCAACTGGCTTTTAAAGGGATGAGAGCTGAGACTCTCATTGGTTTATTGCATGTTACGCCCACAACACACCCATTACTCATTATGAGAATAGGAACAACCCTTTTAGACTGTGTGCTAGGCGCACAAAGCATTTTTTACAGTCGTTAAATTAGCAAAAGTAGATTCGGACATGCCTGTTTAGACTGTGTGCCGTGCGCTTTAAACCATGCACTTAGATCAATAAAATAGGGCTTAAAGTGTTTTAAGTGTTTGTTAAGTAAACAGCTGATTGTTCATTCAGTGATGCTTTTAATATAGATTTGTATTTTAAATATAAATAAAAATAATATACGTTTTCGTTTTATACAGTATTGTTATTGATGGCTTAGTCGTGAGTGTTCCTCATTCTAAAAAGTCAACTTGTTGAATCTGTTTGATTAATTGTTAATGTTTTGTATTCTTCTTCATTACAGTACTTTCAGTTTATTATGATGTAGCATTTACTGGAGCGAAACAAAAACAGAGACAGATGCCTCGAATAAAACTCAACATAATGGCTTTCATAAGCTTTCATATTCTACCTCCATTACAACTCGTCCTTCTGTTTTATGCATTCGGTGTTGCCAGAGGAAGTAAGTTCACTTTTTTAAATTATTTGAGTTAGTAGTAACACTTTCCTTTTTAACTAAGATTAGTCTTTTAACTAAGATTAATCTTTTTTTAAGATTAATACATTCATGAGCTAACATGAACTAACAATGGACAATTTTTGTAACATTTTATTATTATTTTTTATGTCAATATGTTTATTTTAGTTTATTATGCTCATTATTAAGGGCAGTCATGGCCTAATGGTTAGGTCAGTGGTTCTCAAACTTTTTCAGCACCCCCCCACCCCCCTTGTGTAGCGTGCAACTAATGTTAGCAGTTACAACTTTTGATTTTAAAAATGTTTTGGTTTATGAAAAAATTAGCATAAACTAGGATTAATAAATGCTTTTAATAAAATAAAGGTATTGTTCATTGTTAGGACCTTTAAAATATTATTGAGTTACTTTATATGTAAAGTTGAAACACAGTGTCAATGTGTAAATTATTATATAAAAGATGTGAATTAAAAACAAAACTTTTGATTGCTGTGATCTATTCATAGTCTGACTAAGAAACTTTAAAATCTATTTATCGTATACAAGAAACAATACTCTATATATTCTATCATTTAAGGAAATAAATATATATCTACTGTTATACTGGAGCATTTCACACCATTTGTTATTTCATATTTAGCATTTCTCATTGCTGGAGTTTTACCAGTGATCATAATTGTGGCAAGATTTGACTGGAATTTTATGTGTGGGAATGATGGACTCAGATGTAAGTATGTGCTGAATTTGGTTCTAATTCATTGTAGTTATAATCATATATTACTGTATATTTCATGTCTTTACTTATGAAGTATAGTTGTGTGTGACAGCATGAACAAATTAAAAGTTATACCTCTCTTTCGCATCAAAAGAACCACGACCTGTTTTAGGTATAGTCCACACATGCACGGGTATTTTATCCCTCCTTCTCAACAACAACAAAAAATAACGCAACAGTTTACATCAATTATTTTGAGTTAAGACAACTACTTCTGAAATGAAGTATAAGTATAGCCTGGCTAACACCAGACCAGTCTTATAGAGAATGAGACTTGGTCTGGTAACCACATGTTAATTTTCTGGTATTTGAGGAGTGGTTTACGAATGCAGAGAGACGTTTATTGGGTGCTACAAATGTCTATCAAACGCATCTGTATGTTGCTCATAGCCAATCGGTGTGTTGCATAGATGTCGTCATCGTCTTGCTGCCCCCTCCCCATTCTGTGATTGGTTCCGTCTGCCGTTTATTGGGAGCTACTAGTTTTTTTTTTATTGAATAAACTGACATCGTATGTGAGTTTTGTCGCACGTATTTACACGTTGTTGTGTGCAGAATTCAGTAAATCATACAAAACCATAAAATGTTATCGTTTCAAATCATGCAGTACAGTGTTACATTGTAGGCTAAGCTTTGTCTTTTAAGAGGATTGTAAAATAGATTGTCTCTCTCTTGCAATGAGTTTGTGAACGCTTGTTAAATGAAGCCAGTTCAATACCGTATCTAAACTGAATCGCTATTTTAACCTCTGTAGCTCTAATTCGACAAGCAAATGTTAGCATTAACGATACTTCTGTTGGTGTATAAAACGAATGAAGCGGTTCTCACTTATACAAACACATTTGACAAGAGTTGTGCCGCAGTAAAAGTGCGAGTCTAAGTGGAGCGAGCTACTTAAAACCTTATAACACCTGTTACATTTATAATCAGGGCTGCGTTTCTCAATAACGTTGTCCTTTAGCTTGATATTTTCACGTACGCCATTAGCAGCTACTGATGGGGCTGAATTTGTTGAGAGCGATCTGTCTAGATCCATATTTTATACAGGCATGTTTATACATATAAACTTTTTTGTAGTCAAATTAGTGGCTCTTTCAGAATCTTTTGTGAAACAGAACGGTTCTTCAGATGTTAAAGGTTTTTTAAAGATCCATTAAGACAGAAAATGGCATCGTGAAGCACCTTTATTTATAAGAGTGTAGAGAGCATAGGCCTGTGAACACTGTAAAAATGAAAGTTAGATCTACTTAAGTTTTTACCTGTTAATGAAAGAATAATAAAAACAACTTCAAACTTATTTTAAATAAAAAAAACTTAAGGTCCAAAAAATGTAAGATTACTTTTAATTGGTAACACCTAAAATGTAATCTTTTTCAACTAAAATTTTTATTTAATCCATCTTTTTACAGTTCAGGAGCAATCACCAGTAGTCCAACCAATATACTGTAAATAAAAAAGAGTTGTGGTCAATAAGTCATATCTTAACATGTTATAATTTTCTTTTAGGTCCAGATTGGGTCATAAGAACAGTGTGGTTTATATTCACAATACTGATGAATTTATTATTGGCCTGGTTTTACATCAGGACACTGGAACTTGATGAAGGTATTTTATTTCGTTATTTATTTAAAATAAATGTCTTATTAAAATATTAAATAAATAAATTGACACTTAACATGTTTTTATATATGTGTAGAAAAGGCTGGATGGGCTTGTTTAATCGTGTTTCTTCAAATACTATGGGCCGTTCTTAACTTCAGGCGTTCATTTAATCATTGGGGTGCAGTATTATTTACTTTCATTATCCTGGCTGTGTCTTTAAAATTACAACAATATGCAATCTTACTTTATTTATAATAAAATGAAAGTCTGCATTTGTTTGTTTTTACAGGTGTTAAGAAAAATGTCTTTGTGTTTGTGGTTGGATCAGTTGGTGTTGTTTTTATCAACGCTGTTGCACTGATGACTGAACTGATACTGAAAACAGGTGACTCAATACATAACAATTTAACATTATACACTGATTTATTTATAGCATTTATTTAACATCAATGATCATAGGTTATGTTAATATTGAAACCAGGACATAGTTTTTTTTTCTGTACAGCATGCATCTCTTTAACATAAGCCATATAAAAGATACATGTGCCAATAAGCACTTAAAATTTAAGTGCACCAATGAATTTATATAGTTTAATCAATTGCAATTTTTTAGAGTATAGATATCTATGTAAAATTGTAGCTCCTACAAATATATTTATAAGGTTATCTAAGATTGTGAGTCAATTGTGTGTTTTCTTGATCTTTATTTTTGTTTTAAATGTATACAGTTAATAGCAATATTTGTTCAACTAGATCCGATATTTTACATTTTTATGATTTTTTTTGTTTTGTTTGTTTTGTTTTGTTTCTTTGATTGTTTAAATGTTCAAATAATAGGTTTATTAAAATGAGTATACAAACAAAACAAAAAAAGGGTTTATATGTGAATGTTTTGTTTTCAGTTAATGGTGAGCGTTCAATAGGAGATTTGCGAATCCCTGTCTTCACATCTGAAAGTGTCTTTACTCTGTGTCTGTTGATTCTTCAGATATATGGCAGTGAGTACAGTATATAAACTTTATCTCATTTATATCATTTGCTGTTTAAGTACCTAAAAAAAAAAATATTTTTATTTTAATACATATTATCATTCTCTATGGCTAACTATGGCTATAAGCTGATGTTTCTTTATAAAATGTAACAAAATGATTATGGAGTCGTGGTGTATCCAGTATTTATGTTTCCGATATAAGTGCTTAGCTAGTGATTAATGTAAATATTTTCAGATGTATTTAGTGCATTTTTTCTGACTGTACATTTTCTCTCTCACAGAATCTGGGGAATCTGACCAATCAGAGACTCAGCTACGTCGTAAGGTTAGCATCATGTGTTATTATTATTCATTTTATTTATTGAGATTTAAAAAATAGAAATATTTTCACAACAACGGAAATCTAGTGGTACCAAATTCCACAAGTAAGGAGCTGCACAACTTAAAGCTCGAGACCCCAAAGATGTTGAGTGAGTCCTGGGAAGAAAAAGAGTTGAGAGAATTGGCTGATCTTAAAGAATGGGGCCGAATATAGAGATGGTTTATGAATAAGCTTCGCAGGCAAACCATATTTTGGAAGTGGGTTGATAGGAAAGATAAAGCTGGGTGACATCAGCGTAGCAATGAAATTAAATTCCATATTTCCTAAAGATGTTACCAAGAGATATATAATAAACAAGAAAGGACCAAGGACTGAACCCTGAGGAACACCATTAGCAACACAAGAGGACTTCGATGTGAATAGTTTTAGCTGTACAAATTGAGCATGTTCAGTTAGATACGAGCAGAACCACAACAAAGCAATGATTCTGATTCCAATATGTCAGATCTGATGACATATTTAAAAGTTGTCTGACATGCAAAATATATATTTTGTAAATGTGTGTTTTATCTTTATCATAGCCCTCCTTTACACAACGTTACTACATCAGAGGACAGACCCACAGCACAGCAGAACCAGCAGAACCAAGCTCTGAAACGATTGAATTAAAAGAAAGAGCCTGAAATCAGACTCAAGTCACAGACTCAAGCTGTGTACTCTGCCCCCTGCTCTTCTCTGTATATACAGAGCCTCTGTCAAACATCTGAAGTTTGAATGACACCACAGTCACCAGGATGATGATGAATCTGCATACAGAAGAGAAGTTGCACAGCTGGCACTCTGGTGCAGTAAATCAACCTTAAACTGAGATGACTGTGGATATTCAGGCAATACACCTGCAGCACTCCCCCCAACTTACCATTTACAACAGTACTGTGGCAATTGTTGAGTTTTTCAGGTTTTTGTGAACCACTATCTCACATGACCTAAAGTGGGAGACCCACACAGACTCTTTTGATTATTGGTGCTCCATGGCCAACCCTTCAGGACTTTGAACTCATACTGTAGAAACATACCATAAAATGAGATTAAATGCACTTTCTCAGGTATCCATGTAAACATTTGGATTGAATCAACAATTTGTAGCTGATGTGTCATCTGTTCCTCTGATTTATTGTATTAATGCAGGTGGATCTGCAGTTCTGTTCGGCTGCTTGGTTTACAGGACCAGAATTACAGGACAGTTTGCATTTACTGTGATGAAATTGTGATTTGTGCCTTATAAACTGTTTGAGCAATTGCATGGAAATGTGAATCTTACCAAGTTTTAAGGAAATGTTTTTAACCGTACTGATATCTCGGATGTGAATATTTTGTAGCTTAAATACCAGTGCTATTTAAAGATATTTAAGCAATTTTTACATTGTTTTCTATAGTTAGGTAAGTGCAGCTTTTAGAATTGCTACATCCATTGCGTTGTTTCCTCATCATAAATGCACACAATATTTGAAAAGTTTTGTTGCAAAACGAGATAATGATACAAAACGAGTCCCAGGACAAGGACAAGACACACTGGGGCCTTAAATAGAGAAACTAAACAAGATAACGAGGGAAGGTCAGGTGAGGAGAATTAACCAATAATGAATAATTAACAGGGAAAGGGGTTAATTATTCAAGGCCATGTGCTACTACACAAAACATGGGTACTGCCACAATCCTGCCACATGACCATGAACAACTATGACAGACTGGCAGGATTATGACACTATAGGGGCTTATTTTGCGATAACAACCTGTTGCCTGTACATTTTCCCACTTATTACTCTGTATTTTTATCTCATAAGTAAGGTAAAGAACGTTAAATATTGTTTTGAAATGTTTTATTTGCTCATTTTCAACAAATGCAGATCTTCTGTGATGAAAACACGTTTTTTTTTTTTTCGTTCAAATGTCATGATCACGAACACACTATTTGGTTTAATCAGTGTAAATATAATGTCACATATGTTATTAAAATACATTTATATAGAATTTTTGTGAAATATTATACCTGTACCTGTCAAAATGATTTGCAGCATCTGGATTACCAGGTGTTTTAGTTTTGAGCGGTAGTTATCTGGGAATAACAAACCTGCAAATGTCGCAACTGCATGGCCAATTAGAAACAAGCATTCCAACCAGCTGTGTAATAAGGGTTTTCTAACATCCACAGAAAATATAGAGCCGAAAAATAACATTTAGGAAATGTAATTTCTTTTTTTCAGGTAGTACTTGTCAGGACAGAGAGTCTCTTGCGAGTTATCAATTTATTTAGAGAGAGAACACCAGTGTAAGGAGGTATATGCCTAACTGCGAGGCACCACAACACACTGATGAGAGAGACAGTTCACTAGTCAAAACCACGGTCCAAGAAGGCAGAACCACACGCGGCGTCCAGCGCTGCAATCCAAACTCAAACCAGCCGAGGAGCTCAGGGAAAACCAGAAGTATCTGGCATAGCGCTTGAAGACAAGGCAACCAGGGAACAGGACAGACGAGGACAATCTTCACAACCACTTACAGGACAGTGAACTCCGGACAAAGACAAATTTCAAGACGTTGGCGGCTGAACCTGAGGCAAAACAAAAGATGAGTAATAGACAATGATGTCTAGCTCTGTGGACCAGACGCGTGACCATGAGCAGCCAAACAATGAGTGCGTTTACATGCACAGAATAAGCGGATAACTATTAAAAATCTGCTTATTATAGAAAACTGTTTTCATGCGTTTACATGCAAATCAATAAGCTGACTATGCAGTCAACTGCGTTTACATGGGACTTGGAGAATTATCAGTTTTCTCGCCTATAGAACACAATAGTCGATCAAAAAGCCAACGGCATATCTGTCTTAAGCTGTACTGTTGTATCACTCCTCGTGTCTGCAGAACCTGTAAATGTAACATGAGCTTTTATTTTCACAGTTTCTCTGCCAACTGCTTTAGTCGAGCGGAGACTTTTATGCGTTACCTTGCGCTTACTTCCGCGTGTGACATTTATCTTTCATACGCGGAGACATGCGCACATGGACGGGTTAAGGTGTTTACATGCCACGCGAAATAAGCGTAATGAGCAAAAAACTACCTGTGCCGATCGGTTTTTGCTTACGCTGTTTATGGGCTTTCCCCGATTCAAGAAAACCGCTTTACGCGTTTACATGACCCCACGTGTTATCAGTTTATTAAGCATAATCGGCGTAAGAGTGTGCATGTAAACGCACTCAATGAGCGCATGACGAAGGACAGGACGGAAGGCTATCAAAGAGAGACAGGAAACAAGACATTATGGCAAATAACAAGATGCTTCTGCACAAAGGTGGTAATGTGGCACGACAGAAAGCGTGCATTGTTTTCAAATAATTTAAAGAACCGGAGTAATTTTTCAGCTTACACCACTCTACCACAGAAATTGTTTGAACAGTACTTTAGTGGTTGACAGGTCAAGTGTGTGTTTATCGAAAAATAATGCATACCCATTGAACATTTTCCAACCAATCAGAATAAAGCATCCAACAGGTTTGTGTATATATACAGTACACATATAAATGATACATATTGGGAAATTATAAAGTGTACTGTCCCCAGGGCATAGCTGTTACTTGATTATCATTATATATTCTGGTTTATTTACTGTTGATTGCTTGCTCATAAATGTCATAAATTTGGGGTCCCCCCATCATCTGGCATCAAGAAAGTCAAGGTATAAGGGGCACAACAGAGGTTCTGTATCTAGACAGACCTACTGAAGGCAGTCGGGTTCTTCTGAAAGTTGTCAAAATCCGCAGTCACCATGGTGATCAATTGAACCTTTCAGATTGGGACCTCCGGATGGATCTGCTGCCATCCGCACAAGGCTAGGCTGGACTCTGCAGGGCCCAGCAAGTGTAGTCCATCACCTCGCCCAACCACAGCATTGTTTATTTACAACAGTAACACCCCAGGTGAGCGAGCTGATGAAACACGTTGCGAGATTATGGCAGGTCGACACTGTTCCATTCAGAAGCGAGAAACTAGTTATTCATTCAAGGCAGGACCAAGAGGCCATCAGCATCCTGGAGATGAAAACCATCAGGGTAGAGGTTGATGACATTCTCCGTTATGCCACTGCGCTGCTCTGCCGGAAAGACATGTGGCTCTTACAGGCTACCAAAGAAGCCGTCATGCCCAGTTTACGGAGTGTAGAGAGGCGACTTGCTCCTATCAATATCGAGGGCAGAATCTCAACGATCATCTAATGCCTGGGCCGACCTTAGGAGCATCACTACTGGGAGTTTTGCTAAGATTCCGAGAGCATGCAGTTGCAGTTAGTGGAGTCATAAGAGGCATGTTCCACCAAGTTCGCCTCCTCCCAGAGGATCGTGCTCTGCTCAGATTTCTTTGGTGTGACATCAGTCAAGAAGGACCTCCTGCAGTGTATGACTGGCAGGTGCTACCATTTGGTACAACATGTAGCCCTTGCTGTGCCACATTCGCCTTACAATGCCATGTCTCTGATAACAGCCAGCCAGATGAAGATGTGGGGACATCAGTTCAGAAATGCTTTTATGTAGATAACTGCCTCCAGAGTGTTCCGACAATTGCTGAGGCGAGGCATCTAGTTGACAAACTGCGAGCCCTTCCTTGTGTCTGCAGGCTTCGATCTACGTCAGTGGGCCAGCAATGAACCAGGTGTAATAAATCATCTACCAGAAGAGAGCTGCTCTGCTGGTGTTGAGCTGTTGCTGGCTCAGAACAAGACAGTTACCCTAGAATCTACTCTAGGGCTAAGCTGGCTCTTCCACACCGATCTTCTTGGTTATAAGCATCGTCATGTGGAGTACGGTGTCCCCACGATGCATAAAATTTACAAGGTGCTGGTGAATCAGTACGACCCCTTGGGCTTCATCCTACCCTACACCACCAGGGCTAAGATAATCGTTCGACACCTTTGGGAAAAACACAGGGGATGGGATGATCCACTACTACCACAGGAGCTTCTGCAACAATGGAAAGACTGGGAGGAAGAATTACAAATCTTACCTCAAGTCACCCTGCCCCGACCGTACTTGTCGAAGTCTGTGGATATCCCGGTCTTCAGGGAGAGGTGCATGTATTTTGCGGCGCCTCAAAAGAGGCTTATGGTTCGGTGGCATACCTGTGAACCACTGACAGACACGGTGAAGTGTATCTGTCATTCCTGATGGCCCATTCCAGAGTTGCACCTAATTGGTTTCACTCCACGCCCTGATTAGAACTCTGTGCTGCCCTTACTGGTGCACAGCTCTAACAGGTGCTGAAGAGGGAACTTACCATCCACATTGATCGGACGACCCTTTGTTCAGATTCCACAACGGTGCTGACATGGATGAAGTCTGAATCCTGCTGGTTCAAGGTCTTTGTTGGCACCCGCGCGGCCAAGATACAGGAGCTGACAGACGGGCATGCCTGGAGATTTGTTGATACCGCCAGAAACCCTACTTATGAAGTAACACGGGAAAGAAGCTGCAAGAGCTTGTTCAGCCAAATAGATGGAGCCTGGGACCTGCCTTCCTCTTGACCAGTCAAGACTCATGGCTAGAGGTCCCTACTGTTGGCCAAACAGAAGATACCTCAGAGCTGTGTAAGTCTATCTTCTGTGGGGTCGCTGCTGTTGTATCAAGCCAATCAACTCTAGACCTGGGCCAATATGGCTCGTAGAAGGAGCTGCTGGAAGGGACAGTGCAGGAGCTGCATGGGGCGGCCAACTCTAATGATAAGCCTAAGGCTGAAGACTACCGACAGGCTGAACAGTTAAAACATCAGAGAGCTCAGAGGGATAGTTTTTAGCAGGAGTACAGCCTCCTGAAAGCTGGTAAACCCATCCCCAGCAGCAGTCGACTTCGCATGCTGTCTCCAGAGCTGGATGAAAAGGGAGAGCTTATTCGTATTGGAGGATGACGCAGTCAAGCAGAAGGCCTAGAACTGACCACTCTTCATCCAGTCATCTTAGACCCAGGTCATTAAGTGACAACGCTCTTGATTCAAGACTTTGATAACCGCCTCCGTCACCCAGGCCTTGAGCCGGTGTTCGCTGAGCTTCGATGCTCCTTCTGGATCCTGCGAGGGTGTGTGGCCATCTCCTAACCTCTATTAATAGGGATGCTTTTTTGATGTCCCTTGGTCGGTTTATTGCCTCTAGAGGAATGCCAACAGAACTGTTCTCCGATCAGGGCACGAATTTCAAGGTAGGTGAGCGAGAACTCAGTGAGACTTTCGTTGGAATGTCTAAAGAACCACAACATCCCCTTGCACCACAGAAGATCTCCGCCTGCTTTAACCCCCCAGCAGCTCCCCACTTCGGAGGGGTGTGGGAGAGGGAGATCCGCTCAGTTAAGAGTGCACTTTATGCCACAGTTGGTGCTCAGCCTGTTCCAGAAGAAGTGCTTCGGACCGTACTTACTGAGGTGAAAGGGATCCTTAATAGTAAGCCCTTGGGTTATGTGTCTTCAGATGCCAGAGACCCAGATCCAGTGACTCCCAGTGTTCTTCTTATGGGGCGGCCTGATGGTTCGCTACCTCAGGTAGTCTACCCCGAAAGTGAGCTCATCTGTCATCGCCATTGGAGACACTCCCAAATTTTGGCTGATAATTTTTTGGCCCGTTGTATCATACTTTTGTCACGCAGTTAGTATGCAGTTTGATAGAGATAGGTGTTCGTCATTACAGTTAGTATTCAGTACTATAGAGATCATCTGTCGGTTCAAACATAATTGCGGGTGACACTTTTCCTCAAAGTGTGCGTGAATGAGAAAAGTAAGTATATCTGCTGCATTACCCGTGATATTGTATTTTTTTTAGCTGTTATTTCTGTAATTTGATATGCGAGTTAAGAGTTTAAAGGGGCCATGGCACAAGACTTTTTTAAGATGTCAAATAAATCTTTGGTGTCTCCAGAGTACATATGTGAAGTTTTAGCTCAAAATACCATATAAATAATTTATTATAGCATGTTAAAATTGCCACTTATGTGCCGTTTTGGGTGTGTCCTTTAAAATGCAAATGAGCGGATAAAGTGCAAACACTGATCACAATGATGGTGGTTTGTTGCAATTAAAACTCAGTTGTGCTTTTCTCTGCACTAAATGGCAGTGCTGTGGTTGGATAGTGCAGATTTAGGGGTGGTATTATTATAATAAGAGCTCCTTATGACATCATAAAGAGAGCCAAATTTCAATGACCTATTCTTTCATGTGCTTGTAGAGAATGGTTTACCAAAACTAAGTTACTGTGTTTATCTTTTTCAAGGTTTTCTAGGTTGATAGAAGCACTGGGGACCCAATTATAGCACTTAAACATGGAAAAAGTCAGATTTTCATGCCATGGCCCCTTTAAGGGTCGCTACACAACCGTTGTGTTAATTATATCCACCTGATTAAATATGTCGGGTCGAATATGTCACATCGTGTTTAGACATGTTTACTTTATTTAATACTTGAGTGAAATATGGTGTTAAATATTATTATCTGGACTGCTATGAAGGCTGTAAAGTATACTATAGACGACAGTAAGATATATGTTATTGGTAACTTAATGCATGGTAGAGAAACTGAGAAGTGTTTGAATCCTTTCTCTCTGCTTACATTTCTAGAGTTTACGAAATATATAGTCATATTCTGATTATTGTTTATTTTATGTTTGTAATGTACATGGGAAATGAGTATATGTATGTTTTCTTTATTCATTTGTATTTTGTTTCTCTCTTAATAGAAACCACACATACTCAAAATTACATTTAAAACTCCATCATACAAGAAAAAGGAAAGAATAAACAGAACATTAAGAAATATCTCTCAGCTCTTTATTTCATACTACCCATTATCTTCACTACAATGTATATTTACAGTATTGGTGTTTACAGTATTGGTGTTTAGCTTAATGTGATGTCAAGATCTAATTGTATATACACATGTATGTTGAAATGTATGTGTCAGAGCTGGGTTAAATATGGCTTTGTAGTCTGGTTCTTAATAACCTGCATCTTTAACATTATTATCTATTATGTATGGTGTCAGTATCATCCAGATTGATTCTGATGCTGAGTCATGCATTAAAGCTTTTAGAGTGAAAGCATCAGGTCAGAATGAACCAATCACAGTCACTTGAGCATGCTGGTCAGGACATTATTTATCCAAGTGAAAGTAAAACAGCCGGATTTGTAGACATATGTATGCAGCGCTTTAGGAGAGAACTATGGAGATAAACCTTCTTCAATGCTTTTTGATTGCAATACATGTGATGATCTCAGATGGTATGTATTTTGCATTATATATGTATTGTGTATCTGTATTTGCTTTAATGTTAAATCAATTTAATGCTTTTACCTTAAAGGGATAGTTCACCCAAAAATCACATTTTGATAAATGATGTTAAGCAGACAGTTAACATTACCCATTGACTTCCATAGTAAGCAAAAATACTTTTGGAAGTCAATGGGTGCTTAACATATTTTTTAAAAAACATCTTTTGTGTACATCAGAATAAAGAACCCCATACAGGTTTTAAACAATAGGAGGGTGAGAACATAATGACAGATTTTTCATTTTTGAGTGTCGCTTTGATATTGCAAAAGTATGTTTAAAATTAGAAACATGGGGACAGTTGGAAAAGGAACTACTTGGCTATTTTTATAAGATTGCAAATGTTTGTGACTCCCCATTAGAATGTTGTTTATGTGTCCGCAGAGCGTTTGATAGTGTCAGGATCAAATCAGTCCATATCTGCTTATGTGGGTGATGACGTCACTCTGAGCTGCTCTGTGGACTCTCACATCAAACCTGAAAAAGTTTCATGGAAAAAAACACAAAAAGACGGAGACATCCTGGTTCTTCTCTATGAAAACAATAAAACTCAACCAGAATCATCAGATAAAAAATACAGAGACAGAGTTGAGTTCTTCACCAAAGAAATTCACAGAGGAAACTTTTCTCTCAGACTGAAGAGAGTCAGAACTGAAGATAAAGGAGTTTACATCTGTCAAGTGTTTATTGGGCGACTGTCAGCAAACACAACTGTGATACTCGAGAGACTGGGTAAGACATCCAATAAGAAACATTTTAAAGAATCTAAACTAATAGGGTTATAAAGTGTCAACAATTTAGAAAAGCTTTTGGGTAAAATAACCAGTCAGTCAGTAGCTGTGGGTGGGGCTTTTTCAGTGTGACATCACATTAACAAGAGAATCAAAACAGCATGTCTAATGAGACTGCTTTGGTGGGGAATAAAAAGAAGAGGGTGGATTTTTTTATTGTAGGGTTGTTGTGTTTGCACATTGCCAACATACATTCATATCCAAACACCTTGTAGAAGTGGATTTTGTATAATTTTTCCACTTTAACACATTTGATAAGTTTTATAGTTCAGAATGTCAGTTCTAAATAAATGAGCCAGAATAAACAAACCGGTAAATGTGCTTCAGTTAATTACCAAATACATTTCAACATTGTTTTTAATGTCATTGTCTAAAAAGTAATTGGATTCATCATTACTAATTAATGTTTAAATGTGATTAATGTCTTTTTGTATACACCTTCCTTAAATTTTTGTCGAACATTAAATAATTTAGTCAATTATGCACAGCTTTATTAAAACATTTCTTTAGATAAATATGAAAACAAATAATATAAACTAGCCTTCATTAAAAAAAAATCACACAACTGCTCAGAGAGATGTCAACCATTGACAAAAAATAACAACAAAATAAATAGAGGAAAAACAAGATTAACATAAAATTACACTTTTCAATAAAAATATTTACAAATTAATTAAACTAAAACTAAAATAACAAATGTCTGTGTTTGTAGTCCATTGTATTATGATATACAGTGCCCTCCACAATTATTGGCATCCCTGTTTAAGACGTGGTCATGGACTTGTAAAAATTTTCATTTGTATTTAAACAACATAGAACCCTTCATTTAAGTACATTACTTTGGTGGTAAAAAAAATTACACATTTAGAAAAAAAAACTTGCGTCCCACAATTATTGACACCCCTGCAGTTAATACTTTGTGCAACCCCCTTTTGCCAACATGACAGCACTTAATCTCCTCCTATAACATTTCACAAGATTGGAGAACACAGAGAGAGGGATCTTTGACCATTCTTCTTTGCACAATCTTTCTAGATCATCCAGTGTCCTGGGTCCTCTCTTCTTTAGCTCGCTTCACAGGTTTTCGATTGGGTTGAGGTCTGGGGACTGAGATGGCCATGGGAGGACCTTGAGTTTGTGACTGCTGAACCATTTTTGTATATATTTTGACACATTTTTGGATCATTATCCTGCTGAAAGACCCAATGACGACCCATCTTCAGCATTCTGGCAGAGGCCATCAGGTTTTTATTTAAAATGTCCTGGTAGTTCAAAGCATTCATAATGCCATGCACCCTAAAAAGGTTCCCAGGGCCTTTGGAAGAGAAACAGGCCCACAGCATCACAGATCCTCCACCGTACTTCACAGTGGGCATGAGGCGCTTTTCGGCGTACTCATCTTTTGTTTTACGCCTCCTGATAAACTTGGGACCTCTTCCAGCCTTGTTTGTCACTGTTCCAGTTGTTTTAAACTTCTTAATGATTCCTCTGAGTGTAGATATGGGCAAGTTAAGGCGAGTGGCTATTTTCTTGTAGCCATTGCCTGACTTACGAAAGTCAACACTATACAGATTTTCAAAGACAGAACCCAAACGCAGGCAGCTCTCAACAAAAATTTGTTTTAATAAATAATAGAAAGCCCTCAAGGGAGCAAACAAGACAAAACTTAACATGACCAACATAACCAAAATACCAAACACACTGAAGACACTGAACGAGCACAAGACTGAAAACACCAGGACATTAAATAGGGAAACTAATCAAGGTAAACAGGTAACAGGAGTAACTAATAATGAATCATTAATTAGATAACAAGGGGGTGGGGCCACACTCAAAACTGGGAAACACATAGCACACACAACTGAGGTCAATATAGTTCAATAAACTTTTAAAAATTATTATTAACTTGTGTTAAAGGGTATATTTTTCAAAAATTGTCTGTTAGAGATTATGCTTCTGCAAAAAAAAAAAAAGTTAATTTGATCACTTTTTTTTAGCACATATTAAACAGGGGTGCCAATAATTGTGGAGGGCACTGTATAAGGTATATGATATTCAGTTTATGGTAACACTTTATTTCGATAGTCCACTTTAGACATTTTACTAACTATAAGTAACTTTGTAACTACTTATCAACTACCAATCTTTAGAGAATTAGTAGAATGTCTGCTTAATATCTACTAACACTTTTTGGTGATGATATCTCAACAGACATTCAACTGTCTATGAGAATCTTTGCAGGTGCATTTCAACTTATTCCACTAACCCAAACCTCTTCCCTAACCCCAACCCTTACAGTCTACTAATACACTAATGACAGTTAGTTGACGTATAGTTGCAAAATATTGAAAGTTAGTTGACATGTAGTTGCAAAGTTATTTATAGTTAGTAGAATGTCTAAAGTGGACTATCAAAATAAAGTGTAACCCAGTTTATTGTTAATTTTAATAAATAAGCCTAAAAACTACCTTTTTTCAGTTAAAAGCACACACGCTACATGCATGCTTTTAAAATCTTTAAATGCAGGCTTATGGGTTATCATTTTAATATCTTGTGTGCGTGTGCGTGTGTGTGTGTGTGTGTGTGTGTGTGTGTGTGTGTGTGTGTGTGTGTGTGTGTGTGTGTGTGTGTTACAGGTTTCTCTAGTTTATACATAATGATGTTGATTCTCTGTATAACTGCATGTGGATCTCTTCTGTTCTGCTCTCTCATCTACCGTAGATCAAATAACACAGGTATGATTAGACACAAAATCTTATACAGTTCTCTGTTTAATTGTACTGTAATTGAAGTATGATGTAATTGTTTTTCAGGTAATTGCCATCAAATTTGATCAAGACCACACAAACAAAAATGTAATCAGTGTACCACTAGTCAACTAAATGAATATAACATGGCAAATATGAATGCAAATTTATATATTGATTCAATACATTTATTAGCCTGGCTCCGCCCTCCTACGTGCTTCCGCTTCATTTTCATTTCGCTTTAGTACTACGTCTGGGACTCCTCTGTAGAGTTTCCTTTCTCCTTCAAAAATCTGCAGGACCAATCAGCGAACAGATGGGGGTGGCTAAGAACGATGACGTTAAGGTCGTGCGTCAATTTGAGTTGTTCAGTAATGGCAGCGGAGAAAGACGTGAGAAAATCTATTCGATCTGTTGTTGCAAAACTGACGAATATACAGAAGTTAAAGCCGGAGCAAGAACCAGGTTTGCTAAGTTTTGTTTGTCTGATTATTCTTACTTGTTGTTTCCGGCCGGTTTCGGCGCATGATATACGTCACGACCAAACGTTAGCGATTGGTTATGGCAGATTCAGAGTGACTCTGGGCAGATCTAATAGTTTTAAACTTTAACAGAGGACCCTCCTTAACAGAAGTAAAGCTTTGCAATGGAGCGTGGCCAGACTCTCTGTACAAATGAAATGAATGTACGAGAGTCTGGTTGGACCAGGCTATACATTTATAGCATTTTGAAAAAAAAACTTGTAATGGATTTATTGCATTTTTGCATAAAAAGAATCTAAAATAAAAAACTGTGGATTAGAATTTGTTATTGTATAATGTTATTATAACTTAAAGATGCTATTTGAAAGTCAGTAACAGAAAATTGTGGTTTTTATCTTGTCACTTTCTTGGTATAAAAAACAAGTTTTTACAGAAATTAGTCAAAATGGATTTATTGCGTGTGTATTTTCTTTCTCAGACTTTTATCTCCCTGTGTTTCTGATCTGTTGTCCAAATATCATCATGTTCTTTGCATTTGTCCTCTGGGGTGTTTCTGAAGGTCTGTGTTTTACCATTACACATTATTTTGTTTATATGTTACATAGAAATTAATTATTATAATTAATTATGTGGTTCCCTTTCAGTAGTTCACTACGACGTCACATCGTGACCGACAAATTGGGAACCGCTTCACAGAGACCAATCTACTTCGAGAAACCATTAAAACGCAAATGAACTTGGCATGCAGGTATTTGCATTTGCCGTCGCCGCCCAGCAATGCGAATATTTAACAAGAAGCAGGTTCGTTACCAAATCACTCTTTTTGCTTCGAAAACCGGCATACCAACTGCTATTGAGAATCTCTCTCTGCTTGTGGGATACACTGTGTGCTGAGGTTGTTGGAGAAATGGCACGTCAGCGGAGTGCACGCGTTCGTGGAGGGTTCATTCTCCTAACGAGAGCATGTCTTTCTTGGATTTGCAGAAACGGTTTCGTACCTCCAGGAGCGTTACCACCACCCCTTCGTTTGCAGAGCCCCACTAAAGGTGCGGCAGCAAAGCTCCGGAAGGACGATCTCCATATTACAGTGCTGAATCGCCTGCTGGCACTGAACAGTAGCTCTCAGCACCCTGATCCATAGCCAGTTGGTGTGCAGATGGAGACAGTGGATCATGTTCTACAATGCCCTCAACCTCTCTCAGTCCTCATGAGGATTCTATGTGTGTCGCAACATTGGAGGGGGGTAGGGTTGTGGACCCCATGTTCGACCCCCGAGATGGCAGCCATGTTCGCTCGGGCTGCGGAGATGGTAGGCTGGAGTGCAGAGCTCCTCCCCCGTCCCGCCTCCTTGATTAGTACTTCGGGACTGCAAGTTCAGCTTCAAGTTCAAGTCCCAACAACCCGTATCTTTCTTTCCCAAGGTTTATGATGGTTGATTGGTCGTCGAAAATTCGTTTTCCTCCCAGAACCTACCGCTCAGCCATGACCGGGGACATGTTCTGGCGGCCACTGATCGGGTGCTAAGGGTGACCATGGTCACTGCACATGCCGTCAGACGTGCGATGTCCACCCTGGAGGTCCAGGAGCGTCATCCCTGGCTGTGTCTCACTGACATGAAGGAGGTCAACAAGTCTGGTCTCCTGTTTTCTCCGGTTTCCCAGACCAGCCATTTTGGCGATGCAGTAGAGAGTGTCTTACAACTGCCCATTTCGACTGCCCTAGAGCAGACTGAGCCCATCGTGCCACATCGGTAACCACCACTGCTCTACTTGCAGCGGGTACACCAATTGTGCTGCTAATCCCTCTCGTTTGGTGTCTGGGAGCTTGCAAAGAGCTTCCCAGCCCGTTATGTTGGCTCTTATGCACAATTTGTCTCGGCTACGTGATTCAATTTGCTTGGCACCCCCCAAATTTGTGGGCATTCGCTTCACTATGGTGAAAGCTTCCAATGTTCACATACTCCGTGCTGGGATCCATGTCCTACTGGCGAAGGATTCAATTGAGGTGATCCATCCAGCCAAGATGAGTTCAGGGTTTTACAGCCCTTACTTCATTGTACCCAAGAAAGGCGAAGGGTTGCGACCGATCCTGGACCTGCATTCGCTGAATTGAGCACTTCACAAGTTGTCATTCAAGATGCTGACACACAAAAGCATATCAGTACAAAGTCTACCATTTGGGCTTGTCTTACCGTTCGGGGTGTCTTCATGAAAGTTGTCGAGGGGGCATTAAAACCCCTGAGAGAGAGAGCGGTGTGCGCATTCTGGCATGTCTCGAAGATTGGCTCATAATAGCGCAGTCTCGTCACATGCTCTGTGAACACACAGAACGTGTGCTCAAGCACCTCGTCCGTCTCTGTCTTCGGGTCAACTGGGAAAAGAGCAAACATGGCCCCACACAGAGTATCTCTTTTCTTGGTATGGAACTGGACTCAGTCGATTTAACTGCACGTCTAACATAAGCGCGTTTACAGTCCATCCTGACTTTGTTTTTGAATCCTTTGCGTCTCCTTCCTTGGGACCTGTCCGTGGTGCTAAAAGCCCTCCAGGATGCCCTCTTTGAGCCTCTGCATTCTGTGAGTCGAATTTCTCACAATGAAAACTTTAACGCTCCTCGCCTTGGCCTCCGTTAAGAGGATAGGGGACCTCCATGCATTTTCAATCAATGATTCGTGCTTTTAGTTCAGACCTGTTGACTCCAGTGTAACACTGAGACTAATGCCCGGCTATATGCCCAAAGTTCCCACCTCTCCTTTTAGAGATCAGGTGGTGAACTTGCAAGCGCTGCCGCCAGAGGAGGAAGACCCAGCCATGGCTTTGTTATGTCCTGTGCGCTCATTGCGTAGATATGTGGACCAAACTCAAAGCTTTAGGACCTCAGAGCAGCTCTTTGTCTGTTATGGTGGTCAGCAGAAAGGGAAAGCTGTCACTAGGGCTGAAAGATTCATCCAGTTACCCGATTAACTTGATTCAAAAAATTCCTAGAGGCAAAAATTCTGCCTCGAAGCCTCGTTAAATTCCTATGACGCGCACTACACGTGCCCAAGATCTGATTCACACGGACCGTTGTTCAGTGTTCAGAAAGCACATCATAGCGGTACATTTTGAATATGTCCATAAACGCCAGAGAGAGAATGTCTAAAGTTTGGGATCATTACATTATCATTACACTCAGCATCTGATGTCATGATTTCGGTTTTATTGGCTGCTTTGTCTTTGTTTCACTTGTGATGTGTTTTTGTTTTGACAACTCCACACGTGCGCGCCTTCACCTGGTGATCTCATTGTCTCTTACTCTTCGCACCGGCGTCCCACACCTGATCCTTGTTATTGCCCAATCCGGTTTGATTTATATTCCCCTCGTTTCCTTTGTTCTTTGCAAGTTCGTCTTTGTATGTACCTGCCCGCTAGCTTGTCTAGTTCTGGTCCTGTCGTGTCTTAGTATCTGTCTCTAGTTCTCGTTTTTGGATTACTCACCGTGCTCTCTGCTGCCTTTACCCCTTTAGATTCCCCGCCCCGCTGTCAGTCTCTCCCGAGTGGTGTGTCACCGTCAAGCCTCTGTGTACACTCTGTCTGTGGATTCTCCGAGCGCCAGTCTACCTCTTGCGCTGTCCAGCAGCAGTGCGCTCTCGGGCGCGTAATTCTGCGTAAGACTCGGACTGCCGCTGTGCGCTGTCCAGCACAGACTCTGCTGAAGACTCTGACCGCCTCTCTCTCTCTCTGTGCCCCGCCAGGATTTCATCTCAGAGGATTTCGGATGTGCGAGTGGACGTTCCAAGGCTGTGCTGTGTTTCCCACTCTGAGCCTTTCCCGAAAAGGATTCCGTTGAGCCTGTCTCGCCTGTGTTGTCTCCTCCTCGCATACATCACCACGAACACAGAGTGTCTTCTTATATACATATTGACTTTCACTGAGTGTCTCCTATTATACATATTGACTTTCACATTTGTGTCATCTCTTATACATATACACTGAGTGTCATCTCCTACACATTTGAATAAACACCTCTGCGCTGGGATCCTTGTGTTTGTCGTTCCTAACAGGACGAACTTGCCAGTTATGGATCCCGCGGAGGTTGACGCACTCCGGAAGGCACTTACTCGCCAAGGCTCATGGTTAGGCCAACACTCGGCCCGTCTCACCACCACTTCACAGGAGGTCGAGGATTTATCCACGCGCATGTCCGACCTTTCCTCCCGTCTTGACCAGGTTCAGCAGAACACCTCACAGACCAGTCAGCAGTTTGAGATGGAGCCTCATGCCTCAGCCCCACCACCGTATGATGGCAATCCAGCCTCCTGCCGAGCGTTTCTTTCACAATGCTCCCTGGTATTTGCACTCCAGCCACGCCGCTATTCCTCTGAGCGCACCCGAGTGGCGTACGTAATCACCCTTCTGGTCGGAAAGGCACGTGACTGGGCTACGGCCGTCTGGGATGCCCGTGATCCTTGTTGCCGGTCCTTCGACGAATTCCGCGAAGAGATGGAGAAGCTCTTCGACCGCTCAGTGCGCGGGGACGCCGCCGCGGCTCGGTTGGCTCGCTTGGTTCAGGGAAGACACACAGTCACCGAGTACGCCATAGAATTCAAGACCTTAGCGGCTGCCTGCCACTGGAATGAAGCGGCTCTTCGTGCGCAGTTCGTTGAGGGGCTGTCTGATGCTCTCCAGGACGAGATCGCGGTCCATGATCTTCCTCCCTCTCTGGAGGCCATAATTGATTTAGCTCTCCGGGTCGAGGGCCGGAGGCTACTTCGTAATCAGCGCCGCTCTCTCCGCCAGCGGGTCTTCATGGACGAGCCCTCGGTGTCGTCCTCTTCCTCGATCTCACCACCTATCGAGCCTGAGCCTATGCAACTGGGGCGCATGCGCCTGTCACAGAGAGAGAGAGAGAGGCGGCTGCAGAATGCCCTCTGCCTCTACTGCGGGAAACCCGCACATTTTGCAAGAACCTGCCCGTTAAAAGCCGCTGCCCATCAGTGAGTCCGGGAGTCCTGGTGGGCGCTACTTCTAAACTCTCCCCTGTTTCCAGCACCCAGCTCCCCGTCATGCTGTCCTTCGCTGGGCGTGATCATCCGTCCACCGCCCTTCTCGACTCTGGTGCGGGGGGCAACTTCATTGATGAAGCTCTGGCTCGCTCCTGGGATCTCCCGGCTGTCCCTCTCCAATCCCCTTTGGATCTCTGGTCCCTTAAGGGGCAGCAGATGGCGCGGATCACTCATTGCACCCCCCCTGTGAGTCTCTCTGTGTCTGGTAATCATCGTGAGGAGATTGTGTTGCATATTCTTCATGCTTCTCTATCTCCCATTATTTTAGGGCATGGTTGGCTAGCGCAACACAATCCTCACGTTGATTGGCAGCATAGTGTTATTTTGTCTTGGTCTCAGTCTTGTCATGTGTCTTGTCTTGGTTCTGCTGTTTCTGGTTCTGTTCTCTCTCTTCCTCAGGTTCCGGCGGTCGATTTGACCGGAGTCCCGGCGGAGTATGCGGATATCGCTCAGGTGTTTAGTAAAGGCCGGGCCACCTCCCTTCCTCCTCACCGGCCATATGATTGTGCTATTGATCTCCTCCCCGGCACTTCTCCGCCTAAGGGTAGACTTTATTCTTTATCGGGTCCTGAGAGAGAGGCTATGGACCAGTATATTAATGAAGCCCTGCGTGCCGGTCTCATCCGTCCCTCCACCTCGCCCGCAGGGGCGGGGTTTTTCTTTGTTGGCAAGAAAGACGGCTCTCTGCGCCCTTGTATTGATTATAGGGGTTTAAATGACATTACTATTAAGAATAGGTACCCCCTTCCTTTAATGTCTACTGCGTTTGAGCTCCTGCAGGGGGCGCAGTTCTTTACTAAGCTAGATTTACGCAACGCCTATCATCTGGTGCGAATAAGAGAGGGAGATGAATGGAAGACAGCCTTTAACACCCCTACCGGACACTTTGAGTACTGCGTTCTGCCGTTCGGCCTTTGTAACGCCCCCTCTGTCTTCCAGACTCTGGTCAATGATGTGCTGAGAGACATGATTAACAAGTTTGTCTTTGTGTACATAGATGATATTCTCATCTTTTCTCCCTCTATGCAGGAACACACTCAGCATGTCCGCCGAGTCTTACGCCGGTTGTTAGAGAATAAGCTGTATGTCAAGGCGGAGAAGTGCGAATTCCATCGTAAGTCAGTTTCGTTCCTGGGTTTTGTTGTTGCCCCCGGTGAGATCCGTCCTGACCCAGCCAAGATCAAAGCGGTGGCCGAATGGCCAGTCCCCGACTCCCGTAAGGATTTATTAAGATTTCTGGGTTTCGCCAATTTTTACCGGCGGTTTATCAGAAATTATGGTCAGATTGCTCAACCTCTTACTGCTCTCACTTCCACTAAGGAGAGGTTTGTCTGGAATTCCAGTGCTCAGCAGGCCTTTGATAATTTAAAGTCCCGGTTTATCTCTGCTCCTGTTCTCTCTATTCCAGATCCGGCTGCTCAATTTATTGTGGAGGTGGATGCTTCAGATGTCGGGGTAGGCGCCGTTTTGTCTCAGCGGTCTGCTAAGGATGGCAAGGTGCATCCCTGTGCCTTTTTCTCCCATCGGTTAAACCCAGCAGAGCGAAATTATGACATAGGCAACCGGGAGCTGCTGGCGGTCAGACTGGCTTTGGGTGAGTGGCGTCACTGGTTAGAGGGGACCTCGGAGCCCTTCCTGGTCTGGACAGATCATAAGAATCTCGAATACATCCGTTCAGCAAGGAGGTTATCTTCTCGTCAGGCTCGTTGGGCGCTCTTCTTTGACAGATTTAACTTCACCCTCTCGTACCGGCCCGGTTCCAAGAATACTAAGCCCGATGCTCTCTCTCGTTTGTTCGAAAGCCCCGGTTCCACTGGGGACGAAACCATCATCCCGGAGGGGCGGGTGGTGGGTGCCCTGCGCTGGGGAATAGAACAGCGGGTGAGACGGGCCGGCCGGGAGGGGGAAGTGCCAGAGGGGTGCCCAGCGGGTCGATTGTGGGTTCCGAATGCGCTTCGCTCCGAGGTCATCCGGTGGGGTCACGAGTCCAAGTTTGTTTGCCATCCGGGGGATCGGAGAACGTTGGCTACCGTACGTCAGCGTTTTTGGTGGCCCTCTATGGGTCCCGATGTCAGACAGTTTGTGTTAGCCTGTCAGGTTTGTGCCCGTAATAAGGCCTCTCATCAAGCCCCTATTGGTCTGCTTAAACCGTTACCCATTCCCTCTCGTCCTTGGTCACATATCGCAATCGATTTTGTAACCAATTTGCCTAGTTCTAAGGGAAACACTGTTGTTTTGACCATTGTCGACCGCTTCTCCAAGGCGGCTCACTTTGTCCCTTTGCCCAAGTTACCCACTGCTAAGGAAACTGCCCAGGTTATGATCGAACACGTCTTTCGCTTACATGGTCTGCCCACAGACGTTGTTTCAGATAGGGGTCCTCAGTTTATTTCTCGTTTCTGGCAGGAATTTTGTAGACAAATAGGCTCCACAGCTAGCTTGTCTTCTGGGTATCATCCTCAGCCCAACGGGCAATGTGAACGGGCTAACCAAGATTTAGGTAGAGCTCTCCGCTGTCTGACATCGCAATATCCGAGCTCCTGGTGCCAACAGCTACCCTGGGTCAAATACGCCCATAATTCTCTCCCCGTGTCTTCCTTGAATATGTCCCCTTTTGAGGCGTCCATGGGGTTTCAGCCTCCTTTATTCCCGTCCCAAGAACCTGATGCGGTGGTCCCGTCTGCGCTGGCCTTCGTCCGTCGTTGCAAACGCACCTGGAGGAAAGCTAGGTTTACATTACGTCAGGTTTCCAGATGAACCAAAGCCGCGGCCGACCGTCACCGTAGACGTCTGCCCCGTTTTATCTGTGGGCAGAAAGTATGGCTTTCGTCCAAGGATTTACCTCTCCGTGAGCCCTCTCGCAAGCTGGCTCCACGATTCCTTGGGCCATACAGCATAGTGAAGGTTATTAATCCCGTGACGGTTCGGCTCAGATTGCCCCCAGCACTCGGTCGGGTTCACCCGGTTTTCCATGTTTCCAAGCTGAAACCGGTTCTTTTTTCCCACCTTAACCCTGTTCCCTCTGCCCCCGCCCCTCCCACCCCTCAGCTCGTAGATGGTGCTCCCGTTTATTCTGTTAAGTCCCTTCTAGATGTGCGTCGCCGGGGTAGGGGATTTCAATACCTCGTAGACTGGGAAGGATATGGTCCGGAGGAGAGGTGTTGGGTACCGGCCCGGGACATTCTGGACCCTGGGCTGATAAAGGATCTCCGCCGGCGACGGGGTGAGCCCCCTCATGGACTGCCCGGTGGCGGTCGTGGGGGGGGAGTCCTGTCATGATTTCGGTTTTATTGGCTGCTTTGTCTTTGTTTCACTTGTGTTGTGTTTTTGTTTTGACAGCTCCACACGTGCGCGCCTTCCACCTGGTGATCTCATTGTCTCTAACTCTTCGCACCGGCGTCCCACACCTGATCCTTGTTATTGCCCAATCCGGTTTGATTTATATTCCCCTCGTTTCCTTTGTTCTTTGCAAGTTCGTCTTTGTATGTACCTGCCCGCTAGCTTGTCTAGTTCTGGTCCTGTCGTGTCTTAGTATCTGTCTCTAGTTCTCGTTTTTGGATTACTCACCGTGCTCTCTGCTGCCTTTACCCCTTTAGATTCCCCGCCCCGCTGTCAGTCTCTCCCGAGTGGTGTGTCACCGTCAAGCCTCTGTGTACACTCTGTCTGTGGATTCTCCGAGCGCCAGTCTACCTCTTGCGCTGTCCAGCAGCAGTGCGCTCTCGGGCGCGTAATTCTGCGTAAGACTCGGACTGCCGCTGTGCGCTGTCCAACACAGACTCTGCTGAAGACTCTGACCGCCTCTCTCTCTCTCTGTGCCCCGCCAGGATTTCATCTCAGAGGATTTCGGATGTGCGAGTGGACGTTCTACGGCTGTGCTGTGTTTCCCACTCTGAGCCTTTCCCGAAAAGGATTCCGTTGAGCCTGTCTCGCCTGTGTTGTCTCCTCCTCGCATACATCACCACGAACACAAAGTGTCTTCTTATATACATATTGACTTTCACTGAGTGTCTCCTATTATACATATTGACTTTCACATTTGTGTCATCTCTTATACATATACACTGAGTGTCATCTCCTACACATTTGAATAAACACCTCTGCGCTGGGATCCTTGTGTTTGTCGTTCCTAACATCTGAACCGAAAACATCCACTGCTGTTTCACCAAGCGTCGATGAAACAAGGTAACGTAGCTTCTGCTGATTTTAATCCCATACTGTATTTGTAGCGATGTCGTTATGCGGTTTGACTAGATATGATGTTTAGCTTTGATGTTTTTAAGTAGTAAGCTTATTCACGTTCAATTGCAGGAGAGTATAGCTTAAAAAGAACCCCTTCACACACACGCATGCACTTTACAGGTGTGTGTACCAAAAACATGGCACCACAGTGCAATCATATATGGGCAACTTGTAATCTGACATATTTTGTTGAATAATAATAATCTCTGTCTTATTGGAGTTTAGCATAAGGAAGTTATTCTCTCTCACGCGAGTCAGACCGATCGCACAATGCATCACATATGCTTAAACTTTTACGTAGCCACGCAACAATAATTTCAGCTGCATGCATTCACTGTATACAGCGGGACGTGATGTTTCGAACGGATTCTTAACCTAAAATGCACCGCAATGCAAGTGATGCAAACCAAATGCAGCATTCTATTGAAAATGAATGTATGTATTTCTGCCGTACCAAAATGCAATGAAGCAACTGAACGTCTGACTGGGGTGTCACTCTTCCTCATGCACAGAACAGGTGCACACAAACACAGGTGCACGTGCGCGTGCATACACACACACACACACACACACACACACACACACACACACAGGTTGTTACCATAGCAAATAGGCTCACCCCAGAAATGATATATTATATGTTAAAAGCCTAATGGTAAATGCTGCAGGTGTAGAAATGTACATAAACCAGATATTTACTTTGATGTCAGGGCTTGATTACAGCATGAAACCTGTTGTGCATATTCATAAATTAAAGTGCTTAATTGTTGGCACTGACACTTATAAACACTAAATGGGTAAAAATTGAACTAAATAGGCTTATTTTTTGGAGCCAAATACCTCTGTTTTTTTTAGAAATAAAAGCCAAATTCTTGAACATTTTACAGCCACGTCATTTTCGTTATGCATTATTTGTTTTGGTTGTTTAAAAACACACAAACATTTTTTATCTGGATTACTCGATTAATCGATCAATTCAGTGCTAGATTAATCGATTACAAAAAGAATCGATAGCTGCAGCCCTAGCTGTCACCAAGCAGAAGATGTGGACACATTCGCTCTTGCTTATAAAAAGTATATAAAAAATTCCATGCCCTTTTAAGTTGAGAGCGCATTCTCGGCTTGCAGCTCCGTCACCAAAAAGTTTTTTTGACTCTCCTCCATCACCTTGATGGGCGATGTTGCAGCCCAATGGCTGTCAGCATCTCACTAGCTGTATTCTCTGAAAACCTGTGTTTGGTTGGTGCCCGTATAGCGCCCCCTTGAGGGTTCCTCAGTTTCTCAGCTGTTCCAATGCTGATAGCGGCCGGGCACTAGATGCTTGGCTTTCTCAGCGAAAATAGTGATTTGGTAACGCACATGTCTCTCGTTAAATGCTCGCACGGTACCGGGCAGATGCAAATACCTGCATGGTAAGTTCATTGGCGTTTTAATAGTTTCTCGAAGTAGATTGGTCTCCACGAAGGGATTCCCAATTCATCGGTCACAATGTGACGTTTCCGTTCTCTTACTTCACCGAACAAAGGTTACATACTTAACCAAGATGTTTTGTTTCAGGATTTCTGAATGAGACGCTGACTTGCTGTGCTCTGTTTTTCCTACGGCCTCTAATGTTGCTTTGGTCTGAACCTAAAGTTGACGACTTTCCAGGTATTTGTATATCAAAGCTACACAAAAATTAACATACAGTCGAGCTCAAAATTATTCATACCCTTTGTTAATATGACCAAAGAAGCGTGTGAAAACAAATGTGCATTGTTAATACTTTTGATCAGCAGTATATTTCATTTTACACATGGGGTATTTTTACCCCTGTGTGCACCAAACTAATGTTGAGTGTTTGCTGATAAAAAAAATTGCTTCTGACCATAAAACATTGGAAAAGTAACTGACAATATTTGAACTTCAAACGAGATGGGTTCTATGGTCAGATGAAACAAATAAATGACTTTTTAGCAGCAAACACTCAACATTAGTTTGGCGCCCATAGGGGTAAAATGTACCACATGTGTAAAATGAAATATACTGCTGTATCTTTAATGTTGTGGGCCTATTTTTCTGCTGGAGGTCCTGGACATCTTGATCAGATACATGGGATCATGAATTCTATGAAATACCAACAGATAAAAAATCTAAACCTGACTGTCCCTGTTAGAAATCATATACTGGGCCATGTTTTGATCAGCTGCAGTGCAATTTTATGTATGCCTGAAGTGTGATTAATAAAACCACAAATGAGGAGTTCCTGACAAGTTTATTTTGTTACACTAAACAACACGAAGCTTGTGCCATGACAATCCCAGTCCCCTGGCCTGAGCCTTAAAGAAAATGAGTGGGATGAACTGAAGAGAAGAAGCATCAACATGGAGCTGTAATCTGAAGGATCTGGAGAGATTCTGAATGAAGAAATGATCTCTGATCTCTTGTCAGGTGTTCTACAAACTCATCAGACATTATAGATGAAGACTCAGAGCTGTTCTCTTGGGAAAAGGAGGTTGCAAAAAGAATTGAATAAAAGGGTATGATTAATTGTGAGCAGTTTGTATTAGAAAAAAATATTTCTCTCATAATGAGATTTTCCCCCATTTTAAAATGACTATTCTCCAATGAAAGGTTGGATTTTTATAGATTTTTTTAATTAAAGATCAAAAGTATTAAAGATTTATTTTCACAGCCTTCTTTGGTCATATTTACAAAAATTATGAATAATTTTGAGCTTGACTGTAAATAATAACATTCAGATCAGACACTGATTTAGATTGACGTTGTATAGATGCTATAATGTTGTCAAAAGTTAAATTGTTAATAAGTGGCTGAACAGATGCTCTTGCATACCTAACTCATGGAAAATTCTCAAAAATCCTTCTCAAAGAACCTGACTGCACCTCACAGTAACACATTTGTTTGTTTATTTGTTTGCAGTTGACAATGACAGTAAGATATTTTTTTACATTTTCTGTGTAATTTCAAAAATGTAATATATGTTTAAATGATGCATTTAACTTAAAGCTTTCCTGTTTGCAGACATAACAAAAATGGCACGTTACAGCCTTCGTCTAGAATATATTCTTTTCACTGGCGTTGTTTTTTCAGGTAGGCAAGGACAAAATTTCACCACAGACATTAACATAAAAAACACATATTCACGTAAAATAAAAATAAAAAATAAATAAAAAATTTTACAGGATTCATACACTCACCTAAAGGATTATTAGGAACACCATACTAATACTGTGTTTGACCCCCTTTCTGCTTTCTGCATCCGCCTCAAGGTTGTGCGTGTTGTGGCTTCACAAATGCTTTGCTGCATACCTCGGTTGTAACGAGTGCTTATTTCAGTCAAAGTTGCTCTTCTTGAATCAGTCGGCCCATTCTCCTCTGACCTCTAGCATCAACAAGACATTTTCACCCACACGAGTGCCGCATACTGGATGTTTTTCCCTTTTCACACCATTCTTTGTAAACCCTAGAAATGTTGTGCGTGAGAATCCCAGTAACTGAGCAGACTGTGAGATACTTAGACCGGCCCGTCTGGCACCAACAACCATGCCACGCTTAAAATTGCTTAAATCACCTTTCTTTCCCATTCTGACATTCAGTTTGGAGTTCAGGAGATTGTCTTGAGCAGGACCACACTCCTAAAAGCATTGAAGCAACCGCCATGTGATTTGTTGATTAGATAATAATCCTTTAGGTGAGTGTATGTTTGTAGTAACATGTAGTGCTCTTAAAAAACGTGTATATGTGATCTACAGTTAATATTTAGTTTTAAATCTGTTTCAGTTCTTTATGTTGGGAATCTTGGGAATCAACTCCTGCATTATTCAGCGTTTGAAAGACGCATGATAACATCCTTGTTTGGGATAATGCCTTTCATGTGTTTCATCATTATGATTTACAGTAAGTATTTCTGGTTCATATAAAGATAAATAAGTTAAGAACACAAAGTGTTTATTAAGTGAACGGCTAATTATTCATCCAGTGATGTTTTCCTGTTGGATTGGTATACAATATACAATTTAAAATACGGAAATGTAATATATGTGAATATATGAAATATCCCTATATGAAATATATGGTAATATAAAGTAGAAACATATATGTACATATATGTACAACTATATATGACACCTATTCGAAAATGGAACAATTTCATATATTGATATATATGTCTATTACATACAAATATATGTCTATGTGTGCAAAAAACATACATAGACATATATGTCATCTATATAATTATTTATATATGTGACATACATGACTTCACATATATGTGTAATATATGTTGCATACATATACTTATCATATATCATAAAATAATTAAATTTGAACCGTGGTTTTTATCTACTTTTTGCATGTTTCAGACCACAGGTAGGACGTACAACCCATTCACACAACTTAACACACAAACACAATTTATTATTTGTAATGTACCTGATGAGTCCAGTCGGGCCTCGAACCCGGGTCCTCACGTTGAAAGTCACCTCGACTATCCACTGATCCACAATGTTTGTTTTATTATTCCTACTGTTTTTATTTTATGCACAGTGCAAATTTAACCCTTGTGCATTGTTCAAATTTAATACATCTACTAAATTAAACATCTGTAAAAATGTATCAGATTTTTTTTTCACTTTTTTGCATAAATTTGTTAGTCAGTACTGATAAAAACTACCAAATTTTTACAAAAATTCCATTATTTTATCTCTTTAATTGCCAAGTTCAGAAGTGGATTTGGGGAATGTTGGTGGTTTTTCCTTTTGCAAAGAGGTCAAATTTGTCATTTTTACTGTTGATCACCATGTGGCACCATTAACCCTTTAGTAGACCTGTGCTGTGCAGAGCTTAAAGGCGGAGTCCACGATGTTTGAAAGCCAATGTTGATATTTGCAATCACCCAAACAAACACGCCCATACCCCAATAGAATCTGGATCTTCTCTTGATAGACCCGCCCCACACATACGCAACCCGGCATTTGATTTGATTTGATTGGCTATAAGTGTGTTTTGGTGTCTTTTCCAACGCGTTTTTCAAACATCGTGGACTCCGCCTTTAATTTCTAGATTGTACATTGAGTAATATGGGGGCGGTTTCCCGGACAGGGATTATCTTAATCCAGGACTAGGCCTTAGTTTAATTAGGAAATATAACTAGTTTTAACAAACATGCCTTACTAAAAACATTACCTGTATGCATTTTGAGGCAAAACAAAGGGCCCTGATGTATTTTAAGATATGTCAGTGTAAGTTGTTTTCAGTTCGGAGTCGGACAGCTCTTAAAAATGTTTTAGTCTAAGAGTAGTCTAATCCCTGTCCGGGAAACCGCCCCACGGAGTATAACTCCATATTAAAAGTATAGTATTGTGTGTGTATTTGTGCGCATACGTGCGTGCAAGTGTGTTTTAAAATCATCTTGATCCAGTAATAGGCTACTTTATGACTTTATGATCTGGTAAATTGACACGACCACATGAATTTTTTCAGTGTTTATTGCATATTGAGACAGAAAAGAGACTGCTTTCATCTCTAATGAATATAACCATGTTTTCTGCAGGTTGATTTAGCCTAAATATTATAACTAAAACTATAGTGCACAATAGTAGGCCAATGTAGTATAGTATGGTTAAAAATAAGTTTGAAAAGTTTAGCATACTAGGGGAGAGTGGGGCAAAGTTAGCCAGTGGGTAAGTTGACCCACCCCCTGTATCTAGGCTACCATACAGATTTGTAGCCATGTGACCACAAATCCAGGTAGCAACCATCATTACTATTTGACTATGGTAAAGAGAAGCACAAGTAAAAGAGATGAAAGAAGTATGTTAAAAAAAACAGTTTTTATCCCATCAAAGTAAAATGTATACATGTCAGTTATAATGACTGTTATGTCAAAGCAGATTTATACAGGTCTAAATATTTATACCATACATATTGGTGATAGGCTAATGTATAAAACCATGTCAATAATTTAGCTAAAGATTAGCCTGGATTACTAAACGTCTCGGGTTACGTATGTAACCCTTGTTCCCTGAGAAGGGAACGAGACGCTGCGTCGCCATAGAGACGCTATGGGAACGCCTTCAGGTGTGAGTGCGTCTGAATGTGTATATCAAATCCAACCAATGGTGGGGCGTGACGTCACCGGCGGGGTGACGCAGGAGCCGGAAAGCATAAAAGGCGACGTACAACCACGCCCACATTATCTGAAATATTGCCGAAGACGGCTTACCGGTACGCAGGAAGTATGGCAAAGGAGACGCAGCGTCTCGTTCCCTTCTCAGGGAACAAGGGTTACATACGTAACCCGAGACGTTCCCTTTCGAGGGAACTCGCGCTGCGTCGCCATAGAGACGCTATGGGAACGCTATACCCAATCCGCCAGACTACGAGTGCCTGTCTGTGTGTAAAAAGCACAACTAAGACCTAAGCACCAAAGATCCAGGAGTAGGAGTGAGATCCAACTTATAAAACTGTACAAAAGTGAGCGGTGAGGACCAGCCTGCCGCATCACAGACATCCTGGACAGAGGCACCTGCCCACAGGGCTTTAGATGCTGCCATACCTCTAGTTGAATGCGCTCTGACGGTTAAAGGAGAGGGCCGTACAGAGGCTTCATAAGCAAAAGAGATAGCCTCGACTATCCATTTACTCAAAGATTGCTTTGTGGCCAGGAAACCTTTCCGGGCCGAACCAAAGCACAAAAATAACTGCTCTGCTTTCCTGAACTCCGCTGTTCTGAGCGCATACATGTTCAGTTCTCATACTGGACAGAGTAAATTAACCTTCTTTGGCTCGCGTCCTTAAATGGTGGAGGGCAGAACGCCTGCAAGACTATGGGGCATGGTATGTTGCTCAAAACCTTCGGAACGTAGCCCGATCTAGGGTATAGAAAAACCTTTACCATGCCTGGAGCGAACTCGAGACAGGTTGGCGAAACTGAGAGAGCCTCTAAATCTCCTACCCTCTTAAGGGAGGTAATAGCTAGGAGAAATATAGTTTCCAGAGTAAGAAACTTTCTGAAATTATATCAATGGCTCAAATGGTGCCCCGATAAGTCCTCCAGGACCACAGACAGATCCCACGCAGGGATCCTAAAATGACTCGCAGGCCTCAGCCTCCGAGTGCCACACAGGAAACGCATGAATAGATGGTCTCTACTTAATGAGGGACCGACCACTAAGGTATGAAAGACAGATATAACTGCCACATAAGCCTTAATGGTCAAAGGAGGCAGTCCTGCTGCAAACTGCTCTTATAAAAACTCCAGAACTGTACCAAGGGGCAGTTAACTGGGTCATATAAGTGCTCTTGGCACCACGTAATTAAAGTCTTTCTTCAAATGCGTATAATTTCCTGGTGGAGGGAGCTCTGGAAATAAAATAGTCTGCACAACCTCAGTTGAGAGACCCTTTTCTATGAGTCTGTCCTCCTCAGAGGCCAGACCCAAAAACTCTAGGCAGGGGTAAAACACAGTGCCCCTTGCCTGAGACTACCGATCCCTCCAGATCGGCCCCTGAAATGGGGAGCCGTCTAGGAGAGAGACCAGGTTCGAAAACCACACTCGGGTCAGCCAACACGGGGCTACGAGCAACAGCTGCGCCTGTGCTGCCGGACCCTCTCCAGAACTCCCGGGAGCTGAGCAATTGGGGAAAAACACACAGGAGGCCCTCAGACCCTTCCTGTGTCATGGCAACCAGTCCGAGTGGGACTGGGTGAAAAAGAGAAAACCAAAAAGTACAATGTGAATTCTCCTGAATTGCAAACAGGTCAGCTTTCGCTTGGCCGAACCTGAGCCAAATTTGCTCCCCCACATGTGGGTGGAGTCTTCATTCCCCAAGCTCAACGCCTGCCGCAGCAGAACGTCTGCTCCATGTGGACTTACATAGATTTTGACCTTATGGTCTTCCATAGCCACTTCCCGGCCTTAGAGGGATGCATCCGTCGTAAGCCTGATGTGACGACCTTGAGCCCCCGATATTGGCCTTCATGGGAAAGGAACCATGGTTTCTTCCAAAATACTAAGGCACAAAGCATCTGCGTGTGACCTTGATCATGAGAAACGGGTTGCCCCTCAGGGAACCCCATGGTTAAAAGGATGGATTCTTTACGAGCAGGAGACAACCGTGCCTGCAGTCATTGAAATCCATACCACGCCCAGAAAAGAGGTCCTCTGTGCTGGAGAAACATACTTTTCCTGGCGTTTATTTGATGGGACATTTTTGTCTCTTTTGGCTTTCCATAACTGATCACAGCTAGAAAGGGATGCGTCTGTCATTAATGTTTTGCGGCGACAGACCGCACCTAACTTGGGGCCTGTAAACAAATACCCAAAATTTTTTTCCATATTCTTAGGGCACGAAGACATATGCGCGTAACCCTGAACATGTGAAAAAGCCAACACTGGCCTTTTTTTAAAAAGGAACCATAGTTTCTGCCATAATACTAAGGCACAAAGCATTCGCGTGTGACCTTGATTATGCAAAAACGGGTTGCCCCTCAGGGAACCCCATGGTTAAAGGATGGATTCTATAAGAGCAGGAGACAAACGTGCCTGCAGTCGTTGAAATCCACACTACGCCCAGAAAAGAGGTCCTCTGTACTGGAGAAGCACAATTTTCCTGGCGTTTAGCTGATTGGATATTTTTGTCCTTTTGGCTTTCCATAGCCGATCCTCAGCTTAACAGAAATGCATCTGTCATTAATGTCATGCGACAACAGTCTGCACCTCACTCCGGGACTTAGACAGAAACCCAGCATTTTTCCATATTCTTAGGGCACGAAGACATGCGCGCGTAACCCTGAACATGGTAAAACGGCCAACACTGGCTGAAAGGAACCATTGTTTCTTCCATAATACTAAGGCACAAAGCATCTGCGTGTGACCTTGATCATGAGAAACGGGTTGCCCCTCAAGGAACCCCATGGTTAAAGGATGGATTCTATACGAGCAGGGGACAACAGTGCCTGCTATCGTAGAAATCCATACTACACCCAGAAAAGAGGTCCTCTGTACTGGAGAAGCACACTTTTCCTGGCGTTTTAGCTGATTGGACATTTTTGTCCTATTGGCCTTCCATAGCTGATCCGCAGCTTAAGAGAGATGCATCTGTCATTAATGTCATGCAGCGACAGACCACACCTCACCTCGGGCTTTGAGACAGAAACACGAAATCTTTACATATTCTAGAGTACGAAGACATGTGCGCGTAACCCTGAATAGGCAAAAAGGGTTGCCCCTCGAGGAAAAACCCTGATTTTAAAACCATCACTTGGTGTGCGATTGACCTAGCTTCAACTCATTCACTTATGTGAAAATGGACATGACACGAGCAGGAGACATCTGTGCCTGCATCATCGTAGAGTTCCATAATATCCCCAAAAAGTGATCACCTGTGTTGGGACTAACATACTTTTCTTGGTGTTCAGTCTCAACGCTAGGTATCTAGATGTGCAAACACAACATCTCGATGCTGTGCTGCAATCTGTGCTGACTGTGCTAATATTAGCCAATCATCAATATAAATAGTATGCAAATGCCCTAAAGATGCAATGATGCCAGGGCAGCATTTACACATTTTGTAAATGTGTGAAGGGATAGATCTAGGCCGAAGGGAAGGCTGATATTGGTATGCCATGCCCCAAAGGCAAACCTGAGATTCTGTGAGCAGGAAAAATCCATTAACAAAAACCAGTCCTCGGATCTGATTTGAGATAAATGTGAGTGACTGTCAACATCATGAACCATAATTTTGTGACAGTTTCGTGTAGCCTTTGAATAAAAGGAACTCCAATTCCTGCTCTAAAATTAGGCATAGCCTAATTTTCTGTGCATAACACCCATTGAGATATGTTTGGAATGTTTTTCCATGCTATTATATTTTTTACCAAGGGAACCTGATTTACTGTGCTCTGTACTACAAGAGGCAGAGTGTTCACAGTTAATACAGGAGGGTACTGAGAAGTGTGGGGACCCGTAAAAGGCGGATACAACCCACACTCCCCAGGAGGGCATACCCTGACAGGGCTTTATATATATATATTTGACAATGTTGGAGGCTTTAGGGATGAAGCCACTCATGGCAACATAAAAACATCCTCTAAATATAGCCTATTATGTTTAAAAGCTAGCTGAAGTGCTTGTGTAAACATGGTCAGATGGTCTTTTCCATGACTTGCATAATAATGGAGCTCAGGAAAGAAATAAAGCCTCTGATGTTGAGATTGCACTTATTTTGTAAGAAAACTCTCATCTAATTTGCTGGATGATATAGTTTCTTTTTTTTTTTTTTATATATATATTTATTTATATATTTTATATTTTATATATATATATATATATATGCTGGTTCATACATATTAAAACTAGCAGTTACGAGAAACAACCTCGATAAACTTCTCATTTAATAGACCGGTCGAGGCGGGCCTCGAACCGCAACACACGCGAACATCGTCTGACACAGTCAAACAGTAAAGCACGGGCTACCGATCGGGGCGGGAGAAACCGACATGCGGGCTCCCGAATCCCTCCCGATAGCAATGATAAGTGCACACCGCCTTAGCGGACGCGGATCTGAACCGGTCGGTGAAGAGAAGGGCTGTGTTTACAACATATATCTCCTCGGAGGTAAAACATTGCATAGAGCTCCCGTTCGGGTTGGAAGTGACCGCAATGCGTGCTTCCAAACCCTCCCGAGGCAGAGCTTTCACGGTCAAAGTACACTAACGTTACACCACCTCAGTGGACGCAGGACTTAAGCCGCGAGAAACGCGATCATTGTCTTGACTCATCAAAACAACGACACACAGCCCGAGTGGTGTGTGGCTGAGTTTAAACATTTTGGAAGTGCTCTGGCAGCTTATCGTGCGGACGCTCTTCCGGCCATTCGGATTAAACTTCGACACATGCAGCTCGTATACTGAGCTTGATTAAATCATTACATTGCGGAGAGAGGATAGCTATGCGTCCTCACCACCCTGTACTCGAATACATCAAACCCCTCGGGGGAAGATTACACGAGATCACGTCCCTCTCAATGAGGGGAAGTGACTGCAGTGCAGGCTTCCACACCCAGAGGAGGAACAACGGAGCATTTTGAAAGGTAAGTTATGATAATGAACACACGTCACACCGCTCCCTCAAGAGCGGCGTTAGCGTGCTCAGCTCCTAAACTTTCTGATTTCTTATTTTCCTTCATTATCAGCCACACAGTTAAACTATTCAGTCACACAGTTTTTAAGCTATTCAGACACTCTTTGACACACACACACAGATAGCCGTCTGAGGCAATAGAGATAATGTGGGCGTGGTTGTACGTCGCCTTTTATGCTTTCCGGCTCCTGCGTCACCCCGCCGGTGACGTCACGCCCCACCATTGGTTGGATTTGATATACACATTCAGACGCACTCACACCTGAAGGCGTTCCCATAGCGTCTCTATGGCGACGCAGCGCGAGTTCCCTCGAAAGGGAACTAGGCAGTTTTTCCCAAAATGGTGGCCGTGGGGCAAAGTGAACCAGATGCTGTGGGGTAAACTGAACCAGCGGTTCAATGTACCCCACCATGATGTTTAGTAATTTAAAAAAAAAAAAGAGCAATCAACATTATTATTATTATTATTATTATTACCCTTTCAAATAGGGCAAAAAAGACAATTTTATTCAAATGACAAATCCTAGGGTTGTAAATGGACATGTAAAAGCGTTTCTGGATAATTTTTGCACTTAATAAAGTAGCATACCTTCTATGTAAATATCAAAGAACAATTTAACACATTATTTCAATGCATTCTTTGGCACCTTTAAAATTAAATTTAAGAAAAGAATTTTTTTTTTTAACTATGTTCGGGTTTAAACAAAAAAAGTCAGTGGGTCAGTTTACCCCTTCACATGGATCAACTTACCCCTCAGCTGGGGCAAGTTGAGCCACAAGAGCACTTTTTTTTTTGAGAAGCCATCTTTTCAAAGCCTTTTGTTATAAAGGCATTCTTATAATTTCATTTGACAGGAGACATCCTTAAATAAAGGTTGATGGTTTTGTTTGACTTCTGTCTCATTTTTCATGCAGATACTGTAAGGCAACATATGTAAAAATTGGCTCATCTTACCCCACTCTCCCCTATAGTATAAAGCATATAGTGGGGATTGTCAGTGGAATGTACATACTCAGAAAAAAAGTACAAATGCCACTGAGGTGGTTTTTAAAAAAGTAACTTACACCCTATTTGTGCGTGGTATTAGTATAATTAAATGTACATATTAGTACTATACCTCATGAACCAACATGTATTCATATCTGTACCTAGTGACAGCTTTTCTTCTGAGACTGCAGTTCACTAAAATAACTAGTATTTGTTCACATGGTTTATTATATTTTGATTATAGTGAGACAATGATACATTTGTGGTTAATATGGTTTAACTACAAAACCCTGGGTATTCATAATCTGACATTTCACACTGTGCATTCCTAAACCTTACCCCTACGATCACTAACCATGGTTTTACTACAGTTAAAACCAAAAACCATGGTTCCTGTATTAAAACCATGGTTCTCTCTAAACCCCACTTTTAACCCTAGGTTAAGGAGCATTTCACACTTGAAATTTAGAAGCAGGGTTATCCCTGAAATTAACCCAGGGTCATGAAACACTCCTCGGAAGCACGGTTAGCCCTGTTTTTGTGGGATTAACCCCGCATTGCGGTGCCAAATGCATGCAGTTTGAAACTAGGCAGGGTTATAATGTTATGACCCTAATAATTTTTAAACAATATATTTACTGACCTATATAGGCTATGTTGTTTTAGACATCTAGACATAAAACATATTGATATCATATGGTTGGAGCATACAGTAAAATACAAACCCATATAGGAATTCATACATATACATATTTTTAATATATGTATTTATATACATTTTAATATGAGTATTTCATATAGGTTTAAAACATATATCTTCATATATCAAGAGTATATATATATATATATGTGATATTAATATATGTATTTATATACATTTTAATATGAGTATTTCATATATGTTTTAAACCTATATATTCATATATCCAGAGGATCTATATATGTGATATTAATATAATGCATATATATGTAACATATATGCCAAGATCGGTTTTGATATAGGGACATATATGTCATATATTACATTTCCGTTTGGGCTAGCATACAATGTTTTTTAAATACAGTATTGTTATTGATGATTAGTTTTGATTAATTGTTCATGTTTTGTATTCTTCCTCATTCTAGTACTTTTAGTTTATTCTGATGTGGTATTTACTGCAGAGAGAACTTCATTAACACTCAACATCATGGCTTTTATAAGCTATGATATACTGCCTCCATTACAACTTGTCCTTCTGTTTTATGCATTCGGTGATGCCAGCGGAAGTAAGTTCACTTTAAAATGTTATGAATTTAAGTTAGTAGTAACACTTTACATTAATAAATGCATTAGACACTATGAACTAACAATGGACAAATTAGTTTTTAACATTTATTATTTTTTGTCAATTAAATTGTTTATGTTAGTTTATCACAGGGCCGGAGTGGGGCCACTTTTCAGCCCGGGAGTTTCAGGCCCAAGACCGGCCCACTTTTTCCATAGTGTTATTCCAAATTAGCACTTTTTTCAAATTGGATAAAAAAAGCAACAGTCCAGCTCTTACTATAGTTTCTATTAATATCATGGTTAAACAAATAAGGTAAAAGTTAAATAATATTTCACTTAAGATGAGAAGTTAACAAAAATATTCCTCTACACTCTAAAAAAGGCTGGGTTATTTTTTACCCATAATGGGTAAATATTGGACAGAACACATGCTGGGTTAAAAATAACCCAATGTTGGATTGTTGTTATGCAACCATGGATTATAATAACCCAACAGTTGGGTTAAAACAACCCAGCATTGGGTCAATTTTAACCAAGCAGCGTGTTCTGTCCAATATTTACCCATTATTGGTCAAAAAATAATCCAGCCCTTTTTGGAGTCTATTCCACAAGAAAAGGTTGATAAATTATTAGCATTGCTAATGCTATGAGGGCTATGATTAATCAGATGCAAATAGAAATATAAAACCCAGTCCTAATAAAAAAAAAAAACAATTTGACAAAAATATTGAATCCAATATTGGGTAAATATACAGTGATTTATAAGCTTTTTTTCGGCTGGTCATTTTTGACTGGGAACACAAAAGGTGTTATAGTACACAACCTGAGGGTTAAATAACTTTAATTCATATTGTTTTCTCATGGCCTCCTCATTTTCAGCGGCGAACTGGCTTATCTGCTGCTCAGAAGCTGCTTGCATAATATTTGCAAAGTCTATGAATCGCCATGTATACACAAAAGGCTAATATTTAAACTAAAAAAAAGTTGGCTTGTAAATAGTTTGACAACGGTATTAGCCGAATAATTACGTTGCTAATGCTAATCATTACTAGGCTTATTTCTCTTTAAGTTACCTGTTGTTGTCCTCTTGAAAATAAATCTGTAAGTTTGGCGCATTTGGCAGCATCCTCCTCCAATGGATTTTTTTCTTCAACCTGTTTTTTACGCCCTCCTCCTCTCAGACGCGTATTGTTACACTGTAAAAAAAATCCGTAGAAAATGCAATGTTATTGCAGCTGGGTTGCCGGTAATTTACCGTAGATTTACATTTATGTTATTTACTGGCAAGAGTTTGTTCAAAGTTAAATAAATTTTAAATATTAACAAGTCTTTATCTTTACAGAATAAAACTATACAATAGCAGCCTCATGCAAAGCATTCTGGGAACCAGAAATCATCATCAACTTTTTTCTGTTTTTTGCTTCAGATTTTGTTTCCCAGAATGTTTAGCTTGATGCAGTTTTTTTAGTTTTACTCTGTAAAGACAAAGACTTGTAAATGTTTAATGTTCATTTAACTTTGAACAAAATATTGCCAGTAAAAAACATCAATTTAAATCTACGGTAAATGACCGGCAACCCAGCTGCAATTTCTACGGAATTTTTTTACAGTGTACGGTTGCCCAGCCTACCGGAGAAAAGTTTTCTTGGACGTGCTATGGACCGAACCAACTCTATGGGAGGGGAGGGGGAAACTCCCTCACATGGTACAACCCAGAGGCTGCGCGCTGCAGTGTCAATGCGAAACGTGTGAAGTGTCATTTAAGAGAAGATAGACTCACTAACGTGACAAATGTAAAAAAAAAAAAACTCGACCGGCCCAAAAGTGAAGCGGCCCACCGGGAATTCTCCCGGTTCTCCCGATTACCCACCCCGGGCCTGGTTTATCATGTTCATTATTTTGTACAGTCATGGCCTAATGGTTATAGAGTCACAAAGGGCTCGCACACCGGACGAGATGCACCCTGCCACGTCACTCCGTGTATCTAAAAAAGAACACATTATTTTCTATAAATGTACACACACAGGTAGCGTCTGATGGCGGCGGTCTGCTGTGAACCTGGACAGTGCTCAAATTAAATTAAAATTAAATAACATATTTGTACCAAATTGTTAACAATAAACATAGGCTGCTACCACACATTTTTCATCTTGAAGTAGACTCTGTCTGATTAAGCTTGCGTTATTTAATGTGCATATCCGGTGTGCGTGCGAGTTGTCCTACCGGTAATGCGATGAGGTGCAACGCTTCTCACCCAGTGTGCAACATCCTTCACAGTTGTTATTTTTAACTATAATACAATTTGGATGGATGTTTGTTTAATCTGGTTTAACTCTAGTATTACACTCAGAGTCGCACATGTTTAACATATAGGCCTTAATAATTAAAATACAGGTCAACGATCATAAGCAAATCAGTGTTGGTCGCTGTCAGAGGACTATATCAGGGTTCAATCTTACCCTGAAGGGCCACATCACTACAGAGTTTAGGTCCAACCCTAATCAAACTTACCCACCTGTGATTGTCTAGTGATCATGAACACCTTAATTAGATTTAGTGTTTGATCAGGGTTGGAGCTAAACTCTGCAGTGCTCTGGCCCTCCAGGGTAAGATTTGAGGAACCCTGGACTATATGCTTAAATGGCCACTCTATGCTTCCTCATTTCTAAACTTACTTTATTTAGTCCGCTTAGAGGTGAATTGAACCCTAGACATTTTAGCCTGTTATCACGGGTATTACATTTTACATGAGAAAAAAATGGCACGATTTTGATTATTAGATTGATAGTGTGTTGAAGCGGAATTTTCTTAACGATCTTTGATGGACTCCATTAACCAGAATGCACTGCACGAAACTGAGTCATTAGCTCCACCCACTGACCGATGCAGCCTTCAGATTAGTTCGACTTCATGCAGCGCCGCAAGAACCAACAGCCGGATGACGTCAAGTTTCTGCAAGAGCGATTTAAAAGCAGTACTTTGACGTCATCCGGCTGTCGGTTCTTGCGGTGCCGCATGAAGTTGATCAAGCCTAATAACTTCTTTTACCGCTCAACCTGCTCTCAATTCAACTCAAGTCAACTTGAAGTTAGCCCGCAGACAAACCCAACCAAAGAGTAACTCCGCTTTTACCGTCTCTAAAGGGGAAATCACCAAAACCCTCGATAAAAGATGACTAGAACCTGTGCAGTATGTGGATGTAAGGACAACAAATTTAGGCCACTGGGAGTTTTTATTGTTTACATCAATGCGGCCCTCAGCTGACACAGCACTAAGAGATTACTCGAAAATTTGAATATGCAGCCAGCACTTTCGTCAGGATTTCGACATTGCATACCTGGTAAAAGGCAACACACAGTAATAGTGAAACATTTGTCAGCTCTCCTTAAATACCCAGATAGAATGAACATTATGTTAATATTATTTATCAATTGGAGTTTAAAGTGTTTGGATCTTACAGACCTGTGGGAGGCACTTCACGCCCCTTGCATTGAGTCATGTTTTCTTAACTCTGCTAAACCTTTCTTTATTATTTGCTTTATTACTGTAGGAATTAGACGCTTGTACCACACTGAAACCTTCGTAATGATATGAAACATGAACATTTTACATTGTTATTTGCATGTTATATGACTTTTCTTACATATCATTTGGTGTGCTTTAGAATATCCTGTGCTGAGAATCTAAGAAGGAAAGGAGGTGGAAAACCAAATGTGGCTCTCTGGGGAGCCTACTGTACTTAATACAACGTTCTGATTCTTGAGAGAGGTGTTTTGGGCTCTCGATCCCCTGCCGTGAGTCCTGGAGGAAACTTGTTGTGGTGTAAAGATTTTTCTTTTGATGTCCTTGTTGCCTCGGGCACCTACAGGGCACCCACGCTGTGTTCTAGGGGAGTGGTGCTCTTTTGGTCAGGATTGTGCATCAGTCTTACAAAGTAAAATTAGCAGGTTTTTAATAGTTGAATATGTATGGATAGCCTACATGATCAGTGTAATCTCAAAAAAATATTTACATATATGCAAGAAAAGGTTTGTACTCTAAAAATACTTTATTTGTAACAAACAGGAGATAAATAAATTACAAATGTGTGGAAAGCCCAAACGTTTCAGCACTCGGACAGCGCCATGAGTGTTTTGAAGAGCATAAATATGTAGTTAAGTTTAGTTTAAAATTTGACAAGATATTGCAGCACAAAACCATGAAATGTGTCAAACATACACATACTCCAAGAAATGTCCTGTGCCGCCAAAGAGAAAAAGCAGGAGATATATAGGGAGGAGGAAAATGACATTGTGGTCAGAGAAGCCGAGTGGAGGGTTGTGAAAGCATCAAATAGCACAAATCCAGAGTGTTCTCATTTCTTGTGGAAACTTCACTTACTGTTTAAATGATGACAGTACATCACCAAGGATGCATTTATTAAAGTCCCGTTAAATAAACGCCGGTGCCACGGGGTACTTGGAAAGCATAGAGTCATCATCTCTGCTGCTATCTTAATGTTTGCACTTGGAGGGATGTTTGTACAGGTGACAACCACAGCTGGGAATTCTCTCGGGAGGTAAAATGGATGCCATGATAGTGTCAGCATCTCCACATCTGGTGTGCAGGTCCTATTATGGACTTTGATGTTCTCACACCACCTGTTGTTGATATAGACACAGACCTTGCCATCGCTTTCTTTGCCTGACTGGCTAGTTCTGTCAGCCCTGATGATGGTGAAGTGATCAAGACTGACCTCAGTATCTGGGATCTCCTCGTCCAGTTAAGATTCAGTTAGAGCCATGATCCAGGCATCTTTGAAGGCTCTCACCATCAGGCACTTGGCGTGCAGCAGGTCCATTTTGTTCCGGAGGGAGCGGACATTCTCCAGTATGATGGGTCTGAAAGGAGTAGTCTGGTTCGCACTCCACCCCGTCTGCCTCTTTGCCTCAAATTCCGGCGGTAGTATAATCGCAGGCTTCTGTTTGCACAGGAAGGAGGACCGTAACTGTAAACTGTTTCTAGTACCAGCACAGAGTTAATGTAAATAGTCCAAAATATACACAATAACACAAGATACAACCAAAACAAGACAGAGACGGGTCAGAGGATATTTGAACTCCAAGCAATTTAAAGGTGAAACTTTGCTGATTGTATTCCCTGAGATAACAGGGAGGGAGGGGAGGGAATGTTGTCCTCTCTTCTGGCACTGATTACCATGTCCACAGTCTTAGCTCCATTCATTGCCAATCAGCATTCCTGTCCCCAATCCACTACAGAATCCAAGGCCTTCTGAGTGAGTCCACGTAACGATCCCATAAGAAACTATGTGATTGTTAGATCATCTGCATATTGCACAGTTATTACCGAAGACAAATATGAATCCAGGCTATTTATGCATAAGACAAAACGCAAAGGGGATAGAAGTCCCCCTTGTGGAACACCAGCTGGAACAAGAACCCCACTTGACACTATGCTCTCTGTTACTCAAATAGCTTCTTACTATGCACCAAAGAGGCCATCTGACATGCAAATCAGCTAGGGAATAAAGCTGTTGAGAATGTCGAGACCCTTAGGAGATCCTTAAAAAACGTAGGTAAGTGTGTCTAAGGTAAAAAATCTCACCTTACCAAAACTGCTCTAAAATATCACACATAATTTTTTTTAAATTTAAACAATTCAATCTTTTAAAACTATATCTGCCTGAAACATTCATTTGAAATTTTAATACAATTTCTGAAAAAGTTAACCCTTTATATGCCAATATGTTAACATTAATCGAACCACAGTGTTCGGCTGATGTCTTGAAACCTTTTGTGGGACATCGTAGACCGGAAAGTGCCCTGTCTTGATTCCTCACTCCAGAAGCTAAGGGCTGATTCATTTTTTATCTGTAAACATCGGCCAGAATGAGCAGCCCTACATAAGCCTGCAGTTTTTCTGTCTTAAGATCTCTCCAGTCTGCGATTGAATGTCTCCCATGCAGGTTCGTCATAGCCCATTTAAGCAGCAGGATTTCATGCATCAGCATCAATGAAAAGCTTGAAGTCAGGGCACTGATTCAGGCAGTGGTATAGTGTGTGAGCCCTGTGATCAGGGCTGGACTGGGACAAAAATTCGGCCCTGGCATTTTGGCCCAAACCGGCCCACACTACACTGCAAAAAATGATTTTCAAGAAAAAAAATCTTAGTATTTTTGTCTTGTTTTCAGTAAAAATATCTAAAAATTCTTAAATTAAGATGCTTTTTCTTGATGAAAATTACCCAAGAAAATAAGTCTAGTTTTTAGACCAAAATATCAAATTTAAGTGATTTTGTGCATAAAACAAGCTAAAAAATCTGCCAATGGGGTAAACAAATAATCTTGAACATTTTTCTTAAACACTAAATGCAAAAAAATTCCCCATGCTACCCCATTGGCAGATGTTTTTGCTTGTTTTATGCACAAAATCACTTAAATTTAAAATTTTGGGTGTAAAAACTAGACTTATTTTCTTGGGTCATTTTGCTCATTAAGAAAAACCATCTTATTTTAAGAATTTTTAGATATTTTTTACTGAAAACAAGACAAAAATACTAGGAATTTTTTTCTTGAAAATAATTTTTTGCAGTGTACAATTACAAATACCACCAATCTTTGCACGCCTTTAAATATGTATAGCAATAGCAACTCCAATTCCATAAAAGCACTAAACCCAATTAATAGCAGAACAGAGTGAGAGTTGACACAACAAACACTTCTAGAACATGTTATTTATTAGTTTAGTTTAGTTTAGTTTAGTTTAGTTTAGTTTAGTTTAGTTTAGTTTAGTTTAGTTTAGTTTAGTTTAGTAATCCACACTTATGAATCCTAAAACAAGCTATATGCAGTTGGCAAAATTTGCCATTGAATTGCTGACTTTTTACAAAATACAAGTCCTGCTTACAGTAATATTGAAAACGGATTATTACTTGCAGTACTTACAGGAAAGTATTCACTACATTCACTGAACTAAACTTGTGTGATTACAGTAATAGAGATTTTTAACATTATCTGTCAAGTGTGTTTGTCATGACTGCTGGGTGATCGATGGCTGTGTGATCTGTGTGTGTGTGTGTTGTTTACCTGTGGTGCCGGTTCCTCGTGTGTTCACTAACTCCGCCCCCTTGTTTCGGTAATTGTTCACCGGTGGTGTCTCGTTTACCTTTTCTTTTATATTGCACGTAGTCCTGTCCTTCGTTGCGCGCTCATTGTTTTATCACAGTCCTGCTGTCCTGCCTTGTCTTGTCAGTCGCTCTCTGTCTCTTCCTCTTGTTACCCCAGGTTTGGTTTTCGGCGTTCGGAGACTCGTCTTCACCCGGACCGCTCGCTTGTGGACTACTGGATCTTATTGACTTTGTTTGTCTCTCGGTACAGCTGGTTCGCTTCGTTTCTAGGCGGTATACCAGCTGTCTCTGTCTCTCTCCGGTTTGCATCATCACCCGTGAGTGGAGTACGCCTATTTACCATTGTGGATTATATTGACTCTAACGACTGTTGTTTCTCGGAACCGCTGGTTCGCTTCGTTTTTAGGCGGTGACCAGTGGTTTCCGGGTGGCTCTTCTACATCAGGATTTCACAGTGGATTACCCGTCTGAGAACTTGGATTTTCGATCTTCCATCTCCGCCTGTCATCCACCTTCAGGACGGCGTGTATCATCCCTCTGTTGCGTGTGGTGACTGTGCTGGTGTTCTCGACGGAGTGCGTGGGTGGCTCTCTCTCTCCCTTCGGATCTGTACTGGATTATTGTGTAGCGCCGACTCACTCTCTCCTACTGTGGGAGTGCTTCATTCCCACAGTAGTGTTATCATCCAGAGTGAGTCAACGGGTGTGTGCCGTGTGTGGATCTACCAGTGACTTTGCTCTCCAGTTCTCTATCTCCTTTTCTAAATAAATATTGTTAACTTGCACTTGACTCCGAAGTTCATTTCCTGACAGATGAGCGCGCCAAGAATGGAGTCAGCAAGTTTAGAGAGTCTGGAGGTGCAGACCGCCCTTCACCAGCAGGGGGCGGCCATCGACCAACATTCGTCGTTATTGTCTGCTGCTGCCAGAGATTTTAGTATCCTGTCTGAGCAACTTAAAGAGCTCAGCAATCGCTTGGACCAAGTGACTCCTCACCAGGAAGCCCCAGCCTCATCCGGAGGAGCCGTTTCGATTGAACGGGAGCCACACACGGCAACACCCCCCACCTACAGTGGCGACCCCAACACCTGCAGATCCTTTTTGCAACAGTGCTCTCTCGTCTTTGCGCTCCAACCCCGTCGATTTTCTTCATCCACTTCCAGGGTTGCCTATGTTCTGACGTTACTCACGGGAAGAGCGAGAGACTGGGGTATGGCCGCCTGGGGGGCTAAAGCTCCATTTACACTTTCATTCGAGGCTCTTATTATTCAAATATTTTTATTGAGTTTTGCATAGTAAACATTACAAAACACTTAACAGGTCCCCATACAACAACCCCAATAAACACAGTAATAAATAACAAAAGAAAAACACACACACAAAAAAAACTTGCATATTACAGAGTTACAGAGCTCGTGAATCAATTATGACCCAGTGCTTCCAGCAGAAAATTGTAAATTAAAATAATCCAAAAATGGCTGCCAGACCGTATAAAATCTCTGAGTTGAACCCCTGGTTGTGTGTTTCAGCTTCTCAAGTTTCAAATGTGCCATTACATCCTCCACCCAACGTCTGTGTGTGGGAGGCACATCTGACTTCCACTTGAGCAAAATAAGACGTCTGGCCAATAGAGATGAAAACGCAATGGCGTCTGATTGTGCACCAGAGATTGCCATCCCAGCCGGGGTTATACCAAATATTGCAATTTCAGGGGCAGGGGTTATCTCTTTATGGCAGATGTAAGAAAAAGTATCAAAAATTAAAGACCAAAACTGTATCAACTTTGGGCAAGCCCAGAACATATAATAGAGGTTAGCTGGGGCCTGACGGCATCGGGAGCAAGTCGGGTCAACATCCGGATATATCCTGGCCAACTTGCTCTTAGAGAGATGAAGCCTGTGGAGCACCTTAAACTGAAGCAAACCATGTCTGATGCAAATCGAAGTTGAATGTATTCTCTTAATTGCACTTTGCCAGGAGATGTCAGACAATTCAAATCCTAGTTCCCCCTCCCATTCTGCCCTAATATGATTAAGTGATGGCGAGGCGATCCTCTGAATATCCTCATATAGTCTGCTCACTCCTCCTTTTAGATTTAGATCCCCCTCCAACCATTCCTCTATCCAGTTATTTGGCGAGAGCAATGGAAAGGAAGGGAAGTGTTTCCGAACAAAGACACGCACCTGCTGATACCTGAAATAATGTGTACTGGGAATGTTATACTCATTTACCAACTGCTCAAATGACACAAACACACCGTTTTTAAAAAGATCCTTCACCCGCTTCAGATCATTCCTGAACCATAACTTAAATGCTGTATCCATGAGTGAGGGTGGAAAGAGTGCATTGGCCGAGATTGAGAGAGAGGGCATAGCCTGTCTATGTTGGAAGTGGGTCCTGAATTGGGACCATATTCGAAGTGAGCCACTTACAATAGGATTATTTGTACGGCGCTATTTACTGAGTGGCAATGGCGCACATACTAAAGAAGGTAGGGACACCGGATGAGCAGAATGTTGTTCCATTTCAACCCATGCAGGTCCATCCCCCTCGTAAAACGCAGAAACCCAATATATTAGTTTATAGATATTAGCTGCCCAATAATATTGTAGAAAATTTGGTAGTGCTAAGCCTCCCGCCTCTTTCTGTTTCTCCAGATGTGACCTCCTTATTCGTGGGATGGTTTTGTTCCAGATAAAAGTAGATATAGATTTATCTAATTCTTTGAAAAAAGACTTTGGGATAAAAACGGGTATTGTATGAAACAGGAATAAGAGTCTGGGCATAATTATCATCTTGACAGAGTTAACCCTGCCAGCAAGCGATATGGGTAATGCTGACCAACGGGTAAGGTCTTGTTTGGCCCTTTCCAGGGCTGGTTTAAAGTTATATTTGAATAGATCCCTGTATTTGCTGGTTACTGAAACGCCAAGATAAGTAAAAGTGTCGCGAGCTTCTTTTAGTTGGTATGCCTCAAAAGACATCTGTCGAGCCTGATCGTTAATGGGGAAGAGCAAACTCTTAGTAAGGTTAATTTTGTAGCCTGAAATCTCTCCAAACCTAGATATAATTTCTAATGCCTTAGGAATGGAGGTGCAAGGGTCAGACAGATACAGTAACAGGTCGTCCGCATATAAAGACAGTTTGTGGTTTTGCCCCCCCCTGACCACCCCTGTGAGCTCCTCAGCATTCCTAAGCGCAACCGCTAGAGGTTCAATAGCGAGATCAAACAGAAGAAGGCTCAATGGACAACCCTGTCTTGTCCCCCTACCTATAGGAAAATAGCTAGAGATTATTTTATTAGTACGGACGGAGGCCTGCGGAGTAGCATACAGGATCCTTATCCATGAACAAAAAGCGGGTCCAAAACCAAACCTCTCCAAAGTTGCAAAAAGATACTCATATTCAATCCGGTCAAATGCCTTTTGGGCATCGAGAGAGAGCAAAACCTCTGCTGTAGATGGAGTTTCCGGGGAGTAAAGAATATTAAAAAGCCTTCGTATATTACTAAAGAGCTGCCGTCCAGTAATAAAGCCAGTCTGATCTGGATGTATCACTGTATGCATAACAGGCTCCAATCTACTAGCCAGAACCTTGGTCAAGATTTTATAATCGCAGCAGAGGAGACTCACAGGCCTAAATGACTCACACTTCAGAGGGTCCTTCCCTTTCTTAAGAAGGACTGAAATAGTGGCCTGGGTCATTGTAGGCGGTATAGACTTCCGTTCCAATGCCTCGGTAAATACGTTTTCTAAAAGAGGGCTTAGTTTAGATGAAAATTTTAAATAAAATTCAATGGGGAAGCCATCTGGCCCCGGAGATTTACCGCGCTTCATCTTTTTAATTGCCCGGTCAATTTCATCTGCCGAAATATTACTATCTAGATCTACCCTGTCTTGTTGGCCTACCGTTGGAATTTCGAGACCAACTAAAAACTGAGCTGACCCAGTACTATCACAATTTTCAGTGGTATAGAGGTCTTCGTAAAATTTTCTAAATTGTTTATTTATGCTTTTTTGATCCGTAGTTATCCCTTCTGGAGTGCTAATCTCTGCTGTAAATCCAGCCTCTGCGGATTGTCTTAGCTGATGACTTAGTAGTTTGCTGGCTCGTTCCCCGTATTCATAAAATTCCTGACGAGATCTGAGATAAAGCTCCTCAGCTACCCCAGATGAGAGGGTATTGAATTCTGTTAACAAGCCTATTCTTTCTTTACAAAGGGCTGCAGATGGAGCCTCAGAATTTTTTTGATCAATGTCTTTTATCAAAGAGATCAACTCATTAAGGCGTGTTGACCGTCTTCTGTTCATGCTTACATTATATGATATTATCTGACCACGTAAATACGCTTTCATTGCTTCCCACAAGTTAGAATGGCTCGTATCTGTTGATTGATTTGTTTCTAAAAAGAAGTCAATTTGGGCGGATAGGAAGTTGACAAAATCTTCATCTGACAAAAGACGTGGGTTAAGTCTCCAGTTACGTTGTGGAGGCTCGTTATCTGGGAAACAAAGTACCATTGTTACCGGACTATGGTCAGAAATAACGATACTCTCATATTCACTAGACCTAAGCAAAGGGAGGAGTTTATTATCTAGAAGAAAATAATCTATTCTGGAATATGAGTTATGTGCTGGAGAAAAAAAAAGAATACTGTCTAGACACCGGGTTTTTATATCTCCATGCATCAATCACCCCATACGCTCGAAGAAAAGCGTTAATGACCTCTGCTGACTTACTAAGTGTTCTCGGTACAGCACTGGAACGATCCATAATAGGATTCAAAACACAGTTTAAATCTCCCCCGAGAACCAATTGGTGACTGTTTAATTCTGGAAGAAGTGAGAAAAAGTCAGTGAAAAATTTAGCATTATCCCAGTTTGGAGCATAAACGCAGGCCAGTACTACTGGTAAGTTAAACAGATGCCCTTGAACAATAATAAACCGACCGTCTCTGTCTTGAATTGTATTTGTCTGTATAAATTGCACTTCCCTATGTATAAGAATGGCCGCACCACGACATTTCGCGTTAAATTTGGAATGAAAAATCTGGGAAAAGCCCCCTCTTTTAAGCCTGAGGTGATCCTTATCCAGCAAGTGCGTCTCAGTTAAGAAAGCTATGTCTGTTTGCAGCTTTGATAGATGGGAAAACACCTTACTACGCTTAACTGGGTGGTTAAGCCCTTTGATATTCCAGTTTATAAATTTTGTGTTTGCCCGCCCCAAACCACTAAGATTAGGGATTGCCATATTCTAGTATCTGAACTGGCCTGACGGCAGCCTGCTTAGAAACAACCTGATCATAATACCTTTCCACAAGTGACAAATCTCTGTTTAGACACTGTGTAATGAAAACCAATAAAGAAAAACATGGAAACAACAAAAAATATAAAACCACAAAATCAAACACATCAGTCACAAAAACCCATTGCTGGCCTTTCCCCAAACAAAAGGCTGCATACTCCCCCAGTCGTGCATTATCACACAACATAACAAAGCTTACCTCGTGAGACAGAGTCTCACCAACACTATATTTATAAGAGAATAACATATTGCAGCTAATCTGAACTGTAATAAAATATAGAACACACTCAGTAAATGTCCGCTCTGGCACCTTATTTATATTTCACTTTATCAGTAACCTTAACCAACATAAAGGAAATTTCAAGGCCGGCCTGTCACACGTTATATTTAAATAACATTAACCATTTCCAACTTCTTTAGTTATGTCAAAAAAAAAATTTAACAAAAAATAATAAATAAACAAGTAGGCCACGGTGGAGCTTTAGGCTTAAGGAAATTTACAATGGTTTTTTTTTTTTTCTTTTTTTACATTTTAAATCCACCTGTTATGTGTTATCAGGGCTAAATTAGCCCAATACAGAGAGATTGTCGTAAATTAGCGACCTTGCTGACGGTCTTTGGCTGGTGACTGGAGATACTTAGATCCCCTTTATTAAACAAAAGTCTTTATCAGGATGGTAGTACGAATAATGTTAATCAAACATACCTGTGTATACACGTTGTAAAAGAAAAAAAGAAAAAAGACAACAACAACATGCAAAGTACGTCACTCTGCACGGTCGCATCTTTAGGTTGCGCGCTTCAGGTTTTTCATTATGAAATCCTTGGCCTGTTTTGCATCTTTAAAGCTTGTACGCACGCCATCTGATGTCGTTATCCTCAGCTCCGCTGGGTACCATAGGCCATAGCGGATTCCCTCACAGCTCCTTAACAGGCCTCGTACTTCATTGAACTCTGCTCGTTGTTTGGACACTGCCTGTGTGTAGTCTGGTTGGATGCGGATTTTATCACCATCCCCCGTAATCAATTGTTTCATCTGCCCAGCCTTCCTTAGTATTTCCTCCTTCTCCTGGTAATAATGGCATCTGATGACGAAGCCTCTTGGCGGATCATTATTATCCGGTCTGTCACGTCTGGCTCAGAGCCGCGACAAATAAGAGGAGGACTAGGTGGTTGGTAAGGGTAATTAAATGTTTTATTTAACATAGATAGAAAAAGTAAGATTAAACAATAAAATAATCAACAAAATTACTGCAACATCTTTCTGATAAAAGATGTAAAAATATCAGAAAGAACCAAAACAAAATCATATACTGTACTAAAGAAAACAAAACAACTTAACCCAGGAGCACCAAACTCAGGACATCCTCACAAAGGCAATCACTCCTCTTTTCCACTCACACACTTCCTTTTAAACCAAAGACACAGGTGGAATTCATTAGCAGCCGAAACAATGAGTCTCCTAGCCACTCCCACCGGTCGACCAAAGCAGGAACACCCAGAGGCTCATCACACCCCCCCCCCTAAAAAAAAAAGACCACAGAGTCTTAATAAAGAAAAACACAAATCCCACAATCCAAATTTGTAGTAGTTTAAACGACAGTTGGTATCAAAGTTGTTTTTCACTCCTTTCCCCATCTCTTCCTCTCAGCAACCTGGCGCCTAGGAAGCAATATTAAGACAGAAACAGAAAGAGAAAGAGAAATTACAAACTTTAAAGTCCTAAACCACATGAACACGGGACAAAGCATCCACAGTCACATTCTCGGAACCTTTAATATGACGTATATCCAACAGGTAACTCTGAAGAAATAAACACCATCTCATCAGTCTTTGATTAGGGTTTTGTAAGGAGTGCAAGAAAACTAAAGGATTGTGATCCGTATAGACCACTAACGGTCCCACTGACGATCCAACATACACATCAAAGTGTTGTAGAGCCCAAATTAAAGCAAGAGCTTCCTTCTCTATCACGGAATAATTAAGCTGGTATTTATTAAATTTCCTAGAGAAGAACGCGATAGGATGGTCAATGTCATCAAAGTTTTGCAACAATACAGCACCAGCACCCAAATTACTGGCATCAACTTGTAACTTAAATGCTTGATCAAACCTCGGAGCTGCCAACACAGGGGCTTCTGTCAGAAGCATCTTAACACTTTCAAATGATTTCTGACACAGCGGAGTCCAGCGAAATACTGCTCCTCCCCTCAGCAAATTTGTCAGAGGCACTGCCACTGTAGAAAAATTTCTGCAAAAACAGCGATAAAATCCTACCATCCCCAAAAACCGCATTAGCTCTTTCTTTGTAGTAGGAGTAGGATAGTCATCTATCGCCTCTACCTTTGCACGAACGGGGCGTACTTGTCCTTGCCCAACCACCTTCCCCAGATAGGTGATGGTAGCTTTTGCAAAGTCACACTTCATCAAGTTAACAGTTAAATTGGCCCATACAAAACGGTCAAGCAACGCTCGAATCTGAACCAAATGTTCCCCCCAAGTTTCACTAAAAACGACAACGTCGTCCAGATATACAGTGCAGCCCTTCAATCCAGATGTTACTCGATTCATTAAACGTTGAAACGTTGCAGGGGCATTTCTCAATCCAAAACTCATCACTTTATATGAATATAATCCGGAAGGCGTTATAAAAGCAGAAACCTCTCGAGCTCTGGCAGTTAAAGGCACCTGCCAGTAACCTTTAAGAAGATCAAACTTGCTTACAAATCTTGCGTTTCCTATCTGATCAACACAATCCTCGATTCGAGGCAGTGGAAAACAATCAGGCTTCGTTATGGCATTTAGCTTTCTGTAATCTGTACAGAACCTAAACGACTTGTCAGGTTTATTCACAAGCAAAGATGGAGATGCCCAACTAGAGAATGAAGGTTCAGCAATGTTATTTTCCAACATATACTCGATTTCCTCATCCAGATGTTTTTTCTTATTTTCAGACACTCTATAATATCGCTGACGAATAGGACTCGAATCTCCGACGTCAATGTCATGCTCAATCAAACTTGTACAAGAAGGAGTATCGGAAAACAGTGTAGAATACTCATTAATCAAATTAATCATATCATTACACTGTACATCCGTTAGATGGTTAAGCCGGTTACGCATAGAACTCAACGCTTCCGAATTTCGAAGACGACCTTGAAGAACACAATCTCCAGGATAGATTTCATCTTCCTCCCCACTTACCAGATTTTGAGTAAAACCAAATTTTAGATGGTCCTTGTTAACAGAAGAATCTGCCAACAGAACAGGTTTAACAAAAGAATCAGGTCCAATATCATTTGACGCATTGAAATCCTTACAAGCATAATAAGGTTTCAACAAGTTCACGTGACAAACTCTCGTCTTTTTTCTTCGATCTGGCGTATTAATTATATAATTCAGATCAGAAATCTGGCGCGCAACCGTATATGGTCCAAGAAACTTTGCCTGAAAAGGAGATCCAACAATAGGCAACAACACCAACACCTGGTCTCCCGGCTGAAAGGAACGCAACTCGGTTCGGCGATCGAACAATTGTTTCATTCGATCTTGTGCTTTATTCAACGATGCCTTTGCCAACTGGCTTGCTTCATAAATTCGTCTACGAAAATCATTAACGTAAGACAAAACATTTTTCGGGGGATATACGGCTACTACAAAACAAGAATTTGGAATAAGCAAATCCCCCTAACTAAATTTCAAAACTATCTAAACTCATACCTAATCTTCGTACAGTTACTTGCAGCGGGGTTTTAAACACTCTAAACCAGTGTTTGCTATAGTAACCAATTTCCGAGTCACTACAACAAAACACGGAGGTGTACCCGAGACAAATGCTCTAACTGCTTTCACCGCACAAAAACAACAAACTAAAATAAAAAAATTGAAACTTCCCGTTAAGGAAATCCCACTAAACCTAACCAGGGAAAAGCTTATTCACAAATACTTCAGTTGTTAACAAAAATTAGCCGTACTTACCAATTTAAACTCCTGCAAGCAATTATCAAATCACCCAAACCAACCACTACATCCTCCATTCTTCTCCTAACGAATGCTATCACAAAACTTTTTTTTTCTCAAATTAAGTTAAAAAATATATTTATCAGAAAACAAAACAAATTTTCCAAACTACAAGATTAACAAACGGTCGTACGAGCCCCCATATTTGTCACGTCTGGCTCAGAGCCGCGACAAATAAGAGGAGGACTAGGTGGTTGGTAAGGGTAATTAAATGTTTTATTTAACATAGATAGAAAAAGTAAGATTAAACAATAAAATAATCAACAAAATTACTGCAACATCTTTCTGATAAAAGATGTAAAAATATCAGAAAGAACCAAAACAAAATCATATACTAAAGAAAACAAAACAACTTAACCCAGGAGCACCAAACTCAGGACATCCTCACAAAGGCAATCACTCCTCTTTTCCACTCACACACTTCCTTTTAAACCAAAGACACAGGTGGAATTCATTAGCAGCCGAAACAATGAGTCTCCTAGCCACTCCCACCGGTCGACCAAAGCAGGAACACCTGGAGGCTCATCACAGGTCTCACGCGTAGCGTACGGTGTGCCCGATCCAGTAATGGGGGCTTATCGAGACCAAGCGTCTCCTTCAGGCACTGAGATATGAAATCCGTTACATGCTTTCCGTCTTCCCGTCTTTCTTTTATCCCAGTAATGCGCAGATTATTGCGACGCGATTGTGCCTCCAAGTCCTCGTTTCGTGCTTTCTGGGTAGCGAGTTCCCTCCGCACGTTAGCCATGTCCCGTTCCAGAGCAGCAATCAGATCTGAGTGACTGTCGGCTGCAGACTCGAGAGCGATCACCCGTTTATTTAGTGCTTCACTTTTGGCGTTAGCATTATCGTTGGCTAGTTTAATCTCTGCTCTTAGCTGGTCAACCTGGTTCCGAATTTCAGCGGATTGTGCCTCTGCTTTGGTGAGCAATTCAGTCCTCAGCTCGGCGATTGCTAGAAGGATGGCCTCATGTCCGGGTCCATGATCAGGTACGGCGTCGGGTACAGCGTTAGCCTCTGGGCTAGCCTTGGAGCTAACCCTTGTATCGGGCGCTTTCCGGGGGTTTTTAGACATTTTCGACGAGCGTTAGATCAAAAAATCAAACATGTTGTGACGTTTTGTCTACCATAATGAGCGTGACTCAAGGTATTTACATTAAATTGCTGCATCTATATTTATTACTAGTGTTGGCGACGAGCTCCATAAAACACGTCCTCACATGGCGCCGCTCAGACCGGAAGCCCCCATTCGAGGCTCTTGAGGAGGAGATGTTAAAGTTGTTTGATCGCTCACTCAAGGGGGACATGGCAGCGGCTGAGTTGGTGAGATTACGGCAACGTAATGACTCCGTCACAGACTTTGCTATAAGATTTAAGACTCTCGCTATTTGCTGCAACTGGAACGACGCGGCATTAAGAGCGCAATTCCTCGAGGGTCTCACAACGGGCATCCAAGACGAGATTGCACTGAGGGAGCCACCCACGTCACTGGAAGCTGCCATCGATCTGGCTCTGAGGGTTGAGTCTCGCCATCGGCAGAGAGATCTGCGTCGCTCATTTCGCCATCTGATGTCGGAACCAGGGGAGACCGCTTCAGAGACGCCCTCCGAGGAGCCTATGCAGCTGGGCAAGTTTCGTATCTCTGCTGGTGAGAGAAATCGTCGGCTGTCTAATGGCCTCTGCTTATATTGTGGCAAGCCGGGGCATCTGGCGGCTACCTGTCCGGTAAAAAGCTCACGCCCACCGATGAACCTGGGAGTCTCGGTGGGCGCATCGTCATTTAAATCTCCCGTAAGCAGCACTACATTACCGGTTATTATTAACTCTTTCCCGTCACAGGCGTTGCTGGATTCCGGTGCGGAGGCGTGTCTTTTGGATGCTGGGTTGGCCAAGTCCTGGGGTATTCCACTTATCCCTCTCTCCTCTCCTTTGTCTGCCTGGACATTGAAGGGCCAGCATATGGCTGTGATCACGCACCGCACACCCCCTGTGAGTTTGTTTGTTTCTGGCAATCATCGTGAGGAAATTGAGTTTTACATCTTAGAGGATTCACAATCACCAGTCATTTTAGGTCATGACTGGTTATCCAAACATAATCCTCACGTTGATTGGCAGAACAATGTTGTGTTATCTTGGAAGTCTTCGTGTTATGTTTCTTGTCTTGGTCCTGCTCCTTCTCTTGTCTCTTGTTCTGTCTCGCAGGTTCCGGCTATCGATCTCTCAGGAGTCCCGGCGGAGTATTCGGATCTGTATCAGGTTTTCAGTAAGTCCCGGGCTACTTCTCTGCCTCCTCATCGGTCATATGATTGCGAGATCAAACTACTTCCCAACACTTCTCCGCCTAAGGGTCGTATATTTTCCCTAGCTAAACCAGAAAGAGAGGCTATGGATAAATACATTAATGACGCTCTTAAAGCCGGTCTCATTCGCCGCTCCTCGTCTCCAGCTGGTGCTGGATTTTTCTTTGTAAAGAAGAAAGACGGGTCTCTTCGTCCGTGCATTGATTATCGAGGGCTGAATGACATTACTGTTAAGAATAAGTACCCCTTGCCATTAATGTCATCAGCATTCGAGTTATTACAGGGAGCGCGCGTATTTACCAAGCTAGATCTGTGCAACGCTTATCACTTGGTACGTATTAGAGAGGGCGATGAGTGGAAGACAGCCTTTAACACACCCTCAGGACACTGGGAATATTCCGTTCTGCCGTTCGGTCTTTGTAACGCTCCAGCTGTCTTCCAGACCATGGTCAATAAAGTGCTGGGTGACATGATTAACAGATTTGTCTTTGTGTATCTCGATGACATTCTCATCTTTTCTCTCTCCATGCAGATACACACTCAGCACGTTCGCATGGTTTTACAACGGCTTTTAGAGAATCAGCTATTCGTTAAGGCGGAGAAGTGCGAGTTCCACACGAAGTCGGTTTCGTTTCTGGGTTTTGTTATTGCCGAGGGAGAAATTCGTCCCGATCCCGCTAAGGTTAAGACGGTTGCCGATTGGCCAGTACCCGACACTCGGAAGGAGCTCCAGCGATTTCTGGGGTTCGCCAATTTTTATCGGCGTTTCATCAGAAATTTTGGTCAGATCGCTAAGCCTCTTACTGCTCTCACTTCACCTAACGTATGTTTCCGTTGGAATAGAGAGGCTCAGGAGGCCTTTGATGTGTTAAAGTCCCGGTTCATCTCTGCGCCTGTCCTCTCTATTCCCGATCCGGCTCAACAATTTATAGTGGAGGTGGATGCATCTGATGTCGGGGTAGGCGCCGTTTTATCACAGCGATCGTCTATTGATAGGAAAGTACATCCGTGTGCTTTTTTCTCTCACCGGTTAAACCCAGCAGAACGTAATTAAGACATAGGGAATCGGGAGCTGTTGGCGGTTAGACTCGCGTTGGGTGAATGGCGTCACTGGTTGGAGGGAACCTCGGAGCCCTTTCTGGTCTGGACGGATCATAAAAATCTTGAATATATCCGTTCGGCCAGAAGACTAACATCTAGGCAGGCTCGTTGGGCACTCTTCTTTGATCGTTTCAACTTCACCCTCTCGTACCGGCCTGGCTCGAAAAATACCAAACCTGATGCTCTCTCCCGTCTGTTCGAGAAGTCCGATTCGGAGAGGGCGGAGACCATTCTCCCGGAGGGGAGGGTGGTCGGCGCCCTCGTATGGGGAATCGAACAGCGGGTGAGAGAGGCCGGCCGGGAGGGGGAAGTTCCGGAGGGGTGTCCAGCGGGTCGCCTATGGGTTCCTGAGCGGTTACGTTCCGATGTCATCCGGTGGGGTCACGAGTCCAAATTTGTCGGCCATCCAGGTATTCGGAGAACGTTGGCTGCCGTCCGTCAGCGTTTTTGGTGGCCTTCTATGTCCACTGACGTCAGACAGTTTGTACTAGCCTGTTCGGTTTGTGCTCGTAATAAAGCATCTAATTTACCACCCGCTGGTCTGCTTAAATCTTTGCCCGTGCCCTCCCGCCCCTGGTCTCATATAGCCCTTGATTTTGTCACTGGCTTACCGGCATCTGATGGTAACACTGTTGTTCTAACTGTGGTGGATCGTTTTTCGAAGGCGGTTCATTTCATTCCCCTGCCCAAGCTACCTTCTGCAAAAGAGATGGCTCAGGTTTTGATTAATCACGTCTTTTGGTTACATGGTATTCCGACTGACGTAGTGTCAGATAGGGGTCCTCAGTTCATCTCTCGTTTTTGGCAGGAGTTTTGTAGACAAATTGGCGCCACGGCCAGCTTGTCTTCTGGTTATCACCGCAGACCAATGGGCAATGCGAACGGGCTAATCAGGATCTCGGTAGAACGCTCCGCTGTCTGTCGTCACAATATCCGAATTCCTGGTGCGATCAGCTCCCGTGGGTTGAGTATTCTCATAATTCTCTTCCCGTTACGTCTACCAATTTATCCCCGTTTGAACTTTCCATCGGTTATCAACCTCCCCTGTTTCCATCACAGGAGCCCGAGGCAGCGGTTCCGTCTGCGTTAGCTTTCGTACGCAGGTGCAGACGCACCTGGAGGAGAGCTAAGACACTGTTATTATCTAATTCCAGACCAAAGCTGCAGCTGATCGTCATCGGCGACCTCCACCCCGTTACGTTTGTGGTCAAAAGGTATGGCTTTCTACCAAGGATCTGTCTCTCCGTGAGCCTTCTCGTAAGCTGGCTCCGAGATTCATTGGGCCATACAGTATTTCTAAGGTCATTAATCCGGTGACGATAAAGCTTAAGTTACCTCTTTCTCTTGGTCGGGTTCACCCTGTTTTTCATGTATCCAAGGTTAAACCTGTGATGTTTGCTCCCTATAACCCTCCTGTCTCTGCCCCTAATCCCCCCGCCCCTCGTCTAGTGGATGGTGCCCCTGTCTATACTGTTAAGAGGTTACTAGACTCCCGCCGCAGGGGTAGAGGATTTCAGTATTTAGTGGATTGGGAAGGATACGGTCCTGATGAGAGGAGCTGGGTTCCGGGTCGGGATTTGCTGGATCCTGGGCTGATCGAGGACCTCCGTCGGCGACAGGGTGAGTCTCCCGGTCCGTCTGGTGCCGGTCGTGGAGGGGGGGCTACTGTCATGACTGCTGGGTGATCGATGGCTGTGTGATCTGTGTGTGTGTGTTGGTTACCTGTGGTGCCGGTTCCTCGTGTGTTCACTAACTCCGCCCCCTTGTTTCGGTAATTGTTCACCGGTGGTGTCTCGTTTACCTTTTCCTTTATATTGGACGTAGTCCTGTCCTTCGTTGCGCGCTCATTGTTTTATCACAGTCCTGCTGTCCTGCCTTGTCTTGTCAGTCGCTCTCTGTCTCTTCCTCTTGTTACCCCAGGTTTGGTTTTCGGCGTTCGGGGACTCGTCTTCACCCGGACCGCTCGCTTGTGGAGTACTGGATCTTATTGACTTTGTTTGTCTCTCGGTACAGCGGGTTCGCTTCGTTTCTAGGCGGTATACCAGCTGTCTCTGTCTCTCTCCGGTTTGCATCATCACCCGTGAGTGGAGTACGCCTATTTACCATTGTGGATTATATTGACTCTAACGACTGTTGTTTCTCGGAACCGCTGGTTCGCTTCGTTTTTAGGCGGTGACCAGTGGTTTCCGGGTGGCTCTTCTACATCAGGATTTCACAGTGGATTACCCGTCTGAGAACTTGGATTTTCGATCTTCCATCTCCGCCTGTCATCCACCTTCAGGACGGCGTGTATCATCCCTCTGTTGCGTGTGGTGACTGTGCTGGTGTTCTCGACGGAGTGCGTGGGTGGCTCTCTCTCTCCCTTCGGATCTGTACTGGATTATTGTGTAGCGCCGACTCACTCTCTCCTACTGTGGGAGTGCTTCATTCCCACAGTAGTGTTATCATCCAGAGTGAGTCAACGGGTGTGTGCCGTGTGTGGATCTACCAGTGACTTTGCTCTCCAGTTCTCTATCTCCTTTTCTAAATAAATATTGTTAACTTGCACTTGACTCCGAAGTTCATTTCCTGACAGTGTTGTTATATACAATACACATATCTTTTTCTGTAAGCAGATCTCCTGGATTGTTTGATTTTGCTTGAAGAGAAATGATACGTTTTGAAACAGACAATAAACGAAAAATCTACGAATCAGATACACTCTCGTAGTCACAGAGCAAAGAGTGCAATTATTTTATTGCAGCTTTATCACCATAATTTTGTGTTTTTGACTCAGTTTTATCAAGGGGTATCTATCTAAACATGTGTTTTGAAAGCAGTACTGCTTACCGCCGGCACTAACGTTACACTCACTTCTCCCGCGTCTCTCTCCCTCTCATCACTGACACTTTGCGTGCTGGAGCTGCCAGTGCCACCACCACCACCATCATCAACATCATCATCACCAGCGACGCGAGTTGAAGATCCTGCTGTGTTATTTTAACACATTTTGCAGCGTCTGCTAAAGAGCCTGTTTCTTTTGTCGCGCAGTTTATCTGCGCCTCCCTTGCCTGTTTTCTCCATCTCTCTCTCTCTCTATTTTGACACGTGAACTGACCGACAACGCATGCTCGCTTGCACAGAGACCAAAGCGGTGATTGGGCCAGCTTAATGTCAATCAAAAATAACCAATGGGCTGCTGCTGAGTGGGCCGGTCTATCTAGGAAAAAAAGGACGATGACTGGGCTGGGCAGTCATTGGGCCAGCTTGATGTCATTACAAAAATAATAACCAATGGGCTGCTGCTTAAATGTCAGTGGGCCGGTCTGTCTAGAAAAAAAAGACGCTAACTGAGCTGCTCAGCAGACAACGATAGTATGAGATGTAGCGGCCCAAAAAGTACGTTGGCCCACCGGGAAACTGCCCGGTGTGCCAGATGGCCAGTCCGCCCCTGCCTGTGATCAAATCTGTAGTTGCTGGGCTGTGGCGAAGCACCTCAGTGTTTGTGGTAGACCAGATTTTTCAATTTTTGACATCCATCCTGCCGCCACTTCATCCATCTCCTCTCCGCTCTCACATTCTGACAAGTCTTCTGTAGATCCCTTTAATGAATTAGACTCCAGCTGGTCTACTTCTTTCTCTGAGACCTCTGTGTCGACCTCAGAATCCTCGGAGGAAAATGAAGAGCCATCCTCGCTCTTGGAGTGCATTAATATTTCTAGAGCCTTATGTGTGCTTTAATGCCTTGCCATTTTCACTATTCTTGCTATACTGTTCATACTTATAGCAGTGCACCTGCAAAAACAACATAACTGAGAACCAAAATGAAGATTGATTTTGTTTCGGTTCAGGCCTCTCATCGTTTTTATTACTGAGTTAGTTTATAACGCAGAATGTGACCTTTAAAGAGGGAAGACTTTGGATATGTTGGATATGCCCCCCTGCCCCACTCAACCCTGACCGCAACCTGACATCACCACCACTCTTTTGTCACAAGTCCAAGCCGAGTCTCAAGTCATTTCATGCATTGCTGAGCTTTCTTGGACGTGGTCTGAGTCGAAAAATTCCATTAAGCTGCAGTATGTTCTTAACTTCAAGAGCCAGATGAGATTAGACTTTAAAAAATTGAGGACACTTAAGTGCCCAGATTGTGCCATTGTAAGAAAAAGAGGGAAACTATTACTTAAACTATACATGCATTTCCAGGCTATATTAAGTTAAATTGGTTAATGAAAGACTCAAACGTTCAACACTCATGCAGCTGCCCTTAAAGGCGCCACCTACCCCCCAAAATAGTTCTCATATCATCATATCCACAGGCACAAAGTCATCATAAATCCGTGGGGGGTAGTATTTTTCAACACAGATGCAATATTTCCATTTTGTTTAAAACAAAAAAATTAATTATAGCAGCTCTTTACGCCTTCTAACGTCTCGTAATCTGTCCTCATTTATGTCCAAGAGACTTAGTAATAATCTTTTACATTTTAATTCTTAAATTTTTATATTGAAAAATGTTTGTGTGCTGTCCATGTGTGTAATAAGCAAACACGTGTTGTCATCTCGTTTATAGGCGATATTACTAACGCACTCTTTAAATAACAAAAACAATATTGCAGCATTGACTTTAGACTTTAGAGCAGGTTTTAGTTGCCTTAAAATAGCAACATGCAAATAAACACATCTCGTTTTCAGACCAGAACGCCCATGGGTGCACAAATGGGCGAAAATGTGGAGGGCTGGGTGGGGTCGAAAAACTGAGACGAACGTGTGGTGAAGGTAGGTTCGTTGTGTATATACACAAACGGGAAATGAGCTGATAGGTTGAGGTGTGGTCCTGCTCCCGAACCTTAATTAACTTGTTAACCTCATTAACAGATACAACTTTTGATTTTATAAATGCTGTAGAAGTATTGTTTAGTGTTAGTTCATGTTAGCTAATGCATTAACTAATGATAACAAATAAAACCTTGTTATGAAAGTGTTAATGAGAGTTTATATGTAAAGTTGAAACATGGTATTATTCAGTGTATATTATCATACAAAAAAGAGCCACATACAATTTCTGTCTTTCTTCAAGAGTTCTCCCTTGTATGTTTCACAGAAAGTAATGTAAATGTAAAAACAAAACTTTTGATATCTGTGAACTATTTCTTTAACAGTCTATTCATACACAGTTATTTTGCAAATGTTTCTTTCCAAAGTGACAACTCACTGAAGAAAATTAAAAGCAATATATATAAGAAACAACACTCTATCATTTAAGAAAAGAACATTATAATCTATGTACTGTTTACACTGGAGCATTTCACACTATTTGTTATTTCATATTTAGCATTTCTCATTGCTGGAGTTTTACCAGTGATCATAATTGTGGCAAGATTTGACTGGAATTTTATATGTGGAAATGAAGGATTCGGATGTAAGTATATTCTGAATTTGGTTCTGATTTCTCTTATAGTTCATCATATGTTATGTATATTTCACAGGTCTTCCTTTTATGAAGTAGGGGTGAGCAGGGCACAAACTAACGCAGGTTTATTTGTAACACATCTACTTAAGATATTCCTATAGCAAGTCCGTTCTTTGCATTCTTTGTATTGAGAAACAGCCCATGTGTAAACTTAAAGCAGCTAAGGGTTGCTGGTTGGTGTATGTTATGTACGCGCACACTTTGCTTTCATTAACTCAATGGCATATGCTGAGTCCCAATTCGCATACTATCCGTCCTAAATAGTATTCGAAACTAGAATTAGTACGTCCCAAATCGTAGTATGTTAAAATGAGTATCCCAAAGATACCCGGATGGTCTACTATTTCCGGTTAGATTTCGAAGTGCAGATCGATCCACACTCTAACGGCTAATATTGCCCACAACCCATTGCGTGTGGGAGGGAGGAGCTTTGTGGTGATGTAAACATGGCAGCCAGACGCAGCAGCGGAGATGCGCCCTCAGCTTTTAAGTGTACGAATTCAAATGTTTAACCCTAATTAAAGTTATCTTTCATTGTCTCGTAATATTCGGTTGATGTTGTGAAAATAAAGTACCATGGCTGTAGTACTGTGTCATGCATGTGTCTTTTTTATGTATTTCTTTTTATGATTCTGTCTTAGATTTATACCTTACTATAAACACTTATGAAAATAAACACCTTTTACTACACTAACCATAGTTTAACCACACTGACTTATTTGTAGTAATACTGTGGCTGTACAAATGTTAACTTTATTAAGAAATATGGTTACTACACTTTTACTATAGTAAAATCATGGTTCATTTTCATCGCGGTAATTTTGATTTGCACACATAAGTATAAAATAAGCATAAAATACGTTAAACAATAGTTATACTATAAACTTTAACTATTTTGACTTTAAAATAAGTAGCTTTCGTTACACACATTGTTGCACATGAACATCATAACCAGCCGCCTCACAAACGACCTGCGTTTGGTGTGCGTTAAGGGCGATTTATAGTCGTGCGTAGGTCCTACGGCGTAGCTACGGCGTAGGCTATCCGTAGCCTGTGCGTAGCTCTGCGTAGCCTGACGCGCACCTCACAAAATTTCTAACAGCGCGTCGGCTCTACGCGGACCGTAAGCGCTGTGATTGGTCCACCAGAACCCCTCCCGTCAGGTAAAAAAACTGCGTCATAGGTATTTCCGTTTGAGACGGTGAAAACAAAGATGAGCCAAGTTGAGGAGTGATTTAACTCAAACTGCAACATTAGTCGCTGTTTATTTACTTCCATCATTGCTGGTCTTCTCAAATTATACACAACAAGTTGCTATTTCTTCTTCGTTTGTGGGTTAACTTGCTTAGCTTCTTCTTCTGTGACGACTTCTGCTGCTACTGTGGTTACACGCGTGATTACTGCCAACCAGCGGTTTCGCGTGTGTTTGCACGTCGACGCGGACGGCGACGCAAAAGTATAAATGAAAACCGACGCGGAACCTACGCCGTCGCTGCTACGCCGTAGGACCTACGCACGACCATAAATCGCCATTAACTAGGCAACCACGTTGTCGTTCACGTTGCATGACGTCATCGAAGTACGTCCCAGAACGTGCATACTCTTTTGCTACACACTCAAAAGTATGTACATTTTCCTCACAAAAACAGTACATACTTTTAGGTCGTAGTATAAGTAGGCGAATTGGGACTCAGCAATAGCCTTGTGCTACGGTCGAAAATTGTGTGCACCTTCCTCCTGCAACACCTGTCACCTGAAGGAAGGTTCCTACCTATAACTCATTATACAAGAGTGACCCCTGCTGGACACCTTTACATGTTCAAAGTGGCTCTTACTTGGCTATTGTTAATTCAATATAAGCAAAAATAACTGCTGACAATTATGATTTTTTTTGTCTTAATTGTGCAGCCCTTAAAAAAATCTATATTCATTGATGCATAATATGTTTAGATGAAGGATCATGGATGGATGAATGTGTGGATATCTATCTATTATAGACAGATATATAAACAATATCCATCTTTAATATATAGACAGAATTTGATTGAATTATTTGTGTTTAAATTACATTTTCTAGCAGGTGTTACAACAAACCCTCTGTTTGTTACAATTAACCCCACCTATGGGGTAACGTTTGCACTCCTGTCACTTTAGGTGTAATTGTACGATAACAGTAGGTCACACAAACAACTTTAAGACTTAAGTGTTCATTTGTAGCAGAGATACACTGTAAAAAATGATGTGATCAATAAGTCATATCTCAACATATGTTTTATTTTCTGTTACTTTAACTTATCAAATTCAGTACTGCAAACCAATTTTAACTTGGTTTAATAGGCTGTATGAACTCATCAATAGTCAAAGTTTAAAATAGAAAGTTAAAATAGCTTGCACAGCTAATTTTATTAGACCTAAACATTTAAGGCAGCAAAAACATTTTTACAGTTGTTGCCAATAAATTGTTGTCCTACTTTATAAATGTAAATCTGATTTGGAACAATTAAACAATTGTGAAAAGCGCTATATAAATAAAATTGACTGTATGTCCAGTAAACTCTGAAGTTAAAGTTCAATTTATGTTTTTTTGCGTAATACTTTCATCTTTTCTATTAGGTTCAGATTGGGTCATAAGAACAGCGTGGTTAATATTCACATTACTGATGAATATACTATTGGCCTTGTTTTACACCATGGCACTGGAAAATGAGGAAGGTATTTTGAAAACTGTTTTTTTACTCATCATTTATTCAAAATAAAATGTCTTATTAAAATTAAATAAATAAATGGTCATCAAAACATTTATATTTATGTGTAGAAAAGGCTGGATGGGCTAGTTTAATCCTGTTTCTTCAAATACTATGGGCCGTTCTTAACTTCAGGCGTTCATTTAATCATTGGGGTATGCAGTATTATTTACTTTCATTATCCTGTCTGTGTCTTTAAAATTAAAAAATATGCAATCTTAATTTTTTATAAAATAAAAGTCTGCATTTGTTTGTTTTTACAGGTGTTAAGAAGAATGTCATTGTGTTTGGGTTTGGATCAGTCGGTGTTGTTTTTATCAACGCTGTTGCACTGATGACTGAACTGATAGTGAAAACAGGTCATTCAACACATAAAAAATGTAACACTATACACTGATTTATTTATAGCATTTATTTAACATCAATGACCTTAGTTTATGTTAATATTGAAACAAGTACATTGTTTTTCTTTACAGCATGCATTTCTTTAACATAAGCCATAAAAACATACATGTGCCAATAAATACACTTACAAATTTAAGTCAAATTTACAAATTGTACAAATTGTAAGTTCCTATAAATATTTAGAAGGTTATCTAAGATTGTGAGTCAACTATGTGTTTCTTTATCTTTATTATTATTATTTTTATTTGTTTTTTATAAAATGAGTATACAAACAAAAAAAGTTTTCTATGTGAATGTTCTGTGTTCAGTTAATGGTGAGCGTTCAATAGGAGATTTGAGAATACCTGTCTTTACATCTGAAAGTCTCTTTACTGTGTGTCTGTTGATTCTTCAGATATATGACAGTGAGTACAGTATAAACTTCATGTCATTTATATCATTTGCTGTTTAAGTTTTGTCTTTTAAAAAATCTTTTTTTATGTTACAGTTTTTCTCGATTGCTAAAACACTATAATCAGGCTTTTGAACTGAAATTTCAAAACCATCCCTACTGAAAAATCCAGCTAAGACCAGCAAAAGCTGGTGAGCTGTTTTTAGCTGGTCTCCAGCTTGGTTTTAGCTGATTTTTCTGGTGTATAAAGCTGGTTTTGCTGGTGTAGCAAGCTGGTCTAGCTGTGTTTTGGTCACTTTTTAAGCTGGTCTAGCTGGACTTAGCTGGTCAGACTGGAAGACCAGCTGGCCCACCAGCATGACCAGCTTTGTCAGGCTGGGAGGACCAGCGTAAACCACCTCAAACCAGCTAAGACCAGCTACCAGCTTATGCTGGTCTTAGCTGGATTTTTCAGTAGGGATAACGGCATTTTTTCAAGAAGCACAATCATTTTGCCGAACTATAAACTCTACTACCTGCTTTAACACATGAGTCAGATTTGGTGAACTGTTACTACATACTATAAATCCCTACATTTCTCAGTGCTTACACCATCTGGTCATATGGAAAGCACAAGCATTCAAAACTGTTCACTCAAGTCAGCACAGCTTAGACTCAATTAGCAAACAATTACCAAGGTGGAAACACTAACGCTGCTTCCGAAACCGCCTACTTCCATCCTATATAGTAGGCAAAATAGTGCTTTTTGCATACTATATAGTATGGTAGTAGGCTATTTCGGACGCAGCATAAGAGTCAAAATTGAGGACACATCACTCAGATCCTTCAATAGATAGATAAAATGACCTGAATCAGTTCACTGAGCTTTGGAACAATGGATCCAAAGAGAAATGAAGGAATAGGTTGAGGTGAAGGAGGAGGAAGAGGAGGACGAAAGGAAAAAGAGGAGGCAGAGGAGCCAGAGGAGGGAAAGAAAAAGATGTGGTGAAAGATGTGATGAAGGAGGAGGAAGAGGACATGATGAAGAAATAGGTCGAGGAGGAGGGTAAGGAGGAAGAGGGAGAGGAGGATGCAGAAGAGGAGGGAAAGGAGGAGGACATAGTAAAGGAGGAGGAAGAGGACGTGGTGAAGGAGGAGAAAGAGGATGTGGTGAAGGAAGAGGACGTGGTGAAGGAGGAGGAAGTGGTGAGAGAGGAGGAAGAGTACGTGGTGAAGGAGGACATGATGAAGAAATATGTAGAGGAGAAGGGGAAGGAGGAAGAGGGAGAGGAGGATGCAGAAGAGGAGGGAAAGGATGAGGACGTGGTGAAGGAGAAAGAGGACATGGTGTAGGAGGAGGAAGAGGACGTGGTGAAGGAAGAGGACTTGGTGAAGGAGGAGGAAGAGGACGTGGTGAGAGAGGAGGAAGAGGACGTGGTGAGAGAGGAGGAAGAGGACGTGGTGAAGGAAGAGGACATGGTGAAGGAGGAGGAAGAGGACGTGGTGAGAGAGGAGGAAGAGGTTGTGGTGAAGGAAGAGGACGTGGTGAAGGAGGAGGAAGAGGACGTGGTGAAAGAGGAGGAAGAAGATGTGGTGAAGGAGAAGGAAGAGGAGGAGGATGTGGTGAAAGAGGAGGAGGGAGACATAGGGCAAGGTGACAAGCAGTCTCAGATGAAATTCGAGCCACTCTAGCTGACCATGTCCTTGTCATTGGTATGACTATGAGGGAGGCTGAGCAACGAGTAAAGCCTAATTTGATTCGCTTCACGGTTGCCTCCATCTTCAGAGTCTTCAGATAGAAAACAGATAGATGTACTTACAGTAAGACTGCTCTGTACAGTAACTTTAGTGTGCATACACTGTTGGACTATGCTACTGGAATAAAGAAATGCATCAAATTGCCATCCATACAGATAGATATATCAGTAGATGAATGCCAGGGGTGAATCATGCAAGAGGATTTTAACCTCACTGTTTGGCTAGGACCAATATACTGTAGCCTGTGATGTGGATGAGATTCTCTGGCCTGACCCAGAACAAAGACGGGATGTTCAGGAGGAATAATAAAAATTTTTTTTACAGTTGTGCTGTGTAGCACATGAATGAATAAAAATTTGCTAATCCATACATTGATTTTGTATTTTGTGGTCATGTGAAAATGTTTTTTGGGGGAGAACCACAAGCAACTTACCAGTTTTAGTAGTTGTAGTAGTTGTAGTGTGTGTGTTTTTGAAAGCTTGTGTGTATTGTCTGAGGGAAAAGTTTGGTTTTTCAGTAAGAGTGAATGGTTTTGAGTCTAGAGCTTCATTTTGACCTGAAAATATGATGTTTGGAGAATTGTTTGAGGCGTTATGATATTGTGTTAACTGTTTTGAGAATATGATGCATAGTTTCAAGAAATGTGTTTAAGCAACCGAGAAAAACTGTAATAAATATGATCATTCTCTATGGCTAACTATGGCTATAAGCTGATGTTTCTTTATAAAATGTAACAAAATCATTATGAAGTGGTGGTGTATCCAGTATTTATGTATCAGTATAAGTGCTTAGCTAGTGATTAATGTAAATATTTTCAAATGTAAATTTTTCTGACTGTAAATTTTCTATCTCACAGTATCTGGGGAATATGACCAATCAGAGACTCAGCGGCGTCGTAAGGTTAGCACCATATGTTATTAGTATTATTCATTTTATTTATTGAGATTTAAAAATATAAATATTTTTACTACAACGGACATCTAGTGGTAGCAAATTCCAGAATTGAGGAGCTTCACAACTTAAAGCTTGAGACCCCAAAGATGTTGAGTGAGTTCTGTGAAGAAAAATAGTTCAGAGAATTGTCTGATCTTAAAGAACGGGGCCAAATATAGAGATGGTTTATGAATAAGCTTTGCAGGCAAACCATATAGTAGTCAGTTAGAAAAGTTGATTCGAGAGGTGAGTAAGTCATGAATCAAAGTCACTGTACTCTCTACCAAGAGAAGCAGGATGGAGATAATCAATGTTACGGAGATGAAAATTTGCAGAGCGGACCATTGTGATTATATGAACTTTAAAAGTTATGTTCTGACCTGCGCAAAAACTGGAACCAATGAGCCATCAAAAAACACTGAATGACATTTTGTTCTTAGCCATGTTAGCTTTAAAACAAGTAGAATTTCTGTTTTATCACTATTTAATTTCAGAAAATTTGATGTGAACCACTCTTTAATCTCAGCGACACAGTCTGAGAGTATACACTCTAAAAAGAATTGGTGCTAAATAGCACTAAAAGCTAATTATAGTAATCATAGGGGAACTATTTTTAGTGCAATATAGCACCTATAAAGCACCTATAGCTGGTGGAAATTGGAAGTAGGTTGAGAGGAAAGATAAAGCTGGGTGTCATCAGTGTAGCAATGAAATTAAATTTCATATTTCCTAAAGATGTTACCAAGAGATATATAATAAACAAGAAAGGACCAAGGACTGAACCCTGAGGAACACCATTAGCAACACAAAAGGACTTCGAAGTAAATAGTTTTAGCTGTACAAATTGAGCACGTTCAGTTAGATACGAGCAGAACCACAACAAAGCAATGATTCTGATTCCAATATGTCAGATCTGATGACATATTTAAAAGTTGTCTGACATGCAAAATATATATTTTGTAAATGTGTGTTTTATCTTTATCATAGCCCTCCTTTACACAACGTTACTACAGCAGAGGACAGAACCACATCACAGCAGAAACAAGCCATGAAACAATTCAACTACAAGAGCAAGCCTGAAATCAGACTCAAGTCAACATTTTTGAATTTTAGAAATAAAGAAAGTAACTTGACCTGTAGGGCTTCACTTGGATTTAACGTTTAGCGGTTGATGTTTATGGTTGTCCTGATGTTCTATGCATGAATGTTAATATATGTATTTATTATTGCTTCATAGTTTACTTGTAATTTGACCCAACAATGTTCTTTGCAGTATAAAATATGACATGTTCTTGGAAAAAACAGTGAGTTTCACAACAGTGAGTTTTCCAGGTTTTTTGGGAACTGCTACCTTACAGGACCTGAAGTGGAAGACCCACATAGACTCTTTTGATTATTGGTGCTCCCTCTTCTACCCTTCAGGACTTTTTACTGATACTGTAGAAACATGCCATAAAAATGAAGTTAAATGCAATTTCGGTAACATTTTACAATAAGGTTCATTAGTTAACATTAGTTAACTACATTAGTTAAACATGAACTAATAATGAACTGCACTTATACAGCATTTATTAATCTTTGTTAATGTTAATTTCAACAATTACTAATACTTTATTAAAATATTGTTAACGTTAATGCACTGTGAACTAACATGAACAAACAATTAAAAGCTTTATTTCCATTAACTAACATTAACAAAGATTAATAAATACTTTAACAAATGTATTGTTCATGGTTTATTCATGTAAGGTAATACATTAACTAATGTTAATTAATGAACCTTATTGTAAAGTGTTACTGCAAATTCTCATTATCAATTTAAAATAAATAAATGATCCTATGTTCATGTCACAATGTTTTAGCTCTTTGTGACAGGATCATGACAGGCCATGTGTTTTGTGTGAAAGCACTGGCTTTGTTTATTCAGGCCATGTGTCTTCTGTCTGGTCTCCTGACCTCGTTTCCTCGTTAATCATTATATTATTGTTTCATTCATGTGTCACATGTTCCCCTCTTGATTTGCTCCTTTATTTAATGCCCTTGTGTTTGCTGTCCTGTACTGGTTCGTTTTGATGCTATCCTGTTTCTAAGTTAAGTCATAGTAAATATTCATAGTCAAGTTTGTTCTCAAATTTAGTGTTTTGGTTTGTCAAGTCTGTCCTTTATTGTTTAACTTGTTTTACCCCCCTGTAGGTCTTAGTTTTGTGCCCCTTTACCCCCCCCAAATAAATCCTTGGGTTCCATCTCTCCGTTGGAGAACATGACAAAATAACATTTAAACATTTGGATTGACTTGACAAATTGTAGCTGATGTGTCATCCGTTCCTCTGATTTATTGTATTAATGCGTGTGGATCTGCACTTCTGCTCGGTTTACAAGTCCAGAATCTTTGCCCTTTGCATTTATTGTGATGAAATTGTGATCTTGTGCCTTATAAACTATTTAAGCAATTGCATGCAATTGTAAACCTTACCATAAAAAAAGTTTTACCAAATATTTTTAACCGTACTGATATCTCTCAGATGTCAATATTTGGTAGCTTAAATACTTTTTTTATTCGAAGTGCTTCTTTATTGTTTCCTCATTATAAATGCACACATGATAAATAAAGTAAAATAAATATTTGTTCCTTGATGAGCTGTCCCTTCTTCATTTCATGGGTATTAAGACTTCTTATTTGTGCATTTTAATTTACAGAAATCCTACAAAGTAGGTTGTCTCACAAAAACTTTTCTGTCAAATAACACATGTATACTTCTCTAATCTAACAGAGAAAATATGAGTATAGACTGATATTTCTTCTCATGTCTGGACTTTATAATCAAGAGAAAAATATAAACAGGTAGTTGACTATATTGGTAATAAAAAAATTATATTAAAATTTTTGACTAAAATGTCCCATCTCTGACTCTGGAATTGCTCATTTAACTTCTACACAGCTGTGTATATTGCAGATGGCAGATTTTTATAATGAGGCCGCTGCTGCTCTCTAGTGGTGAATGAGAAGCACTTACAGTACCTGTCTTCACCTCCAGGTGTTTCATTCAAACATTCATACTCTGTCTGTGTTAAAGAGTCCCTTACATGCTATGAATGCTATGAGTTGTTGAATTGTTTAAGAAAACATATATTTTTATGTAAACATGCAGTGTAAGTATACTAGGAATCTAAACCAAACTTAAACGTCAATTAGACTCATTTAATGAAACAAAATTTGTTTAGTTTTGGATAAGTCTCATGGAATAAGTTTTGGTCAAATTTAACCAACAATGTAGGGTTTAATTTGATAAATGTGACCCTGGACCACAAAACCAATCATAAGTTATTTTTTTATTGAGATTTATGCATAATCTGAAAGGGTGCAAACTTTTTTTGTCATTTTTTTTTTTTTTTTCAGAAAATTGCCTTTAAAGTTGTCCAAACAAAGTCCTTAGGAAAACTGCATCAACTCACAAAAAATAATGTTCTGATAAATTTATTGTAGGAAATTTAAGAATTTTATCAGGAACATGATCTTTATCCTAATAATTTGGCATAAAAGTAAATAGACAGGGTTCCCACGGGTCCTTGAAAGTTTGTGAATCTGGGGGGGGGATTCAAGGCCATGGGAAGTTCTTAAAATATACATACATAGATACAGGTCATTGAAAGTGCTTGAATCTATTTTATGCAAGAAGTTTTCTGGAAAAAAAATCCATATTATTCTCTGTGTAGTGTAGGATAATATCATAAAAATTTTAGACTTTTTAAGCACACGTACTAAACTGTTCGCGTTAAATGCTTATATCTTCTGTATGCGAATGTTGTACCAAAATACTTGTTTTGCATATAGTTGTGTTTGACACATGAAAACGTCTCGGGTTACGTATGTAACTGTTGTTCCCTGAGAAGGGAACGAGACGCTGCGTCTCCCTTGTCATACTTCCTGCGTCCCTGTAACGTTGTCTTTGGCAATATTTCAGATAGCGATATACTTCCTGACTCCCGCATCACCCTGGCTTTGTCATTAAGTCTCACCATCGGTTGAATTTGATATACACATTCAGATGCACTTACCCCTGGAGGCGTCCCCAAAGTGTTACAGCAGTGACGCAGCGTGAGTTCCCTCGAAAGGGAACTGTAACAATGTATCTTAAAAAGTAACACGATGTAACCTTGCTCTCACTTGAAATGTGTCCCCACATTTAATCCTTGAATTTGAGAATATTGGACCTGGAAAGTCCTTGAAAGGTCCTTGAATTTGAAATTAACTAAGGTGTGGGAACCCTGAATAGATAATTTTGGCCCATACAATGTATTGTTGGCTATTGCTACAAATATACCTGTCTGACTTATGACTGGTTTTGTGGTCCAGGGTTAAAAATCTGAAAATTAATATTGAACTATTTTGAATTGAGACATACGACTGCACAATGATTCGTAAATGCTATTGATTTACATAAACTACACTGTTAACGATTTCCCTGTATTTTTACAGTACGGTACTGGCAGAACGGTTGCCAGTAAGTTACTGTATTTTGGTTTTACAGTACTGTACTGTAATACCATTTTACAGTACACAAACTAGTACTGTATAGTTACAAAGCAGTACTGTACTGTAATTTTACAATATTTTATTACAGTAGTCTATTTTTACAGTAATTTACTGTAATGTCTATATTGACCCATAAATACTATTTATTACTTATTGCAGTTAATACAATAATATTATATAAAATAGCTAGATATTTAGGTTTAAATCTATAGTTATTAATATGGTAAAAATGCTAAATTAAAACATAATGAATTAAAAGGCAATCCAAGCAATGTTTTAAACAACGGTTACTGTTTCTGATTTATGATGGGACCAAAGAAAAATCAGCAGATTGATGAATGTGATGAGATCAAAAAATCGCTAGACTTCCTGGCAGAGGAAATTTCTGCTGTCAGGCTGCAACAGAAAAGTATCCTGGATCTGGTCGAGGAGGTGAAGGCTTTACGGATTCTTAATGCCGAGAAAGAAAAGAGAATTACATACCTTGAGAGCAGAGTGGCGGACTTGGAACAATATTCAAGAATGAATGAAGTTGTTATCACAGGGCTCCAAATTAAACCCCGGTCATACGCTCGAGCGGTGGCGGCTGACAGCGGGGGCGAACCCGGTGAAATGGAGGCTAACTCCACGGAGCAACAGGTAGTTGCCTTCTTACAGAATAAAGGGATTCAGTTAGACCGTAATTCCATTGAAGTTTGCCACCCTCTGCCAAGGAAGAACGCAAGTGATAAATCAGCGGTCATTATGAGGTTTGTTAACCGAAAACATAAGACTGCATTGTTAAAACAGAGCAGGAATCTTAAAGGCTCAAATGTCTTCATCAACGAAAACCTCACAAAATATAACGCTGACATAGCTAAAAAAGCACGCTACTTGAAGAAACAGAGGAAAATTCAAAATACCTGGACTACAAACTGTAAAATATTTATTAAGCTGAATGGATCAACGGAGGAAGCTAAAGTACTTGTCATCAGAAAGATTGAAGAACTGGATAAGTATCAGTGATGAATATGATTTGGACTATAAGGTAACAAAAGCAATTACACAATGATATGATACACGTTGAAAGAATTCTTTCTGTTACATATGATGAGTATTGATCAAGACCAGCAAGAACTGAAAACATTTCATTATATGGACTATAACTCACAGGATTTGGGAAAAGATATAGACCCAGACAATAACTTCTTCCACACTATCAAAAATAACTGTAGATACTACACTGATGAACAATATAACGAACTGATTAAATCAAACGGTAAATTATCGATTATCCATTTTAATAGTAGAAGCCTGTATGCCAACTTTAATAATATTAAGAACTATTTACATGGATTTTCAGAACCATTCAAGATTATAGCTGTATCTGAAACATGGATCAATACGGAAAAAGGGATGGACTTTGAGCTGGATGGTTATGAATTTAGATATATCAATAGACAGAACAAGGGTGGAGGAGGAGTAGCACTATATATAGATAAATCTTTGAACTTTAAGGTGCTTGAAAATATGACAGCAGTGGTTGATAACTTATTAGAATGTATAACAATAGAAGTATATATGGAAAAATTTAAAAATGTTATCATAAGTTGTATATATAGGGCACCTGGCTCGAACATAGAACAATTCAAGGACTGGATGGAGTTTGTGTTTACAAAAAAAAGCCATAAAAACATCTTTATTTGTGGGGATTTCAATATTGACCTTTTGAATCCTAGTAAACATAAATCTACTGATGAATTTATTAATACTATGTACAGTATGAGTCTATTTCCGATAATAACCAGACCAAGTAGAATTACATCTTATTGTGCCACCCTAATTGACAATATTTTTACTAATAATATTGAGAACAGTACAGTGAATGGTTTATTGACTATTGATATAAGTGATCATCTGCCAGTTTTTACAGTTTTTGATTGTAAATGTAGGATTAAAAAGCTCGATAGGCAATCAGAAATTAGAAGAGTGAGGTCAAAGGAATCTATTAACAAATTGAAAAAAGATCTATTGGCACAGAATTGGGATATAATATATCAGGAAAATGACATTGACAATGCATATGACACATTCTTAGAACTTTTTATGTATATATATGACAAAAATTGTCCTAAAAAAGAATATAACAGAAAATTAAGTAATACAAATTGCCCATGGATTACAAAAGGAATACAGAACGCATGTAAAAAGAAAAATACACTATACAGGGAATTTATAAGACATAGAACTATAGAGAAAGAAAATAAATATAAAAAATATAAAAATAAGTTAATTCAAATTATAAGGGCTTCTAAGAAGGAGTATTATAGGAAAAAAATAAGTAATAATTTAAATAACATTAAAGGAATTTGGGATACAATGAATAGTATTATAAAAAATAGTCCTACACACATAGGCTATCCTAAGTATTTTATTGATAAAGACAAGGAAAATTACAATATGGAGGATGTGGCTAACAGTTTCAATCAGTTCTTCGTGAATGTGGGACCTGATCTAGCTGAAAAAATACCTGATCCTGGGCCATCGGAAGATGACTGTAATAGATTAATTGAGAGAAATCAAAGTTCAATGTTTCTCAGGCCAGTGGATGAGAATGAAATATTAGAGATTGTTGGTAAATGTAAGAACAAAAGGTCTTCCGATTGCAATGATATTGATATGGCAATAGTAAGACAAGTTATTGAGGGGATCTCTAAACCATTAACATATATATGTAATTTATCATTTCAAACTGGTTCATTTCCAAACAAAATGAAAATAGCCAAAGTCTTACCTCTCTATAAAAATGGGAGTAAGTACCACTTCACAAACTACAGACCGGTCGCTTTACTTCCACAGTTCTCTAAAATTCTAGAAAAAGCTTTTAACAACAGATTGGATACATTTTTGGATAAACATCAATTACTTACAGATAGTCAGTATGGATTTAGAGTTAATAGATCCACATCTTTGGCAATAATAGAATCAATTGAGGAAATTATAGGTGCTTTAGATAGTAAGAAATATGTAACAGGGGTATTTGTTGATCTTAAAAAAGCTTTTGACACAATTAACCATGACATTCTTATAAAGAAACTGGATAGGTATGGTATCAGGGGGATAGTATTAGACTGGGTGAGGAGTTATTTAAGTAAGAGACAACAGTTTGTGAAGTTGGGAAACTATAGGTCAGTATGTTTGGACATTGAGTGTGGGGTCCCTCAGGGATCGGTGATGGGACCCAAGCTGTTTATTTTGTATATCAATGATATATGTTCAGTATCTAAGTTGTTGAGGATGGTTTTATTTGCGGATGATACTAATATATTTTGTTCAGGTGAAAATTTACAGCAATTAATATTAAATGTAACTCAAGAAATGAACAAATTAAAACATGGTTTGATATAAATAAACTCTCATTAAATTTAAATAAAACAAAAATAATGTTGTTCGGTAATTATAATAGGAATATTCAGGTGAACGTACAAATAGATGGGGTTAGAATTGATAGAGTTTATGAAAATAAATTCTTGGGGGTAATTATAGATGACAGACTTAATTGGAAATCACATATTAATCATGTACAATCAAAACTATCAAAATCAATTGCAGTATTAAATAGAGTAAAGCAGGTTTTGGATCTTAAATCACTCCACATGTTGTATTGTTCACTAGTTTCCCCATATATTAATTACTGTGCTGAGATCTGGGGTCACAATTATAAAAGTTCACTATATTCAATAGTTGTTCTTCAAAAAAGAGCAATAAGAATTATTCACAACGCTGGGTATAGGGATCATACTCATTCATTATTCTTACAATCAAAAATATTAAAATTTATTGATATTGTGAAGTATCAGACAGCCCAAATAATGTTTAAAGCTAAAAATAATCTGTTACCGAGAAATATTCAAATATTATTTAAGGCAAGAGATGAAGGGTATAATCTAAGGAGGACAAATAATTTTAAAATTAACAGAATTTGGACAACAAGAAAAAGTTTTTGTATCTCAAGCTCTGGAGTGAGGATATGGAATAGTTTTGACGAGGAATTAAAACAATGCCCAAACATAAATCAGTTTAAGTTTAGGTTTAAAGATATGGGGCCCTATTTTAACGATCTAAGCGCATTGTCTAAAGCGCACAGCGCAACGTCTAAATGGGCGTGTCCGAATCCACTTTTGCTAATTTAACGACGGGAAAAATGGTTTTGCGCCGAGCGCATGGTCGAAAAGGGTAGGTCCTATTGTAGTGGGAGTATTTTGGGCGTAACGTGCAGTAAACCAATGAGAGTCACAGCTCTCATCCCCTTTAAAAGCCAGTTGCGCTGGCGCTATGTCTAATCCCTATTTAGATGACGGACTTTGTAAACTGAAAAAACTAAGCGGAGGAAGAAGATCCCCAGTTTAAGATTAATGTTAAATAATTGTGTTGTTTTTCACTTGTATTGAAATTGTTATTTTTTTATTAAAACCTTTAAAACCCGTTTTCTTTTAGTCATGGAAGTAAAAAGCAGGCTTGTAATTGCTTTAAATGTATGGCTATCCAATATCAAAAAATAATTTACAAGTATGTAAGATAAGCTTTGTACTCTAAAAATACTTTATTTGTAACAAACAGGAGATAAAGAATTTACAAACGGCTCTCCTCACGTTTCAGCACTTTGGACTTTAAAGTTTTTTTAAGCAGTACTTAAAAATGTTTCTCATCCCACCATATCCACAGGTACAGAGTAATCATATACAATAAATCCGTGAGGTGGCATTAAAAAAAATATTTAAAAACATGCAAGATGCATTTGTTTAAAGCAAAGCATTTATTTATTTACCAGGCTGCAGGTGAAGCAGCTCTTTGCGCCTTCTAACGTCTCATAATTAGTCCTCATTTATGTCCAAGAGACTCAATAATAATCTTTTACATTCAATCCTTTAATCTTTCATATTTAAAAGCATTTTTGTGCTGCTGCGCATTCATGTACCTTGTGATAAGCAAACCCGCGGTGTCGTACTCCCGTGTATAGGCGCATTTTACTAATGCGCTCTTTAAATAACATAAAACACATTGCGCCATTGACTTTAGACTTTAGACCAGGTTTTTGTTGGTCAATGGCGTAGTCTATTTTAGTTGCCTCAAAATAGCAACGCGCCAACAATGCGCCTGAACACACCTCGTTTTCAGACCAGAACGCCCATGGGCGCAAAAGGGGGCGCAAATGCATTTGCTATTTAAACAACGCGGCGCTAAACGTGAAAATTAGGGTGGAAACTAGCGAAAGACACTTGCGTCGCGCATTGCGCTGCATTGCGCTGGGTGTAAGATAGAGCCCATGGTCTTCAAAAGGTACAGGGATGAAGATGGGTGTGAATAAAAATTTTTTTTTATATATATATATATATATATATTTTTCTTTTTGGTTTATATAATTGATGTGCTTTTTCTTTTTTTTACATTGTTTTGAGGTATAAGAAGCAAGATGCATGAATATTTGGAATGATGGTCGCTTACTGTAAGCTTTAAGTTATGGAGAAGGGGTGAGATTAAATAAGTTATTTTCTTCTTCTCACTCCTTTTCGAATAGGCAAAGGACATTTAATATAGTTTTATGTTTTGTGTGATTTGTATACTTGAATTTATCTTTTTTTGTTTGATGTTCTTTTTGCATAAATTCGAAATAAATACAATAAAAAAAAAAAAAAAAAAAAAAAATGTATGTATCAAAATTTTATTTAAAAAAACATTTAATTGAAACAAACATATTTAAAACAAGATTTTAAACAATAATAAACATATAATCAAGTAACATAAAATAAAATCAACAAGTATAAACAAGTTTGGAGACCCCTGCTGTAACATATTTAACTCTGGCAAATAGAACACTGTTCCATAGTTTGAAGTTTTCAGTTTAAAGTCCATCATCGACTAAAAGGTAACATTTCACTGTGGTAAAAAGAACACTGGCCCATAGTTTTAAATATTCTACTTAAATTTCATTTAACACTAAAAATAAATTAAAAATTAAACTGTGGCAGACAGACCACAGTGGCCTTTACTTTGAAGTCGTCCATTCGAACTCAATCAGGGACTGCATGAAGCTGTTCACATGGGGGTTAATGGCCACAGCTTTTCTCTGCACCAAGTTCCTTGTCTTTTTGCTTGCTCCTTGTCTGGATGTGCACTTTTCCCATCTTTGGAATTAATTCTATCCAGAAACCTGTTAGAAATATCATAAACATTAAGTCAACAAATATAAGATAGAAAAAGATTCTTAAAAAATTAAACTCAGCCTTGAATTTACTCCTATTCTGAAACCTTTTGCTCTTATTCTACTGTTCCACACCTAATTACATTAAAATACAGAAGATTCACTTACCTCTGAACAAACTCTTTCATCAATGGACAGCATCCACCTGGATCCTGTCATGATTGAATGTCCTGAACAGAAAGTACAATTGTTACTGATTTGGACACAACTTTTTATTCTGAAAACAAAATCTTTTGTCAATAAAGTCCAGGGACACCTCTGCTAAATAAATACAATTATTAAATTAAATTTCTTATAACCAAAGTCTGAATATTTCTGTTTGTATATTTCTACATGGCAAACTAAGACATTGTGTACATGTTGTGTATGGTCGTGTTACAGTGTTGTGTGTGAATGAGTGAATGAGTGTATACATGGGTATTTAAAGAAACTGTAGTGGTAAAGTGCAAACTTACCGAACATAATGGCCCTCATTTATCATTCTTGCGTAGAAACGGGCGTATATGTTGGCGTAAGATTATGCTTACACTCCTCTCACCGCCTGATTTATAAAACTGTGCGTACCGTTGATATTCAGGTGTACGCAATATCTGCCCTTCATAAATGCCGCGGCTGAAAACGATCGTCATAAGAATAACACGCCCATATAAATTCAAGTCTCCACCTCCCCCACGCCCTCATTTTACGACATTGACACATGGAAGACGGCAAAGAAGACAAACCGGGGAAGTGGAAAGAAACAAAATTGTTTTATTTGGGAGTTTAAAGAGCGGGATTAAAGACACATTAATAATTGCATGACATTTTGTAATAGCCCTATTTGTATTATTATTTTTATTATTAATGACGCTTAATTGATATTTAGAATAATAATTATTTATTATTATTATTATTATTATTATTATTATTATTATTTACTGTTGCCTACATCTAAATTATATGTCTGCTTAATGGTTCGGTTAAGTTTTTTAAAAATAATATTTTAAAATGATGTAGTAACTTTTATAGTGTGTTTTTCTGTATTTACATACAGTTGTTTGTTAGCTAAGATCCAGTTTCATACGGAGCTCCGGATATAATTCAAATTAACAATTTGTTTCCACGACATCCACATGTTTTACTAGGCTAATTCATAATTTGAAGTAATAATAATTGTAATAGTAATGACGAAATATTATAATAATTAATCCCAAGGAACAACTGTTGAATATTGGGAACGAATTTTATATTTATGGCCATACTTTAGACTAAATAAGAAAAGGAAGTGTCCATAATGTAGCATAAAAGATAGTTCGTGGCCATGATTTTGTCCGCATGTCATCATGATCGGATTTATGGCTCCATTCAACACAAACATTTTACTTTACCTATTCATGTGTAGCTATTTATTTATCATCGAATGTTATGTAACTAGCTTACCTTTTGATGCATTATTACCATGTTTTCGTAACACATCCTTGTGCTTTCTTGCAATGTGCCGCTTCAGATTCCAGGATGAATATTTGCTAACTCTTTACAGTCTCTCCCGCAGTCCCTTTCAATGTTTTCTTCCTGCTCAATCTTAACTTTGATTTTTACTTTACATTTATGTATAAGGCTTGAATTCCATAACTTATTGCTAGACGTTTTTACAGATTCTCGAACTAGCAAATTATCAAAGGGCGTTCTGGGTTCAACGAGCGGTGCTGAGCGAGCGGACTTTTTAGAAAGGCGCTTTGATGGTAATATTACTGCACCGCTCAAGGCTCCGCTCCGCTCCGCTCACATGCTTTGCCCTGAAACGTCAGGTAAAGCGCCCAGGCTCTCAACTGAAGGAATACATATGTATACAAATCAAATGCTTTGGTAAAGTCTCTCAAATTAAACATTGAAGTCCATGTTGCATAAAAATAAACACTGAAGTTTGTAATTATTATGTTTTTTTTTTACAGTGGGTCATAATATATCATATATTTTAGTTTGTCAGTACGTTTTGTGGTGTTAGGAAGTTTTTGCGCATTTCTGCACTAACTCAAAATGTGCGTACACCACCTCCTGAGCAGGCGTAGGATTTGAGCGTGCCGTACGCCAACGTCCATATTGATAAATCTCAAAGTCACCGTGGTTTTGGGTGTACGCAAGGTGTACGCTGGAATTTTGGTGTACGCACTTTTGATAAATGAGGGCCAATGTGCTTGGGTGTGTCTGGTGTCACCCGTTGTGCCTCCACATCTGCCTTAACTCCTGAAAAGTGCAATGACACTCAGGTAAACTACAAATAAAAAGTGATTAGCCACATTCCTGTGTAATTTTGCATGTGACGTGAAAGCATTTAATATTGCAGTCGAAAAAAATACATGACTTGTAACTGTACATCATGTACTTGCCTGGTGCCTTTAAAGATGATCCATCTTACCCAATCCAGCTTACAAGCAATGGTAAGACTGTAAAAAAGACAAATGTAACAAAATCTGTTAGCCATAGAAATAAATAGACATTGTGAAGGAAATGGTAAAAGAAAATTTAGTAACACTTTACTATAAGAGTTTATTCCTTAACATTTGGTAATGCCTTAGCTAATATGAACTAACAATGAACAATATATTTTACAACATTAATAATATTTGATAATGTTCATTGTGCAGAGACAAAGTGATTGATTAAAAAATTTATTAAGTGTTTAAATCTAATATCATGCTATGCTAACAAATAAAACATTACTGTAAGTGTTTAGTCAGTTGTAAAACAAATATATATATATATATATATATATATATATATATATATATATATATATATATATATATATATATATATATATATATTAGTTGTTATATTATATATTATATCTAAATATCTAAATAAGTCTTTTTTAATTATAACATCTTGTCTACAGAAAATCTCTGAAAATGTCTCGTTTAGTGCAGAAAATAGCGATTTATAGTGACAAGGTAAAAAGACTGTCCCTTTAATGTTTTACCCGGACGGCTGCGGTGTAACACGCTATTTCACGCAAAGTTTTTTAACAAGTTAGTAGCTAGCTGCTCACTTTAAGATAACATGATCGCCTAAATCTGAGCAATCCTGGTGATGCCAGTTTCCTACACGATGTTATAATGGACTATTTTACATCCAGAGATGAAGGATCAGATGACAGAGACGAGAAGACAAAGGTACGTAAATGCGGAGCCCATTCTCTTTTCGTGCATTGATTTGATGTGTTTTGGAAACTTATATATACTGCATGTAATGCATCTGAAGTGGTGGAAACAATATGCCATAAAAATGTATTGGACAACTTACTGGGAGTGTAAAACGCTTAAGAGAAGATATTCTCTGCTTTTGCGGATATACCGTAATATAATAACAACAACAATACGCGCAGCAATCCCTTTCGTTCATCTGATATTAAGATGGTCTGAATGATATTTGGTCGAAGTTAAAGCTGCGATGAGTTCGATGCATGTATCCAGTTAAATATGAGGTTTCTTGTATTCACTTCTGTGGAGGAGTTCGGTATGCTGTGTACGGCGTGTCAAGTCCTGTCTGTTTACAACCACAGCCTTACCAAACAGTCGAACTTAATACTTTTCTCTGACGCTAACTAAACGGATGAAACGCCGAGATAAACGACCGTTATGCTGGGACCGCAAGACCGCGCTGGCGGGTTGTCTTTGTCCATTTCGTTAAAAATAGTTTCATTGTCACCACACTTTCAACACAATATAAACTCACCAAAACCCTCATAATTTAGTTAAAACAACCCTATATTCATTAAAAAAGGTGTAAAGCGAGTTAAAGCAGCGGTAGACATCTGTGTGTAACGTTAGCTTACTTTCTGAGGGAGATTGAAACTTTGTTGGCGACCGTTTTTTCTCTCTCATTGCACGTTTAAAACAATATTGTGACAAACTATTGACAACATTCTTAAACTAAAAATTAAGTTTTCATGAAACAGAAATATTTCAAACTTACCGAACTGCCAGAAATCAATCATCCTCCTTCAGCTACAGCCAGGAGTTGTGCTCTCTCTCCCTCTGTGTGATTTGACTCTGGCGCACTTTCTCTGATTATTGCAAGTACACCTGGCACATTACAGCAATGGCTACAGCAAGGTTACATCAAGACCAAAATATACTGTAAAATTTTCCCGCTCAAACAAATTTACCCAGAATGCATTATGAACTGCAGTACTGTACTGTAATGTATACATACAGTATAGTACTGTGGATTTTTACAGTAATGTACTGCTAAATCTACAGCGACATCTAACAGTGTAAGATTAATAAATGATGCATTAATGTTAACAAATACAGCCTTATTGAAAATTATTACCCATTTAAACATATTTTGTTTGTTTGTTTTTCATTAAATTTAGCACAAATTAAATGTAATCCAGCATGTAGAAGATGTTTAGTTACTATTTTGCTATACTTTTAAGTTTATTTTATTTAAATGATGTATAAATATATGAGAGAGAAAGAGTTTGCATTACAGTAATATGAATGCTGTGTCATTTTTGAGGGGGTGTAAATGTGACCTGATCATGTTCTTGACAGTTTCTGTGTTTTGTTAAGTCTGGTAGTTCATCATCTTTTAATACTTGATGTCAGCGTGGTTTAAAGGTCAGAATGCTCAACATGCATTCGTGAAAAGATTGTAAAGCCACCATTTTAAAGGGCCGGTCATGCGTGATACAGTATGTGTCGAAACATGGCATGGCTGTAAATCATGAGGCTCAAATATGCTCGACTGTCATGAAAATATTAAACATAAAAAATCCAAAAAGTTTATTAAGTTATAATTCGTTTCTTTATGCAAATCTACTGTCTCATTTTTTTACTGATGTATGAGCCAGACGTGTTGCAGAAAAGCAGGTTGAGGTATTGTGGTGCTACTGCAGCAGATATGACAGGAATGACAGACATCTTCAATCACAAAAGTCCTTCATATGGTCAAAAGTGAAGTGTACTGAACTTGATCTGTATGTGTACAGTAGGTGTGGTTTTTCACTTTGTCTACACTACATTGAAACAAACTGACAAGATGGCTGGTGATAAAACTCTCGAGTGTTTATAGTTTAAACTCCAAGAGCTGATAAAACCTCACACGGCCTCCGCTGATAAACACCGACCATTTAACAAGTCCTGGTAAACGTACAAAAACTTTTCATTATTGACATGCGATCTACTTTCACCTCTTACACACACATCAAGTAGCTCTGCATTCCTTTTACTACGGTATTTACAGCTTGTAAATGTCATTGATGCTGAGATAAAAGATGATGAAAGCTTAAAAGAGCAAGGCGGTGCAGGTTAAACGCTTGCATAATCTTCAATGCATACAAATATGCAATTCTGAAGAGTTTTTCCAAGCCATAAAAGTATAGCGTGTAACCTAGTTAAGATTAGGTTAGATTGTGAGTTATCTTTACAGATAATCTAAATCAATATGTGCATCACATATTACAACTATAATTGTATTTATTTATTTCTGACCCTGAGTCAGTATCAGGAGATGAGAAGATCACTGAATAAACACATGACAGAACAGACATTAGACTCACTGTGAGTTGTGCCTGGAGGTTTATTATAACAAACATATACATAAACAAACACAGATGTTGGGTCTTGAATGATAGTAAAATGTCTCTTTTGTGTTTCTGAGCATAAGCTGCAGGCTGTCTGAATACATTTGAATGGACAAAAATGGATCCCTTACGAAACACTTTAAATATTTTCACATTATGACTCTGCTACGCTCATAAAAATAAAGACACTAGAAAGGATTGTTTGCAGTAATGCCAGAGAACAATAAAGTTTCTTCTAGGAACCAAAAATGAAAGTCAACGTTTCTTAAAATATTATTTTAACCTTTTTGAAGTCTGCACTGTAAAAAATCAGCATGAAGTTAAAACACTACTTTTTCACTAAGTTTTGGATTGTGTTATAAATGTTAATTTGACAAAAATGCACACAAATTTTAGTGTGTACACTTTAAAAAAATGTTTGTTCAACTTAAAAAACTAAGTTACCTGGTTGCCAAACTTAGAATTCTAATTCAACTTAGAAACAATTGTGTAAATATATTGTGTCATCTAATATACACTCACCTAAAGGATTATTAGGAACACCATACTAATACTGTGTTTGACCCCCTTTCGCCTTCAGAACTGCCTTAATTATAGGTGGCATTGATTCAACAACGTGCTGAAAGCATTCTTTAGAAATGTTGGCCCATATTGATAGGATAGCATCTTGCAGTTGATGGAGACTTGTGGGATGCACATCCAGGGCACAAAGCTCCCGTTCCACCACATCCCAAAGATGCTCTATTGGGTTGCGATCTGGTGACTGTGGGGGCCATTTTAGTACAGTAAACTCATTGTCATGTTCAAGAAAACCAATTTGAAATGATTTGAGCTTTGTGACATGGTGCATTATCCTGCTGGAAGTAGCCATCAGAGGATGGGTACATGGTGGTCATAAAGGGATGGACATGGTCAGAAACAATGCTCAGGTAGGCCTGTGGCATTTAAATGATGCCCAATTGGCACTAAGGGGCCTAAAGTGTGCCAAGAAAACATCCCCCAAACCATTACACCACTACCAGCAGCCTGCACAGTGGTAACAAGGCATGATGGATCCATGTTCTCATTCTGTTTACGCAAATTCTGACTCTACCATCTGAATGTCTCAACAGAAATCGAGACTCATCAGACCAGGCAACATTTTTCCAGTCTTCAACTGTCCAATTTTGGTGAGCTTGTGCAAATTGTAGCCTCTTTTTCCTATTTGTATTGGAGATGAGGATAGGTGGGTCTTCTGCTGTTGTAGCCCATCCGTCTCAAGGTTGTGTGTGTTGTGGCTTCACAAATGCTTTGCTGCATACCTCGGTTGTAACGAGTGGTTATTTCAGTCAAAGTTGCTCTTCTATCAGCTTGAATCAGTCGGCCCATTCTCCTCTGACCTCTAGCATCAACAAGACATTTTCAGCCCACAGGACTGCCGCATACTGGATGTTTTTCACTTTTCACCAGGGGCGTAGCAAGCTTTTTAAAAGTGTGGGGGATGGATATATATCATTTTAAATTTGATATTAATGCACCAGAAACACGCGTATGTGCACCTGGGATGGAATTAAGCACCACCCATGACACAAACACACCCTCTCTTCCTTCATAGACCTCTTTCACAAGCTGTAACATTCATTTTTCATTGCTCACCTGTGAAACTTTGTGTCTCTCTCTCTCTCTTTAAACTGATGCCTCCAGCAACCTCATCTCCTAAACAAGGTGATAAAGGAATAAGGCTGTGGTACTAGCAAACCTTATTGAAACTTGAAAGTAATATATTAAATTAATGCAAAAATATATAATGGTAATAGGCTACTGTTGTTTAATGTCAACATTTATCAACGTCCAGCTTTCAACTTCACTTACATGATTTCTCTTGAAAAGGGTGTCAATCTTCTCCTGCCTCTTTCTGTTCTGTAACGTTATCTTATTGATACTGCGTGACAAAAAGATAATGGTAAGCTCGATAGTGACATGGGTCTGACAGGACTGTGACTGCTAAATTTTGCTACTTGTGCCCTGAAAAGCTTTTCTCTGGTGGTCTAAATGATGTAACAATTTACCGTTTTTACATTAAAATAATATAGGCCTACACTTTTCTTTCATTGTTTGCATAAGTTACCTGTTGAAGAACTATGTCATCATTTCTCATTGTTTTCTCCTCAATCAAGTACAATCATACACAACAGCTAGTATTAACAAAGTATTCAGCTAATCAACAAACAATGCTCAAAATATCAAATCGATTGCAATTTGTCCCTCATCCTCATCAATTCCCTGCCTTCTTCATCACAGGTTATACATTGCATGCCACACATTGTCTACATGACCGAATTTAGCCAGCTGCTGAACAATAACCCAATTAGCATTAGTCCCAAACACATATCAAGCTTATTCAAAAACCTCAAAAGCATAGAGTTGATTAAAGTGTTTAATAAAGTTTTTTAAACATTCATTCAAAGTAGCCTACCTGAAAAAGGGAGATGTAAATAAACAAAGTTCCCGCCTCCTCAGCGCGAGCTGACTGATCAATCTAACCCACCAAGAGAGGCGGGACTTAAGGCAGAACAGCCAATCATCAGCCGGTAACACTCAAAGCCGGCGTCAGTTTGAGAGGGGAGGGAAAGAGAATGCAGCGCAGCGCAGCAGACAGAGAGCGGCCAGAGAAACGGAGGAGCGACTTTAATAAGGCGTTCTTGCAAAACTGCATAAAAAGTTGTGGGTGTTGAACCCTCTCACCGGGAAAAAGTGTGGGTGTTAAAACACCCACATCCCCCACGGGTGCGACGCCCCTGCTTTTCACATCATTCTTTGTAAACCCTAGATATGGTTGTGCTTGAAAATCCCAGTAACTGAGCAGATTGTGAAATACTCAGACCGGCCCGTCTAGCACCAACAACCATGCCACGCTCAAAATTGCTTAAATCACCTTTCTTTCCGTTCTGACATTCAGTTGGGAGTTCAGGAGATTGTCTTGACCAGGACCACACCCTAAATGCATTGAAGCAACTGGCATGTGATTGGTTGATTAGATAATTGCATTCATGAGAAATTGAAACAGGTGTTCCTATTTCTAAAAACATTAGTATTTTGATATTGAAAAATTATGAACTTCTTTTCTCTGCAGTATTCAAGATCAGACAACACTGTATCTGTTTTTGTTGTTTGGACCATGTTTTCCCCATTTAAATTTTCATGAAATAAATGCAAATAAAACCTTTTATTATTATTATTATTATTATTATTAGGAACATGGTAAAGATTTTGTCAGTATGCAGAACGAAACAAAAATGATAATTTTTCTTAAACACATACAAATGGAAAATAATCTCGAAGTCTTCTCTTTAATTTTGAGCTTGTCAGTGTCATGATTTCGGTCTTATTGGCTGCTTTGTCTTTGTTTCACTATGTGTTGTGTTTTGTTTTGACAGTTCCACACGTGCGCGTCCTCCCCCTGTTGATCTCATTACCTCTTACTTCTCTCACCGGCGTCCCGCACCTGATTCTTATTATTGTCCAATCCGGTTTGATTTAAATTCCCCTCGTTTCCTTTGTTCTTTGCAAGTTTCGTCTTTGTGTGTTCCTGCCCGCTAGCTCTGTCTAGTTCTTGTCGAGTCCAGTTCTTGTTGTGTCTAAGTTTATTCAAGAATATTTTCACCGTGCTCTCTGCTGCCTTTGCCCCGTTAGATTCCCCACCCTGCTGTCAGTCTCTCTCGATTGGTGTGGCATCTGTCAAGTCTTCGGATACTCTCGGTCAGAGGAAACTCCTAGCGAAATCTACACCTTACGCTGTCCAGGCCGCAGTGCGCTCATGTGCGCGTAATTCTGCTGAAGACGCTGACAGCCGCAGTGCGCTCTAGCGCGTAATTCTGCTCTTCACCCTGACTGTCGCAGTGCGCTGTCCAGCGCGCGTACTGCTGAAGACTCTGACCGCTTCTCTCTCTCTCTCTGTGCCCCGCCAGGAACTCGTCTATGTTGACGGACTATTGTGGATGTTTTGCAGTCCTGCGGAGTTTTCCCACACCTGAGCCCAACGAGAGGATATCACTGTGTTTCACCTCTCAGTGTTTCCAGTTCCCCGCACCTTTTCACATGGACACATAGTGTTTTTCTCTTATACATTTTGCATTATATCTGAAGTCATTGAGTGTTTTTCTCGTATACATTTCACATTTCATCTGAAGACATTGAGTGTTTATCTTATATACATACTATTAAAACCCTCTGCTCTGGGATTCCCCGTGTTGTGTAGTTCCTAACAGGACAAACTTGCCAGTATGGATCCCGCGGAGGTTGAGGATTTATCTGCCCGTATGTCGGATCTTTCCTCACGTTGGACCAGCTCAGTGCCGATGCCACCCAACTCAGCCTGCCATCGCAGACGGAGCCTCTTGTTACAGCCCACCTCCATACGATGGTAATCCTACCTCCTGTCGGGCTTTTCTTACTCAATGCTCTTTGGTTTTGCCCTCCAGCCCGCCGCTATTTCTTAGAGTTCACCCGGGTGGCGTTTGTGATCACCCTTCTGATTGGCAAGGCGCGCGAGTGGGCTACGGCCGTGTGGGATGCTCGCGATCCTTGCTGTCGGTCGTTTCATGAGTTTCGTGAGGAGATGGAGAAGCTCTTCGACCGTTCGGTGCGCGGGGACGCCGCTGCGGCTCGGTTGGCACATCTGGTTCAGGGAAGACACACAGTCCACCGAGTACGCCATTGACTTTAAGACCCTAGCGGCTGCCTGCCACTGGAATGAAGCGGCTCTCCGAGCGCAGTTTGTCGAGGGGTTTGTCTGATGATCTCCAGGACGAGATCGCTGTCCATGATCTTCCTCCCTCACTGGATGCCATCATTGACCTCGCTCTTCGGATCGAAGCCCGGAGATTGCTTCGCGATCAGCGACGCTCCATTCGCCAGCGAGCGTTTTCGGACAAGACCACCACTTCCCCTTCTTCATCATCTTTACCCTCTGCCGTGCCTGAGCCCATGCAGCTGGGGAGCATGCGCCTGTCACAGAGAGAGAGAGAGAGACGCCTGCAGAAGGCTCTGTGTTTGTATTGTGGGAGATCCGGACATTTTGCTAAGACCTGCCCGTTAAAAGGCCGCTGCCCATCTGTGAAGACGGGAGTCCTGGTGGGCGCCACTTCCTCTAAACTCTCCCCTGTTTCCAGTACCCAACTCCCCGTCGTGTTGTCCTTCGCTGGGCGTGATCATCCGTCCACCGCCCTTCTCGACTCTGGTGCGGAGGGGCAACTTCATTGATGAAGCTCTGGTTCGCGCCTGGGGTGTCCCGGTGTCCCTCTCCAATCCCCTTTGGATGTCTGGTCCCTTAAGGGGCAGCAGATGGCGCGGATTACACATTGCACTTCTCCTGTGAGTCTCTCTGTGTCTGGTAACCATCGTGAGGAGATTGTGTTGCATATCCTTCATGCTTCTCTATCTCCTATTATTTTAGGGCATGGATGGTTAGCGCAACACAATCCTCACGTTGATTGGCAACATAGTATTATCTTGTCTTGGTCCCAGTCTTGTCATGTGTCATGTCTTGGTTCTGTTGTTTCTGGTTCTGTTCTTTCTCTTCCTCAGGTTCCGGCGGTCGATCTGACCGGGGGTCCCGGCGGAGTATGCGGATATCGCTCAGGTGTTCAGTAAAGCCCGGCCACCTCCCTTCCTCCTCACCGGCCATATGATTGCGCTATTGATCTCCTCCCCGGCACTTCTCCGCCTAAGGGTAGACTTATTCTTTATCGGGTCCTGAGAGAGAGGCTATGGACCAGTATATTAATGATGCCCTGCGTGCCGGTCTCATCCGTCCCTCCACCTCGCCCGCAGGGGCGGGGTTTTTTCTTTGTTGAGAAGAAGGACCGGCTCCCTGCGTCCTTGTATTGATTATAGGGGTTTGAATGACATTACTGTTAAGAATAGGTACCACCCTTCCTTTAATGTCTACTGCGTTTGAGCTCTTGCAGGGAGCGCAGGTCTTTTACTAAGCTAGATTTACGCAATGCCTATCATCTTGTGCGTAATAAGAGAGGGAGATGAGTGGGAAGACAGCATTTAATACCCCTACTGGACACTTTGAGTACTGCGTTTTGCCTTTCGGGCTTTGTAACGGCCCCCTCTGTCTTCCAAACTCTGGTCAATGATGTGCTGAGAGACATGATTAACAAGTTTGTCTTTGTGTACATAGATGATATTCTCATCTTTTCCCCTCTATGCAGGAACACACTCAGCATGTCCGCCGAGTCTTACGCCGGTTATTAGAGAATAAGCTGTATGTCAAGGCGGAGAAGTGCGAATTCCATCGTCAGTCGGTTTCGTTCCTGGGTTTTGTTGTTGCCCCCGGTGAGATCCGTCCCGACCCAGCCAAGATCAAAGCGGTGGCCGAATGGCCAGTCCCCGACTCCCGTAAGGATTTATTAAGATTTCTGGGTTTCGCCAATTTTTACCGGCGATTTATCAGAAATTATGGTCAGGTTGCTCAACCTCTTACTGGCGTCTCACTTCCACTAAGGAGAGGTTTGTCTGGAATTCCAGTGCTCAGGAGGCCTTTGATAATTTAAAGTCCCGGTTTATCTCTGCTCCTGTTCTCTCTATTCCAGATCCAGCTGCTCAATTTATTGTGGAGGTGGATGCTTCGGATGTCGGGGTAGGCGCCGTTTTGTCTCAGCGGTCTGCTAAGGATGGCAAGGTGCATCCCTGCGCCTTTTTCTCCCATCGGTTAAACCCAGCAGAGCGAAATTATGACATAGGTAATCGGGAGCTGCTGGCGGTCAGACTGGCTTTGGGTGAGTGGCGTCACTGGTTAGAGGGGACCTCGGAGCCCTTCCTGGTCTGGACGGATCATAAGAATCTCGAATACATCCGTTCAGCCAGGAGGTTATCATCTCGTCAGGCTCGTTGGGCGCTCTTCTTTGACAGATTTAAATTCACCCTCTCGTACCGGCCCGGTTCCAAGAATACTAAGCCCGATGCTCTCTCTCGTTTGTTCGAAAGCCCCGGTTCTGCTGGGGACGAAACCATCCTCCCGGAGGGGCGGGTGGTGGGTGCCCTGCGCTGGGGAATAGAACAACGGGTGAGACGGGCCGGCCGGGAGGGGGAAGTGCCAGAAGGGTGCCCAGCGGGTCGATTGTGGGTTCCGAATGCGCTTCGCTCCGAGGTCATCCGGTGGGGTCACGAGTCCAAGTTTGTTTGACATCCGGGGGTTCGGAGAACGTTGGCTACCGTACGTCAGCGTTTTTGGTGGCCCTCTATGGGTCCCGATGTCAGACAGTTTGTGTTAGCCTGTCAGGTTTGTGCCCGTAATAAGGCCTCTCATCAAGCCCCTATTGGTCTGCTTAAACCATTACCCATTCCCTCTCGTCCTTGGTCACATATCGCAATCGATTTTGTAACCAATTTGCCTAGTTCTAAGGGAAACACTGTAGTTTTGACCATTGTCGACCGCTTTTCCAAGGCGGCTCACTTTGTCCCTTTGCCCAAATTACCCACTGCCAAGGAAACTGCCCAGGTTATGATCGAACACGTCTTTCGCTTACATGGTCTGCCCACAGACGTTGTTTCAGATAGGGGTCCCCAGTTTATTTCTCGTTTCTGGCAGGAATTTTGTAGACAAATAGGCTCCACAGCTAGCTTGTCTTCGGGATATCATCCTCAGATCAACGGGCAATGTGAACGGGCTAACCAAGATTTAGGTAGAGCTCTCCGCTGTCTGACATCGCAATATCCGAGCTCCTGGTGCCAACAGTTACCCTGGGTTGAATACGCCCATAATTCTCTCCCTGTTTCTTCTCTCAACATGTCCCCTTTTGAGGCGTCCATGGGGTTTCAGCCCCCTTTATTCCCGTCACAAGAACCTGATGCGGTGGTTCCGTCTGCGCTAGCTTTTGTCCGTCGTTGCAAACGCACCTGGAGGAAGGCTAGATTTACGTTACGCCAGGTTTCCAGACGAACCAAAGCCGCGGCCGACCGTCACCGTAGAACCGCGCCCCGTTTTATCTGTGGGCAGAAAGTATGGCTTTCGTCCAAGGATTTACCTCTCCGTGAGCCTTCTCGCAAGCTGGCTCCACGATTCCTCGGGCCATACAGCATTGTTAAGGTTATCAACCCCGTGACGGTCAGGCTCAGATTGCCCCCAGCACTCGGTCGGGTTCATCCAGTTTTTCATGTGTCTAAACTGAAGCCTGTGTATTTTTCCCACCTTAATCCTGCTCCCTCTGCCCCCACCCCCCCCCACCCCTCAGCTTATAGATGGTGCCCCTGTGTATTCGGTTAAGTCTTTACTGGATATGCATCGCCGGGGTAGGGGATTTCAATATCTCGTTGACTGGGAAGGATATGGTCCGGTGGAGAGATGTTGGGTACCGGCCCGGGACATCCTGGACCCTGGGCTGATAGAGGATCTCCGCCGGCGACGGGGTGAGCCTCCTCATGGACCGCCCGGTGGCGGTCGGGGGGGGAGTCCTGTCATGATTTCGGTCTTATTGGCTGCTTTGTCTTTGTTTCTACTATGTGTTGTGTTTTTGTTTTGACAGTTCCACACGTGCGCGTCCTCCACCTGGTGATCTCATTACCTCTGACTTCTCTCACCGGCGTCCCGCACCTGATTCTTATTATTGTCCCATCCGGTTTGTTTTAAATTCCCCTCGTTTCCTTTGTTCTTTGCAAGTTCGTCTTTGTGTGTTCCTGCCCGCTAGCTCTGTCTAGTTCTTGTCGAGTCCATTTCTTGTTGTGTCTAAGTTTATTCAAGAATATTTTCACCGTGCTCTCTGCTGCCTTTGCCCCGTTAGATTCCCCACCCTGCTGTCAGTCTCTCTCGATTGGTGTGGCATCTGTCAAGTCTTCGGATACTCTCGGTCAGAGGAAACTCCTAGCGAAATCTACACCTTACGCTGTCCAGCCGCATGCGCTCATGTGCGCGTAATTCTGCTGAAGACGCTGACAGCCGCAGTGCGCTTAGCGCGTAATTCTGCTCTTCACCCTGACTGTCGCAGTGCGCTGTCCAGCGCGCGTACTGCTGAAGACTCTGACCGCTTCTCTCTCTCTCTCTGTGCCCCGCCAGGAACTCGTCTATGTTGACGGACTATTGTGGATGTTTTGCAGTCCTGCGGAGTTTTCCCACACCTGAGCCCAACGAGAGGATATCACTGTGTTTCACCTCTCCAGTGTTTCCAGTTCCCCGCACCTTTTCACATGGACACAGAGTGTTTTTCTCTTATACATTTTGCATTATATCTGAAGTCATTGAGTGTTTTTCTCGTATACATTTCACATTTCATCTGAAGACATTGAGTGTTTATCTTATATACATACTATTAAAAACCCTCTGCTCTGGGATTCCCCGTGTTGTGTAGTTCCTAACAGTCAGCTAGAAGGCATTTTGAGCATTTTTTTGACAGTAAATGAAACATTTTAATAATATACATGACAGTTTTGTGACAGTGATTCTACCATGAGTAATGTCATGATGTCATGTTGTTATGTGGAGAATTTAGGGCAGATGTGCTTTCATGAAAAATCATTAAATTAAAATAATTCTTAATAGTCCTAAAAACAAATTTAGTAAATAATATACAAAGCATACTATCTCATTTCATGCGATTCATTGCACTTTAATTTTACACCAGATGTACTTACAATGTATTTACATTGTAAATAATGGAAACTACATATGGGTCAGGTTAAGGCTTAGGGCTAGTTACAGAGTTTACACCGTAACTATATATAAAATAAAGAGCAATAATAAACATTAAAAACATTTACATTATACATTTAGACAATTTTATCCAAAGTGACTTACAGTGCAAGGTATATAAGCTATACATTTTATCAGTATTTCTGCTCTCTGGGTTCAAACGCGTGGCTTTAATTTTATAAATGTACCACTGAGCTATACAGGAACACAATACATCATAAACAGAATTTATATAAAATGTTATGATTATAATAGTACAACAAACTGAATTAAATTCAGAGTTAATAGTACATAAAAAATCATTTTAAACAGTGCTTAATCGACACATCACCTGTTTCTTGTGCTTTTATTTTCCCCAGGGTGGTTGGGAGAAATGATGGGTGAATGCCATGGATCCATGGTTCACCGGATGTGTTTGGGATGGCAGATAGTGTAAGGTTGTTCAGTGTGTGTGTGTGTGTGTATGCATGCAGGTATGTAGGTGTGTGTATTGATAAGTGCCTGTGTAGGGTGTGAGGGTGACACACCTGTTTCAGCAGATTAACACAGCAAACATATCTCTGACCCATGTTACGTTTTCCACTACAGAAATACCACAGGTGTCAGGGCACCCTACAGTATGAGCACATCTAATTCACAATCTTACACACATCATAAAGTCATTGCAGAAATATGATACTGGTTTAACACACGCTTAGATCAGTGTTCATGACTGTATTGTGGTTTTCTGACTGTTGTGCTTCGTTTATATTGTGGATTCTTATAGCGGCTCTGTACTGTACTGGTTCTCTATTATATTAATTATGTACTGTAGTGTTTTGTACACCAAGTACAAAATTCAGCCTGTTCATTCATTCATTCTTTCCATTAGAGGATTAATATCTGCTTGCCAGTGGGAGTTGTAGGCTAATGATTGGAGAGTCGGGCTTGTAACCCAAGAGTTGCCCTTGAGCAAAGCACCTTAAGCCAAATTGCTCCACAGGCGCTGTAGGCGTAGCTGTCCGCTGCTCCGGGTTTGTATCCATTCACAACTTGTAGTCTGTGTGTTCACTACACTGCATGAAAAGAGCGTTATCTGGATAAATATAAGAATGGGAAATGCCAGCTTAACTTTAGGTTTGCCAGATGTCTGAGGCAGAGTGCTTGGAAAGGTTACATGTAAAAGTAAATTTCGTAAAACAACCAGAAGCCTTACATATATGTGGATGTATACATGACTGGTGGATTTGAGGTGCGAAAGGCTTTGTATATGCCAATGACCAGCAGGTAGAGGTGCTGTCTTGTTTCAGAGCTGGTTGGGGGAATAAATTAACCATGTCTCTTCGGGGCACGCTCATGTTATTCCAATCAAATGGGATAATGCATGTTTGAGACCCAAAGCCTCGTTTGTTTGACTAGTGTGATCACTCGGTGTAACACAGTCTCACCCCATGTTCGTCAATATTTGACGACACTTGACCATTCGTCCATATGTGACGCGGAGGGTATACCTTTCGCGTCATTTTTTGACGAACTGGGGACTTCAATACTATTAATCGTCCGTTGCATTCTCTTCTCCTATTTTATTACCATTTGCGCGTCGGTTTAGGGTTAGATTACGCAAAATTAAACAGTGTACGCGAAATTAAACAGTGTACGCGAAATTAAACAGTTGTCACCTGGCGTTGGGGTTAGAAACAGTTGTCACCTGGCGTTGGGGTTAGAGGTTAGGTTTGGGTAGGGATGTCATTATGTAAATCTAACCCAAAACCGACGCGCAAATGGTAATAAAATAGGAAAGAGAATGCAACGGACGTAATAGTATTGAAGTCCCCAGTTCGTCAAAAATGACGCGAAAGGTATACCCTCACGGTCAACATATGACGAATGGTCAAGGTGTCGTCAAATATTGACGAAATGGGGTGAGAC